>OY743225.1:6859422-8059422 GCA_963555765.1 Orthonevra nobilis
AGCGCCTTAGGTTATTTCGAGTGGAGACAAATGACTAGTTATCGTGGTGGGGCCCTTATCCGCCACTGGCTATAGCGCAAACTGAATTGAGTAGTAAAATGATTAATGACAAAAAATTCCAACGAGCTATCTATGTTTAAAAAAAATTGGTAAACATAATATTTAAATATATAAAATAATAATAATAAAAACAATAATAATAATAATAATAATAATAATAACAATAATAATAATAATAATAATAATATTAGTAACAATAGTAATAATAATAATAATAATAATAATAATTATAATAATAATAATAATAATAATAATAATAATAATAATAATAATAATAATAATAATAATAATAATAATAATAATAATAATAATAATAATAATAATAATATTAATAATAATAATATTAATAATAATAATAATAATAATAATAATAATAATAATAATAATAATAATAATAATAATAATAATAATAATAATAATAATAATAATAATAATAATAATAATAATAATAATAATAATAATAATAATAATAATAATAATAATAATAATAATAATAATATTAGTAACAATAATAATAATAATAATAATAATAATTATAATAATAATAATAATAATAATAATAATAATAATAATAATAATAATAATAATAATAATAATAATAATAATAATAATAATAATAATAATAATAATAATAATAATAATAATAATAATAATAATAATAATAATAATAATAATAATAATAATAATAATAATAATAATAATAATAATAATAATAATAATAATAATAATAATAATAATAATAATAATAATAATAAAAATAATAATAATAATAATAATAATAATAATAATAATAATAATAATAATAATAATAATAATAATAATAATAATAATAACAATAATAATAATAATAATAATAACAATAATAATAATAATAATAAAAATTATAATAATAATAATAATAAAAAGAACGCGTTGTTCTTTAAATCGCGGAAAAAATTCTTCAAGAACTTGAGGAGAATAATGTTACAGGTGGAACTCTCTGGAGAAAGCGACCTGCTTAAATTTTGGTTCAAGATCAGGCTATCATTCCTGATTATCTATGTGAAGGCGTTACGTATTTAATACCTAAGGATAACAACACTGAAGACCCTTCGAAATACCGGCCGATCACCTGTTTTAAAAGCTTATATAAATTAACAAAATCGTGCTTAAAAATACTTATAAGCAAACACTGTAATGGCAACAATATAATTGCAAAACAACAGAAGGGTGGTAAAAACGGCTCATATGGATGTAAGGAACAACTGGTCATTGATTTTGTTGTCACAGGTCAAGCATGCAACAGACAGCGAAATCTATTCATGGCGTTTGTTGACTATAAGAAAGTCTTTGGTATGGTACTACACCCCTGGCTCATACAGGTCCTAAGAAAATTTTACAAAATCAATCCGCAAATAATACGATTTTGCGAGGCTGTTATGGCTAAGTGGTCTACGAGGCTTAAACTGGAGTCAATAACATCAACTAAAATAAAGATTTTAAAGGGTATATTTCAAGGAGTTAGTTTGAGCCCACTCTGGTTTTGCCTCGCACTGAACTCGCTGTCCTTACTTCCAAACCAAAGCAAATATGGATACGAGATAAAAAACAGCGTTCAATGCATCAGACATCAGACTCATCTGATGTACATATAGTATATGGATGATATTAAATTTTACGCAAGCACTTCTAGTAGCTTAGAACAACTACTCCAAACTGTTGAGAGATTCTCCAGAGATATAAAAATGGAGTTCGGTGTACAAAAGTGCAAAACGATCGCCCTCAAAAGGGGCAAGATGTCGAGAGGACATCAGTATAATACAATCGGCAATGAAATGATAGCACCTCTTGAAGAGTCAGAAGTTTACAAGTACCTCGGAATGGAGCAAAGTAGAATGATAAATCACACCTCTGTCAAAAGTTGCTTGGGAAAGTCTCTGTTCATGCGCCTGGAAAAAGTGCTAAGGACATCACTGAACTCCAAAAAAATGATAACAGCAATAAACACATACGCTGTCCCGCTAATAACATACTCAGCTGGTGTTGTCAAATGGAGCGCAACCGACCTTGACGAAATGGATAGGAAAGTACGCACAATGCTGACCAAATATCGGAACCATCACCCTCAAGGCGCACTTCAGAGACTCTTTCTCCCTAGGGATACGGGAGGCAGAGGGATAGTCAACATCAAGTATTTGGGAAAAAAACAAAAATATCATATCTAAAGGTAATTCACCAGCAAAGTAGCAACATCGCCTCTTCATTGCGCCATCTTCAATGCCGATGACAATATCTCCCCAGTAGATATGAAAAATGAGGAACATCTATTAACCGCGGCAAGTGTTCCACAAGATAAACTATATATGTGGATTGGAAGGCACCCTAACGAGATTGAGGAGCAAAATATTGATGCAGCGCTTTCAAACTCCTGGCTACGATCTGGCATCCTGTTTCCAGAAACGGAAGGGTTTATGATAGCCATCCAAGATCAAGTTGTGGCAACGAAGAACTACCTTAAGTTTATTGTAAGAGACCCGTCAGTTCAGCAGATAGCTGCCGCCAGAGCGGAGCGAGGCACGAAACTATACAACATATACTTGCTGGTTGCACGACGCTTATAAATGCCGCCTACAAACGCAGGCATGATAACATGGGCAAAATAATTCATCAGGAGCTCATTAGAAATAATGGCATGATAACAACGCCACCACCTACCCCATATTTTAAGTAAACCCTACAAGCAGTAATAGAAATCAGTGACTTCACAATATACTGGGATAGAGCGGTGCTTACCGAAACAAGTGTCACAGCCAACAGACCTGATATTGTTATCCACAACAAAGTGTAAAGAAAAATCATCTCCTGGATTTTGAAGTTGTGAATAACCATAACATTGGCTCATACCTACAAATACCTACTACTACTGGACTCATACCTAAGTCGACGGTAAAAAATATGGAAAAGCTGAACCTGGGAGTAAACACAAAAGATATGCAAAGGGCTGTAATTTTGGATAGCTGCCGAATAGTTAGGGAATTTCTGTCGTTATAATTTATTACGAAAATGGTTTGGCCTTAGATCCGCATCCGAGCGTAGTCTTGCTAAACAACCAAATAAGACAGGTGAAATTTATCCTACGAGATGTAGAGAGTGCATCAATAATAATAATAATAATAAAAATAATAATAATAATAATAATAATAATAATAATAATAATAATAAAAATAATAATAATAATAATTATAACAATAATAATGATAATATTTATAAAAATAATTATAATAAAAATAATAATAATAAAAAAATAAAAATAATTATATTAAAAATAATTATAATAATAATTGCTACATTAAAATTAAACATAATTTTTTTTAAGTAAAAAAGTTACTTAATCAAGAACAAAGTATTTCGAAATTGTTGTCCTCATCACTTGAAATAATACTTTCGTCAGTTAGTATTTACCAAAATGTTGATCAATCTAGTACGCAAATCGTATTTTAAATGATGTGTATCTTGTTTTATTATATTTTTGCAATGCAATAGTATCTGAACATTTTTTTTTATCTACAGCTGTGAAGTTCATGGTAGGGGTAGGTGTAAACGCACCCAAACCAATTGTTTTATTTATATTTCTCTTGGGGAAAACCCTTTGGGCTCACCATTTGTGTACCTATTAGCACATGTTGGAATACACAGAGAACTTTTCAGCTTATCGGGCGAAGCTACAGCCACTGGTTTATCTAGTAAAAAAAGTTTAATTATTATCTTCATCATAAGTTGTATGTTGTAAGTTAACTCTTGTCATAATACTGAATCGATAAAAGAGTCATTTAAGTTTTTTCTTTTTTTGCTTCTTATCAGTCTAAGCGCATCGATAAGATAAGCGCGTTCATTTTCACAAAAAAAAAAGCTTTGAATGCGAGTCTCTGCTCAGTTGTGGAGAGAAACTCATAAGCAATGGACGAGACTGATATTTCTTTGTTAAAATTTGGTAAGAAAAAGGATCAAAAGGAAAAGACCGATAGCCATGCTACAAGCAGTAAAAGCAATTCCGCTTCCGGTCAAGCCGATGGACACGGTACGGAAGTGAAGGGTCCCGTCTTCTCGATTCCCACAAAAGACATAATGTACAACAATAAAAACAAATATGTGGGAATAGCCTTGATTTTCAATCACAAAGATATTCGTGGACAAGAGCCTCGAAAGGGTACCGAACGCGATCGTGATCGTGTTAAGAGTGTTTTCAAGCAGTACGGATTCGATGTGCGCGTTTTTGATGATCTCACATTTGAGAAACTCAACACACAGCTTAAGGAAGGTGAGTACGCTAGTGTAAAGCATTTTACAATTAGAATATGATTGATTTGATGTTACGAAATAGTTGCGAAGGAGGATCATAGTCAGAATGATTGCCTTGTTGTTGTCTTAATGTCGCATGGCCTAAAAGGTGAGATATTCGCCAAGGACATGAAATATCCAGTGGAACGCCTCTGGACGCCGTTTTTGGGAAACAGCTGCAAAACGCTCATCAACAAACCAAAGTTGTTCTTCATTCAGGTGAGTAAAACATCTCGCATTACATAACGATTTCTGAAAAAAAAAAAAAAAATGCAAGGCTTGTCGTGGAAGCATGCTGGAGAAGCCCGTGACGTACACTGAGGCGGCTCCCATGTCGCGCTATGCAACAGCCGAAGAAAGTCCTACATATGCAATTCCAACAACAGCTGATTTGCTGGTGTTCTTCTCTACATTTGAAGGTTAGATTGATGCATAGATTTGTTTATTTGACTTTTTTCCAATATGCCTCTCCTTATAGGCTACTACTCATTCCGGAATGTTGAGAATGGCTCTTGGTTTATTCAATGCGTCTGTGCGACACTTGAAGAGGCTGCATTAAGCTCTGGCCAAGAGGGCATCGAACTGTTCCAGCTTCTAACAACCATCAATCGAAAAGTCGCTTATGAATATCAGTCAAATACGCGACAAGCAGAGACCAATGAAATGAAGGAAATGCCAAATTTCTTATCAACTCTGACGAAATTATTTTACCTTAAGGTCAAGCAGAATTAGAATAATAATGTAAGTAAAGAGAGAGAGAGCGATATGTAAAGTGATTAGTGACAAAAATCAAAACCATTAATAAAGGTAACATTCAGGCAACGATCAAGCTTCCGAAAAAAAAAATTCAAAAAGCTTTGTTTATACTATTTAAGAAATGTGTACACCATTTTTTATCAGGGGGAGTAGATAATGACATAAATAAAATTATTACTCATGGTAAATTGGAAATGTTTTTTTTTTGTTTTTTTTTTATCATGGGATTGTGAAATTAAGCCGCTGAACATTGTTTGGATTGATTGTTGCCTTTGTTTTTTAAGAATATGGTTTTATTTATGGAGCGGCGTTCCACCATTTAAGACTTTTTATATAATTTGATTTGACAGAGCAAAAGATAGAAGTTCTCATTTAATCATTCCGTAAGCTGTCACGATACAAGTTACATCCATTACCTTCCATAATCAAGAAAAAAGTTTGAAAGATAAAAAGAAAGATTCATCCTTCGACTGAAACAGTGATCCTCCGAGGGAAGAGTGATTGTTGATCAGTGGACACCAGGTTGGTCATTGGGCTGAGCAGTAGCACGTATTGTCCTTTACATATTTTTTTAAGAGTTATCTTGGCTTTATATGTTGACCGCTAAGTCTCCAACAAGTGCACTTATTCCGGAGGCAGATATTCAATTTCATGTCAACAATTTGAAAATAAATAAGAGTGCATGTTTTAATGGCATTAAGAATATATAACTCAAGCAATTACTCGAAATGAAATTAAGTCTTTGGCTAGAATTGCTTGGAAAATGGCCGAGATTATACCAATACTTAAAGCTGGGAAGTCATCTGAAGACACTAATAATTACAGACCAATAAGTTTGCTGAGTAGTGTAAGCAAATTATACGAACAAATCATTAAAGAAAAGATTTCGAAAATTATTGAAAAAAGAAACATAAATTCGGCTATACAATTTGGTTTTAGGCCAAAACATACCACATCCCACCAAGTGCTCCGAATATGCAACTTCATCATCGAGTACATTGAAAAGGCATCCGATTCCGCTTGGCAGAATGGTCTTCTTTATCTATAGTATGTAAAACAGTTCAAAGTGTTTTTTCTGGTCGTTGCTTTAAAGTCTTTGTCAATAGTGCGTTATTTAGTCTTATTTATTCCAAACTGGGAGTTCCTCAAGGCTCTGTTTTAGGACCTCCTTTATACAATCTTTTCACATCTGACTTTCCGAGCCTGATTGAGTGTGAGGCGGCTATTTTCGCAGGTGATATCGTTTTAATTGTATCTCACAAGTTTCCTCAAAATGTTGAGACAAACTTAAGGGATGCGATGAAAATAATCGAAAGCAACTACAACAAATGGAAAATTAAGCTGAACGGTAGTAAAACGCAAGCCATCCATAAAGAAGTCCTTGTCTCCTCCCGAACAGCAGCATATAAATCTGTGAAGCCGCAGTAGAGTGGAGCAACTGTATGAAATTTTTAGGAATTAATCTTGACACAAAACTTACCTTTAGTGAAGATATCTGTAAGACCCTTGACAAAGTAAAAACAGCAATAAAAATGTTATACCCATTTGTTAACAGGATAACAGCACTTCTAAATGAAAACATAAACATTTTCCAATAGATACTTCTTTACGGTTGCCAAGTATGGGGTAGCTGTGCATAGTATCACATCAAAAAATTACAAGTGTCACCAAACAACCTACATACTATACATAAAATGGTGCTTAAACTTCCCTGGCATCACTCCAAACGAGCGAATGTTGATGATATCTGTAAAAATACAAAAACTTACAGAGAGGTTCATAAATAAATGTGCGTTTGAAGAATAAACTCTTATATCAAATTTATGCTCTTAAACAATTTTTTTTGTCTAATATTCTGTAAAATCCTTTTTTTAATTAATTAATTTATTATTTACCCATTCAGTTACTCTTATTATTTATTTATACGTTTATTATGTACTATTACCACAATATTTATACCGTAGATACTATTTATGAGTTCATAAATTTATATAAATCTTTGTTACTTTCATTATTTTCCTTTTTTTATTTATTTAATTTATTAATCCATTTTGGATGTATTTATTAATTAATTAATTCATTTATTTATATATATATTTATATATGTAATTAATTAATTATTTATTAATTTATTCAATTTATTATCTCTTTATTTAATCAATGTATTAATTTATCGATGTCAACAATTGTTTAATATTTTTGTTATTCATATCATTTTTTACACTTTTTCAGTGAAAGTTGTTTTTTTTCGAATTTTCCTTCGTGATATACTCTGTTAATTTCAAAATTCAATTTCATCAATATAAATTAATGTTTCAGTAGCAAGATGGCTTAATATCGAATCTCTGTAATGTGAAATGTGTGGTAACTCCAAAAGTAATTTAGTTTCGAAATGAAGATATCTATCTGATGCACCCTGTGTCTAAACCATTACTGTACCAGTAAAAGGTGTGATAAATGTAAATGTTCAATGGAAAAAACAAACCCGCAACTTACCGCTTTTAGTCTGTGATATAGCTCGAGGAGCAAACATCATGGGCTTAGACTGGTTTCAGGCATTCGGTCTTCAAATTCATATCACTAGGTCAAATTCAGTACTGCAGTTGTGTTCGGATTCTAAGGGTCAGTTGTTGTCCGACGCATTGAGTCTGTGTAAGAAACACGAAGAAGTCTTTAAGCCCGAATTAGGCTGCAGTAGAATGTATGTTGCACATCTTACTATGAAGCCAAACACCAAACCTAAATATTTCAAATATCGACCTCTACCTTTCGCACAGAAGGAAACGGTACGCCGCGAACTCGACCGTTTACGTCAGATGGGCATCCTACGTCCCGTCGAGACAAGCCAATGGGCAGCACCCATTGGCAAGCTCAATTACTACAATCAATTCATCGAAAATTTTGCACAATTAGCAGCGCCACTAAACAAGCTTAGAGCAAAAGCGGAGTTTTTCAAGTGGGGAGACGATCAGCAAAAATCTTTTGATCTTTTTAAAGAAAAAATATTACAAGTTTCCAGACTATTGCATTTTCAAGAAGACTTACCAAGCACCTTGGCGACTGATGCTTCCTCTCACGGAATCGGTGCAGTCATTTCTCATGTGTTCGCTGATGGGACTGAGAAACCAATTGCTTTCGCGTCGAAGACTCTAGATGCGGCCCAACGACGGTACAGTCAGATCGAAAAAGAAGCCCTTTCGATTATTTTCGGAGTCACGAAATTTCACCAATACTTGTACGGCCGTCAGTTTGTGCTCATTACGGACCATCAACAATTGGTAACAATTTTCAACCCCTGGAAAAAACTGCCGCACATGACCATTCAGCGTCTTCAACGTTGGGCAATCTTGTTAATGGGATATACATACAGCATTCGGTACCGACCCACGATGCAGCACGGTAACGCTGACTGCTTGTCACGTTTACCAATGGGTCCCGACGAAGACTTTGATCATTCAGAGGAATCGTGCCATCAAGTAGACGAAAGCGCAGCAGTCGCGGATTTTCCTATCAACGCTGGAGTCATCGCTAGATTTTCAAAACAAGATGAAGATATCCGTAAAGTCATCGAGTACGTCCAGCACGGTTGGCCTGGCAGAAAGTCATTTGTTACCTTATTTTCGTAGAAGGCTTTGTCTTAGTGTGTCTACTAATATTCTTCTCTTCCACAGCGAATTTTTGAGAGTCGTCATACCAGCCGCACAGCAGAAAAAAGTTCTAGCTCTTCTTCATCAGGGTCATTGGGGTACAACTCGCATGAAGCAAATGGCTAGAAGACACTGTTGGTGGCCCAACATCGATGTAATAATTACCGAATCAGTCGCTAAATGCAGCGTGTGTCAACTAAATGCGAGTCGCTCGCCAAAAGAGTACTCTAGTTGGCCGTCATCAGATGGAGTTTGGGAGCGCATTCATGTGGACTATGCGGGTCCTTTTCAAATCCAAATTCCCTTTCGTTGTCCAAATGTCGTCCACGACCTCACAGGCGACGATTCATGCTTTACGAACTATTTTCGCTCAAGAAGGACTTCCTAGAGTAATAGTGTCAGAAAATGGCACTCAATTCTCGTCGAAGGAGTTCCAACAATTCTGTCAAGATCATTCGATACGGCACATGACATCAGCTCCTTTCGATCCCGAGTCGAACGGTCTGGCTGAAAGAATGGTGAGGACTTTCAAGACCGCCTTCTTCAAAATAATGGAGGACAATAACCTCGAAGGACAATGATGCTTTATCAACGTTCCTATCAACGTACCGTGCGACTCCAGACGAAACTGGCATTTCACCGGCAGAAAAGCTGCACGGCCGTCAGCATCGAACTTTACTTTCGGCTATTTTTCCCGAACCACAGAAGTCCTTGGTGATCCAACATCCACTCAAACCAAAATTCAGTATCGGCCAGCCCGTTTTCGTTCAGCAATACTTGCGTGGGAAAAAGTGGACAACGGGACACATCGAAAAGATTTTTGGTCGTCGTATGTATTTTGTTCGTACGGAAGCAGGGTTTTGGAGGCGACACCAAAACCAGATCCGCCCAAGAACAGTGGGCAATAGCAACATCCCAGCACCACTGGTTCCTACCAACGAAACAATTGACTTAGAACAGGCAAGTAGCCACAATTTCTTTTCTAAAGTAAATCTATCGCCTAGAGACACAACACCAACCCCAAGCCAACATCAAAGGGATACCGACAATTCTGATTTGTTGATCTATCCAGATGTAACCCCAACAAAAGTGGACTTAACAGAAGAGCAGCTGCCCTCGACACCGAAAACGGGTATCAATCGTGAAGTTCCACCTACCAGCGACTTGCCAGCGCCCGCTCCAGTACGACCACCCTCGCCAAGAAGATCTGAGCGTCTACGAAGCAAACGAGTTCGATTCACTTCAAATTAGACGAAGAGGTAAATGATGCACCCTGTGTCTAAACCATTAACCATTAAACATCTTACAAATGAATAAGACAAAAGAAATAAATTATGTGTAGAGTAAATCAACAACTGGTATTAACAACACCAAGAACAACAACCACAACAAACGCAGTAACAGCAGCAACAACAGCAACAAAAAGTAGAAACAATAATCAAATAAAAAAGTGAATAATGTCGCAATGCCTGCAACTGCGGAAAAGTTGGAAAGATTTTTTTCACAAAATGGCAACTGCCTGAAAAAAAAAAACAATTTTTCTTTTTTTTGACTGTTTCGAATTTAAAAAAAAAGAAATACAAATTTGTGGATGGGGATAGACAAGTCTATAGAGAGGGATCTTTAAAAATTTCAGGTAAATCCGTCCAGTAGAACCTGAGAAATCGTGGGGAATTTTGTTTTGAAAAAGACAGTTTCGAGAAAAACGCGTTTAAAGTTTCGTGTAAAGTTTTTCTCAGTCTGAGTCATGAAATTATATTGTAGACTTTAATTTATTCAAACTGCATGCTGCCTGCTTCATACATCGGACCTTCCTCGATTTCGAAAAACTATTTTCCTCTTCATATCGAGCAGTTCTGGCCTCCTTTAATCGGTCAATCGGGGCGTTGTCTCGTTTCACAGCAAATGAATGAGCTTCCGGGCCAATTTTTATTCCCATAAGCTCCATCATTTTTAAAATAGGAATGAGGAATTCATTAAAAATACAAACAGCAATAAATGTCGCTATCTCAATCATCTTAGGTCCGGAATGAATATGTTTTGGATCGAATGTCCAAATTAAGGAGTTTAGAGACTATAAAAAAAATCGAGTTTTTTAAATTTCTAGACTTGAGTACTTCCTTAAGACACGACTCATGCTTACAATGTTAAAAGCTCATTTTAAATGACATGAAAATTTATTTGATAAACTTGTGACACCTGAGTTTTGACCGAATGGTGATGTCGTACATGAGCACCTTCCTCGAAAGAAAGTAAATATAAAAGTCCTAATACTGAGACGAGTTCATCATTCACGGTTCCAAAAAACTAATAAGCAAGATCTCATTCTACTGCCACAATACCTGTGGAATGAGCTCAAAAGTTATCTGTTTCCCTCGACTAAGATGTCGTGATCCTAACCGAAATGTGGGTAAAAAGTACTTTTCTCGATAGTAAAAGATACTACGTCTATCGTTCGGGTCGTGATGTAACACTCAACAATTAAAGCGGTATAATTGGGGTTTTGATTTCCGTGAAATTGAAATATCGCCCCAGAACAATTATACTGGATAACATTGATGACAATTGACATCCTATTCGCAGACATAATATGAAATAAAGGGTTTTCCAATAAGGACTTGAAAACTTTTTTTAAATAAAACGCAAACGCATTCGTTGGACCCAATTTTCGATGACTCGGCCGAAACAGCCGCAATTTCGCGTTCAATGTAAGCTCTGAGCACTTAGCTACAGGAATTCACGAACCATGTAATAACTCAAACGGGTAAACTATTACAAACTGATATTATTCACCTCGATTTTTGTAAAGCCTGCGATAAGGTTTCAGATTTTCCTCTCAAACAAAGCCCAACTAGTTGCTTGTAGAGGCGTAAGATCTTGACACATAAAAGTTTATTCTGGAGTGCCGCAAGGAAGAAGTCTTTTTATTTTGGTTATTTACTACTTATGTGAAGTTGTATATCACTCTAAGATATTAATTTTTGCTGATGATGCAAATATTTTCTTTTCTACGGAGAATTTAAGTATATCAGTATGTTTTGCTGCAAAGTGATTTAAATCGCATACGCACTTGTTGCAAATTTTACCAAATTGAGACTTAATTGAGCCAACACATTGACTTGATTGTTAATAAGGCTAAGATTACTTATATGGAAAAATATATCTACTGCTATCTTGTTCGACCAATCAAAGAGTATTGTAGTTGTGATTGGTATTTTAGATATTTGACACAAATAACTAGGATCGAATCTGAACAAGCACGCTTCCTTCCTTTCGCTCTTTATACGTTACCATGGGGACATAATTTCAAGCCATCTTAACTTTTCAACGCAAAATAAAACACTGGACAACTCATTTCGATGCCAAATAGAACGAATCTCTGCAAACTATTTTTAAAAAATTTTAAATGTTTTCAGAACTCAGTAACTTAATATTCAGACCACTTCAGTCTTACCTGGCGTACTTGAAAAGGATTCTTAGACACAAATTATAAACCCTTTATTACCATTACAATACTCATACAAAACGTTTAGCACGCATGTATTTAAAAACTTTTTAAAAGAGCCACCTTTAACCAATGAGGCGTGCTCTTTGTGTCTTACAACAAAGCAATTATGCAAATGTTAATCTGCTAGAAACAACATTCTCAGACTGAGTCAAGTCTCTAACATACACATTTGTATCATAAACAAGGTGATTCTTTTCAAAAGGTTATGAGAAACAGTTTCCTTTTTTCCGTGTTTACGAGCGCTGTTGTGTGATCATAATGGAAAATGGCAAATTTATGGACCCGTACCCAGTTAGCTTGTTGTACTCGCGTATCGATTCATGATATGCCTCTAGTTGTGCCGTCCAAGGCAGCCTTTGAAACCCAAAAAAAGATAACTTTGTTTTTATCGACAGACGTTTACAATACAACATCCGCGGTTATGACCTATCTTCTCGGGCTTTTAGGGTGTTAATGTATTTTTGGCCTTGCTTCGGAATGGAAAAAGTTACGATTTATGGTTTTGATTTCATTATAAATCGATGTTTGTTTTTTTTTTGGGGGAGACACGACTGTTGCAAGTCAAGACGAGGCTCATAAATGTATATTAAGTTGAAGGCGCTAATAAGTCATTCAAGTCGTAGGTGGGCTTATTGAGTGAACATCGAAGCGATTGAATATTTGAGTGGCAGAGTTGACAAGTTCATGAACACCATAACAATAAATGTTTTATGAAACCAATCTATTCATATCCGAAGTGGAAATGGGTGGAGTGTTAATAAAAAAAGGGAAACTTTTTGCTTTTAAGTTTGGTTTCGAAACTTTTCATAAGCACATGTGTGTGCAAAATAATAGGAATTCTGTTGTAAAAGAAAAATTAAATTTAGAATGGCAACTCAATTGATTTACTAAGGTCAACTTGGTTTCATTTTAATATAAAATATATGATATATAAAAGTCCTCCCAAGCGGCTGCACCGATTTTGAAATTTTGTGTTTGTGTTCGAGCTTAGATTCACTCACCAATATCTCTTCATGAGTACTTCAGCCATAAAACTTCTGAGCATAATTTTTGTTCGTGTAACATAGCTGATGCTTAGTTTTGGAAGTGCCAAATTTGAACAAAAAAAAACCCACTTTATAAGAATAGTACAAGTTCTTTATTAGTTAAAAATAAAAAAATAAAAAATGTGGCAACAGCTCCGTGAAATCGGGGTTGGAAAACAGAATCCAAAAATCGCAGATGACATTGATTGTGAAAAGATGAATTATCCCCATTCCAAGGAAAGGGAAAGGAAGTACAGTCGAGTATCGACCAATAGCCATTCTTCCATATCTGTCAAAAATTTTTGAAAAAATAATCACTCCACAAATACAGAACTTTGTCTCTAACAAGAACCTCTTATGTACACACCAATCTGGCTTTCGGTGAAAAAGAGGTTGTAAAACAGCCCTTATTTTTATTACTGATGAGATTCGAAATGCGTTAGATCTAACATTTCTAACGCTTGTAGAGTTTTTGAAAGCCTTTGACTCAGTCAACCATTCGGTTCTCTGCAACAAACTTTGCAAGGATTTTAAATTCTCAACGCTTTCCGTGAAACTTATTTTTGGAAGGCAACAACGCGTAGTAGCAGGCGACGAATTCTCTAAATTGATTATCATAAGCAGTAGAGTCCCACAAGGATCTATTCTTGGGCCTTGTTTATTCTCGCTCTACGTTAACGTGCTGCCCAAAATTGTAAGACACTGCAAAATCCAAATGTATGCGGATGACGTCCAACTTCTCATGAGCAACTTCCTCACTCAAGCTAACGAAGCCATCAGCCTTATAAATGAAGATCTCAACAATATCTATCAATGGTCACTTAAACATGATTTGCGTTTAAATGCTGATAAATCAAAGGTGCTTGCTATTCACCGAAAAGTACAAGACCTCTCTGGATTTCAAAGAGTCCGTTTTATAATAGCTTGAAGAATTGATGTGCAATTTGTTTCTTAAATCTATTTATTTTTTTCTGTTTTAATATTATTATCCAGATTGTTAAATAATTGTGTTCCTCGGTATAAAATATTTTTTTGCGAACTAATACGACTATCGGTTGAAAATGTAGTTTTTTTCAAAAATCAATGCTTTATTGAGGAAAAATAGATATAAATTCAATATTCAAAGTATTGCCCATCGCTACCCACACATTTTTCCCATTTTTCTGGCAATTCATTCATTCATTCATTCATTTTTTAACATCATCGAAATGACGGAAGTGCTGGTCAGCCAGGCCATGTTGCATCGATCGGAAGAGATAGTAATCGGATGGCGCAAAGTCTGGACTATACAGCGGGTGGGGTAGGACATCCCATTTGAGCGTTTCAAGGTAAGTTTTGACGACATTTGCAACATGTGGCCGAGCATTGTCATGTTGCGAAATAACTTTATCGTGTCTTGCGACCATTTCCGGCCGTTTTTCCTTCAGTGCTCGGCTCAAACGCATCAATTGTCGTCGGTAGACCTCGCCTGTGATCGTTTCATTCGGTTTTAGCAGCTCAGAATACACAACACCCTTCTGGTCCCGCCAAATGCACAGCATAACATTCAGGCCATGAATATTCTGAACGGCCGTCGATGTTGAGGCATATCCGGGGTATCAAAACGTTGCCCGACGTTTTGGATTATCGTAATGTACACATTTTTCATCACGAGTGACGATTTGATGCAAAAAAGACTTCTTTTTGTGGCGTTCAAGCAGCATTTCGGACTTGCAAAATCGGCGTTCGACGTCTCGTGGCTTCAATTCATACGGCACCCAATGTCCTACCTTTCGGATCATCCCCTTGCTTTCAAACGATCGGAAATGGTTTGCTGAGCGACGCGAAGTGATTTTGCAAGTTCTTCTTGCGTTTGTGACGGATCTTGATCGAGCAATGCCTCCGATTCATGGTCTTCAAACTTTTTCACCTGGCCGGGGCGTTCTTTGTCTTCGGTGTCGAAATCACAATCTTTGAACCGCTTAAACCACCGCTGACACATTCTTACGTCTATAGTAAGGCCCGGGTAATCTTCGGTAAGCAATTGATACGCTTCGGTTGCTTTTCTCTTTAAATGAAAGAAGCATATTAAAACTTCCCGCAAATGTTGTTTTTATGGCACGAATGTAGACATTTTACGGCTTTACAAAAACTTGTGTGTTTTCACTAATGACCAATAACGTCGACTGAAATAATTAGACAATGACCTCAAGTTTCTGCTGTGACAGCTGTCATGGTCAAAATTCACCTCAGAGTAATAGACATGAAGTTGTCTGCAATAACGACATTTTCAACCGGTAGTCATTATTCATTTTTTAACTTATATATTAAAATAAAAGCATTCATTTTGAATTTTTGTTCTATATTCAGCCATTTCAAATCATTAAGCACATAAGCAATGTGTGTTCTTAACTCACCTTGTCAAATACACCTCACCTTGCACTGTTTTGTAATATTTGTAAATTATCAAACTAACTTTCAGGAGACCTAGAATTAGCATTAATCTTATACAATTTAAATTTTTCTTTCTTGAGTTCTTTTAATTCATTATTAAATCATTTCACTTTGTTTGGCAATAACCTAAACTTATGATTCGATGAGTCCTTGTACGATACTTTTAACTTTCAGGACAATTTTTTTACCGCAGCCAAAATATTATTTCTTAATTTTTGTAGAGTAAAAAAGAACTGCTTAACTGAAAAATTAATATGAACAAAAAGCAATTGGAAAACATTGTTTAATTTTTTTGTTTGCTTGCTCTTTTAAACTGGTTTTAACACCCTTTTTAGAACCTTAGGAAGACTTTAGAAAAAAGTTCAAATACATACTTATGCTAGTTTTGAAATAAATAGTTTGAAACAAAATTTCAAAGATTAAGCTGCCCCTCTTTGTTACTTTGGTGAGTAAGTTCGACTTGTCATTTTTTGGAATTCGGAATAATTTCAAAAGGGTGTGTTAAAATTTTAATTTTGTTTTGCATAGAATAAGTGTTGAGAGATATTCTTTCAAATTTTCGTTTTTTAAGCGCGTATCCGCATGTGTAGATATACATAAAAAAGAATATTATATATTAATTGATCCCGCAAGAGAAGTGGGATTCCCTGAATATTCTCACATGAAGGGTTCCGTGCCTCCTCATAGCATCGCGCGAACATATGAAAAAGTAAGGGAGACTTAGTAAAAGCCTGACATTAGTTTTCCTGTAGTTCTAATGAGAATAAGAACTTCCACATGTGCAATTACAAAGTTTGAACAAATAATGATTACAAGACTAAAAGATAAAAAAAGAATAAGAAAATATTGAAAAATAAGAAAAAAATGTATCTAGACATTGAATATCTTTGTGTACCTTAAATGCGAAGTCAACACACATCGCGTCATTCACCTAAAACCCTCTGTTTTAAGTGATTTATTGAAAGGCTCGGACAATCATAACTCAAACCCACATTAAAATCTTATGAATTACTTTTTTAATAATAGGTCTACCGGTTGAAAATATCGTTATTGCAGACAACTTCATATCTATTACTCTGAGGTGAATTTTGACCATGACAGCTGTCACATAAGAAACTTCATATCATTGTCTAATTATTTCAGTCTAGGTTATTGGTCATTAGTGAAAACACACAAGTTTTGCCATCAAAACAACATTTGCGGGAAGTTGAAGACCATGAATTGGAGGCATTGCTCGATCAAGATCCATTTCCGATCGTTTGATAGCAAGGGGAATAACCCGAAAGGTAGGACACTGGGTGCCGTATGAATTGAAGCCACGAGACGTCGAACGCCGATTTTGCATGTTTGAAATGCTGCTTGAACGCCACAAAAAGAAGTCTTTTTTGCATTGATTAGTCACTACTAATGAAAAATGGGTAAATTACGATAATCCAAAACGTCGCGCAACGTATGGATACTCCGGACATGCCTCAACATCGACGGCCGTTCAGAATATTCATGGCCTGAAGGTTATGCTGTGCTGGTTGAGCTGCTAAAACCGAATGAAACAATCACAGGCGAGGTCTACCGACGACAGTTGATGCGTTTGAGCCGAGCACTGAAGGAAAAACGGCCGAAAAATGGTCGCGTAACACGATAAAGTTATTTTGCAACACGACGATGCTCGGCCACATGTTGCAAATGTCGTCGAAACTTACCTTGAAATGCTCAAATGGGAAGTCCTACCCCACCCGATTCGTGGATTGCGGCCAAACCGGTCGAGTTTATAAAAATTTAAAACAAGCAAAAACGTTCAAATTCTAGAGTAGACTATTTAGAAACAAATAATTATTCCAGGGTTATTCAATGGGAAACTTTAGACGTACACATCCAGTTAGTTATCAAGAAATCAAAGAGCAACAAGGTCGCAGGCTCAGATGGCCTCCTAGCAGAGCTCCTTACGGCTGATGACGATGTTCTGGTAGAGAGCATGCATCAGATCATATGTAGAATATGGGAAGGTGAAAGCGTGTCCGACGACTCGACTATCAGCTCCATTTGCCCCATCCCAAAAAGGGAGATCCTACTTCGTACGAAATCCTATCCTGCATGTTGTGTGAGCGTCTAAAACCGGCCCGACAAATCGACTGTGGACCAAATTTACACTCTGAGACAAATTCTGGAAAGGATCACTCTGAAAACTTCTGAAACGGATGAAACCTGCGCCGAATTTGGGCAAGAAGAAGCGCTGTCGTGTGGTGTCTTATATCTGATATGGGAAGGGCGAGGGTCAACACGGAAGGCGCTATCTCTCATATGTCAGTCCAATTATTGGGATACGCAGATGAAACTTTCCCAACGATTGAAGAGCAGGCGAAGCGAACTGGTCTGAGGGTTAAAGAGGGCAAACCAAAGTACATGCTGTCGCGAAGAAACCAATCCGTCACCCAAAACCTGAGACAATATGTAACAATCGACAGCAACAATTTCGAGCCAGTTAAGGACTTTATCTATCTCAGGGCAAATGTGAACTTTACAATGGAGATTTGGCGCAGAATAACACTTGGCAACTGTTGCTCTTTCGGTATGTCGAAACAACTTGGGTCGAAACTCCTCATTCGAAGGACCAAAATCATGCTCTGCAAAGCCTTAATCCTGCCAGTCGTGCTTAATGGGGCCGAAGGCTCCACGATAAAAAGGACAGATTCTTGGCTCCTTCGAAAGACAAATCCTGCATCGTAAAATCAGTCCTGTCTGCGAGGAGGTTCAATGGAGGGGAAGACATAACCGCGATCTTTGTAATTCGATGTCGCTGCACAACTCGTACAGTTCATTGTTGAATCTTCTCCTCCACTTACCGTCAATGCAAAACGAGACCAGAGATCAAATGATCACAGCTAAGATGGTCTCCTTTCTTCAGGATCGGGTAATCAATGCTAAGATTCCGTTCATTTCGCATGCTTCCTTCTGACCATGTGCTGCAGATAAGTTTTTGCATACTCCCAACCAAGTCATCGCAACCGCGTTGGAGATCGCTGTCTTTACTTCGACAAGGTCGGGTAGGCATTTTGGATCTTCCATGTCCTCAGCGTTGACTGCAATTCTACTATGATGTTTTCATTTCGTACTTTGCAGGCTTCAGTTTGAGGGTCGTAATCATGAAATAATTATTTCATCAGTACAGCTGTACAACGATGTGACAATAGTCCGGAAGGTAAAACAGTATTCGAATCCGAGCCTTCTCGTTCGAAAAGAATAGGAAGACCGAGCCTCCGGTATAAAGACAAAGTAACCGCAGATGCAAGACGACTTATTGTTGTTGCGTACGGAGCGTCAAGGATGGAAGGAAGCTTTAGCTCAGGCTCATAACCTACACGGGTCGTTGGCCTGATTGACTTTTTTTTATCGTTTAATTGGAAGTCTATGTTTGGGCAGACCGAATCGTACACGAATCAATTTTTGGAATATCAGCACCAAAGTGCGTGGGGCCTTCGCCAATCCATGCCCAAGCTCAATTTTAATAAAATTAAATGCTCTCTGCTTCTCTTCAACCTAAACCAGTCTTAATTTTCACATGTATCCTTCTCGCATTCGTGTGGTTATGAGTGCGTCAGACTACGGAGCATAGAGAGCCGGGCTCAAACCCGCCAAAGCCCCACTACTCGCGGAGGTAACCCTCCGAAAATACAACTGCCAAGATAAAGCTTCTGGAACCGTTCGGAGTGAGCAATTTGTCCAAAAAATATAACCCACACGCACAAATAGTGAAACTCCCAAAAGAGCTGTCGACCTAGGAATTTATTTTTTGTATTTTTTAGTTTGTGATACTTCGCTGGGGAAATCACCGTCCTGCTACCACCCCTTCCAACATAAACTGCTTTTCATGCTAAAGCTCCCTCTTTCCTCCTGGGTAAACCAAAGTGACTAATCAAGTACTCCTATGATGAAATGGCGTGCAAGCGTTCTCACTGGAAAGTCACGTGCAATTAAATTCGTAAACTCATCTGATGCGTCATCGATAGGAATGAAGGCAGGGGCCTTGAACTAACTCAAAGGTTATCCTGTTGCCCTCAAGAGAAACATCCTTTGAACTTTAAAGCGTTTTTTTCGCTAAACTTGCAATTAAAGATAAAATTTACTGGCAGCAAAATCAGAACGCAAATGTCTCCTCTGTGCATCGTGTTAATCAATTATTGTGGTATCCTCCAGGATAATTAATTATTTATCCTTTAAGGGACTAATTACGCAATTGAATTCACCCCATAAACCTTTTGCTAAAGTCAGAATACCGATTTAAGGCCTTCAACAGAAACCGCAACAATGTGGTGTGATAAAGTTGCAGCGTACATTGTTAAAGCCTCATATTTCGTCGGGAAATTCCTGGGCTTGCTCGCGATTGAGTACGACTTTAAAAAGAAGCTATTCCGCACCTCTTTCGTTGCGACAGTGACATCGAGTGTCATCTGTGTTCTCGTGGCCGTCCTGTCGCCAATCGTTGTCAAATTGAACTCGGAAATTTACTTCGTTTCGGGTGCACCCATCGATGACAACATGTCCCTTCTGACTGCAATTCAACTGAGTTTTGGTTATGCGACCTCGTTCGTCGTACTCCTGTGCCAACTGTGGAAGCGCCAGCATGTAAGTCGCACAGCAAATGGAATAAAAAAAATATTCGTCCTGTTGACAAATGAAATGTCCCGCGGGGACATTGTCACCCCGAAGATCATCGGGCTCGTTGCAGTGAAGTTCTCCATCACCATGTATGAAGTTCTTATTAACTTGCCATATCTCATCGACTTCGGGGATCAGATTGCCCCGGAAGGGTTCGTGGCGTTCTTTTTGAATCTGTATATGGCTGAGATTGCGGCTGTCTTCTCGGACATTTCGTTCGCAGCGTTGTTGCTGTTGGCGCGCTATTTTTGCATGGTGAATGAATTATTGGTGTCACTGGAGATGGACGTCCAGACGTGTTGGCTGAGTGAGGCCAAAGCTGATGAGTGTAGGCGTAAACGCATTCGGTTGATTCGACTGTATCTGCGAATGAGACGGGTTGTTGCTGAATTTGCAAAATGCGCAGAGATATCCATACTCGTGCAGACGTTGAATACGTTTGCAAACATGCTCTCCAATCTGTATTCGTTGCTGCACTTTTTCGCTGCCGAGGGCTTTTTCGAAATAAAGGACCTGATCTACAATGTTATGATATTCGTAAATATTTGCCTCTTGGTGTATGCGGCGGAAAGGGTTAAACAGAAGTCGGCAAAGTTGAAGGATACGCTGTTGGACTTGGATGCATGTCGTGAACGCACTGGATCCGGATGGAGTGTGGGTATTTGCAATGGAAATTCGTTATGCTGGATTATGAGAGTTTTTTTTTTCTTTTTTTGTTTGATTACAGAGCGACGTCTTGGTTTTCAAAGTATGGCCTGAGGTGCATGAGGTTGATATCCTCGGATTGTTTCCATTAAACAACACTTTTCTATTGTTTCTCATTTCGTACTCCAGCAATTTCATAGTCATAATTTTGCAGTTTATGTTGACAAAATTGTTGTAAAATGTGACGGTTCAAGATGGCAAAATAAATTTGTGTTTTGAGACTTAAAGATTACAATTTAAACATTAAGAGGGTTTTTCAATAAGAGTGCTACAAAAGTTTTTTTTAAATAAAAAAAAAACGGTTTTGGATATCAATGAAATTCCTTATTCCTAAAAAAGTATATTTCATGCCATTACGTTTGGAACTCGATTTCTTTTGCATGGCCACCACGGGCACGCTTGCAGAAGTCCAGACGCTGAACCCAATTTTCGACGGTTTTCAAGCATAAATCGGCCGATACTGATGCAATTTCACGTTCGATATTCGTACGAAGTTCATCAATCGTCGCTGGCTTGTTGGCATAGAACGGCCTCAAATCGCACGACCGAGGCGGCCAAGCGACTGGACCATTTCGTGAGATAACACGTTCTCCAAACTTGGTTTCCAATAAATTGATTGTGAAATTCGCTGTGTGGCTTGTGGCGCCGTCCTGTTGGAACCACATGTCTTCCGAGTTCATATCTTCCAATTGGGGCCAAAAATATTCGGTTATCATTGAACGGTAGCGATCCCCATTCACAGTAACGTGCTGGTCTTGATCATCACCGAAGAAGTACGGCCCAATGACGCCGCCGGCCCATAAACCACACCAAACCGTAATTTTTCCGGGATGCAATGATGACTCATGGAGTACGCGTGGATTGCAGCCTGACAAATACCGTATATTTTGTTAATTGACGGAGCCATTAAGCCAGAAATGAGCCTCATCGCTGAAGATGATTTTTCGATGAAAATCCGAATCATTTTCAAGTTGTTGCTCAGCCCAATTCAAGAACATACGACGCTTCTGGTGGTCAAGCGGCTTCAGTTCTTGCGTCAATTTAATCTTGTAAGGATGTAAGCAAAGATTTTTTCGCAAAATTCGCCACAACGACGTCACAGACATGCTCAACGCTTGAGAACGACGTGTGAGAGACACATTTGGGCTTTCTGCAACTGAAGCCTCAGGGGCTGCAATATTCTCGACACTATGGGCACTTCTTTGTCTCACTGGCACGGGAACATTTTGTACTGTGCCTGTGGATTCAAATTTTTCCACTAGACGCTCAATTGTTGTTTTTCTAGGACGATTATGACGACCATAAATTGAACGTAGCGCTCTTTACGTTAAGGCCACTGACTCCGTATTTCGGTAGTAAATTTTAATAAGTTCGACTCGTTCTTGGCTCGTATATCTTTCCATCATGAAATGGCAAAGCGGCAAGAAATATGACGTCGTTTGCTGTCCACGTCGCTCTACTTTTGTAGCGTCCCTGTTGAAAAACCCCCTATTATTGCGCCATCAGCGTACATTATAGCACTTGGGTTTTCAAAGGAAAAATTGTGTATGTAGACGTTTCGCGAGCGGGCCTACAATTGTACCTTGCGCTATACCTAAATTATTTGGAAAACTATCAAAATGTTCGGAACCCATAAAAACCGAGCTGTACCTATTTTCGACGAAGCTTCCTATGATTTGCATCAGCCATTTTGAATGCTTTTTCACGATCTATAGTATGTCTAAGCTCAGAGTGCAACTTTTATACCTAAGATTTTGGACGATTTTATTATGCAAAATAAGACTTGCATGCTCTGGGAAATGACCACAAAATTTGTTCAAATGTTCTGCTAGAACTCGCTCAAAAAGTTTTCCAACATTTAAAAGAAGGGAAGAAGGGATACAGGCCTTAAGTCTTTAATTTCTTTAGAATGTTTTGCTTCGTATTTTAGCTTTTTACCAATTAGTGGGAAAGTATGCAGTGGTTAAATATGGTCGACAAAAGCACAAAAACAGAAGGAGCATTTCCTTAGCATGAAATTTTAGATTTGATCGATGCCAGCAGACTTTTTATTATTACGAGATTTTCTAATTAATACTTGCTTGCACCAGAGCAGTGTTCACATAATTTTGAACTGTACTAAATCTCCCAGTACTCGGGAGATCACAGACAGCCCCTTGTTGCTAAAAACGGTGGACCAATCGGTAAATTGTTGGAGCAAAGGGCGCTTTTCTTTGTATTGATCCACTTTGGTTCTGTGAATCTTTCCATCATGAACTTCCTATGTTTTTCAAAGTTAATTCTTAATGTTAACGCTTCTTATGCGCCACCAAGTACTAGAATGGCGATAGACTACTGCATTCACTATGAGACTTTTTAACTGGGAATGGAAATGCAAACAGTTGATAATGCGTAAAATTACCTCGAAAAGATTTTTCTTGAAAACTGTTAATATATTTATATTAATAAAAAAATTCTAAAATCATTCATAAACATTTATTTCGTACACACGCTTTGGTCACACCG
This sequence comes from Orthonevra nobilis, assembly GCA_963555765.1. Classification (NCBI taxonomy): domain Eukaryota; kingdom Metazoa; phylum Arthropoda; class Insecta; order Diptera; family Syrphidae; genus Orthonevra; species Orthonevra nobilis. The sequence goes on from OY743225.1 coordinate 6,883,032, forward strand.
GCTGTTCTAGCTAGTAGAAATGAATTCGCCGTTATCTCAGATTAAAACCAAATCCAAGGTTAACTGCAAATTCCAATAGATGGCACTGAATGTGGTTTATCTAAGTCACAATCTAGCAAAGGCATGAACCCTATATTAATGAAACCCACCGATGACAGGTGATAGCAGGCATTGTGTCAAGTTAAATTCAAACTTCAAATGTGCTGTATATGGGGTCATGGGCTTTAATTGATATGTTCGAATCAAGGAGGAAGATTTTACAATATTGTCTAAGCCCCGAAGAAAAAACCGACTTATTCGTTAAACTGCCAAATAACAGAAAAATTGCAAAAATTGTTTTGGGTGCGAGAAGAGCTGCCCATACCATGAACTTCCCATCTGTGGCAGAACAAGGGCTCAACTTACAAGCTTCTCTAGCCACCACGTAGCTATCTGTGTCCAGTTGTGCACGATAAGTTGGTTGAAGTCGCCTTCTTCTTGTGTGCGCCAACAAAGTGGCGGTCTTTATCTAATGCGCCATCCCTCGGGGGTGGAATTTTATTCCTTTGGCTTAGTCGATGTCGCTGCACAACTCGTACAGTTCATTGTTGAATTTTCTCCTCCATTCACTGTCAATGCAAAACGGGACTAGAGATCAAATAACCACAGCTAAGATGGTCTCCTTTCTTCAGGATCGGTTAATCAATACTAAGATTCCGTTCATCTCGCATGCTTCCTTCTGACCATGTGCTGCAGATAAGTTTTTGCATACTCCCAACCATGTCATCGCCACCGCTTTGGAGATGTGGCTTTTTTAGACTTAATCTTAAATATTACTATCTTTACTTCGATTAGGTCGGGTAGAAGGCATTGTTGGGTCTACCATGTCCTTTGCAGCATTGACTGCAATTCTACTACTTTCGAACTTTGCAGGCTTCGGTTTGAGGGTTGTAACCATGAAATAATTGTTTCATCTATTGGTAGAATTTTCGAATCTTTTTTCCTGTTTAATCTCTTATCTTCCTCATTTGCGCGCTTCTCATGCTCTTCCATAGACGCTGCGACCATTGGCTTTAGAATATTGTGCACGAAATTAAAAAGTTTGTGAAAGTGTAAGAAATCACTTTGGCTTGCAAAAGCATTTTGGAGAAAGCACGATCTCTATATTGTCGAGTTTCACGTTGAAATAAAGAACCAACGACCCAAAATCTTAGCCAGTGGCACACGGCCATCCCCCTAAGAGTATCCAACTCTATGTGATTCCTCTAATTTTCCAAGCACTGCAATGGAAACGTGGATCAAGAAATAGAGAAAGCGAAACATCAAAATATGAAATGGGCTCAACAAAATACAAAATACCTCAAATAAGCCCACCAAAAATGAAGAATAAGGAACTAAGTTCCACTTAGTTTTCAATCCAAATACCTAGGCATTATATTAGACAGCAAACTAAGCCGGAAACCAAACTTTCAAGACCATATTAGGAAGGCAGCGGTGGCTATATATATGCAAGAGGGTACTCGGGCCCAAATGGGGACTGAAACCGAGATTGACTCACTGAATGTATACTGCAGTTGTATAATGTTAAAAAGGGGGTTCGAAACAATTTCAGAGAATCAAAAACTAACAGTCGACTATTTTTATCTTCTGTCTTTTGTTCGCATAATTTTTTTTACATTTTTAGTGCTTTTATTCTAGTTGGGCGCCATTTGTTGTCAGTTATGGAAGGTCACGAAGGCATCCGCGATATGGATCAGGAGGACGGCGTCCCACTTAAGTTGCTTGGCTTAGCTCGTCGGACGGGGAAGTCATTGTCCTCCTTTCCTGCTCATCAGTAAAGAAGAGTCGTGCCAAAGGGAGAGAGATAGAACGAAAGAGAGAGTGGAGTGAAAGATAATAGAACGAAAGCGGAAAAGGTGGTGTTCAGGGTTACCTTCTGAATGGGGATCTTAGTAAAAGGAACGGGGGACCGACTTACCCTAGCTATCGTGAGACTATCCCTATGCTAGACGAAAGAAAAAACATTATAAACCTATCCTAATCCTATTCTACCTTAATTCTATCCTTGCTTCCCAAACTAACTAGCCTTAAAATAAACTTAAGCTAAGCCTTAACGAACTTAATCTTACTTAATCCTACTTAAGGCCTTTTTTTTATCTCCCTGACCAAAGATTTCGGGAGATAGCTCCTATGGCGATTCGACGGAAACAGTCTAACAGTTAAATATATTTTTCTGTTCCTGGTCGTTGTCCTGTGGAAATAAAATATTCTACCACACCCTAGACTACTGAACGGACGGCCTTCCCATTGATGCACACACGCGCCCCATTACCACAAATTTCTTTGATTTTAAATAAAAAAAACCGAATTTCGTGGGTAAATGCACCGATATAATATATTTATGAATTTAAAGCTTACAAACTACAATAATATATATAAGAAATTAAAGGAAAACTATATTAAAAAAAAGGTGATTCACTCTTTTGAGGATCCCTCGTTGTCCTTTCGTGTATCGTCTGTCTTTTTATTATTTGGATCTGTTCGGATCCTAAGGAGCGGGATGAAATTTGATGTCGACGGTTCTTCCCCGGTCACCCCGTCGACTTTAGAGCTTTCCTCGTTTCTTTTCGAGGCTACAGTTTCGTACGTAATTTTTTTGTCTTTCGTCCGTAATTAGGAATTGTCTGAAGTCTGTATGTATGAACGTCCCTTGGTCTCCCTTCCTGTAAGGTGGTCTTTTCTTCTGTAGCTTTGTACTCTAAGTCTACTTCGTCGTCGTAATTGTTTCCATTTCTTCTATTTCTCGTCCTGTATAAATCGTCCGGTTCTCCTACCACTTCCTTAATGTTTCGTCTAGCCCTAGCATCTCTTATTTCTAAATGTCTTTCTGCCTGTCTACCCATGTCCCTCAGCTCTGTAATGTTCCCTGTTCCTAATATTTTGCTTTATGATGGTGACTAGGTCACTCTCACTGGGCCTAATCCTCATTTGCAATCTAAACGACAAATCGAAAAATAAAAGTCCCAATTTATTTTTGAACAAAGTGTTCAATTTTTTTTTTTTCAAATTTGGCACTTTGAAAACTATAAAAAAAAAATCACCGTAAATTTTCAGCATAATTATGAATTATTTACAAAACGTTAATTATTGTTTCTTCAGAATATTTTTCGCTCAATTATTCATTAAAAACAAAAAAACATTGGTTAGTGAATCTAAACCATCCGAATGGCCGATCGAACACGAACACAAAATTTCATCAAAATTGGTGCAGCCGTTTTACAGAAGAATTTTGAGTCTAAAGATTGAAATTATTTATTATTTTTGAAGTTGTTGTTTTTTAAAAATAGAACCGCTAAATAAAGGTGGATATATTTTTTAAAAGTTTTTGAATTTCAAAAATCTTATCCGTTATTATAAATTCCAAATGCCTAAGAAGTCAAAGAAATAACACGATTGACTGTTTTTTTTTTTTTTGAATTCTCAACCACAAGCCTCAGATCATCAGTTTAAAAAAAAAAGAACCAAACCAAATTTGAATTCCCAAATTTCACGGCTCCAAAAATGAAAAATGTACCCGCCACTATATTAATCTTTCAAATATATTCAAATCGTTAACTTCTGTTACACATTTGTCTCCTCGAGCCGACGAAACAGAACAACAAAGCCATTAAAACAAATTTAAGCGTTTTATTTTCATAATTTTAATAAGCCATTTACGACAGACCAAAGAAACGTGCAGAAACCGTTGCATTGTGCGTCTTCAGCTCCAAGCCCACCCTCCCGGGTCACAATAGTTGGGCTCCCTCCAATTTTATTCCCAATCCAGTCTAACAACTTTCCAGTCGCCCAACGCATCGCCAAAGTCAGTTTACTTGGTCAAGTGATGACTTTGATGCATTTTCAGCCTTTTGTTTTGATCCACTCATTCACAACGTTTGATAACGATGAAGACGAAGACCAAGAAGAAGATGAAGACGAAGACGAAGACGACGTCGAGCACCGTTACCATAGCCAGATGAAGCGGTTGTACTATGTCTGTGTGGTTTGGTTAAACACACATTCCACTTGGATCTAGTATCTGCAACTAACTCTAATCCAACCGACGACTTCAGTTTGATTTTACATTCGCTTGGCAAAAGAGGTGCCCATCTCGGTCGCGGATATTATTTCTATCTCGGACAAGTCTGGAAGAAGTGAAAAAAATAATTTAAAGTTTGGTTCCCAAAATAGTACCTAGTCTCAGTTTTGTGGATTTCCTTTCTGGGCCAAACAAATGTGTGCGCGATAAAATTGTGACTGAAGATTGAAATGCATCATCTACCAAGGATAACGCTAGCGCTACGAGCACTTTGGATTCTGCTCGCACTCCGGATGGAAAGCTGCTGCCATGGCAAGTAGAGTTTTACGACTTTGACTAACAAGCAACTCGATGACAAGGAGCGTGAACAATAAGGAAGTGTACCCACTGCAGCGTTGCACCTCGTTCCTCGCAGCAATTAACTGGATTACCTAAAGTTGCAAAAATTTATCGCTGCGCTTCCAAGGAGAAACTTTTAGTTTTTCTTTTAAATTTTTTTTTTCCAAAAGTGTTTTTTTCTCCGTTGAAAATTTGATATTCAAGTTCAATTTGCATAATGGTGTGTTTAGGGCGCACTCTGGGCCAACATGGAACTCATAGATTCAAATGAGATTAGCCGAAAAACAAAAAAAAAAAATATCTAACGTTCGGTGACAGAATTTCTTTCTCGCTTTCGGTGGACCCTTCAAGAGTTACATCGATGATAAGTGAAGATCTGGGAGAATTTTTTTTTTAATTGATTTCGGTTGTAATTTGAATAAAATCTTGACAGTGAGCTATAGAAAAAGAGAAAGATCTTTTCTGGTCATAAAATCGAACAAAGGTGCCTGTGCATGCTTTTGGTTTCCAGTTTTTATCTGGGTCTATGCGGGGGCGGTTTTATTGATCCCGAAAGTTCATAAACCGAGCAGAATTCACTGGTGCATTTAATGTGTTCACTTTTACCAATTATGACGACCATTTAATCATTTCGTGTGCAGTTTAACAAAACTTTTAATTCTTCGTGTTCCAGTTGGGTTGAGCTCTGTGGTGGAGTTATTTCTTCCGGGACATGAAGATGGAATAAGTGATTGGGACAGTGATCTATTGAGAGGATACGCAGTTCGTATCCAGTTAGATTTATGTGCAGAAAACTGGAATTCGTTTGCACAACAAATCAAGTTTGTGGCACGAGTTTTGTTTTGCGGAACTACTAAACAGTAATTAGTAGTTACAAAGTGGGCGCGTTGCGCATTGAATTTCGCAAACCGCTCGCGGCAGCAGTGTCAGTTTGCAAAAGAAAAACGGAAATAATAAAGATGCCATTTTAAATATTTTTGTGGAACAAGTGTTCAAAGTATACCTATTTTATTTTTCCACGGAATGAAAAAAAAAATAGCACTGCATGAATACTATAAATGATCCTTTCGTAAAATATCCTAATTAAACAGTTCCATAATCAATTTGGTTCCTTGTCCACTGTTATTCCTTATTTACCAACGAACGAACTAGTTCGTGAAAATTATAATAAATTAAAGGACTCTCTGCCCTCTGCTAAACCTTTAAAAGAATTGTGCCTCAGTGTTCCTAGTTCCTTGTTCTACTGTTTCATCCTGCACTCCTTTGTTTTCTCTGAAATTTCTCTGACCATGAACAATATACTCCTAGCTGGATGTTTTAAAATAAATAAATAAATTAAATAAAAAAATAAATAAATAAATAAATAAATAAATATATTAAATAAATAAATAAATAAATAAATAAATAATTAAATAAATAAATAAATAAATAAATAAATAAATAAATAAATAAATAAATAAATAAATAAATAAATAAATAAATAAATAAATAAATAAATAGATAAATAAATAAATAAATAAATAAATAAATAAATAAATAAATAAATAAATAAATAAATAAATAAATAAATAAATAAATAAATAGATAAATAAATAAATAAATAAATAAATAAATAAATAAATAAATAGATAAATAAATAAATAAATAAATAAATAAGTAAATAAATAAATAAATAGATAAATAAATAAATAAATAAATAAATAAATAAATAAATAGATAAATAAATAAATAAATAAATAAATAAATAAATAAATAAATAAATAAATAAATAAATAAATAAATAAATAAATAAATAAATAAATAAGTAAATAAATAAATAAATAAATAGATAAATAAATAAATAAATATAAATAAAAAGAAAAATAAATAAATGATTAAGAATAATTTAATCAATAAATAAAACGATATATATGAAAATAAATAAATTAATAAACAAATACGGATATGTGTATGAACATATTTTAAAATAATACAGAATATATGTACGTTGGTAAATTAGGGCGGTTTTCGGAAAAATCTTATCTTATAAGAAACGTTTCGTTGAGTTTCTGGATTCTGTTAGAGATTAATTCAACATTGGCTACCTTATGCAACTCTGCCGTGGAATAATACCAAGGAAGATTTAGCATCATTTTTAGTAACTTGTTTTGCGTTACTTGTAACTTCTTCATATAACATTTAGCACAATTACACCATACTGGACAACCATAACAGCTGGGTGGCTAAGTTGGTAGAGCGCCTGCCTTTCAATTCATAGTTCCCAGGTTTGATTCCTAGAGTGGTCTAGTTTTTCGAATCTGATCAAGTTAATGGCACTATCACTGGATAGGTCGACCAGCGATAGTAGTCTGACTAATGGGTGACGTTGTTGTAGTGGTTCCTGTATCGGCTTAATACCTAATTCGTATTTTCAAACTATGTAGTTGTTTGTGTAGATTGTGTGTAAATAGATTTGCTGTGAAGGCATAGCACTGACAGCGGGGTGTTTACCTAAATCTTTCAAACTTTCAAAAAAAGTTCCCATATCCAAAAAAAATCCTGCGAATTAGGTCGAAGGTAATAGGTCGATATCAAAATCCTCCGTCCCGTTTCGTGCTCCACCCACGAAAGAGAGTTGAATCCAAATACACCTGAGTTTCTCAAATCACTACAAAATCTTTCATTCTCCTTCTAATTCTTCCGCTCGCTTTGTGCTGCACGCCTTATAAAAGTATTTAGTATATCCTCTTGAAGAGTGAGCAACATTACATTTTTTAATTGACTTTGCAGTTTGTACATCGAACTATAATTTCGGATCCAGGTTGAAACCCAAATATTTAACGGAAGATTCCCATTGTACTAGATTTCCATGCAATCTAAGTTGATTTTGCGGAAGAAACAAAGTTTTTCTTTTCCGAGTGAAAAAGATAGTTTGGGTTTTTTCCGCATTCAATTTTATCTTCCATTTTTTGAAATAGTTTTCAAGGATATTGGGCAAATGATTTAGATTCGTCCCGATGTTGCTGATTTTCATTCTGGCAAATTTTGGATGTCAGACTAAAACAAATTATATAAATCAGGAGATAGAACTGCACCTTGGGCTAAATCATCAGCAAAATGAAAAAAAAAATGAAGCACTATTATTGACATGTACTTTGAAGCAACGGTTGGACATAAAACTTTGAACAATTTTACATAAAAATGGAGGAAAGCCATCATGCCAAACTGAATCAAAAGCCTTTTCGATGTCAAGTAATACTTTTGCTTCTGTTGCAAATTCTTAGAACTTGGTGAAAATCAAATTGCTCGTCTGGACATATTTTCGCTCATCTATAACTTTCAATAGCTTTTCTTTCACAATTCGTTCTAAAATTTTACTAATGCTACTTAGCAGGCTTATTGGTCCATAGCTGTCTGGGCTATTAGGAGGTTTTCCCACCTTGAGAACTGGTATTATCTTAGCTTCTCTCCAAGCAGTGGGAAACTATTGCAATTTTAGGCAAGTATTAATATTAAAAGAAATATATTTAATTCCCGCCTTGGGTGAATTTTTTATATATGATTCAATATTATATCAGGTCCACCTGCTTTATTTAAACGTTAGTTTTTAATAAGCCTGTATATTATTCAAAATATTTTTGTTGAGGACCTTTACAATAGAATTAAGGAAAGAAAGGTTGAGGTTGGTAAAGGGGAAGATTACTTTTCTAGTTATTCTTGCTGCCTGACAATTCCGTAGACTTGCGCTTAAATATATGAAAGATAGTCTGACGAAATCAAAGCGAATGAGTTCCTTTAGTTCCTTTTATAGGTCAGAAAGTATTGAGTCCATTTCTCAATCTCTCACCTACATTCGTTTTTCATTGAAATTCGCCAAATTAAGGTAGCTCAGAATCTTGTTCTTTTCTGGAAAACTGTAGCAGTTAAGAGTTCGAGGGATTCTCTTCCTACTCATTTTTGTCTGCTCAATGATTTTGTGAAATGATCAGTTCTTTTCTGTTAACAGTCCCAGAATTTGGAATTTGGAGCACATCGAGGAGTGCGCCTTCAGTAGATTGATCCTTTCCGATACGGATTGCTCATTTATGTTCATTTCTATATCTTGTAGGTCTAGTTCTCATTGTAGTGAAAAGAGGAGATGCTATTAGGCTTGCATTAGCGTTGGCGTAACTTAATTTACGCAGTTAAACCCTCTCTCTCTGTCTCTGATTTTTTATGAACACAGTCTACGTGTACTCATATGAATATCATAAGCGGGATTTTATCTTCCAAATACGTAGGCTTGGAAGAAATTAACTAGCCACACTACTTTATCTCCTTTTACGCGACTCCTCTTGTTGGCTTACTTATTAAAACTGACGTCCTTCCATCTAGGCAAGTGGAAGCTCTCAAGAGTGACAACTCCTTTTGTGCTTGTTAGGCAGATCGAGAGAAGGATTAGGAAAAGATTGAAAAATTTCACTCGGATTTGTTTTGGTATTCAATTTCTCTATGGACGGAGTCGGTATTGGGTCTGAATATTTGGTACGGACTTATGTGATTCGGAGGATTTTATTCGTCGTTAATTGAATATTCAAATATTGGGTTTTTGTCTAACTGGTTCATTGCTCTGTAGAGCCAAAGACAATCATCTACACAAACCATTATATTGAAAACACGAATTAAGAATTATAGTAGCTGATACAGAAACCACTTCAGTAAGGATACCCACTACGTCCAACTCATATCGCTGGTCGAGCACCCCAGTGGCAGCGAAATTAATTTGATCAAATTCAGGCAAAGTGTGACTGTACCAGATGCAAAAACTTGATTTTTTTCAGATTTGAACCTCCGACCTATCAATTGATCCAATTGAAGGGCAGGCGCTGAAACAACTGCTCAACTCGCTTCAATTCGTTTATGTGCAATTAGACTGTTTCTGTTTATTATCAGGAATGTTCTCTGCCTCAAAACTTTCTTAAAAGGTTAGCTACTGAACTTCTTAAATTGTTTTTTACACGTTAGGACTAAACTTAATTTTGCAAATAAAGTTAGTAAACTTTAATTGATATTATTAATTATTGAAACGTGGAGCTTTGAGTTCCAAATTGTAATACTATAGCAAGTACATCTATTTACACAATGAATAATAAATTTCTTTTAAAAAAGGCTATTTTAAAGATTATTGCTTTGTATTGAAATAAATTTTCCGTTTTATGGCGTATTATTGGATTCTCTTCTGGCTTGGCAATACGCCATCCAGTCAACCCAATACATTTTCGATTATTTGGAGCGCCTGGATTGTCTTAGAGTTTTTGCGCATAGTTTCGATCTTCAATAGTACCCCGCAGGAAAAAAACAAAACGGTGTGAAACAACCTTCTCGTGATGTTTAAACGGCAAAGATGGCTCAGTAATGAAACTTGAAGAGAGGCTACTGAGAATATTTTTCACTTCATCGGGCTGCCTAAACTTACCCGACTCATACAAAACAGACATCGGAATACATCTCGGGAAGAGATTCAATGACACGGAAATATTGTTTGTTTTCTAGTTCTAGTTAAAACTGTCACTTTCTTTAAAATTGCACCTTGTTCTTTTTTATTATTTTTGAACAAAAATTTATTGACAACAATCCATCATACTAGTAATCAAAATGGCAGCGATCGTTGTAGATTCCGTTTCAACGCAGTCATTCGTTTACATAAGCTTCTATTTGAACGCGCAACTTTTCATGCCTTGAAAGCTTACATTTATGAATTGGCCCGTTATTGTATGTTTCATTTCTGACAATAACTTGATTATAATTCTGACAATCAACAAATGATTGTTAGGCTGTTTATTTTTGTCACTTTATTATAGTTGTGTTTATGTTTTTATTTGTTTCTCTAATTTATTAAAAATTTATTCATTTTCGTCTTCTGAATGTTGGCTCGTATTAGTTATAAAGGGTTTTCCAATAACTCGAAAGCTTTTTTTAAATAAAAAAAAATTTATTGTAATGTGAGCTGTGCGGCTTGTGGCACAATCTTGTTGAAAAATAATCGGTAACCATAACGCGAAAATGCTGGCCATTCATAGTAACTTAACGATCATTATCGTTGACGAAAAAATATGGCCGCCGGCATGCAAACTGCACCAAACAGTTATTTTTTCATGGATGAAGTGCATATTTCGCTCATTGACGAACCCATTGAGCCACTAAAGATAATTTTGCGATGAAAGTCATCATCCTAGCGCATCTTCTCGAGAGCACAATCGGAGAACGTACGTCGCTTCAAATGATCCATCGGCTTCAATTCTTGAGTCAGCTTGGTCTTCTATGGGTGTAAACCAAGATCCTTACACATAATACGCCTTAATGTGATCTGAGCGATGCCCAACTCTTGCGAATGCCGTCGAATTGACTGATTTGGATCGTTTGCTACGGACGCCAGAAGGACAGCGATATTTTCGGCACTTCGACCAACCCGTCGTCTCATTTACACAGCAACATCACACAACGATTATGTAGACTCCAATTTTTGCACTTAAATTGTTATGGCCTGTCTGCTAAGGCGAGAATCATGACCGAAAGTTGGAGTTAATGCTCCTAAAGTTGCGGTCACCAACTCTGAATTTCGGTAGAAAATCTTTTTAATTGCAGACGTTGCTCGGTCGTGTACTTAACCATGATGAAAATGGTACGTTACCTGAATAAATTGACAAAGACTGTTCGATGATTAGTGAAACTTTAGTGCGTTAAAAAATTAAATTAAATTTAAAAAACCCGATATTTATTTATTTTCTCATAACAACTAAATTTTTTATTTAAATATTTTAGTTCTGTTAATTAATTTTTCCAATAATTTTTCTCATTTTAAATTTGTGTATTTATTTCATTAATTCTTTTAGTTAACTAACTTTATTACTGAATAAATTGATAAATTCTTCTTATTATCAATGAAATTAAATTTTTTTTTAAAGGTTCCGCTCTTCAAAAAAGGGAAACGGAACCATTATATCATCACTTTGTTGTTCATCTGTCCAACACCATCCTTTTTCTCAGGAGCACGTTGAGCTACAAAATTGAAATTAATATCAAATATTGGGTTGCCAACTAAAGGATTTCACTCATAGATGGCTTTAGTTGAATTTTTAGGTTCGCTGACATTATCGAAATGTCAAACACATTTTGTTATTTGATAGTTGGTACTTCAACTGTCAATCAGTAAACTGTCAATGAGTAAACAAATTCTTTTGATGGGTTGTGTAGTTTTTGTTTGGCGTCTGTTGAAAAATGGAAAATCAAAACGAACATTTACGCCATATTTTGCATTTTAATTCCGGAAAGGAAAAAACTCATCGCAAGCTCACAAAAATGTATGTGCTGTTTATGGTGACGAAGCTTTAAACGTTTAAAGAACGGCAGTGTCAAAATTTGTTTGCCAAATTTCGTTCTGGTGATTTTTCACTCAAAGATGAAAAACGCTCTGGTCGTCCAGTTCAAGTTGATGACGACAAAATCAAAGCAATAATCGATTCGGTTTGTCACAGTACAACACGTGAGATTGCAGAGAAGCTTCATGTATCACATACATGAATTGAAAATCGCTTAAAACAACTTTGCCATGTACGAAAACTCGATTTATGGGTTCCTCATGAACCGAAAGAAAATCATTCAACACAACCCTTAACATCTGCGATTTGTTAAAGAAACGTTATGAAAATGATCCATTTTTAAAACGATTTAAAAAAGGTCATTGCTCAAAATGGGCAATACATTACATAATAAAGTTATTTCGTTCCATGAAAAAATTGCGTACTACCAAAAAAAGGCTCAAGACTCAATTTACGTGATGGACGAACTATTTACAAACCTAAAAATGTGTACGGAACCTTCGTTGCGCGAGTCCGACTCGCACTTCTTTTAATTGTTTTTTTTTAATTGCTTTTAGTCTCCTATGGGTTATCCTCTTCCCTGCCTTATGTAGCTTTAATAATTACAGATAGTCAATCATTTTGAATCATTTTGTTTAATGATCTTTAATATTGTTTTTCTTCTTGTTAATTGTTTTTAATTAATGAGCTGTGATGTACTGCTTCCAGAAGTAACGCCAGGAGCCATTTCTGATGTTTTACATAAAATGCTCGCTCATGTTTCACTTGTCTATCGGTCGTCCCATGTTGTTTCTCAAGCTTGTTTTATCATCTCGGGTGGACTCTTTGGCTTCGCATCTAAGAATGCCTTGACAAGTGCGTCTTGCAATCAAAACTAACTGAACACACAGCGGAGGAATAATAATAAAATAAAACAGTTAATCGATCCTCTTCCATTGAAGTGGCAAACCAGTCTGCTGTTATAGAAACTATTTTGTGTCAAATGGCCAACTAGTTAGTTGAGTTATTTACGAGGCACCAAACAAGAGGTTTCCATGCGTGAGCGAATTTGGCTTCCCCGGCCAACTTGTTGCCATTTCTCTCTCATGCGACTTCTTTTCGTTTTCATTTAATTTTTCCAACCTTTTTTTTGTTTTTCGCTGAATGATTAACGAGGCTTAATTTATTTTCTGGTACGTAGTTTGAATATGTAGAAAAGTTAAACTTTCTTATTGAATTTTTACCAAGATTTTTCGTTTGATGAGGTATCGTTATATTTAATGTGAATTTTGTCGTTGCTTTAAAAGAGACAATTAAACTTGAGAAAAAAAATGAAAATGCCTGTTTTATAATTCGACAATTGGTTATGCAATTTTTTGTCTGTTGGGATCGCATTCATCATGCGTAAGTTTCAGGTTAAAGTCCATTTTTGAGATTTATTGCTTTTTGCTATTTTCTCATCAAACTGGCAAATAGAGCTCTGAATTGTTGTTCTTGGCAGGTATGAGTAATCGAAGACGAGATTTCGTTTCGACTCTTTTTCGGATTATTCAAAGTTATGATAAAAATTGTAATAGATTGAAGATTCAGTTTCTAGCTTGTTATCACTGCAGTCTTTCGCCTGCGTTAACACACTCAATTTTGGATGTTCTATAGATATTAACGGCGGATCCATGACATGATCATGATATAGAAACGGAACTTCAAGATGACATCAGTAGATCGGTGAGCATTGGTTTATCGGTTATTGCTAAAAATGAGCCTTCACAAAATATAAAGAAATTTTTGGACGTTCATGGACCTCAAGTGACAGTGACATACTTGTGGTCATAGATCCATCAAGATGACTTCTCGCAAAGGGACATGCCCATTGTTGGACATGGTAAAGCGTAATGATTTTGAGATACATGATACATACATTTGGATTTACGGGTCGTGTTCTATTTTTGCGAAAGCCATTTATCCCAACTGGCACTGAAGTCGCTCTTAAAATACTTTACAGATTAATTCCGAATGTGTAATTGCGTTGTTGGATTAACAACTTCATAATGTTTAAGTGCAGTGTGGTGGGAAATGCACAGAAATTCTTGCTCTTTAGAGATCTTGTATGGTTGGTCTTTTGCAACACGTTGAATAATTATTTTGAAATCCTTCAAAAACAAATCCATAGTTATCCACTTGTTATGGTCACAGTCCTTGGATGAATAAGGGGGTCTTCCATCCATCAGTTCGGCTTTAATTCTATTTGGAGGTAACTGCACACGATAAAGATGCTTCCTGATTTCTCTCTCTAGATGTCGAAATTCAATAATTTCCCACCATCCATTATTCAACGACAATTTTTAACACTGACTCATACACCTGTTTCCGAAATTCCTAAATCAAGAAACGATGAAGACACCACTCCTTAATTATACGATATTTTGGCAATTTTTTTCGTCGGCTCAGGAAGTAATTCGGGATTTTGAACCGCCTTTTTTGTTAAACACAATGATAGGCAGACCCTTGTGGTCTTGTTAAAGAAATAAGCTTAAGGTTAATAAAAGGTATTACAGAAAACGATTAGCGTAGCGACACACATTATCCCAATCTCAAGCGCCCTTAGGCTCGGTATTTAAGGATTTTTAGCGAATTAAGGGCCCTGATTAAGGTTTTCGTACCAAGGTTTCGAGCCAATAATAAATTAATTCATTTCAATACAATTTTATTTATCGAGACACATTATATAGTATACAATGAACTTTTGAATACACAATGCTGTTTATGCAGCCGACTTCAAAACGCATGTCTGTCTTAAAAAGGTTTCAGTAAATAACTATATCAGTTACACTTTGGAACATTTTGTGTTTTTAAAAAAGTTTCTTTTATATAGCTACGTTCATGCTTGCTCCCGGCATACTAGCATATCCTCTATGGGGCTCACATAGACCACTTAATACTAATGACTAGAAATGTGCAGGGAGACATACGAGTATTTACAATATCAGTTTCGCATATTTTACTTTTAATTTATATCTAATTCAAGAGCAGTGTTGCAAAATTTAATGAATAGGACCTTCTTAGTTTTCTATAGTACATAACTTGTATAGGAACAAGCAAATTCAAATTCTACAATCTATCCTCTTAGGTTGGGCAGTGAAGCTTTTTCATAAAATGGCAGTAATTCATTTCCATTTGAGTCACATTCATTTACCGACCGCGATCTTTCGTTCATGAGATTGAATGGTGAAAGGTAATACTGGTCGTAAACGCTTTGACCAGCATTTAAATCCCAAAGCGATTTGATGAGCGGGTTAGTTTTCTTTATTTAAAAGTGCTTTAACTTTTGTGTCTTCATATAAAGTCTTATTTTGTTTGGTCTTCTTAATTTTCCACTAAAATATCTCAAAATGCGTCTTTCGAATAGTTCAAGCCCTTTTGCTACAGTAGGTGAGATACTGAACCAAGAACTAAAGCTGTATGTCAATATGGGTCTAATAAGCGTTTTGTATATCAATGTTTTCGTCTTCATTGACACATCTTTAGAGGACAATAGCTACTTAAGAGTAGAAGCAGCCATTTGTGCTTTGTTCAGTTTCTTCCTGCCATGTTTGTTAAACAAAAATTTATCCCTAGATAAACAAATATTTATCCCTAGATATTTAGTTTCTCGTTTAAATGGTTTTGCCGAGTTTTGAATTTCTAAGGAGAGAGTTTTGCTTTCCTTGACCGCAAGTCGATGACCTTTTCCGTACGAATTTCGAAAACAAACTAACCCATATTTTTGTGTGAACCCCAAGATCTAATGTATGAAATTAGTGAAGGTAACGAGTTTTTTAATTTATGTAGGGCAGAGTGGGGCCTAACTCCACTTGCTAGGATTATTGTGTCGTCAGCATAAAGAATAGTGCCGGGTTCGTTCGAGGCAGGGTCACCTAAAGGGAAATCATAAAGAGCTTTATTATACAACTTTGGACCCATAATCTTTCCTTGGACAATACCTGAGTGTATTGGAAATTTTTCTGAAAACTCAGAGTAAATACAAATTGAAGTGTTTCTTGAACTCAAAAAGCTAATTATTATCTTAATGAATAGTGCAGGGAAATTAAGTCCAATGAGTTTATATACTAAGCCCTTGTGTGAAATTGATTCAAAAGCTGCTTGAAAATCAATATCTAGAGCAACAGTACATTCTAATTAAGTTTTGAATTATATTGTTTCCTAAAAGTAGCAATGCATGTTCGGTTGAGTGGCCTTTTCTAAAACCAAATTGGTTTACGAGTATGTCAAATTTTTCGCAAAAATCATCCAATGTTTCACATTGGACACTCAAATAATTTGCCTATATTTTTCAGCAATGAAATTGGCCGCAACACTTAAACATCCTTTGAAACACTTCTTTTAGCTATAGGAAGTATTTTCGACTTTTTCCACAACATTGGAAAGTATCCATTGTTAATGCAATGGATAAAGATTTTTAAAAGACGTACATCTTACGCAAAGCGACACTTTCTAAGGACGAAGTAAGAGATCAACCAGACAAAGCATTATTTGTGAAAGCACGAACTTAGAATTCCAGTAGCAGATACAGCAACCACTTAAGCAAGGCCACATCGGATCGGATTTGAATAAGATAATGACATTAATTTGATTTGTCTATAATATTTACAATTTGGTTAAAATTACACTTACTACTGTGTCCAAAAAATAAGGTGACATATGAATTTAAACTGCGCGCGTCGAAGGATTTGGAAATTTTTCTTTCTTTTTAGGTTGGTAGTACTGTCAGTGACATCTATGTGAAATTTCATGTCAAAATATATTCATAGTGTTTGAGATACGCGTCGTTTTGTGAGCTGCTAAAAGTGAGTTTTTCGTATTTTGCGATGTCGAAATTTATTGAGCAAAGAATTTGCATTAAATTTTGTTTGCGGAATCAATTTTCTGCTGCGGATACGTTGAGGATGGTGCGGAAAGCTTTTGAAGCCGGCCGTGAACGTGTCGAAGACGAAGAGCGTTCTGGGCGACCATCAACCTCAACCGATGAAGCTCACGTCCAACAAATCAAAGATTTGGTGTTGAAAAGCCATCGATTAACCTTGCTGATGAAGTTGGCTTATCGAAAGGCTCAGTCAATACCATTTTGAAGGATGCTTTGGGCCTCAAGCGCGTCAAATCTCGACTGGTACCGAAAACATTGAATTTTTCGGAAAAAAGGCGTCGCGTTGAAGTGTGTGAAACAATGCTTTCCGACTACCAGGATGTCATGAAACGCATTATAACTTGCGATGAGATTTGGATCTATGCTTACGACTCCGAAACAACCGATCAAACGAGCGAATATCGTGCCAAAGGAGAGCCGAGATTAAAAAAACCGCGCCAAAGTCGCTCAAAAATCAAGGTCATGTTGACTGTTTTCTTCGATTATCGTGGTGTTGTGCTTTATGAATTCCTTCCAATCGGCCAAACAGTCAACAAGGAATATTATTTGAACGTTATGCGTCGTTTGCGTAACGCTATCTGCCTAAAAAGGCCGGAATTGTGGAAAGACAATTCTTGGTTTTTACACCACGATAATGCACCATCCCATACCGCACTCGTAATTCGTGATCATTTCGCCAAAAACTCAACCCATATCGTTCCGCAACCACCGTATTCACCTGATCTGGCGCCGTGCGTCTTCTGGCTGTTCAACAAGCTCTAAAGACCGCTCCGGGGTCACCGTTTTGATACGATAGAGGAGATTCAAGCCGCAGCGAAGACGGAACTGAAGGCTATCCCGGAAAGTGACTACAACCAGTGTTTCAAAGATTGGAAAATCCGTAGGCATAAGTGCATTGCATCGGGAGGGGATTACTTTGAAGGGGATGAAATTGATTTGGAAGAATAAATAAAGAATTTTCAAAATAAATACAATGTCACCTTATTTTTTGGACACAGTAGTATAACTAAGGTCGGCTCAACAAAAAGGTACCGACAGTTTTCCGTTGTTAAATTTACAATAATTTTTGTTTTAAGAAATTAATATATTGACGAATCAATCTAATTTTTGAATCTAATAAATTTTCCTAAGATTTTGAAAATTGCCATTGATGGTGAAAATAATGAAAAAATTTATTAAAACTAATAATATGGTATTAGCGTCTATAAAATTGGCTGTCTGCTTTCTCGTAGAATTGTGTCTCCTCAAAATTGATCACCTCATCGAATCTTTGGTAGATGATCACCCGGCTGCTGAGATACATTTATATGGTCTTGAACCCTTTTAGCTGCAGTCTTTGAAAAAACCGAACTGGCGTCTATTTTACTGAGTCATCTGTATATAACAGCGTATTTGTCTGTGTGTTCGTTGGTTGATCCGGTGTATGAATGATAAAAAGAACTGGTGAGAGTCTACCTCCTTGTTGGCCTCCGCCTACCAGTGGGCTTATTGATGATATTGCGTTGAACATCTGAATACTTTTTTTTTGTTATAGAACTGGTAACGATTGTTACCAAGTGAAGAGGAAATTCCGTCTTGAAGATATGTCCTTTTATCCTGTCGGTGCCAAAGACTTTTTGAATGTCAAAAAGACACGCAACGGGTGTGTCCTTTTTGATTTGCTCAGCGGTAATATCGCTGTGAAGTTTAGTCAGTGGATGGATGGTTGAATGCTTCTCCGGAAATCCATGTTGGTGGTCGGATATGATCTGCTTTCTTCAACGAAAAGAATGTATTTGTTTCAGCAGAACTAAGTCCAAGTTTTTTCCCACACAACAGAGAACGGTACCCGTCGATGTTCGTTCTGTTCCTCGTCTCTGGCACTGGAACAATTTTAGCTATTTTTCTTGCAGTGGAAAAATAATCATTATAAATGCAGTTGTTAAAGATAGTTGTGCAATATTCGGCAATTTTTTTTAACAAAAAGTTGAATATGCGATCCGGTCCAGAGGATTTTTTTGAATTCCTGCTCAAAATATTTCTCTTCTTTTTCTTCTGCTTTCGTAAGAACATCACTATTGCTCGGACCCACTAGGATAATTCTAAAGGATATCTTTAACGATAAAATCAGTCATTCGGATGGACGCCTCACTAAAATGGTTAAAAATTATTAAATGGTGTGGGATTTGGCCAATCCCAGGCCAATGAAAGGTACAAGAACAATTGGCAAGAAAGTCTAAAAATTGTCACCGGACCTGGCAAAGAGTTCTGCGTCTGCTGCGTCACCAAAACGGTGATCTCACATTGGTTGGCACATCCAAGCTTGCTGTAAGATTTTAAAGAACGAAAAACCTATTATTGTTGAGTAGGAAGCAGCTTAGATTCGGGATAGATGGAGCAGTGCCCGGTCTGGTACTGGACCCAGAAACCTAGAAAAGTGGCCCTAGTTCTTCTCGATGCTCGAGAGCACTGCCTTAATCCAAACCAATACTTATTTGAATCAATTTGGATATCTCGAGAGCTCCAGACTTACCCAACGCTCTGTCATCCTCGTATAACCTTTCCAAAGTAAAGCACTCTCAAGGCTGCCGATATCCTACTCATACCTTCAAATTGCTTGAAATACTTTGTCTGCGATGAGATTTAATCAGTGAAAGCTATAAAATTAAGACGCACAAGTCCACCGCAGTTACTTAATTACTTTTCCGGCTAATTAACTAATTTCAGCTCCGTTGTCACTTTTATTCGCAGCAAACAAAAATAAAAACATTAAAATTCTTGACAAATTTTCCCGCAAAGAAAAGAGTGAAAAATGCAATCAACCAGCGAATAGGGAAATCAAATTCCTCGTTCTTCAAAGCATAAAGATACCCGTATACTCTAGAGAAAAAAAAATGGAACAAAAGATTGCACTGGAAGAGGTGCATTTCTAAAAATGAGTTAATTATGTCATGAGGGTGGGAACTACTTGCACATTCTACATCTTCGTCGCGGCGGAATGTTCCTAGTGAACCATCCCAGTCGGCGTCAGATGTTCATTGTTCCGCGCTGAGAAAATGTGTCGCAACAAATCAGCAATTATGCGGGAAGATACAACAGCGTTTGCGTTTTGCCTTACATTTTTTATAGCGCTACACACCGTAAGCGAAGAAAGTCATATCATCAAATGCACTCGCTGTGATCTGTGATCTGCATTAGAATGCAGACAGATACACCTGTACACCTTTATGCAAGGTTCCGTCCTCCATCGTCATGGCGCAGTCAGAGACCGTCATTTGGTAGCCTACTTCTTGGTGGGCGATTAATTGCCTCAGCTAGGCTAATCTCTATTATTTATGTCCGCAGGTTGTGTTTTCCATACCACCGATGGAATGGGATCGGAGAGTGAAGGCGTGCGTTTCATACGCATACGAGAAGATACGCCAGTTAACCAGGAGATCTTGATGCTGCATGCGCATCCCAGGTCAACTATATACTTGCAGAGTGCCGATGGCTTGGCTGATCATTCGTACTTTACGATTCGTGAATTGAATTCCACGACTGTGCAAATATTTTTGACCAAGTCTCTGGAGAACTTAGTCGATCGTGATCAACCCCAGAATCTGTTGAAATTTCGAGTGTTATGCGCGGGAAGAAATGGAAGAAATGAGGAGGTTAGCTAAGAAATGAGGTGATTTTTAGGTAATAGTATTCTTGAATCCTTTTTTTTTTTTGTCTTTCAGGCCAGTTACATATCAGCGACGGTGTATATTGAAGATGTCAATGATCAGATACCGCAGTTCTACAACGAGCCGTATATAGTGGAAGTTGAAGAGTCGACTCCTCCGGGTTCGGTGATCTACCGAGGGATTCAGGCCTTTGATCGGGATAAGCCAAATACGCCCAATTCCGAAGTGCATTTAACGTTGGGCCAACACAATCACGCTGCAGATGGAGGACCATACTTTGTTTTGGAGAGCCCACATCGGCCGCTGTTAATATTGAAGCGTGAGCTAGATTTTGACAATGGAATTCGTGAGTTTCGAATCCCTCTGCTGGCCATGGACCGGGGTACACCACCGAACCAGGCCAACACAACGATTATCGTAAGAGTAACGGACGTTGATGATTTGCCACCAAAGTTTACTGAAGGTGTTTACAGGACAAAAATCAATGAATTCTATCCAATGACGGTAAGGATTTTCACGGATTTTCACACGGTGTAATAATGTTGGTTTAAATTTTAAGGGCAATCCCATTCGCATGCCATTGTACTTTTCACCCCCGATTATGGCGTTTGACCAGGACTCGTTGAACGCTACTCTCATTTATGAGATCATATCGGGAAACGAGCGAAAGCTCTTTCAGGTGAACTCAACAAATGGAATCATCTTTTTGCAGAAGGAAGTGGACTTGGAAGAAGAAAGCCTACCGGGAAACACATTTGTCTTACAGATAGAGTCGAGACAGAGGGACAGTCCGTTTAAGAAGGCACTTGCAAGGTATTTATTGTTTGTTTTTTTGTTTCCTTAAAAACATGATATTAGACGGTAAAAGATTCTTTGCTTAAAGAGAAAGTGATAGGCATGCTAAGCGCTATAAAGTAGGAGTATTATTGACACAATATTTCTCGGCTCTGACACAAATCGATCAGACAAAGGATCAATTCTAAAGCAACCAAAGTATTCAAAAAGAATAATTCCTATAATTTTTTTTGACAAATACTCAATCCCACAATTCAGACGAATCTCAACAATCTTATGGGTCTTTGAGTCATAGTGGAACTGCCAGAGCACCACCTATTTAAACCGCTGTCAAAAATGTTCTACTGCATATTTTGGTCTGAATTTTTGTACTCGGGAGTTTTTGGGGTCGCAAAACATGCATCTGAAGTTATATTGCCGGAATTCAAAATGGCGGATCCAAGATGGCGGAAAAATGTGTGAAATTGAACTAATCATTTCGACAAACCAATCAAACTTAATTCTACTGCATATTTCAGTCTAAATATGTATTACTGACAGCCGGACATATTGGTTCCGCCATCTTGGACATGAAAAGTATCGAAACACTAACATTAGACTCGTGATCTGTGACCTTGAAAACCCCTATAAACCAAAATTTTTTGGAATTTGGTTGAATTTTACGAACTTAGTCCGCCATCTTTGATCCACCATTTTATAATTTGTAAATCTAACCTCAAATTTGTAATTAGTCACCACGAAAGGACAATCGAGTACAAATATTCAAACCCAAATATGCAATAGAATTATGTCTGATCGGTTGGTCTAAACGATTCAATTGCACAAAATTTAGGCCGCCATCTTAAATTGTGCAAATATAACCTCAGATTCGTGATCAGCGACCCCAAAAATCGCCGAGTACAAAATTTCAGTTCAAAATATGCAGTAGAAAAAAGCATGACTCAAAGGGTTAAAAAAATCTGCTCTAACACACGAAATCGAAGAAAAGTGAACATGGGGAAAGAAGGCTTTTTAACAAGGCATGACATGAAGCAGACTGATCCTTATACACAACCAAGCCTTACAACTACAATAGACACTGAAAGCTGAAAAGCGAGTTTTATGCTTAATCTTTCGTGGATCCATTCCACTAAGAATGATTCCACAAGAATGAAAGAGAAGAAAATGACATCAACACAGAACAGAAAATACGGACACACAACACGCAATCCATAGAGACAACACAACGCGGCCCACCAAGTGCATCGTGTACCGAGACATGTCAAACAAAACATGTTGAAAAAGCCCTGTCTGGCACAATGGGCTGCTACACACGATGCTCAATCTTAAACTTCTGTTGTACCTTGTAAGAATTTTTCAATCCTTCTTATGTTCTCGTAGTTTTCAAAATTTCCTAAAGCAATGTCCTTTCAAGCATTTTAAGATTCTAGATGAAGCTACTCAAGGTTCAGTGCCAGTGGCGGATTTACAAATTTTCAAGGCTATACAGTTTTTGCAGCCCTTGCCTCTTCAATAGTCATCTCCTACAATATTTTTACAATCCAAAAATTTCGTTGAAATTAGACGTAAAATAATTTTTAAGTATATTTTTGAATTAATCAAAGCTCAGTCATGTATTGGGTTGGCAACTAAGTAATTGCGGATTTCACTGATGGCTTGAGTTGATTTTTTAGGTTTGCTGACGTAATCGAAATGTCAAACACATTTTGTTATTTGATAGGTAGTACTTCAACTGTCAATCAGAAAAAAAAAAATTCTGATCGGTTGTGTTGTTTTCGTTTGGCGTATGTTCAAAAATGGAAAATCAAAACGAACATTTACGTCATGTTTTGTTTTTTTTATTCCCGGAAAGGAAAAAACGTATCGCAAGCTCATAAAAAGTTAGGGGCTGTTTATGGTGACGAGGCTTTAAACGTTTAAAGAACAGCAGTGTCAAAACTGGTTTGCCAAATTTCGTTCTGCTGATTTTTCACTCAAAGATGAAAAACGCTCTGGGCGTCCAGTTGAAGTTGATGACGACAAATTGAACAATGCAGTTGAAGAAAAGCGGCCCGGATTGACAAATCGAAAAGGTGTTGTATGCCATCATGACAAGGCAAGGCCACAGACATCTTTGGTCACTCGGCAAAAATTATTGGAGCTTGGTTGGGATGTTTTATGAACGTGGAATTATGAGGCTGCCTGAAACATGGCGCAAGGTTATTGCTCAAAATGGACAATACATTACAGAATGAAGTTATTTCATTCCATGAAAAAATTGTCTTTTAATTTCAAAAAAAATCCGCAATTACTTAGTTGCCAACCTGATATGTACTTTTGAACCCTTTCTAAAAGAACATAAAAATAATCAGGGTTAATATTCCGAGCAATGGTAAATATCTTTCAAAGAAAAGTAATAGAAGAAATTTGATGAAATTAATAAGGAAATATGGAAACACCATTAGACAAGGAGTTGGCATGAGCGGTCTTTCACAACTTATATGGTCATTTTATGGTCATTTCCATTTTGCTCATTTAAATTTTTTTTACAAAAATAGCACTAGCACTATTAATAATTTGAAAGTGATGTTTCGGCGATAGCACATGCTGAGAAATTGTAGAGTTCAGCGGGCTCAGACAAATTTTTATTCCCAATAAAAAAAAGTTTCAGTTATGGTTGGAGACCGAGCTGCTCGATGATGCATTTTAAAATATGATTCCCTATAAACATAAAACTCTGTTTCACAAAATGTAACACTCTTGGAACTTACCTACTTACATAATATTTGAAAATTCTGTCTGTCTGATTTATAAAACTTTATTGGTGAAGCTAAAACAACTGTTGTAATGAAATCTATTTACGCAACTCTAAATTTGAAACATGTAATCTTCACGAAGAGTTGTTTACTCCAAGGGGGCCGTGTGCCACTATGTGCCTACAGAAGACTGGCTAAGATTTTGGGTCGTTGGTTCTATATTTTAGTTTCAAACAACAGGAGAATACAAGCCATGGACAGCCAGCAGGCTTCAACGTTAAACTTGACATTATAGAGCTCATGCTAGATGAAACAATTATTTCATGGTTACAACCCTCAAATCGAAGCCTGCAAAGTTCGAAAGTAGTAGAATTGCAGTCAATGCTGAGGACATTGAAGACTCAATAATGCCTTCTACGCGACCTAGTCGAAGTAAAGATAGCAATACTTAATTAGATAGAGTCTAAAAAAGCCACATGAATAGATGGCTTTTCTGCCGAACTTTTCAAAGCGGCCTTGGTTAGGAGCATGCACCAACTTATCTGCAGCACATGGTCAGAAGAAAGCATGCGAGATAAACGTAACCTCAGTATTGATTAACCGATCCTGAAGGATGAAGACAATCTAAGATGTGATAATATGAATCCTGTTTCGTACACAGGGACGAGATGTATGAGGCCATGTCTAGGTTTTGCATCAATGCCAAGCTCGTCCTTAAGCAGCTGCTTTGAGAACGGCAAAGACGTCACCAACCCACTTGATGTCAAAAACCGTTTAGACTGTCATGCGAATTCTTCAACATCATACTTGGTGCAAAAGTACCGTGTCAATAACAGAGGGCAAAACGAAGCATATGCTGATTTCAAGAAAGTTAATCCAAATCCGACGTCTAGGTCAGAACTTTACCTTAGACAGCTATGCATTGTCTTTCTTGGCTCCGCTGTAAACACAGATAATATCACCAGATCAAACGAAGAAAACCTCTGGCTTAGAAAGCTAAGCCCTCTCTGGAAGCACTAAAGAGTCGCTCTATAGAGTCCATATCCTAAAGAACGTCCCATCATCCCCCGTGTGGTGCAGAAGCATGGACACTTTCAAAAGCGGATGAAGGCGCCTTACGTTGTTTCGAGAGAAAAGTGTGATCTATTGTCCCAGGAGAAGATCCAACAACGAAATGTACGGTGCGGTTTTTAAAGCGACATCGACTTAACCAAAAGGTTAAAATTCCAATGCTATGCGGACTACATCGCCACCTCAAGTTAGTAATTAAATAGTTGATGACAAACTCAAATCAATTTTAAAAAAACACAAAACATAATGTTAAATTATGTTAAGTTAATTCTGCAGTAAAACTAATAATGTAAATTGTTTTAGTAGAAATGTTAATGAATCAAAAAATATCACTTGATCTTTTATGATTGGTATATCGTGTGGACCTGAAATATTTAAAAAAGTGTTGGAAAAGATGCTGTTGGGTTTGCCCAGGCACGTCGAATTTCCTCGATGACATAATTGTGTATGGATCTGATGAGAAAGAACATGATCAAAGGCTAATAAATTATTGGAGTTGTAAAGTCTAATAACGTTCTTGTAAATCAAGCAAAATATGTTTACAAAGTTAGGACGATTGAGTTTCTGTGACAGGAATTGTCAGAGGAAGGTATAAAGCCCCTTGGAAAATATATTAAAGTTATACAATCTACCAGACGTCCAGTGACAATTGAAGAGATTCGAAGTTTTTTGGGTTTGGTGAATTTCGTGGGCAAGTGGATACCAAACTTGGCCACTTTGACTGAGCCATTTCCATAAAGTTCTTAGAATCAATTTTATAAATCAGCTAATATTGAATAGTATTGAACGTCTGAACAAAAAAGAGTATTCCACCAACTTAGAGAAAACCTGTCCAACATTAAAACCTTGGGTTATTACGATCCCAATAATAGAACACAGGTGATAGCAGCTGCATCTCCCGTGGGTTTAGGGGCAGTTCTTATCCAAATAGATAAAAGTGATCTATTTAGATTTAGATTTAAGATGTATCTTTTCGGAGTTTGAGCTAACAGGTGACCAAAAACCACTTCAAACGTGTGGAAAGCGTTAGTTTTTAAGTTTAGTCTTAGTTTGGACGTGGACCAATAAAGAATCTTTTTATAAAGAAAGTTGTTTATATATTGAGTTGTAAGCCGACCAGTTGGGGGCGAGGACTTAGTCCTCCCCGTTCGCGTTTTTTTTTTAAATATCCTGGACAGGACTTAAACTGGCGCTAGAATTGAAAGATGGGTTCTTCTTTTTCGCCTAAAAGCCTTTACATATAAAATAATTTATCGCCCCGATAAAACTAACATTGCAGACCCGCCGTCAAGGCTGTGCAAAACTTCTTCTCCGGAACCGTTTCATAATGAGAATTATATAAACCAAATTGTCGAATATAGTCGACCAATTGCAGTGCCATATAATGATATTAAAAACGCCTCATCAGCTGACGAAGACATTCTTAACGTAAAAAAAAGACTAAATGATAAGAATTGGAAAGTTTTAAAGTTTTTCAAACTGAACTATATTTTCAAGAAAATATTTTATTAAGAAATAATAAAATCGTTATCCCACTGGTACTGAGGAGAAGAGTTCTTGAGGCTGCACACGAAGGCATAGTGGCAAAGAAGACCCGACTAAGATTAAAGGTCTGGTGGCCAAAAATAGGCAAAGATGCAAAAGCCACAGTCAGATCTTGTATGGGGTGTACACTAGTTAGTGCTCCAAATCCGCCTTACCCAATCAAAAGAAAGCTTCTCCCACTAGAACCGTGGGTAGATGAGGCACATGATTTTTTCCAGCCTTTGCCAAGTTCGGATTATTTGCTTGTCCTTGTAGATTATTTTAGTAGGTACAATAAGATAAATGTTATGCGACACATAACGGCTGTAGATACTAACAAAGTGGCATAAAAACCTTTACAACAATTCCATAATGGCCTCAAATTAATAGTGAGTTTGAACGTCAAAGCAAGGATATATCGGGCTTTTCAATAAGAGCGCTACAAACGTTTTTTTTAAATAAAACAAAAACGGTTTTGGATATCAATGAAATTCTTTATTCCTGTGAAAGTTAGTTCGATGCCATTTTGCATGGGACTCGATTTCTTTTGCATGGCCACCACGGGCATGCTTGCAGAAGTCCAGACGCTGAACCCAATTTTCGACGATTTTCAAGCATAAATCGATCGATACTGCTGTAATTTCACGTTCGATTTTCGTACGAAGTTCATCAATCGTCGCTGGCTTGTTGGCATAGACCATAGACTTGACGTAGCCTCACAGGAAATAGTCTAACGGCGTCAAATCGCACGACCGAGGCGGCCAAGCGACTGGACCGTTTCGTGAGATAACACGTTCTCCAAACTTGGTTTCCAATAAATTGATTGTGACATTCGCTGTGTGGCTTGTGGCGCCGTCCTGTTGGAACCACATGTCCTCCAAGTCTATATCATCCAATTGGGGCAAAAAATATTCGGTTATCATTGAACGGCAGCGATCCCCATTCACAGTAACGTGCTGGTTTTGATCATCACGGAAGAAGTACGACCCAATGGCGCCGCCGGTCCATAAACCACACCAAACCGTAATTTTTCCGGGATGCAATGATGACTCATGGAGTACGCGTGGATTGCTTCCTGACCAAGACCGCATATTTTGTTTATTGACGCAGCCATTCAGCCGGAAATAAGCCTCATCGCTGAAGATGATTTTTCGATGAATTTTCAAGTTGTTACTCAGCCCAATTCAAGAAAATACGACGCGTCTGGTGGTCAAGCGGTTTCAGTTCTTGCGTCAATTTAATCTTGTAAGGATGATGTAAGCCAAGATTTTTTCGCAAAATTCGCCACACTTGAAAACGACGTGTGAGAGACACATTTGGACTTTCTGCAAGTGAAGCCTCGGTGGCAGCAATATTCTCGACGCTACGGGCACTTCTTTGTCTCACTGGCACAGGAACATTTTGTACTGTATTTTTGGATTCAAATTTTTCCACTAGACGCTCAATTGTTGATCGGCTATGATGATTATGACGACCATAAATTGGACGTAGCGCTCTTAACGTTGAGGCCACTGACTCCAAATTTCGGTAGTAAATTTTAGTAATTTCAACTCGTTGTTGGCTCGTATAACTATCCATCATGAAATGGCAAACCTTACTGAAGAGAAATGTCAAAAGAGCGGCAAGAGACATGGCGGCGTTTGCTGTCCCTTTCGCTCTACTTTTGTAGCGTCCCTGTTGAAAAACCCTTTATTAAAGAGGCTGAAAATTAGACAGTTAGACAAAAAAACTGGAAAGAGGATATACTATATACTGAATGATGTACAAAGGAACACCACATTCGACCACTGAAAAATCTTCTTCAGAACTTTTCTACCAAAGACAGTTCCGTGACAAAATTTCACCTATTATTAGATATTAGAGACAGAGATAGAGATAGAGAGATGAAAGAGAAGAGAAAGGAAAACGGAGACAAAAAAAGAAGAGCTTTTCCTTTTCTCCTATCTCTGATTTGAAAAAAAAATAAAAAGTAAAGAAGGGATGTCGTGTACACAACACAACTGCCATCTATGAGTGACGTGTAACTGTTGTGCGATTCTCACGAATATTCCATGAGTTTCTACTTTTTTACAATGTTGAACAATCCACGAATGTTAAAAACGCAAACAAATTTTTTATCACTTGTTTTCCTACCTTTTCAGAATTGAAATTGAAATACTGGACCTTAACGATAACCAGCCAGAATTTGAGGTGGACTTTTATAACATTTCTATTGTCGAGAACTTGCCAAGTGGATTTAGTGTGCTTCAAGTGAACGCGATTGACCGAGACCAAGGAGAGAACGCAGAATTCATTTACAATCTTGTCGAGGAAAACTCTTCAGCCGGAGCCTTTCTCATCGATACTCGGTCCGGTTGGATTACTGTTCGCGAACACCGTCTTCTCGATCGTGAAGCACGAAGATCCATTGGCTTGGTTGTCGAGGCTATCGAGAAAAATCCCCCCTTCAATGAACTGAATCAGGAAGGACCGAGCTCGGTCCAGGTCGAGATAACGCTTCTAGATTCAAATGACAACACGCCAAAGTTTGATAAAGGCAACTTGTATGAGTTTAAGGTTCAGTCTAACGCACCAGTTGGTACTCTGATTGGAAAAGTTGTGGCTCTTGACCCGGACGAGGGACGTAATGGCGTTGTGCTGTATGAGCTGCAAAGGCCGAAGGGAAGTGGATTTATTCCCTTTCGGCTTGATCCACAAACGGGCTCAATACATGTCGCTGGCCCACTTAGACCAGGCAGGATTGCAGTCTTCATTGAGGCGAGTGATCAGGTAAGTTTATGATCTTCTGACATGAGCTGTAGTGGCAATGTTTTTTTTCTCTTAAAGCCCACGAATCCATCGGAGAGAAGGTTCTCGTTGGCTGTTGTCACCATTGAGGTGTACGCTACTCTCGGAGACGAAGAAGTGGATTTCTTGGGAGCTCCATACGAGTTTTGGGTGGGCTCTGACGTTCCCCTTGGAACGTCAGTTGGACAAGTGCGAACGACTCTTATGTTTGAAGGAGATGATGACATATTGTATGACTTGCTGCATTCCTACTCAGATGGAGTCCCTTTCGCGATCGAGGAGAGGTCCGGAATAATCACTGTCATCCGCGAGCTGAAGGACTTCCAACGGTCGGTCTACTACTTCGAGGCAGTCGCCAATTATGTAAGTTAAAAAATAAACAAATCATTTCTGTCTCTAAAGATTACATAATGAAGTGGTGTTGACATATTTTAACTTTACATAAAAATGACATTAAAAAAGCCTTTTTAGCATACGCCGGGAAAAGTCACAAAACTTTTTGGTTCTTTTTGATCTTTTGCAAATTTCTGTCGGAATAGATTTATAGCCTGAGATGTTTATTGACTATGAAGACAAAAACAAGTTATTGGATCTTAGCCAGATGTGAATAGAAATGAAACTAAAGCATGAAATGTTGACCATTTTTCGCATTAGCATAAATAGTTCAAAATATTCGGACGGCGAATGCTTTCAAAGTCATTGGCCTGGGTGGGTCTTCGCCTGTTGAACTTTAGATTGAATCGAAGTGAAATGAATAAATTATTGGACTTTTGTTCCCTTAGACTGGAGAATTATGAGACTTGAAGGTTCAAAGATAATCCCCCATGACTGAATCGTTGGTAAATTTTTTAAGTACACCACAGCATTACATTGAAGTAGTCTTAGTTATCGATTCTGTCACATTCAAAATGGGTTGCCTTTCGACTGGGCCAACTGTCCGGTCGCAGATTCGAGCCCCGGTGGAGGTCTTTCTTCTAAGCTTTCAAATCCTATCCAATTACACTCTGTTTTTGTGATCAAATTTTTTAAGCCCTGATATTGTTGACCGGTGATAGTATGTGTGGTAACACTATTGCGGCTTATTCACTTCTCACGCTAGTGCTTCAAGTTCAGGTTTGCATCACTAGCTGAGTCAAAAACGTATCCAACATTTTATGTCATTTGTTTTGTTTTGAAGACATTGACCCACTTTCTGTTGCCGTTTTTGAAAACGCATTCTTCATGATATCCTCTGTCGATCGAGCTGTGTGTACAGTAGCACCAGCTCGTTGAAACTACATGTCCTTCGAACCCATTTCTAAAGATTCTAAGGATTGTAAAAACTTGTTGCTCGTAAGAAGCTGGTAAGTCAGACAATTTAATGCCAAACCTCGAAGTGGTACAAGTCAACTGTGACGTTTTGCTTTATGCGTCGGTGTAAAATTTTTTGTTGACGGCAGTCACTTTGAGGCCCTTCATTTCCGCTTCGAATTCGATACTTAATAAGATACCATTGACGGCTCGTTGTCAATACCGCCGAAACACGCAAGTAATTGCCACTGTGGAACACAATGTTGGGAAGAATCTGAGTGAGTCGATCCGACATCGCGTGACTATTATACTCGTCGTAGGTTCCGTGAATGGGCTGAAAATCGGATTCATCTTGATCCTCATTTTTAACGCAAAATTTTGTTCTCCGATGAGGCCCATTTTTAGTCAAAGCACTCCGAATTTGGAGTGGAGAAAACCCAGAAGCCTATATGGAAACGTCCTTACATCCATTAAAACTCACCCATATTTCTTTGTCCTTAAATGTAAGTAGAAATAAATCTGTCGAAGCGTTTCCCGGATTTCGAGCGTTTACGATATTTTAAACGCGTTTGAAATTGATACCGTCACCGCGCTCTAACCACTCACGGGACAAAGCAAGGATCGAGCCTGCGGAGATGCAGGTGACCGACGCAGACGCAGTAATGACCAGCGGGAGATTTTAGGGCCCCAACATGAGCAGAGGAGGGATGCCCCTATTGACCAGGCATTGCCGATTAGCGGTGATTATAAACACATTTGTGTAAGCACATTGTAAAATTTTAAACACGTTTTTCTCGAAAACAAGTTTTTGAAAATGGTTGATTTATTTTCAAAAAAAAAAATTTTAACGTTCTGTATTCGTGAAAAAAAAGCAAGAAAAAAAAACGCACTCAAAAAGCTATACTCTTTTCGTTTAAAAAAAAATAAAATGTAAGCACCTGAAATACGGCACTCCAAGACAAAGGACGATGCCAACCAAAATGTTACCGTCAATGAAGAGCGCTATTGAAACACGATTTCTGACTTCTTCGTTCCTTATTTGAATGGCATTGACGTGACAGAGCTTTGGTTCCAACGAGATGACTTAACATACCACATGGCGCGAAAAACACTCGCTGAGCGTATAATTTCGCGTAATGGACCTGTGCACTGGGCTCCACGATCCTTTGATCTCACACCTTTAGATTACTTTTTTTGGGAGTATGTGTGAAATCACTAGTCTATGCCAATAATCAAGAAACGTTGGATGAATTCGGAGTCAACAAGTTGCTCAACAAAATTGTCGACAATTGGAATTCAGGATACTTTTACTCTTGATAAAATTGTGCCAAAACCTTAACATATAAAGATGTGTCGTCGCGGACGTTTTTGTAGAACTATTTGATTCCTAAAAATTTTCTGAAAAAAGTAGTAAAATATCTATTACCGTTAAAGAAGCATTCGCAAAAAACGCAATCGCTGGATAGCTTTTTGTAGTAAATAATAATAATTGGTCGCCACAAAAGACCCTTTTATTTAAATGGGATAATTTTAGGCCTATGTTCATTCCGAAGGTCCACTGAAAGCACAGGTGGAAGAATTTTTGAAATCGGTTGGGTACTCTTAAAGATAACCTCACATGTACCAATTTTCAAACCGGACCGGTTTATAATATTGGTATACTAAGATTGACTTTCGGTTTTGCTGTGTGAATTTCGACTGATTTTTTACACACACACGCCTTCCTTTTAAGTCGGTTAAAAGTATTTAGTCCTTTCCTGAAGCGCCTCATGTTTAGCTATTCTTCCACAGCTCGAAGATTTTGTAGTACTACTGTGTCCAAAAAATAAGGTGACATTGTATTTATTTTGAAAATTCTTTATTTATTGTTCCAAATCAATTTCATCCCCTTCAAAGTAATCCCCTCCCGATGCAATGCACTTATGCCAACGGATTTTCCAATCTTTGAAACACTGGTTGTAGTCACTTTCCGGGATGGCCTTCAGTTCCGTCTTCGCTGCGGCTTGAATCTCCTCTATCGTATCAAAACGGTGTCTCCGGAGCGGTCTTTTGAGCTTGTTGAACAGCCAGAAGTCGAACGGCGCCAGATCAGGTGAATACGGTGGTTGCGGAACGATATGGGTTGAGTTTTTGGCGAAATGATCACGAATTACGAGTGCGGTATGGGATGGTGCATTATCGTGGTGTAAAAACCAAGAATTGTCTTTCCACAATTCCGGCCTTTTTAGGCGGATAGCGTTACGCAAACGACGCATAGCGCTCAA
Organism: Orthonevra nobilis; assembly: GCA_963555765.1. Lineage (NCBI taxonomy): Eukaryota > Metazoa > Arthropoda > Insecta > Diptera > Syrphidae > Orthonevra > Orthonevra nobilis. Next base: position 6,915,778 of record OY743225.1, read on the forward strand.
ATAATATTCCTTGTTGACTGTTTGGCCGGTTGGAAGGAATTCATAAAGCACAACACCACGATAATCGAAGAAAACAGTCAACATGACCTTGATTTTTGAGCGACTTTGGCGCGGTTTTTTTGGTCTCGGCTCTCCTTTGGCACGATATTCGCTCGATTGATCGGTTGTTTCGGGGTCGTAAGCATAGATCCAAGTCTGATCGCCAGTTATAATGCGTTTCATGACATCCTGGCAGTCGGAAAGCATTGTTTCACACACTTCAACGCGACGTCCTTTTTCCAAAAAATTCAATGTTTTCGGTACCAGTCGAGATTTGACGCGCTTGAGGCCCAAAGCATCCTTCAAAATGGTATTGACTGAGCCTTTCGATAAGCCAACTTCATCAGCAAGGTCTCTAATCGTTAATCGATGGTTTTTCAACACCAAATCTTTTATTTGTTGGACGTGAGCTTCATCGGTTGAGGTTGATGGTCGCCCAGAAGGCGCTTCGTCTTCGACACGTTCACGACCGGCTTGGAAATCACTATACCACTTGTAAACATTTTTTTAGACATAGCCTCATCATCAAAGGCTTTCTGCACCATCCTCAACGTATCCGCATCAGAAAATTGATTCCGCAAACAAAATTTAATGCAAATTCTTTGCTCAATAAAATTCGACATCGCAAAAAACGAAAAACTCACTTTTAGCAGCTCACAAAACGACGCGTATCTCAAACACTATTTACTATTTTGACATGAAATTTCACATAGATGTCACTGACAGTACTACCAACCTAAAAAGAAAGAAAAATTTCCAAATCCTTCGACACGTGCAGTTTTAATTCATATGTCACCTTATTTTTTGGACACAGAGTATAAGGATGAAACCTATCACATTTTTTTCGGCATCAATTAGTTAATTTCTCGAGAGGAATAAGAGATCACGATGTTCTTGGTGGTCTCTTGCGATGGCTTGAATTTTGAATCTCTTCATGACAGAGTTTGTGATTATGGTAGTCTGGGACATTCTCTTTCGAACCTTGGTTGTTTTAACTTCCTCGTTTGACAATGTTCGTGGGTCTTGTCAAGGAGCATGTATACAGATGAAATTTCGATCGAAAGCTTAAAACGTCGAGCCTTAATCTATCTCTGACCAAGACATCCACCGTGGTTATGTATCATAGTATTTTTTTTATTGTTATCGGCCCGGTCGGATCTATAGCGATCTAATGTCTCTGTCTGTTTAGGCTCCAAACATTCCACGCAACGTCCAAAGGTGGTTTTCGTCTTTCTTTTCTTTCTGACGGGCCTCGTCAAAAGTGACATCATCTCTACTCAAGGATTATTGACATCTCATCACGTTAGTTTGTCCTTTTTTTTAGCGAATTCAGAGTCGGTTTTTTGATATCTTCGGTTGATCAGTTCTACAAGAGCTGCAAACGCACATATCTGGAAAAGTTTGTTGAAGAAATATCCACTGATGTACAAGGGCCCATAGACACTTAAGGTTACTCAAAGAGCAGAGGAGATATCTAAACTGTGCAGGGACAAGTATCCTCTTCCCATTGAAAATTATGCCATGGTTTACGATCATCGTTGGTCTTTTAAGAAAAAACTAATTGGGTTTTTTAGAGTCGAGAATATTTTTTTAAAAAATCCATCAGCCTCTTGACAGCGTCACAAAAACCCATTTCATTATTTTTACTGTTCCTAAAATACTGGATCCTTTTTATTGCAGCAATTTACAAATTTGACCCAAGGAAGGCAGCTCCACTTCAGAAAATCACCTTTCCGTAAGCCAATTGATGGCTTCCCCAATGCGGACGACGATAAGGAGGGCGTTCTAATCACTAATGTCACCATACACGTTGTGGGGTTCGAGGAGCTCAGAAAACGTCCAGTTATTGAGTAAGTTCAATATTTATAAACTTTGTCTTTGTATTTTCCTGATGTCTTTCCTTTAAAGAGAAATTAACGTACGGGCTATTGGATTCCATGTGGAAGAGAATCTCGTTGGTGCCATCATCGGTCAACTGATCTACAAAAACGAAAAGGAACTAGAAACCCTCGAGGCTCACAAGGTCTTTGCCCAGATGAACGCATTCAAACGCCTTCAACCGTCCAGTTATAGAAATTTCAGTGCGTTTTCGAAAAATATGACAAAACCTCGAGGTGGACGACGGCTTGAGAATGGTGGATTTGTCGCCTTGCGCTACATCATTGCCAATCGGCAGGAGGTCCTGAACAAGATCACGATCACCGATGATGGAACTTTGATGACGCTGACCGGTCTCGACAGGGAGGATCGTAGCCACTATGAACTCACAATCATAGTGGAATACTCTAAGGGAAAGATCAGTGGAGCTGCGATATATCAAGTGAACGTTTTAGTCGACGATGTCAACGACAATGCTCCTGTATTCGATGCACCAGTCTATGTTGGCATGATCAATGAGAACTGTGAGCTGAGGGCTGAAGTTTTCTTGAACCGACACATCAAGATATCTGACGCTGATGCAGGGAAGAATGCTGAGTTCAAGGTGGTCCTTCAGGGCGACGGAAGTGAAATGTTTTCCGTGGAATTAGTCAACAATTCACAGAGCTCGATCTTCAACATGTTCAACCTCACCGAGCAATGGAACGACGAGCAGGAGTTTGTCAACATGCAGTCGTCTATTTTGAGTCCGAATTTGACCTTTAGTAAGGGTCCACATTATAGAGTGAGGTTTACCGGAAGAAGGGGTTTGGACAGGGAACGAGAGCAGTTTTATAAACTCAAGCTGATTGCTGTCGATTCGGGAGGACTGTCTTCGGTGGCTCAGTTGAATTTACTGGTTGCCGATGTCAATGATAATCCACCAACCTTTGACAAGATCTCTGTTTTCAAGGAATCAAAACTTGAGATTCGGGAGTACACAACAGACTTGGAGATATTTTTTATTGAGAAGAATACTCAGCAGCCGGTGTCGTTGATTCCTAGCTTCAGCATTCCAGGATCGCCGAGATTAGCTATAGAGAGGCACTACGCCTTGCTTGATAGGGAAAAGAGAGCCGGAAAGTTTTCGAAATGTCCGCTGTTTGCGATGATGGAGGACATCGCCGTGGGTTCAGTTGTGCTTCAAGTCACCGCCACTGATGAGGACTACGGGAAGAATGCTCAAGTATTTTATGAAATCGAATCGGAATCGGTCAGCTTTATCGGAAAGCCCGTAAGGAAAACCTTAACAAATTTTGTCATAGATAAACTGTCAGGCGAGGTGAAGGTTAACGCGCCACCCGAGGCAATGTCGGAAATTACTCTCAAGCTTAAGGCAAAGGATATTGGAAATCTTTTCGACACCACTTGTATTCGATTCATCATCGTGGATGTAAACAATCATGCGCCAGTTTTTAAGAAGTCGTGGTATTCATTTGACCTCCAGGAAGGGGAGTACACGGAGCACTCCGTGGACAGGATAGATGCCAATGATATGGATTATGGACAGAATGCTAATGTCACCTACACCATAGAAGCTGAAGATGCAATTCCCTTCAAAATCTCACCCATTTCGGGTGTTTTGAAAATCAATGGACACCTAGACCGGGAACAGGTACCGAAGTACAACTTCTATGTTATTGCGACAGACAATGCGGAAGATTCCGTCCGGATGTCGAGTTCGGTAGAGGTGGAAGTAAACGTGCTGGACGTGAATGACAACGTGCCAGAATTTATTGGTTACGATGATCTCGTTGAACCTGGCCTCTATCATTTGGAAGGGGAAACTCGAATTGCCCTCTACAGAGCCTTCCTCGACCGAAATACTCTGCCAGGGACGTTTGTGAAGCAAATCAATGCGGTAGACAAGGATTATGCCGGCAATGGGAATGGCTTAGTCCTATATTCTCTGATCCACAGAGAAATGCCTTCGTTGTTCCAAATCGACTCCAGAGATGGCGTTGTAACCACGGCCAGCAACTTTTTGCAATATAATGAATACGAGCATCTGAACATCACTGTCATCGCATCGGATTTAGGGAGTCCTACACAATCAGCGACTGCTTTGTTGCTTGTAAATCTACAGGGGCACATTATACATCCCGAGGAATCCGAGGATGACTCAACCGAAAATCTCTTTCCGCACAAGTACTATGAGGTTGAACTTCGTGAAAACAATGCAGCTCCATTAGAGATCATCACGATAAACTTAACCTCGAAACACCTGTCGGAATCATACCGCTGGGTCCTCGTGCCAGAACAAGACTCGTCAGATCATCACTTTTTCGAAATTGATTCGAAGACCGGCACAGTATATGCCAGTAAATCATTCGACAGAGAAATTCAAGACAAGTATCGGTTGAAAATTCGTGCCGAGAAAATATCCCGGGAAGGTCGATATTTCGCCAAGTTGACCTTCCCCGTGGTAGACGAACGAGTCGAGGATCTAGGATTCAACGAAGTTCGCGTGGTGATCATCATTTTGGACGACAATGATAATACGCCAAGGTTTAAGGGGACTGGTCGTCCAATAGTTGCTGTCATTCCGAGTACAGTGAATTTTGGTTATCCGGTTACGAAGGTGGAGGCACTCGACGCTGACGTCGGAATTAATGCTGAAATTCGCTATAAGCTTTTGAATGAACCGTCGAGGATATTTGGAATCGATGAAGTCACCGGAAAAATACGTGTGCTGCATTCGGTTGGAATTGACCAGAGGGTTTATGGGTTTGATGTAAAGGCGACTGATCGACAGGGAGCTGACGATGGTCAGAGTAGCATAGCAAATGTGTTCGTCTATGTGCTCGATGAGAGCAAACAAGTGCGCTTGGTGGTGTCTGGAAAGCCGGCGGAAGTTGAACGACAAATGGAGGCATTGACAGCCAGTTTGAGTGAAGCCACACAAATGGATGTGAAAATTCGATTGTTGGAGCCGCATGAAGGTAGTGAAGAACCTGCGTAAGTACTTTGTTTAGAATGTTTATGTAATTTAAAGGTTAAGTTAGTGTCGATTGTTTTTTCATTACCCCTTCTTAGAAAAGAGATTCAAGTCCCAAAAAATCACGGAGTCTCTTTTTGAATCCTCGAGGCCTATAGTTTTATACAGAAAGATACTTCTTTCACCTCCGCTGTGGAGGAGCTGAAAGAGGGGATTAAAATTAGCTTCGCAGCGAAAATGACAGGATCAGTTCGGAGTTTTATATTTTTTTTCAATCAAAAAGCAAAGATTTTCTAGGTTTGAAAAAACTTTTTTAATCCAGTCTTGTCGCAATCTAAGAGGCGCAAACGTATTGTGTTTAAGAGGTATCCTAGAAAATTTAATATTTAAGTTTAGGACTTTGTTTATTTCGAGTGTTCCTCAACAAACTCCTCTTTTTCCTCTTACGGCTCGTTGCTCTCATTTACACCATATGGGCAGACAATTTCCTTATCGGTTCTACATTTGTCGTTGGGATCAAATTAACGACCACATCACTGAAGTCTGTTTTAACGGGTGACTGTGCTGTAGTGGTTTCTGTATCGGATGCTGGATCGCATTATGTCAAAAATAAACGTTTGTGTAATTGATATGTTATTGGTTCTGGTGTGAAGCCAGGACACTAACAGCAGGGTGCTGAAGCAATCTTCCAAAAATTACAACTTTGTAGAATATCAACTAACTTCAAATAAAATACTCTGAATTGAAAGTATGTAAATAAGTGAATGTCCAAACCACGTCGAATTTTAGAACCACTTCAAATCTGTCTATTCTTCTCCTAATTCTTCTGCCCACTCTGTGCAATATGATTTTAATGACTACTATTCAGTCTACAGTACATTTTTGCATGCTCAGCTGGTGTCTACATTGACGGTTATGTGGGACGCATTTTTGTTTAAACCGAGTTCACCTAGAGAAAAAAAAATTTTTTATGATGAATGGGAGGTATCCTTTTTTTAATCTAAGTGGATCTAAAGAAAGATTCGAAGAGGATGCCAAAATTTTCAGCATGTGGGACTGCTAACCAGTGCCCTATGCATTCTGTTTCAATACAATATTTTTTAGTCCGCGTTCTGGAAGTCAAGTTTGCGAGTCTGTTTGATTGAGTTGGATGTTCAAAGACAAAATGAATATTAAATTCTCATCATCATTCAAATGTCCACCATGTAAATTCTTTCGGAACTCAAACATGAAAACGCAATTTTCGATGACTTTTCGAAACGAATCGGGTAATACCATGGCTAAAACGGGTCCTATTTGTGAGAGGTAGCACCGTCTTTTTGAAACCACGTTTTTTTACGTATGAAATGCATTCGGTGATGGTTACTCATTCATCTCAGAAGTCCAGACCAATGACACCACCAGGCTGAATAGCACATCATACAGTGTTGTGTCTTGTATGACATACATTTTGCGTTACGATGGCGGGCAGGACTTACGAGATGTGTAACAGAGTCAGTTTTCTCCAATTATGTTTACTGGCTTGCAAATTCTAGCTACGCTCCTAAGGACGATTATTTCGACCATAATGCTAGACAATAAATATTTTTGAGGGAGGTTTTCACTAGGTTCACACCTTGTACAGTCCTAGAGTTCACTGTTGTACCGACTCCTGTATTCATCTCCTTTCTCCTTTCGAAATATATTTGAGTGTGTTTTAGAGTATAATTTTTATCCTTCGATCTTTCTATCTATTTTGTTTTTTTTTAATTATTTGCTCGCTATCCAAGAGGATATTAATAGTTGTTAGAGAAACTCAGTTGTATTTGATTTCAACTCTTCCGAGGGTGGAGCATTCGCAGGATTTTATTCGACATTAGTTTTTGACATATGAACCTGAAAGTTTGGAAGATTTAGCTAAACACCCCGCTGTCAGTGTTATGCCTTCACAGCAGAGCCATGTACACACAACCTACACAAACCACTATTTTGAAAACACGAATAAGGTATTAAGCTGATACAAGAACCACTACAACACCGCCACCCATTAGTCAGACTACTATCGCTGGTCGACAAATCCAGTGATAGTGCCATTAACTTGATCCCAATGGCAAATGATGATTGAACTAGATTCGAAAGCTAAACCACTCTAAGATTCGAACCTGGGACCTATCAAAAGAATCAATTGAAAGGCAGGCGCTCTACAAACTTCGCCACCCAGCTGTCTAAATTTTGTTCCAAGTGTCGATCCTGTTTAATGTTTTTGTGGCAAGCAAACCAGATAATGGTGACCAAATGTTACTGGCCGTTGTCATTTCGAACATTGATGATGTGATTTTATAGCTGCTTGGTTATTAGCCAAAAAGTTAGAAACTAAACATTCATCTGGTAGTCCATATGATTCAACTATGTGACAGGTATTTTACTCTGATCGGACTGGAAGTCAATCCTTCTGTTCTGTTCTGTTTACATATGAGCTTCAAACATAGCACATCACCCGGACTCCTGTTTTTTTTTTGGAAAAGCCTAAAAAAAATATATTTGAGCCGTGGGAATTTTTGACGGCTCAACCAATCGCCTGTGGGAATCCTCCGAAGAGAGCTTCTGGATCGAACCCTCCCCATTTGTCCGAAAATATTACGCGCTCACACAAATGGTGAAGTTAAGCTTGGCACCCAAAACAGCTTTCCCTCCAAGATTTTTTTTGTGTTCGACTCCACAAGGGCTGGCATGTTCCTTATAGTGAAGACTCTAGTTTCCTCGTGCAGTGCTGCCTCCACGGGTTTTCCCTCAAGGAACACATATTTTTTTAGTCTCATGGATTTTATTCGTTAAGAAGGGCAGAAGAAGTCTTACATAAGGCTTTGGCAGTTTTCCTGTGGTCTTTTGCAAAAAAGATTAAAAACTGATTGGTGAATACTGAGGAATAACAACCGCATTCACATCTCTGCAGCTTAAGGGTACAAACATACCCGTAATCTAGACGGTTCATGAAAACTATTTTAAGGCAGAAAGAAGGATAATTAAGCTGAGCTGTGATAATACCGTCAGGTCAAGCCGATCTACACGGTCCGTGCGGTTTTTTTTTATCGATGCTCCGTACTGATATCATATTTTTCATATTCAGTCTTAGGGGCATGTGCGATTGGAAATTTTTTCAGAAGATCTAGGAAAGATATATTATATTAGAAAGCAAGCCAAGCCACTTGTACTCATAAGATATCTTAGAATTGTTGGATCTTTATAGAGGATCTTACACATTTATCGACCTCGAATTTTAAGTTTCTCCAGATCACTCGTCCAATAGATAATGGTCCATTGATACACTTTTCATGCGAGAAAACTGAATCTTAAATGTTTTCACCACTGAGGACAATCAATTGTTTGAAGTATGATCCAGACTTCTTTTTAAGGCCTGCCGCTCTCACACGATTTAAATAAAACAGTAAATGTCGTTGCCTATAAGGTCAATTCACCTGGTTCCGTTGCACTCCAAAAATATTAAAATACATCTTCCGACAAGACTCAACTTTAATGCTAGCGTCAAGAACAAAATTTATTGATACTTGCTCCATTTTGAAATGTCCATGCTTTCATCATTCATCATTTTCTATTCAATCCAGCTTTTAATGTATTCATACTCAGTCCCCGACAATGTCCGTTTTCAGCTTGAGTTCTCCCGTTGCACTTCCGATTTTTCTCACAGATTAAACTGTTCAGTGATTCCTCAGACGACCTTCATTGGTAGCTCAATCTAAGCCTTTTAAATTAACGATTTTCCTTCCCCCCATGTCATCCCATGATTAAGATCTTAATGTGTGGAATTTAGGGCGGGACTCTGTTTATCATAGCCGCTATAAATTTTCATAAAGTGTGGCATTAATTTTCCTTTCATTCAAAGGCAAGACAACCTGAATAGATAGACAGTAAGTCGGCTCTTACAACTTAAGATCCCGAGCCAAATCTCTTTTGTCTCTTTTGAAAAAATCCCCTCGATATTTAAAGCTACCGTGGCTTTGTCATGATAATAAGCCTTCTATTGAGTCTTAAATCATCTTACTATAGACAAGTCTTCTTTACAGGACGGATGCATATATTTATGCCGTTGACCTCCGGACTAATGCTGTCGTCGACATGGAGACTCTTCACAGGTACACAACAAAAAAGCACCCAAAAATTCATCGTTTATCAAAATTTTCATATTTTTTTGTTTGTCTTGTTTTTTCATTTTCATTTCAGTGCATTAAGTTTGCTGCATGCTGAGAACTTCTCCGCTAACGCTGCACCGCGCATCATAGAAGTGTCGGAATTTGGGGCCATCCGGTCATCGGGCAAATCAGTATCCATCATGGGCGGCACAGAAATAGTCTCACTAGTTTTGGCGGTTCTTATCTTGGCCGGCGCATGCGCAACTGCACTCTGTCTTGTCTGCATCCGACAAAAACGGTAATCGCAAACATAAACACAAAACAAAACAAAACAGAAAAAACAAATACATACATACATTCATAATATACCCATTAAGACTGATAGTGTTAGAGTTTGGTCACCAGGCATTCTTTGAGATACAATAAACTGCGCGGTGCAGAGTAAAATAAAACCCACAAACATGTTGTTTCAATTCGCTCCTCATCGAGCTCTTCGCTGACGATCATGATGATGATGAGAAGATGGGATGACTTTAACGTCTGAGGCTGATGCAAGCCTAAATGGGCATGACAGACATTGCAAAATAACTGTAAAATGTAATTAAACCCGATTCCTGGTATGCTCCATTTTGACTAACAACTCTAGCCCTATACAGTCCCCCCCCCCCTTGATTCCTTGACCAAACAACCGCACACTTGATTTTCCTCTTTGCTCATTTTCATTCTCATGCCAGATGGACGGAACAAGAGTTTCCAACGTCGGAAACAGGTCTGACGTACACAATAGCGCGGCTAAATGATGCCAATGGCGGCGGTATTAGCGGTAACAACAACAGCGGTGGCGGCAGCAAAACAGTGCGGAAGGCCATAAGCAGCCCCGAGTCGATGTGCTCAACGCACTCATCCAACACGCTGCAACAACCGGATATCTTTCACAAGAAGGCCACCATTCTGACCAACGAGTTTGTATTCTTTTTTAATTCCTTTCGGCGGCTTAACCGTAGCTGGAAGTTGTGATGTAATTTTTTTTAAGTACCTTCTTTCTTCTGCTATCTTCACGCTTCATCGAGCAGCATGCGTCCCAGGGAGTACATTGATGTCCCGTTGCCAAAGTCGATCATCAAAGCCAACCGGTCAGCAGCAGAGCACGAAGCTTCTATGCCTTATGTGATGAAGTATAGCACCTTCCAGACACCAGGGAATAGCATGTGAGTATGAGACGACTCTTTTACCATCTTCTTTTGCATTGTTTTTGGAGGTCGATGTGGTGACACCTTTCTGCGGCGTCAAATCTTGAATTGTTTTTTATGTCATGTTGTGTACCGGTTGCCCCAGACAGTTTTCAGGTCATTAGGGTAATTAAACTTTCAGTAGATGTCAGGGAAACATGCCTACCGGACCCACTTAGAAAAGGTGGTGGCAATAATTAGCTAAACGGAGTTATGTTGAATGCCAGAGTTTATTTATAAGAAAAATTAATTAAGTATTCTGATTGACACGAAGAACTCGGGGTTAAACTTTCCCGTACCGGAAAGGTATGTATTGCAAATGTCAATTGACTTCTGGCCTGATGCTTGTAAACAAGGCGGATGTCGTTTTTAATTTTCATTTGTCTTCCAATTATGTATCTGCTGTAATTTGACAGCCTTTCTCTGACCTACTGCTATTCAAATTGTTATGGTATGCTCAACACGTAGTGAAGGGTTAAAGTGTCTACGAGACGAGACGTGACATTTGAAATTTTTGTTTTCGGCCTTCTACACATTTGGAATTTGGATTGCTCTGTAATTTGTAATTTTAAGACAAAAAAAAAAAACAAGGATACCACTGAAAGGAGGACAAGCATGGCATATTTTGAAGAACTGAATAGTAATTGAAGTTCTAAAGGTCAGTCATTGTGTGACTGGAGTCCACAAAAAAGCTCTTTCTTATGCCTCTAGTTTAAAGACGTTTTACACTCTCGAAGCAAAAACATATTTTTATCGGATAAGTGAAAAATTTTTTAGGGAGCAATGAAGGCGTTACTTAAAATTGTGATTTAAGATCTGATGTCTGGATTGTGTGTCGTACTAATAAAACTCACTTGTCGTCTCCAGCAATGATCCTTATGATGGATGTGGAATCGGATTCAGCCTCGCAAATCAAATTGCAAATTTAAATTCATTCCCAAAATTGTAAAAAATCACCAACACACATACGTATAGATGTACTCTTGCCTTCGTGACTTTTGCAAATGTCAAGCTATGATGCTAGGATTCAGAGGGGATATGAACAGCAGATGTACCAACTTAACAAAAAAAAAACAAACCGGACTCTACTCGAATGTGGTGTTGGAGGAAAAAATAAAAAGGTTTGCATAATCATTCTGCGACAGGGTTTTCCAATGAGGACTTGACAACTTTGAATTAAATTTGTGAACGCTACCTTTCGCTAGCGGGTTGGTGGAAGTGTCGAAAATATAGCTGCTGTTCAGGCGGTCGTAGCAAACGATCCAAATCAGTCAATTCCAAGGCATCACTCAGACCCCATAATGTGGTCTGCGTAAGGATCTTGGTTACGCCCATACAAGATCAAGCTGACCTAAGAATTGAAGCCGATGATCCATTTGAGGCGACAAATTTTCTCCGATTGGGCTCTGGAGAAGATGATGATTTTAACCCCAAAATCATCTTCAGTGACCAGGCTCATTTTTGGCTCAATGGGTTCGTAAAGAAGCAAAATATGCGTTATTGGTCGGGTGAAAATCTACATTTACTTATTACCACTTGATCTACAAAAAATTACAGTTTGGTGCGGTTTCTTAGCCGGCGACGTTATTGGGCCATGTTTTTTTTTGTTTTTTAGTCGCCATTATGATTTTTACGTTCCTGTGAATGGCCAGTGTTTTGGATGATGAGCGTGTTATCTCAAGAAATTGTGCGATTTAACGCCTCTAGATATTTTTTTTGGGGCTGCGTTAAGTCATTGGTTTATGCCAACAAACCGACGACGTTGGAAGAGCTCACAGCCAACATTGAATGCGAAATAGCGAAATCGACCACTGCAAACGTGCCCACGGAGGCCATATGAACGAAATCGAAGAAGTACTCAAATGGTTTGCGTTTTATTAAAAAAAAAAGTTGTCAAGTCCTTATTGGGAAACCCCTTAGTTATTAAAATGACACAGCGGCACGCTCAGTCAGGCAACTGTCGCTGGTCGAGCTCAAGTCCAAATAGTGACGAAAACTAAATAGATTAAAATTGAAGGTTCCCACTAAGATTCAAAAAATTGAAATGCAAGTGGTTAAGTAACGGGTCCAGTAAGGTGTTTTTTGGCTTTTCTTCACTCCTGTCAGTATTTTTTCAGGACAGGATTGCATTTCAGAAAAAGTATTTAATGGTTTCCTTGCTTATCATTGAATTTTTTATGTTTTGAAAATTGTTTGCGTAAGCAGTTTCTAGTTTCAAAGATGGATTTCGGTTTCCATAAAGGCTATGTCATGTGCAGAGCTTTGTTGCACAGAAAGGTGTTTTCCGTTTGTGATTCGTTTTTTTCTCTCGAAGAAATATTAATGTTGGACTCCTAGGTTGATCTTATCTTACCTTGTGTCAACAGCTTCTTCTGAATTAATACTGTAAAAATCTTCTTGCGGTCATCTGCGCCTTCGTCTGCGTAGATTTCCTGAAGACAGACAAGACCACCTGCTGACAACAAAGCTTACGGCTTGTCCCAACAATGATGTGAAAAATTTGCTCCACTTTAAGCAAAAATTTATTTGTTAGTAATTAAAGTTTTTGTACTTAAAAGGCCACTGATGGATTTAAATAAACCTTTAATTGGCAACGTCTGGTCACTCGTGCCTTGGAGAATGTGTCTCTCCTTTTTATTTTTATTTCTTTATATTGTCAAAATGTTTACTTAAATGTAAAAATCAGCAATTTAGTGACTTTTCTCTTAACAAGGAAACTCGATGTAATGCCGCGAGATTTTCCGAATTTTTAAGATAACATTTAAAGCACTGTTTTAAGTATGGGACTCGAGTTGGTTGATTTTGAATTCATATATGTATATAAAGAGATATGTCATCGCGAACATTTTCATACACCTTTTTGAGTTCTACAAATTTTCCATAATGCAAGGCAATTAATGATCGCCTTAAAATACCACTCTACTGCAGCAGGATAATATTATACATGACCTATGGCCATCCTGAAGGTCCATTCTAAATATTCGTTGAATTAGGGTTCCGTAGCTCGAAAGGAAAAAACGGAACCCTAATAGGATCACTTACTTTACGATCCGTCTGTCTATCTGTCAAGACCCTTTTGCCCAGGAACGTATGGAGGTATCAAGCTGGACTTTATATCAAATAATCAGGTCTACTGTCTCTGCTAAGCCAACGCAATCAAAAGATTCAGCCGTTTATACTACGGGGTACTTCCCGTGAACTCTGAATCTTGAAATTTGAAGCAACGTCTTATAGCACAAATAAAGGAGAAATTGCGAAAAACGTAAATTTTTAGTTTAATTATATAATAAAAGTATTTTTAATAAATTTAAACTTACTAAACCTTTCCTCACGACCGCGTAGAGGTCTTAAATTGAAATTCATATCAAATACTCAGGTCTATAAAACCTTTAAGCTTTAACAATTAAAACTTCTATATCAACGCAATCAAAATAAACAGCAATTTTAGTCGCAGATTTTCAAACTCGCAAGAGAATCAAAACCTAAATTAAAAATTGTGATTGTTGAATCAAATGTTGTATAGATTTACGATTGTGTACAACTATCTTTATTTTATAGATTAATTTATTTTATAGATTTATTTGAAAATAATTATTTTATTAAAAACCAGCTTGCTGCCTTAACATATTGGGATGTATCCGGGCATACATGTACATATGTGCAGAACTAATCACTTTTTGCTAAAATACAAAGCAATGGTTTCAACAAATAATGACGTGGAACTTGTGGGTATTATTTTTCTTCTAAGGTGGCGCTGCAGTCCAGGGTGAACCTTGGCCTAACGCGATACCTTGCTTACTTTTTCAGTTACACACTTGGCTGAGATCCCTTTCAACTTGTGTGTTCCACCTCTGTTGCGTGGGCGTCCTCTGTTGCGTTGTCCCACGGACTCGTAGTCGAAGATTCTTCGGGCCGGAGCTGAATTGTCCATACGCTCTTCATTGCCCAACCGTCTCAGGCGTTTGATCCATTAACATCTGGCTAGACTCATGTCACTTTATTTCTATTCGCTAATGGGACAAAGGATCGCACGCAGAACTTTTCTCCTCAAACGATAAAGGGCTTCTTCATCCGCTTTTGACAGTGTCCATGCCTTAAAGCCGGACTGGAATGATCAGAGTTTTATACAAATTCAGCTTGGTCTTTGTGCCTTTTTGACATTAAGGGTCTCGGTTAGCTCGCTACCAACTCTGATGGAGCAGCGAGTATTCATCATAGTCATCCTGCAAAATCCAACGAGCTAAGCAGGGATGTTAAAACTAGATACGGCGCTGTTTAACTCGTCTCGACGAAAAGGTAGAGCATGTCGATTAAACTTTCCTGAGTCTTTTCCAGAATCTGCCGCACTGGAAAAATTTTATCCATTGTGTTCTGTTCTGAAACCACACTGAAAGGACCTATTAGATTGTTGACAAAAAGGCATTCAGGCGTTCATACAAAATGACAGAGAAGATCTTGTATGCGATTTTAAGGAGATATTTGCCTCTGTAGTGAGACCCCCTCATTTATCGGGAAATTCCACCCATCAAGCATGCTTTCCTTCGTCCATATCCTCAGCTGTTTTTAAGAGTTCTGCAGGAGTCCATCTGCACCAGCAGCCTTGTTAGACGCTGTCAGATAGAATGTTCCATCCTATTTAATTCACTATTCAGCCTAGACATTGCAATCCTGATCTCATTTAGGTTGCGTAGGCGGAATTCTCTTCTGTCATCGTCCAGATTGAATGAAACATCGTCGTTTAACAGACTACAGAAAAGGTTCTTCCATATTCTAAGTATCGACTGCGATTCTACTCCAAGTTATATTTACATCCTTCTCACGGCAATCTTCTGCCCAAACTCTGTATCCGTGTCACTAGTGGCCTTTAAAACGGCTAATAAAATAGTCTGTTTCCTGCATTCTGACATGGTATTATAAAACATCGTGCCGAGTGGTTAAAATAATAATAAACTGTCATTTTCAAATGTTTGGAAGCATATTTGGCTAAGCATTTTTGATTGAATGAATATAAATACAAATCGGATGAATCGTTTGATATTAAATTTACCACCCCATGCTGTTTGCAAAGTGATTTATCTTTTAAAGGATTCATTATGTTTTTTTTTTTTTTAAGATTTTAGTTGAAATTTTTAATATCCATTTAACTAGTGTATCAGAAGGCCATTAAATTGCTTGCAATCTGATTCAATTATGAGGTTAAACGATGCAATTTTAAAACCCGTACAAAGTACTCCAATTTAGATTTGGAAGTGGATAGCCGTCAAGGGGATTTATTAAAAATTCATTATATTAGAGACCGTTTTAGTTGGGCACCGTTTCTAGATTTTATAAATGAGTGAATGCAAAAAACGTCACCATCAAAAAGGTAAACACATATAGCCATGTAAAAAGATTAAGAAATTACTGATTGTCGTAATAGATACTTTGAAACCCAATTAAGAAATGCACAAGGGAACATTAAAAAAGAATGGGTAATAGTTAACTCTATTATCAATCGAAAAACTAAAAACCAAAATGTATGAGAGCTGTTAAGTTGTGCAGTTTCCAGCAACAGCTCCGTATTCAATCCCATTTCAGGCCTAGAACTACTGAAACTCGATAAGGAATTCGAAGTCTTGTGGTGACGATGATATTTCCAATTCTATTCTAAAAACAGCTCACCGTTTCAATTTAAGTATTTTCTCGGGAATCTTTCCTGAATTACTGAAACGAGCAAATGTGATTCCTATTTTCAAGAAGGGTAATAGAAAAGTAAAGCAAATTGAAGACCGAATTTCCCACTCTCTACAATATCCGAAATTTTCGAGAAAGCTGAGCTTTCTTAATACAATTAACTTTTTACGCGAAAACCAATTTGGTTTCAGAGTTAACCATGCAACAGAAGATGCCCTTATTGATTTTTGTCAGTCTATTTATCATGAAATCGACGAAAAAAAAACCTGCGCCGGACTCTTCGTTGATATAACGAAAGCCTTTGATGTGGTGGATCACAAAATTCTTTTGGGTATTTTGTCTCACAAAGGTTTTCGAGGCTTTTTCTTAGAATGGTAAGCATCTTACCTTAAGAATAGGATACAAAAAGTAAAAGTTGGGGACACTGAGATATAAGATCATCAATATTGGCAATCCACAAGGCTCAGTCCTTGGTCCCTTGTTGTTCTTAATTTATGTAAGCTCAATTTTTAGTCTTTTTTTCCTGATGACTTCGCGTTTGCGTGTAGCTCAAATAATCTTTTTAACCTTGTTGCTGATATCAGCCATGATGTCATCTGTTAAGACTCTGGTTTGCCAGGCAAAAGTTAATTGTAAGCAGCAAGACGAAGCTCATATTTTACAGTCTAATCGCTAAGGAATCTCCGGCAATTGATGTTGTGTTTCATTCTGCTACCTGTCAAAGATTTAGCTTGCCTAATTGTGGTTGCAGCATTCCTTATATAGAAAACATCGGCTGCAATATCAATTGTTTTTCTATTAATAGAGCTAAGAACTATAAGTGCTAAGGTGTCGTAATGGATCAAAACCTTAGTTGGAGTGATCATATTTCTGTTTTAAAACAATATTTGCTAACCACATTGAGAAGTTTCTATCGACTAAGAAAGTATTGCTCCACAAGGATTTTAAAAAATATTTACTTCGGGATCTTCCATTCCAAACTGCAGTATAAGCTGCTGGTGTGGTATTCACTTAAACAAAATCCAAAAACTTACTGTATTACAAAAGTATGTTTTCAGAAAAATATGTTACTCATCCCGCTTAGCTGGCACCATTTGCCCTCAAAAACAGGTCAAAATTATGTGAGCAAAGTTTTTATGGGAAACAATATAAAATAACAGTGAAAGTATAATATTTGATATATTTGGGTGGCAAAACATCTTCTTTAGTAAATTGAGTTCCGATGGTAAACAAAATATAACCAGTCTTATCAGTATAATGAACCTCTACTGGCCTAGTTTCATCTTTATCCATTTGGATCCTTAATGCTCCAGAAGGTCTAGCGTTTCGACTGAGAAGGGCTGGTTTTTTGTTTTTGACTGTCGCTTTCGGCTGCAATTAACGAAAGGGTCAGACGTCAAAAGAAGCCTATTTAAAACATCTTTGTTGCCCAAGACCCCTCTATATTCTATGTCTATAAGACCTAAAATTTTTATTTTGGGCCTCTGCAGCTTCTGATAACTGGCCAATGGGAAGGATGGCAAGCTTAATGACTGTTGCGCCATGCACAAGGATTTTATGTAAAGTAGGGGTCATAGGATGCCACCCATACAATTCTATATGCATCTTCGTGGTCTGTTTAGTGAATTCCGCAAACTTAATTTGGTTAATTTTACGGCCAGATGAAATAGCTTCTAGTATGATGTTAACTTTTCTCTATACCAGTAATGTCAGCAGGTGTTTCGGGGTCACTGAAGAATCTTCGTGAGGTGTTTCCTGAGTTTGTATTTCGAAAATCTGCTTTCAGTATATCTACAATGAGACCAGTCTTTTCCCTGAATTCTTTTTGCATTCTTTCTTTGTTTGCTTTTACTATTTCTTAATCTTCGGTTGATCTGATTTGCCACTTTTTCAACGGAAATTTGAATGAGATGTGCAAGATTGTTTCAAACAAACGGATTCTGGTGTGGAGAATCGAAAGCCCAAATCGTAGTGCTTCGCGATTTTCTCCATTAGTTTTTTTCAAAATCATTGAAACTTTTGGAAGTTTTACCACAAATGTAACACCTCATTGTGGAGGTTGTATTTGTGATTGAATTGAATTGAAAATACTTTTGTTAGAATCATGTAGTATCTCCCACTGTTTTTTTGTAAAGTCACCTTCAACGAAGATGGCCAAAGCTTTAGTAGATGTATGTTTCTTAAAGGTTTTTTTTTTTGAGTCTATCAATGGTTTTTCTTAACTGTTTTGCTCTCGAGGGTGAAGCAGTAACTTCTTTAATAATTTTTGACACCTCGATATTTCCTGAACTACGTTGACTAAATGTAGCTGCGTAAGTTAATTGATCAACCGGTACTTGCTCCCGTAGCTCTTTTGTTTTGCGTCGCTTACTACGGTCGCTCAATTTTGAAAAATCCTTGGTTGGTTGCGAAAGTACCGTTACTAAGAATTAGTTAAATTATCACTTCTGTGTATTTTGATGATGTTTGCATTTCTTACTTTTGGCCGGTTTTTGAGGCCGAATACTCGTGTGTGCATTGTACTGTTTAGTAAACCGAAAATTCTGCCAGTTAGACATCTGTATTATTTTAAAGTTATAAAAATGTTTTTTTATTAGAGGTTATTAATATTACTAAGTTATGATTTATTAAGTACCCAACTTACAAAGTCCCATAAATGACACCCATAACCTTAAAAGCAACTTTAGTTCCAAAGTAAGCATTCCAAATGTACGCACTTCTACCTTAAGAAGTTTCTACTCCGTTGTGTCTTGCAACTCTAAGGGATGCAAATTGAAAAGCTTCTTACATTAAATAAAACTATGGCTATGGATATTAACCAATTCTTTGGATATTTATTACTTCTTCTTTTTTTTATAAATATTAAATAATGTTCACTCTGTGCACCCCACACTGAATCATTTTAATAATGTGACACTAATACTATTTTTTACTAAATATAGGTGTCACTAACTTTTCTCAAATTTGTTGTGATACGTATAGGATGTATTTTTTACCCATGTGAACTCGTCTCGTTTATTGAATTTTTGAGGATAAAGAATTAATAAAAAAAAAGACTCAGAGCGAGAGCCTTACACATTGCTACAGTGATGATAATAGTTTCAAAAAATCCGCTTTTTAATCAGAGAGTTATACTTTCCAAATGAATCACACTCATATAAGAACCATTATAATATTGAGGCGTCAATAAAAACGATGGTAGCTCTCAATTTAACATATTCCAACTATAAACTTGATTCTTTGTAGGTCATGAACTTTCTTTTGCTGTAGAAATACCAACAAGCCAAGCTCTTTGCATATCTGACATAAAATCTGAACTCAGCAGCTCGTCTTTTTCCGATTTAATAAAGACTCGAATTTTTAATTTTATTAACTCATCGGATTTTTCGTTGCTTTTCGTTCTGCATAAATGAACATAAAAGAGACAACTTGGAAGCTCTAACGATGCACGAAAGAAATACTTGTTTCATCTCATTAATGAAAATTTGTGTATCTAATTGGGGAAGTCTACAGGTCCAAAGAATCTTGGGTTCTTTAAAGAAAATTCGATATAGCTAGTAAGAAGCTGAAAGGCAATAAATTTGTCATTATTTGAATGAAGACATTCTTAGTGTTTATTTTGAGACGTGTTTTTTTTCATAAGGCGTGAACTATTGTTTGATTCATTACTATTCTTTTTTTTAATTTTTATTCAGTTTCATATTTGTTTGTTAAAGAGTTTAACACTTTAGTGTTGAAATAGCACGTCATTGGTCTTTGATAGTTTGACCGATTTTACTTTAAAAAAAGATAGAACTTGAACTCTGTTCGCAACGAAAACCCTAAATATAACTTACTAACAACTTACCCCATAGATCTAAGGAAATTTTTTGTGCGCTACCACGAGAACTTCAACATCTCACCCAATGATGTCGAGAAAGATCTGTCCATATTTGCATCCCATATCTCTTTTAAACGCATTACACACCTCCAAAGAACGCATTCCCTTTGTTGCTGTATTCGCCCATCTCAACCAATTCAGGGATACCAGCTTGCGGTAGATGCAATCGAATCTCTCTTTGGGACCATGGATCCCTGCGATGAAGTAATAACTATCGGAGACTTCAATCTGATGATGACACTCACTTGAACGCAACTAATGCAAAATCAGAGAAGGAGATCCTCTTTACCGACTCTCTCTCCCGAACGCTGGTCTTTTCCAAATCAGTAGTGTAACTAATAATCTAAATAGACAACTGGACCTCATTTTCTCCTCCGATCCCTAAAACTCATCTCTTGACCACACTCGATGGAAATCTTATATTAAAACTCGATCTAACTCCATCTATATGCTCTATCAAAACGCATGCACCGAATTCTCCTACCTCAGCAACTCTCTTTACTTGGATCAGTGAACCATATGGAATCGAGCTTAATATCTGACCCCAAGCGATTCTACCAATTTTTCAAAGTCAAAAGTAAATCAATCGGTTATCCTTCAATGCTAAATTATCTCGATTTTTCCTCATCAGACCCTTATACCATTGCAAATCTCTTTGGTAATTTCTTCAGCCAATCATTCGCGATGCATGAAGAAGAACCCAACCAGAATTATTTCCAATACCTAAAAAATAGAACCGATACAACCATGGTGTCTGTCGAAATTACACCGGAACTGGTAGCAGAGAAGATCTCAAAGCTTAAAGATGATTTTTTCCCGAGCCCTGACGGTTGCACCAATCTCCTCGTTCAGCCCCTAACTTCCCTGTTTCAACTCTCCATCTCACAAGGCATTTTCACCACTTGTCTCTCGAACTCTATGTGCCTTAGAGGAAGGCAAAGAAGTTAATGTTGTCGCCACCGACTTCAGTAAAGCCTTCGACAAAATATCGCACAAGATAATTCTGCTCAAGCTCAATGCTCATGGTTTTTCCAGTTACCTTGAAAACCATAAACACGTTGTTATTTTCAGGTCCTCCAAATCTAATCCATTTATCGTACATAAAATTATATTCGCCCATTTCGTCTGCCGCCGACCACCTCCTTCTTCAAGATGATATGAGCAGGTTTAATTTGGTGCCAAAAAAACTTTCTAGATCTCAACATCAGTAAATGCCAAGCCATAACATACTCACGAAAGCGTCTTCAACAGCCCTCCAGGACCTACTTCATCTTTAATCAACCTGTTCCGCTAGTCTCTTCTCTCTGCGATTTGGGTATTATGTGCGATAAGGAACTCAATTTTCGTACACACATGGACTCCATCATTAGTCGAGCTTACTCCGCCCTTGGCTACATTAAGCGATGGTCCAAAGAATTCGCAAACCCCTATGTCACCAAAGCATTTACATAACTTGTGTTAGACCACTACTAGAATATGCTTCCCAAGTCTGGCCCGCTTACTATGAGACCCATATCAGGCGAATCGAGGCTGTTCAGCGCCCTTTTCTACGCTTCGCACTGCGTGGTCTCCACTGGACAGACAGCTTTAACAAACCATCTTATACACATCGTTTGCAACTCATCAATCTCCAGTACCTGGAGCAACGCCGTGACATTGCCGACATTCTTTTCATTCACCAGCTCTTATACGGTATCATTGACTGCCCAACGTTGCTTCAATCGATCCCTTTATTCGGAAACCCCCATAACCTCAGATCAGTTCATCTATTCCTCTTATTGTTAGATCAACTGGGTGGCGAAGTCGGTAGAGCACCTGCCTTTCAATTGATTCAATTGATAGGTTCGATTCCTAGAGTGGTCTAGTTTTTCGAATCTGGTCCAGTCACCATTTGCCATTGGGATCAAGTTAATGGTACTATTACTGAATTGGTCGACCAGCGATAGTAGTCTGACTAATTGGCGGCGTTATTGTAGTGGTTGTTGTATCGGCTTAATACCCAATTCGTGTTTTCAAAATAGTGGTTTGTGTAGATTGTGTGTAGATGCCTCTGCTGTGAAGGCATAACACTGTCAGCGGGGTGTCTAACTAAATCTTCCAAACTTTCAAAGTCAACAAATGTCGAATAAAATCCTGCGAATTAGGTGAAAGCTAATAGGTCGATATCAAAACCCTCTATCCCGATTCGGGCTCCACCAACGGAAGAGAGTTGAAACCAAATACACCTGAGTTTCTCAACCAATACAAAATCTTTCATTCTCCTCCTATTTCTTCCGCTCGCTCTGTGCTACACGCATTATAAGAGTATAAATATCCTCTTGAGCAAATAATTAAAAAAAAAACACCGCACCAACTGCGGTTCTCATGAACCTATGTCCCGAATGTTGTGTAGGTCCAATGTCACGTAGGACATCTTTAATTTCCACCCAAACAGATCCACCCTTAAAAATATCCTCTCGTTTCACCTCTCTCATCCACCAAATCCCTAGTTATAAGTTAGAATCTAAGCACTGCTTGTTTTGAACTAAGTCCAGGCATCAAATAAAGAAATTAACTTCTCGGGTCCTGAGACTTGAAGATATCATTCAAGATCCAATTTGATAATCGACCTAATATAAATATCTGCAACAACGGAAAGTAAATTTATATATAAACAGGTTCCTTCCGTCTTGTTGGCCTCAACCAACAAATTTAAGCATGTTCTCCGTCCAAGCACGTATCGATCGACACACATTAAGGGAATCTAATTTGAATAGGGACGAAATCATTAGTACAAAGTCCCGGACAAGATGGGAAAGATCAGCAGATTTCTTCGTTGCTCCTACGATTTGATCAAGCCATTTTACGAATGTAAGGAAACATTGTCGTCAATTAGACGATGTCGATAATTTTTTTTTTTAATTATTTGCAACCTCTTCAAGAGGATATTAAAACTCCTATAATGCTTGTTGCAGAGCGAGCGGAAGAAATAGGGGGAAAATGAATGATTTTTGTAGTGGTTTGAGAAACTGAGGTGTATTTGGTTTCACAACTCACTTCCTTGGGTGGAGCCCGAAACTGGACGGAGGACTTTGATATCGACCTATTACCTTGCACCTAATTCGCAGGATTTTATTCGACATTAGTTTGATACATGAACTTTGAAAGTTTGAAAGATTAAGCTAGACACCCCGCTGTCAGTGTTATGCCATCACAGCAGAGCCATCTACACTCAATCCACACAAACCACTATTTTGGAAACACGAATTAGGTACTAAGCCGATACAACAACCACTACAACAACGATGCCGATAATGGTCAGAAATTGATATTTGCATTGCTCAGCTCTTATTCAAATCAATAATTGTTAAAGAAAAATTGGTTTGGGTGCGAGTAGGTCTGCCCATACCATAAACTTCCCATATCAGGATAAAAAAATCTATATAGGTCCTATTTTTCTTGGCGCCACCATCAAATTCCATTTGAATTATGAAAACATTATTCATTCCCTAGACAAATGCATTGCAATCATTGAATAATTTTAAACAGGATTTTCACACTTTTCTCTCGAAACTACCTAAGTCGCTTTCATAAGCTTTAGAAAGTGTCCATGCTTACAGAGGGCTTACAGAGCGACACTTAAGTTATTCTTCGTTTGATGTCAACGTTAGTGTTATTATCTGTTTTTGCAGCGAAGCCTAGGCAGAATAAGTCCGTAACTACCTCAAATTTATAGCTGTCTTTGTTAACGTTTTGACCCAGACGTCGGATTTGGGTGTCCTTTGTTGACAGCATATGCTTATTTTTGCCCTCCTATACCGCCAAACCCATCTTTGACAACGCACTGTTGACATCAAGCTACGTTCCCTAGTTATATCAATATCTTCGGTGTATGCAAGCTATTGTTGGACTTTTCTGGTCGAGAGCCACATTGATCTGTACCTATCAGGTTGTTGACGGTTTCAAATGTTTCAAAAATTCGAAAAAAATTTCGAAAATCGGACCGTTAACATGAACTTCCTGATGGGAAGTCAATAATGTTGCCAACTCTTAGGCATGAATATTACCCGTACTACACCCTTTGCCTGGTACTAAGTTGATTACTGCTCTTCGTTGCTTTTGCCCTCACCCCTTCTGATGAAGATTCAAAGTGACTTCAGCTAGCACCTTCTGGCTAGATCCATATCGATATATTGCATTTAACCTCCTCCTCCACACTCCATTTGCGCAAAGGGGACCGAAGCAATCACCCGCAGTAGTTTTCTAGTTTTCTCTCAAAGCGACCAAAAGCGTTTTCATCAGCTAAGCTTCTGCCCCCAAGTAGAAATAAATCGGTTGAAGCATTTCCCGGATTTCGAACGTTTACGATATTTTAAACGCGTTTGATGTTGACATCTGACCTGACCGTCTCAGCGGCATTAAGAGCGAAAACATCGTAGCGTCTGTGTTTTTTGTTTTTCGTTATTTTCAAGTGATTTATCGAAAATTTGTGCGCAATATGCCTTGAAAGGGTGCAAAAGATCATCCGAAACAGTATGGGCGCAAAAGATCGCATCCACAACCCCCTAATCGCTGAGAATTTGAACAGAGCACGTCGTTTATAAGCACGTCAGCTCGGAAAATTTTACAAAGTCGCGAATCGGGGAGTTATGAACTTGGTAGAGCGCCTGCCTTTCAATTGATTCGATTGAGTCACCAATCGCCATTGGGATAAAGTTAATGGCACTGTCACTGTGGATTGGTCGACCAGCGATAGTAGTCTGCCTAATGGGTGGCGTTGTTGTAGTGGTTGTTGTATCGGCTAAATTTCTCGTTCGTGTTTGTGCTGGTTTACAAATTGACACTGGCGTTTTACTTCTCAAAGTAAAAACAATATGTAAACAAATATTGAATGTTAATTAAACACTGAGAGATCGAAATGTGTTTGTTTATATAAACAGCTTACCTTCTTTTAGAAAGTTAGGATAAACAGAGTTAACAGGCAGATGATAAAAAATCAAACTTTTCTTTTAGTTTTTTGTTTTAATTATAAATTATGGTTAATTAAATCAAATGAATTTGAAAAATCTAAAGAGGGATAACTTTGAATTCGTTCCATAGCAGATGGAAGGACGACGTTAGAATTATTGTATGGAACATGATGAATTTCATCAAAACTGTTGCTCTTGAGATTACTTTTAAAATCGCTTTAAGAACATCATAGACGTCTACCATGGAGAAAGTAAAGCTTCGATCTTCGTCCAAAGATGCTCTTATTTCTGAAAATCCACTCTTCGAATCCGTATTCGACATCGATAAAAGAAGAACTCGAGGCTGTGTATTTGTATTTTTAAAAAATTCTTCGTTCAACTGGTCCGGATTCAAGTGGCAAAAAGCTTCAGTTTTTCTTTTCCTACAAATAAAACAATTTAGGTTTCTTAAAGCGGTTTTACTTTCACGAACAATATGGACAAAAAAATAAATACAACTGTAACCACTCAAGGATTTGCTCTATTTCAGCTTTCCTAAAAAGTGTATTAAAACAACTTTTTAGCACTATAATGCTTCAGATAGTTTGCAAAATTCTGTACATGCAAATAATATGCAAATGTTTTCTTTTAAACAATATTGTTCAAAATTGTAGAAAAGTAAAATTTTAATGTGGACAAAAAAATAAATACACTTCAATGTTCCCTCACCAAATTTACTTGTCTTTGTTTCTATTTATGGCTTGCCTTTAGTTTTAATAATTTCGGTCATTCTTTTACGCATGGAAACAACAAGCCGACAGCATGCCTCCAAAGATATTGCCTCCCACGCCATTCGGACGGACTGCCGCAATTTTTTTTTTTGGATTTGAGGTTCCAATAATATCTTTAACTTGTTTCCAAAGATTCTCTATGGAATTAAGGTCCGCCAACTGGCAGATCACTCAAAAAGAGCAACACAATAATATGTGATCCATTCTTTGGTTGTCTTGGCAGCGTGCTTCGGGTCGTTATCTTGTTTGAACGTCCACACCAACATACGACCAACGACATTATCCTCGGCATATGGCAACATTTCGTTCTGGAGTATGTTCACATAAACTTCTTTGGTCATAATACTACTGTGTCCAAAAAATAAGGTGACATTGTATTTATTTTGAAAATTCTTTATTTATTCTTCCAAATCAATTTCATCCCCTTCAAAGTAATCCCCTCCCGATGCAATGCACTTATGCCAACGGATTTTCCAATCTTTGAAACACTGGTTGTAGTCACTTTCCGGGATGGCCTTCAGTTCCGTCTTCTCTGCGGCTTGAATCTCCTCTATCGTATCAAAACGGTGTCCCGGAGCGGTCTTTTGAGCTTGTTGAACAGCCAGAAGTCGCACGGCGCCAGATCAGGTGAATACGGTGGTTGCGGAACGATATGGTTTGAGTTTTTGGCGAAATGATCACGAATTACGAGTGCGGTATGGGATGGTGCATTATCGTGGTGTAAAAACCAAGAATTGTCTTTCCACAATTCCGGCCTTTTTAGGCGGATAGCGTTACGCAAACGACGCATAACGTTCAAATAATATTCCTTGTTGACTGTTTGGCCGGTTGGAAGGAATTCGTAAAGCACAACACCACGATAATCGAAGAAAACAGTCAACATGACCTTGATTTTTGAGCGACTTTGGCGCGGTTTTTTTGGTCTCGGTTCTCCTTTGGCACGATATTCGCTCGATTGATCGGTTGTTTCGGGGTCGTAAGCATAGATCCAAGTCTCATCGCCAGTTATAATGCGTTTCATGACATCCTGGTAGTCGGAAAGCATTGTTTCACACACTTCAACGCGACGCCTTTTTTCCAAAAAATTCAATGTTTTCGGTACCAGTCGAGATTCGACGCGCTTGAGGCCCAAAGCATCCTTCAAAATGGTATTGACTGAGCCCTTCGATAAGCCAACTTCATCAGCAAGGTCTCTAATCGTTAATCGATGGTTTTTCAACACCAAATCTTTGATTTGTTGGACGTGAGCTTCATCGATTGAGGTTGATGGTCGCCCACTTGTAAACATTTTTTTTAGACATAGCCTCATCATCAAAGGCTTTCTGCACCATCCTCAACGTATCCGCAGCAGAAAATTGATTCCGCAAACAAAATTTAATGCAAATTCTTTGCTCAATAAATTTCGACATCGCAAAAAACGAAAAACTCACTTTTAGCAGCCCACAAAACGACGCGTATCTCTATACTATGAATATATTTTGACATGAAATTTCACATAGATGTCACTGACAGTACTACCAACCTAAAAAGAAAGAAAAATTTCCAAATCCTTCGACGCGCGCAGTTTAAATTCATATGTCACCTTATTTTTTGGACACAGTAGTACGTTCTTTAAGATGTACAGGACCAACAACATACCAAGAGAAATATACCCATACCATAATACTGCCACCCCCATGTTTGACGGTTTTTTTTTATGAACCTTGGATTGAATTCGGTGTTGGGTGGATGCCTAACATTATGTCTCCTATCCGATCCGAACAAATTAAATTTGCACTCATCACTCCAAACGATGTTTCTCCACTTTTTTATACCCTGATCGCCGGACCACATTTTATGCTCAGCATGATTCTACGCTTAATATTTTTCTTTCTAAACTTTGGAACTTTCCTTTGTGATTGGGATGGAAGTTTGGATTTCACAATTTTTCTTCTGATCGTTCTTTTTAACGCTATCAGTACTGCTTATAAAACGAGCATTGTAAGTGACAGTGTTACTCATAGAGTAATACCCATCTTCTCACAGTCATCATTTAGCGTGGTGCTAGTTGTTAGTAGACATAAACAAATAAAGCCTTACACCATACGCAAATAAAAAGTTTAACAAATAATAAAAAAAGAATATATATTGTATTAACAAATGTTAATTATAAAATAAATACAAATAAAAACAAGAGAATTGAAAAAAGACGTAGCATGCACATTAAGATTTGACACGTCCAAAAAGTTTTTGTTTGAGTGCCAGTTTACTGGATACAAAATCGAACATATGAAAGTTTGCATACGCTTCTATTGACATCCGAGTAATAGGTTCGTTGCATCCGTAATTCGTACGGTGGTATTTTATGTCAAAAATGTTAAAGTTTCTAAAATTGAAAGACTTTACACTAAAATTGACTTGGTTAAGAAGTGGTGGGGCGTCAATATTACCAGCAATAAGCTGATGTAAAAACATAATATCACAGACTTCCCGACGTTTTTGTAATGAATCAAGGCCGATAAGTAGAAGACGGTCCTTATAAGGTGGAAGACGCAGAGGATCAGCCCATTATAAATGCCGAAGTGCGAAACGAACAAATTTGCGTTGAACAGACTCGATACGGTCAGTTTGTGTTAAGTAATACGGTGACCACACATTGGATACATACTCAAGCTGTGGCCTTACAAATGTAGTGTACAGGGTACTCGTGATTAATGGACATGAAAATTCTTTACTCCACCGTTTGATGAAGCCGAGAAGGGTGTTGCTTTTGTTGACTATTTGCTCAATATGAATTGAGAAGTCTAGATTTGGAGCGAATTGTACACCTAAGTCCTTTGTCAGTTTTACTTTAGCCAGCGTAGAACTATTTATGGTGTACATAGAGGAGAGAGGATTAAGTCTTCTCGTAAAGGACATACTAAAACATTTAGATATGTTTAATGATAAGCAATTATTGCGCTGATGTTGTGCTTAGATTCTTTTGAAAGGGTCTTTTTTTGCATCTAACGCAATTAAAAGGTCGGTTTCCTTGCTAGTATTTCGTGGCCTGGCCCCTTTTTCTTCTCTTTGTTTTGATTTAAATGCATTTCGCAAGATTCCTAAAGGGCAGTCAAGAGTTTTTGCTAAATTCCGGTAAGAATATCCATCGCTCTTCATTTTTTTTACTATCTCCTTCTTTTCATTGGAACAGTGCTTCTTACGACCCATTCTTTCTAAAAAAATATTATTCATATATTGAAATATTTCTTTAAACAACAAAACACACCTTTTCGCTTTTTAATTATAATAAAGTAATCTTTTTTCATATTTTTAATAAAAACACTTCTGTTTCGGCACTTGTATTTACTTTTATGTCCAGCCATCAAATGACATCAAATACTTTTTTTCGATTACGGTAAATGATCTTGCTTCTTTCTTTTATGTGATTTTTCTATCTACTACCTATCTACTCTCAGAAGATGGCGGGAAATTTCAAAGAGAAAAAAATTACAGTGATGCCAGCAATTGTAGACTGTATTTATTATTTTGTCCATCACTGTATATGTTTGAAGTATCATACAAATACCGTTATGCTCCTCTGATTTTAAAGTTCACTAAATTCCGGAGTGGCCGAAGTGAATCATGCAGCTCTAGAATCCTGAACCGAGTTTCCACTTGTTGAAGGCTGCATCTCATGAAATTTTTTTTTTTTTATTTCTGTTTTATTACATTGTGGGATGAAAATGGACAAAATTTAATTAAGTGAAATGAAATTCCGCTCATATTTTTCTTTACCCTAGAAGACGAAAAGCAAAAAAAAATTTTTTTTTTTTATTTTCTTCAAAACTTAGACAAATTTTTGCACCAAGTTTTTTTTTAGAATACTATTGGCTTTCTAAATAGCTTTATTACATTGTTACATTTGCTTTCTCAGATTTTAATTATTTTTCTTACATTGTAAAGCCTATTTCGGCGTCTTAAGCAAATCACTCTTTATATGAAAATAATGGAACCTGAGTAGCGCCATTGAAATTAAAATCACCCGCCTCGATATTTTATAACCATCGTCGACACTTTCTTTTTAGTACAGATTTATCCACGAAAACTTTACGTAAATATTCAAAAGCTTGACTTGCATCCCCATCTATTTTGTTGATAGACCATACCAATTTCACTTCCACAACTTTTCCGATGCTCATTCACCAACTATGTACTTTTGAACGTGACTGTATTAATAAAACATTCTCTCCTTTCAGAACGCAACAATACGACACATCGATGCGTTCGCACCACTCGAGTGGTCATGACTCTGGCGTCGACTTTCTGAGTCATCGCGAACGCAGCGAAACCCCATCGGATTTTCTCAAGGTCCTCCAAAGGCGTCAGAGTGTCTCGGATGGTAAGAAATTCCCACACACCGATTCTGGGGTGTGTTACGCCGCCGCCAATGATAGCAGGTAAGTGCGTCACACACATTCAATACCAATCACCTGTTGGCACATAGTGGAAAAACGAGTAGTCAAGAGAGTCAAGCCAACGTTCGACTTGTTCGAAAAATGGAAATTACAGCTTGGTAGCTTACCTTGGCTTGTTTCACTGTGTGGTTTGCCTTGCTTCGAATCTATTTCCGTTGAACTATATTTCATTATTTCAGTGACAGCTACGAGGATTCCCTAAAGAACGAGAACGTCACACGAGCGTGCAGTCTGCATTCATCACCGCCAAAAGCCAAGCAACACAAGGTATGCGAGCTACACAGGCATAGCTATCAGAATACAAAGTTTCTCCACGGACGGATACGACACTCGTTCTCTGGCGTGAAGGACGACCTAATGCAGAGCTCACCCCGAGTCTCGCTACGGCCCAGAAGACACAACTTGCGAAACTCCATGACAGACCTCGAACAGCGTCTGCACAATCTGGAACAGTCTTTCCGCAAAAGTGACTCCATCTATTAGGCGTTGATATAACTTAAGCAATCCATGGTATTACTAAGAGCTACTTAGAGTCTAGAAATTAAGAACGCATCTTGTATCTAGTGTATCTATACATTTGTTTTTTTGTTTTTTGTTTTTTTATTGTACAAACTGTGTTAAATGCATTTCAAAATAAATACATTTACGTTCAGCGGAGCACCACCCACTTTCAGGGACTTTAGTGAAGTCCCTCAATAAATTACAATTTACTTAAATTTAATTGAAAAACTTTTTGAATTCCTCACAACCGGCCTTGTTGATGTCGTAGCCGGGTGTCACGCCCTGGCAGAGTTTGTACCATTTCTCAACGTTGGGATATTTGCTGACGTCGAAACCGGAAACATCGCAGGTGGAGACGGTAGCCACGAGCGCAATATCGGCCAAGGTAAGGCTGTCCCCTGCGGCATATTGCTGTCCATCGAGGAATGTATTCAAGAAGACGAAAGCATCTTCCAATTTCTTTAAGTTATCCGGATTGGCAGGTTGCTTGGCAAAGATTTGTGGGTAATAATAGTCGGAGAAACGTTGGTAGAGTGTTCCCAAGTCGAAGAACAAACGTTGGTTGACAACGGCGCGCTTCTTCGGGCACTTGGGGTACAGTGAGTCGGTTTTGCCATATTTTTCCACCAGATAAATCATTATAGCACGGGACTCCCACAGAGAGAAGCCATTGTCCACCAATGTGGGAATGGTGTGTTGTGGGTTGATCTAAACCAAAAACAAAATTGAAAAACCAGTTAGAAACGAAAGTGAAACTAGCTAAACTGCATTGTTACCTTCAAGAATTCGGGCGTCAAATGTTCACCAGCCATAAGGTTTAAGATTTTCTTGTTCAGCTCAACGTTGACGGCCTTTGCGGTCATCAAGACCGAGCGGCATGGTGAGGATCCAGGTAAGTAATAGAAATCCATAATTCTTTAAGTTTCTGGAATTAAACGAGAAACCGATAAGTTTTTTTTTTTAAATAATTTCAATCGGAATATGTTCCAGAAAAATCCAACACTGATGTCATGTATCTAAGCCGAGTGGAAAGTTTTTTTTTTTTTCAAACGTATCTGTGTATCTATTCATTTTTTTATCTTTAAAACACAAAACAAATTTTTCCATCACAATCACATTCAATTTGGTGCACAATTTTTCAATTTTTCCGATGGAAACACAGACACAGTTACATTAACACAAATTCTTCAATTGTTTCCTTTTGGGGTGACGTCACTTACCTTTAAGTTTCCAAGGAAGTAGTCAGGCGACGAAGAATCAACTTCAACTAAACGCCGATCCCGCTGTGTGTTGCCTTATAAACGAAAAAGCGTTCACTTGGTCGGTCGCTGCCTTGCCGCGCCACCGGTTGGCGGCGTCATGATTCAATGAGTTCCGCTGCCAAGAGCCTCCAAGATAGTGGACAATTGAGGGGGCCTGGGGAGCCGACAATATGACGAAACATGCCGGCGGAATCAACATCTGTGAAAAGGTTGGTTCGAGGGGGCGGGGGTCATGTTGGAATGCAAGCGGCATACATAGATTAAGCATTTGTGTTGGAACTTGCTGTATTTGTATGTATTTTTTTAAACAGTGCCAGATGAGCCCCCTTACGGGTTGTTTTTTTGACGCACTCGCTTACTCTTACGTCCAAAACGATTAGAACGACTATCAGTGGGGTTCGTGGGGGTATGAATTTCGATTATTTTCTGCACGTTGGAATCAAACAGATAAGTTCGAGTGGGATGACGGTATGGTTTGTTGATTTCACTTGTGAATTTTGCTGATGATAGGCAGTGGCGGGCGAATAGAAGAAAATATTTTTGAAACTGGAAGCGAGCCAATGGTTTTATGAATGTTCTTAGATGGATGCGCTTTTTCTAGATAACTTATAAGAGAAATGAAACAATATTTGTTTATGTTTTTTTGCTATTTTAAATGAGTGAACATGAAGCAAATTAATTTACGTACAAATACAAATTTAAGAATTTAACTTTATATATTAAACGACTGCACCGTTCAGGAGGAGTTTGATGCAATTTTCGTATGTGCTTACGCTGGTCTCTTGATGGTTAAAACTCGCAAACTAATGTTTTGACACTTACAATTAGATACATTCAGATTCGTACGGAGTGTGTTTTCACGTAAAACTCTCAATTAAGGTTCGAGGAATTGAAAGTCCGTTTATGGGTCATTATACGACGATGTCACTATTTCATAGTTCTTCATAGTAAGAACAAAAAATGAAGAAAAAAAACAATATAACGGTATATTTTATATGAGTAATGTGGCATCAGTCTGCAAAAAGAGCAAACATTCAGTTTCGTACGACGCAAGTTAGTGCAACTTCAAGCCAAGATTTTAGTGTTTAGAGCTCAAATTGTTTGATTTTCTTTGAAAGGCGTAATTTTTGTGAAACATTTAAGGTATTTTTTCTATTGAAATTCGATTTCTAGGCTAACTGTTCTAATTTTTAGAATGGGCAAAAATATAAGCTATGACGTTCGATCATTAGCGATCTTTCATCGTCAGGAAGGAAAATCTTTGGCCGAAATAGGGAAAATATTAAATCTTCGAAAGTCTACTGTGCAATATATTTGCAAACGGTATAGTGAAAATGGAAGAAGACAGAATTTATGTAGCAACAAAGGACCCAGGAAAATGTCCAAGTCTTCAGAAAAGTTTATTCTTCGTGAAATAAAAAGAAATCCCAAATTAACTTCAGTTGAACTTAGTAAAATGCTTGCTGAATTTAATGGAATTAACGTTAACCCAATAACGATAAGGCGCACAATTAAAAAAAAAATGGTTACAATTCGCGTGTATGTCGTAGAAAACCTTTGGTCAGCGAGGTTAATAGAATCAAACGACTCAATTGCGCTAAGGCTTACAAAGATAAGCCGCTGGACTACTGGAAGAATGTCATATTCGTCGATGAAAGTAAATTTTCACTCTTCAGAAATGACAAAAAAACAAGAAAAAGTTTACAGGAGACGCTTATCTCGTAAAAAACTTGTCGGCGACTGTAAAACACGGAGGACAAAGTGTTATGGTTTGGTGTGCTATGGGCTGCAGGGGTTGTGGAAATTTAAAGTTCATTGAGGGTAATATGGATAAAAGTATATACCTTAACATTTTAAAGAAGAATTTAAAAGATTCAGCCATTAAATTGGGAATTAAGGATAGTTTCCACTTTTACCAAGACAACGATCCAAAGCACAACGCATTGGACGTACGTCTCTGGCTTTTATACAACTGCCCAAAATGCATTGAAACAGCCCCCCCCCCCAGAGTCCAGACATTAATCCCATCGACCATCTGTGGGACAATTTGGAAAGACAAATTATAAAAACAAAGGCCGTGAAAAACGAAAAGGAGCTTTAAACACTCATATTGGAAGAGTGGCGCAAAGTTCCCCCAAATGTTACAAAAAATTTGTTTGAATCACTTCCACGCGGCGGTAATAAAGCAGAGAGGAAATCCTACACCTTACTAATCGCATTAATCTTTTGATTTATTAAGTAAAAATGTTTATTAACAAATACTCTTACGAAAGTGAATGTTTCTTTTTTTTACCTTTATATCATTTCAAATTTATTTTATCACTAATTTATTGTATTTGAACTTTATATCTTTATCTCTAGTTGTTATATTGAATTAAAAGCATTTATGTTAAAATTGAAATCTTTTGTTGTTTTATTAAAAAAATCACAATTATACAAAAACTACTATCGTACGAAACTGAATGTTTCTAAGTGTAGATGAATAATTGCCCGCTAAGCCTGATGAGAAGTCAAAATTAAACCGTGTGAGAATTATTCTTGATAATGTTTATTATCGACGTTGATTTATTATTATTATTCTTAGAGTTTTCCACATCTCAGCGCATGTGCTGGAGATAACGTATCCCGGGTATCTTATACCAAAGGGACTATGCCCTTGCGATTTTATTGTAACTGTTTTAGTTGCAGGAACTTTCTGACGGTATTACATGTGTCCAGCAGTTCCCCCTTCTGAATTTGAGCCAACACTTTTTCAAAATTATGTTTCTTCAGATTGGCGGTAAGGTGTTTCGGTACAATCGGTGTAATTGCTACTCTCTCGGTTCGATACATTCTTTCAATTTCTATTGCCAGTGCAGTATATTTCGAAATCTTTGTTGAGTACGGACTTTGTAGATTTCGGTTCAGTGTTACTGCAACGTCAAAGATTTAAATTTTTTTGTTAGCTTTGTCAAATATAATAATATCTGGCCTATTTGCTGGAATATGTTGGCCTGTGATTATAGTTCTATCTCAGTAAAGCTTGGTGGTAGCATATTCAAGCACCGGTAGTGGGTAGTACTTGTAATAAGCCATATGCTGCTGGATAAGCCCAATGTTCAGCGCTGGTTGTTGGTGGATAGTTTTTGCGACGTTGTTATGCTTTAACGTATAATCATACGAAGCAAGTGCACTCATCACATTCTCGACATCGCTGGCATCTGTCTTCCACTGCTTCCTTTAAGATATATTTACAGAGATTTTTTGGTAGCAATGAATTTGTCTTGAATGGCCATTATAAATACTTCAGTCTCGGAAAAAAGCTTTCCCTTTATAAGCCACAAGTTCGAGGCCTGCTGATCAATGTGTTCCATATCAAGATCATGTGGGTGTCCTCCGTGTAAAGGTTTCGACTTCCATGCTTCGATCAGTTCACTTTATTGAATTTCATCTTATTAACTTAATAGCCCTAATCGGGCGCTCTAGGCTTAACCTAGTACTTACGCTGTTGTACATACATGCAGACAGTTTATTGTGAAAAATGGCAGTGTGACGTCTGCTGGGACTTTTGAAATGAACAACGGTCTACAACAGGGTGTAGTTATTTCGCCGATTTTATTTACGATCTTCAAAAGTGATCTTGTAGGATCTCTCCGCAACTCCTAAGCGTATGCAGATGACTTAATCGCGTGCAGATCAAGTCCGAAGATCTAGGTCATTGTAAGTCTTTTGCAACGTGACTTCGAAAAGTTTCAGGGATATTACGACGATTGACGTTAAAGATCCATTTTTTAAAGTGCGAGACCATTCTGCTTCTTGAAATATTAGAGAGAAGTGGCGAATGTACTGTATCGGTGGACAAAACGGACAGCCACTGGCGAATCGAAGTGTTGTCAGATACCTTGGGATCTGGCTAGATCAGTATCTTTATTTTAACAAACATGTAGATACTTGCCTTGACAAGGAGACTGTTTCACAGCAGACAACTCGATGCCAAGGTAAAGGTGATTTGCTACACGGCCCTCACACGGCCTGTTATTGCCTATGGATGTCCCGTGTGGTTCAACGATCAACGGAAAATATTCGGGGTTTCGAGAGACGATTTTAAAGGGCTTGTCTCCGTTTATATAGAACTCCAGAGTTTGAGTACAAAAAATTCTATAGTAACGAGGTCCTGTACACCGAGCCAACCTGATCAGAGTGGACAACTTTGTGATAAAGCTCATTTGAAGTCACATTGCAAGAGCAATGACTTAGAAGAACAACTTGATCTCCGGGGCTTTTTACCCCAATGATATGCACCACGAGACAGTGCGCCTCAATGGACTTATTCTGTCCGAAAAAGGTAGAAAAGGTCTGGGCCATAATAGATTAGCGGTGCTGTTTATCTTCCACGTTCGTCGAAAAGCTGACGACGAGCGAGTCAACTACGCTGTGACCAAGAAGTCGCAAACAGCTAAAAACCAAATATAGCATGTTCAGTTCGCCTTGGCCGGCTTACATAGGTTCAAGGTAGTGTAAGTAGTCTTAGTGTTATTTTAAGATAGATTAAGTCTTAGGTTTCAGATTAGTTTTTAGCTTAGCATTTTAGGATTAGTTTAAGCTTAAAATAAAGCATTCCATTTACTAAGTTTTTGGCTTAGAAATATGTTTCTTAGTTTTTTTTTAAATACATTACGAAACTTAAGTCTATGTACGCCGGCCATAGCTTTCATCAACATAAATAAGGTACCAAAATTGCTGGGGCTGTCTTGGGGTGCCCGATATATCGTGGTTTGAAACCGCACCCAAACTGATGTATCGATCTATTGCAGTTGAGTCACCTCTACACTTGGACGGGTGACGTGGAAGATAAGTGTCACCGCCAGATTTCTATGGATCAAACCTTTTGAATCGAAGTTGAGGAAGGCTTGTGGAGGGACAAAGTCGTTATTGCGCACACTTTCGTGATACAAAAAATTGATATTTAATATCATCGAATTCCTAATATTTTCATTCATGGTAAATTGCTTCCACGAAGCCATTTTCTAAATTTTGGCAGCAAAAAATAATCTCAGGGATTAAAATCTGTCGAAAATGGTGCAATTCGCTCATTAACCTTTTAATTTTGCGAATTGATTTGTCTTGATGAAATAAAACTTTCCTTTTCAACAAATAAGATCGAAGATGACCATTTCAGAGTCGAGCCGCGTAAAAAACGTCCAGGACATTTTTTTTTACTTCCCAATTTTCATTACATCGGTGCTTGAACACTAAGCAATTGGTTTTAAAATGTATTTAAGGGTTACATTAAGTTTAAAGCCTTTTACAATTTAAATAGCATTGTGTTTTTTTTATTTTCTTATTAGCAAGTTTGTTAACAACTATACTTTATAACAAATTATGGTTTACATACATACATACATTTATTTAGATATACGGTCTATATTAATTGAAGGTCCACTGGTCTCGGTCTTTTAAGTCGTCTTCTTGCGTTAGCCCTTGTATAAGAGATACAGGATAGGTCTCAGTACGCTGCCATGAGGGACACCTGCGTCTATTTCGCGTAAGTCCGAGTGTTTGTCATTTTATTGCACATAGAAATCCCGATTGTCCAAATAACTTTTGCGGAGTTGATAGTAGTCCGGCAGCGTTGTCTTGAGCTTGTATAAAAGTCCTTTGTACCATACGGTATCGAAGGTCTTGGCGACACAATATATTTGCTCGTCCAGATCATTTAGTATCTTGTTTGCCACTCTATGCACTTGTTGTATTGTGGAGTGTCTTTGTCTAAAACAAAATTAGAGGTCTGTAATAAGGTGTTTTTGGTTTGAGGTCCTTTCGATGCGGTCAAGTAGAAGCTTTTCGAATATCTTGGATATAATCGGTAAAAGACTTATTGGATCATGTCCTTTATTTCGTAGAGTTCGTCTACAGATTTAGTTTCGTTTGGTTGGAGTATGTCTTCAGGTTTCGTTGCATTTTTTAGTGCCTCTGCGAATGTTGTCGAAGGACATTTGATTGATAAAGGGTCCGTCATCTAACGTTTTTTTTAACTAATAAATGGTAACACTTAGGTCATGTCTGATTTGACAGATAATTAGTTTTAACCTTCCGCTGAACGAATATGGTTGTGTATACGCTTGAACAACGCTGGGAAATATTGCGACATTACTTTGAAAATCATGGTAATGTTGCAGAATGTGTGCGAATATTGCGTACGGATTTTGGA
Source organism: Orthonevra nobilis (assembly GCA_963555765.1). Taxonomy (NCBI): domain Eukaryota; kingdom Metazoa; phylum Arthropoda; class Insecta; order Diptera; family Syrphidae; genus Orthonevra; species Orthonevra nobilis. The sequence goes on from OY743225.1 coordinate 6,953,689, forward strand.
AGAAGAGAAGCACCGTCAGCTCCGCATGTTCGTTATCTTGAGAAAAAAGTGAAAGAATTTGGCATCCTCATCGATAAACCAAAGCGTGAAAAGCCAAAACCAGTGCGTATACGCGAGAATATTCCTGCTGTGGCAGAAAGTGTGCGTGAAGCGCACGTCAATTCATCGTCGTTCTAAACAATTCAACATTTCGGAGACATCATTGAGACGAATTTTGCATAAAGACTTTGGTATGACTCCATACAAAGTCCAAATGGTTCAGGTGTTGAAGCCAACTGACCATCCAATGCGTTTTCGCTTCGCTAAGTGGGCCTGCGATCGACTTACAGAAGATGCCGATTTTGCCAAAAAAATCATCTTTTCAGATGAAGCTCATTTTGATCTTGGCGGGTATGTAAACAAGCAAAATTATCGCATTTGGGACACAGAAAACCCGCACGCATACATTGAAAAGTCGATGCCCCCAAAACGAGTCACTGTTTGGTGCGGATTTTGGTCCAGAGGCATAATTGGGCCATTTTTCTTCGAAAATGAGCAAGGAGTGGCCGTTACAGTCAATGACGATCGTTATCGGGCCATGTTGACCGAAATTTTTGTTCACAAAAATTGAAGAGCAGGATATTGACAACATTTGGTTTCAACAGGACGGCGCTACGTGCCACACAGCCGAAGCTACACTCGATGTTTTGCGCCCTATTTTTGAAGATCGCATTATCAGCCGCAGAGCTCATGTCGTTTGGCCACCTCGGAGCTGCGATTTGACACCGTTGGACTATTATTTGTGGGGTGCCCTCAAAGATAAGTGTTACGCTGACAAGCCAAAGACAATTGACGCTTTAAAGGACAATATTCGTGATGCCATTGGTGAAATACAGCTGCACACAATCGATAATGTGCTTAAAATTGGACCGATCGTGTAGGCTACTGCATGGCCAGCCGAGGCAGCCATTTGAATGAAATTATTTTCCATTATTAACCGGACGGATTGTACTTTCAAATAAAAAAAGAAATTTCAGAAAATATTGAGCAGTTTTTTTTATAGCTTTTTCAAAAAAAAAAAAAGTTATTTGGCGGACCCTTTATTATATTCCACTCATATTCGGTGGATTCAAACCGAATATTGAAATAAAAATTTGCTCAAATTCTAAATCATGAATGTTTTTTGTTAAAATTAACCTTTTAGACCGCAAATTTCTTTTAAGTTCCACTTTGATGCAAGTTTCGCATATCAAAACACGGACCAATTTTTGTCACTGGAATACTTTAAAACGTGGCGTCGTAAAAACATGCAACTTTACTTTTTCAAGGTTGATAATTCCAACTATAGGCTCGCATGTTTACGCCCCTAATCCCAGCTAGTGATTAAGATCACATTAATAGAAAATGACCTCACGCAAATGTTGTTTTTATTTCACAAATGAATTTCACAACAGTTCGTTGAGTCATCATCAACAACTCACGCATAAAGTTGGACCGTCAAGTGTTAATCCATTACAACTTACCAAGATCTCAACAAACATCATTACACAGCACAAATTCAATGTTTATAAACGAAAGAGTGCATTTTCTAGAACTATCTCCAGGCAACCGATTGCGGTGCTGCTATCTGTTTAAACAAACCGCTCATCAAAAGGCTGATAGCTGTGCTCATATGACTTGCCGGTTCCATGAAAGCCATATCAGTTCATTCACCGGCTTTTGCAGGGAATTCAAATACTCATAGGTACTCAAACTGTACAACTATAAAAATAATTAAGGACAGCAAATATTACACATGATTTGTTTAACCAGGCTAGCAAAAATGATGGCCTGACACGGTTGACCTTCAACGATTGTTTTTTTTTTTTGTTTTTGTCTAATAATAAACAAATTCCTTTAGATGGCAATCCCCTCACACTGGCCTGTTCCAACGAAAGACCAAAACATTTGGAAACAAAACAAGTTATTGTTGTTTTGCGATTCTTTTCCATTTGTTGTGGATAAGGTTTCCAAGCGCGTAGACCAGGCCACTCATTTGATCTGCGTTTTTCCCACTACAGCCGCCAGTCATCGTCTCGTCACAGCTCTATGGGTTTTTATGATTCATAGAGGCATTGGGCTTCTGTCGTCGTAGTTACTATGTGTACATTCCAATTGAGGGGTTTTACGGCCAAACCTGAATGTGACCGACTAGCAGGAAGGCGGTTTAATCAAGGGGCTACCAAAAAACCGAAAATTGTATATTTTTTGAGCTTGGACTTGTGAAAATGCAAAGGCACGCCATTTGGCAGTTAATTGACGGTAGAAGCCAATAAGACTGATTCATTCGTCGTTAATACATTAAGTGCCAGTGGGAAGGGGGAAATTAATTGCAATTGAAACGAACAAGTGCCAAGGTTTCCATGGCATAATATGCACACGAACGTGTGCCGGAGTTTGTTGGTATCGGTGTTGTTTGGTCTAGATACCGACGAACGGTTCCGAAGAAAAGGAATTTAGCTCGCTTTGTATCTGATTTAGGTTGCATAATATTCGATAACGTTTGAATTACACAAACGAGTTGGTATACAATATGCGGACATTCTAGCGAGCAGTTTGTGTTTATAGTATAACTAAGTCTTTGTTTGCATTTCATTTATAGTATCAACTAGAGCCTGATTGCTTCATATTTTGTACACAAATAAAGTTGTGTTTCATTCCAAAATAATACTCTGTGCTGATAATGGAATGGAATGGATGAATTGTTTTGTCACTGGAGAAACTGCATTTGTCAGTGCGGCTATTTTTAACACCAAGCTAAGTTTCAATGACCTCCCAGACCATATTGTCTAAAAAGAGAATGATCTTAACCTGAGCCAAAGATTTTCGTCATGCTTCCAGGGCCCGGGCACATTCCTTCGAAGTTTTTTTCCCTTCTTGTTAAGCTGAGAGTTCAGACAGCAGTGGCCAGCTCGTTAGGTATCTTCTTATAAAGGGTGATTTTTTAAAAGCTATAGGAAAGTTTTTTAAAAAAAAGCACATTATTTAATGTTTGAAGATTATTTCATGCAAATGTTGACCTTGACTGCGCCTCAAATGGTCCATCCGCTTAGTCCAATTTTGGCATACTCTTTCCAACATTTCGGCCGGTATCTCACGAATAAATGCTTCAATGTTGTCTTCCAATGCGTCAACTGACCGGTCCCGAACGTGAAATAAAATGTTCACCGAACTCGCCTCTCAATAAGTCCATTGTTGCGCGTGCTGTGTGCCATGCGGCACAGTCTTGTTGAAACCACATGTCATGCAAGTCAAGCTCTTGCATTTTGGGCATTCACAGTTACGTTACGATTCGCATCATCTTTGAAGAAGTACGGTCCAATGATACCACCAGCTCATAAACCGCACCAAACTGTGACTTTTTCTGGATGCATTGGTAGCTTTTGCAATGCTTCTGGCTGATATTCATTCCAAAATCGACAATTCTGCTTAAAAACTGACAATTCTGCAAAAACTGACCATAAAATGGAAGAAGCGCGCGATGAACTTTCTTAACAAAGCACGCATTTTGATAATAAAATTCAATAATTTGCAAGCGTTGTTCGTTTTTAAGACGATTCATAGTTAAATTATAGACCAAACTGAAGATGTTTGACAGTGAAAAAAAACACGAAACATGCGTCAGCTGTTTAAACCAGTGTTGCCAAAAAGATAATAGCTAAAAAAATCACCCTTTACTTTCCTTGTCAAGGCTAAGGAAGTCCTTATAGGAATAAGGCCTGATTAATCGTTTGGATTGCATAAGATTTTCCTCCTTGGTTCAAAGGCCTAGGCGAAGTTTGTTTTCTCGTTCGTTAATCACGTTTTAGTTCTTGTTCAATTGACACTACAGTATAATGCAGAACCTATTCCCTATCCCCTTCGTGTTCTGTGGCCCAGACCAGTTTCACTTTGTTGTGAATGGCAAGGGATTGCAGTGCAACGTAGCAACATTTGACAGTTTTGGAGTCCATTAGGTTGGATGATTATGCCCTAAGTGCTTTGGATTCTAATAATTACCTTAATCCTTAATACCCTTGAGGAGCTTGTGTCTGGCGCAGTAAATTTGGGCTTGAAACATGTAGGACCTGTCCCCATTGGTACAGAGGGCCTTCTATTGGGTCCAACTCCAACTCCAATTTATTTTTGAACCGTCTGTGAACCATGCTCGATTTTGTGGTATTAGTGTATGACATTGGACCAATTTTAATGATCCAATATTTCAGAGTCTGTCTGACCTTGTTACCCGGCGTTGTACAGAAAATTTCTCTCTCTGGGATTGATTTGCGTAAACTAAGTTGGCCAACTTGTTCGTCTGGTTTGTATTTATAATCTAGCTGTAGTTTGATGGCGTATCTGACAGCTATCTTCCTAATGTAGATGGTCAATGGAGTAAGCTTTACTGTAGCTTTAAGAATTGTTGCGTGGCAGATGTACCTGTTATTCTAAGACATGCAACACTTTGCAAATCTTGCAACTTATTTACGGTTGTCTAAAAGAGAGTTTTTGGCCACCACCAATTGGTAAGACCAATTACACATTTTTTTAGTCGAACTTAGCGTCTGTGTTTCATAGCAGGAGTGTTGTTGTCACTTCACTCAATGTTCAAATCCTTTAAACAGCTCGTAGAGTTCGCGTTTGTAGCTTCTCCTCCAGTCAGCCTTATCCAACATTGGGCCCAATATATTCTAGAAGAATTGTCAAGATGAGTGTTTTTAGAGCATAATTTTCTCCTTCAAGTAAGGCGGTTTTATCCTTGTTGTTTGGACAAACTGAAGTATCATCGATTGCCTAGGATGGGTCTTCATTGAATCTGCACCAAGTTGACATTTGTCCCGTGATAGAAAAACTCTTTTACTTCATCATGGCTGTTGAAAGTCATGTTTTCTTCCAGCTGGTCTTCGATCTCCATTGATTTGAGGACGAAATTGTCTAGACTCCTTAAAATTAAAAAATAAATATTGGCTTCTATGCAATCAGCCACTATTTGTTCAATAATTAGGTGGAAATTGTAAGACAGCTCATCTTGTTGCCAGACCAAGGATAAAAATGCACACTACATCGTGTGGTTTTGTTTTGCGAAATACTTGAATCACGATTCGACTTTCGCTTTGTATTGACGTGAACTTCGATGGTCATTTCCAGGATTTAATGCAGAATAAAAACTTTGTTTTTTTTGGGTTTGCTGGACTGGAAGCCTTACTGATGTTGGTCAATTTTGGTGTTGCAAGAATACTTCATATGCTTACGTAAAACACTAGTAAACTACAGTAAGCAGGGAAATACCTCAAAAACTCTTATAAGATATACGATCGCCTTTTTGTGGATGGGACGGGTAGGCTTTATATTCCAGTAGTAGGTGGACATGCTTTCGACTTCCCAAATCTGACAGATAATCTGGTGTATGTGTCATTTCAAAGCATAAATGGCATTTTAAACTATTTGGACCCGAAGTTAAAATGATTTTAAGATTTGTTATGGCCAAACTAAGTTCATCTTCATCGGCTGCTTTTGTGTTTTTTTTTTGATACCCAATCATGCTCTCGTGGTCATTATTGTTTAGCAGCTGCTGGTTAGACTGGGTGCCTGTTCTGTAGTTCCTTCAATACCCCTTAAATTGAAGTTTCTTTTTTCTTTTCGGCAAGCATGGTACTCTTATGCGCCTTTTCTAATGCCTTCTTGTTCTACACGCTCTCGTCACACACAATTCGCGCGCTAAGCGAATGTTACTGACAACGAGAGCGAACTTTTTTCGGGTTTGTTTTATCCTAACCCTGAGTTTTAAAGCATTTTTGTATCTGGATAAACATGGCTACTTGTCAGACTGGTTTGCCCCATTGTACCCCATATATAAGTGAATACAAGCCATGTGACATCGTCTCTCGAATCATTTCCATTAAGCTTGTTCCCACTTTGAGTTGGCTGCTGTGAAACAGTCTCTTTCATGGCATTTGTCATAGACAACCTCCTAGTAAGCCTTAATGAGATAGGCTATGCTGATGATCTGGCTATTGTCATAAGAGGCAAATATGACACTACAATCACTTGCGTTATGCGTTTAGCATTAATTTAAGTCTTAGAATGGTGCAAGTGTGAAGGACTCTCTTTGAATCCTGGCAAAACCGTTCTGATCCCCTTCATAATGACAAGACAACTGACTTTGTCTACAATTGTAATTGAATAACTTCCCTGGAATACTCCAGTGAAGTGAAGTATCTCGGTGTTATTTCCAGTGGACTAAACTGGACATATCAAATACGTCACAGAATGCGCCACCAAGGCCATGTGGTCCTGTAAGCGGTTCTACGGTAGGACTTGGATAGTCAAACCTAAGATGAATTATTAGTTGTACATCATGATGGTAAGACCTATCATAGCCTACGCAGCCATGATTTGGTGGCCCAAACTTTAGAAGTAACAACTTCTAAAAAGCTGAAAAAAGTCCAACGTATGGCTTGTTTGGGCATCACTGGTGCTATGAGCGCCTGCCCTACGGCAGCACTTGAAGCACCTCGTCTCCTCTTGACATTTTCATTAAGAAAAAACCGCCAGAAATACCCTAAAGATGCAACTGGCAATAAATACAAACCAGGTGACCAAACGGCACACGTGAGAATAATCAATTTCATCAAGGATTAGGACATGTTCTGCTCGATCCCAGATAAAATGGAAGCAACATACTGTTTTGGGCGTCTCTTTGAGGTAAACATTTCTTACCGTGATCATTGGTCGAGCAACACACCTGCCCCCGACCCCAAAAACTTGATCTGGTTAGCCGGTGTCTACGGACCCATCACAAAAATCTCTATAACCATACAAAAGCATCCAAGTGCTACTACACTACATGAGCTACTAGCCATCGGATCCTGCGCGATAAAAAAAACCCAGAATCCTAATATACTCAGGCAGCCAAGCAGCCAAAATGTGTCAAAAGCTGCTACGACGCCCAACGTAATAAAGTAAGGTAAGGATGGTCCAGGTCGTCATGGAATGATGTTGCCAATGGAGTAGTTGGGCGTTCACTAGTCCGGAAGTTTTCTATGGCGTAAGCTGGAGCCTTAGGTCTGACTAATAAGTGGGAAAACAAGCTACGCATTGCCTACTGGAGAAGTCTACCGGGACTCAGACCATCTAAATTACTAATCAACACCTTTTCTTACAGAGAAATCCTTGAACTCAGTGAGCTAGTGAGCTTCCTCTCAGACCATTTTCGCTTGAGATCACATTCAATGCAATTCAATACAATCCAATGCTGAAAAACATTGTGACCTTCATATAAAGGGCCCTTAAGAGGACATCTCAAACTACCGTCCTAAAAAGTCAGATCTACATTTACTAATTTAACTTAATTTACCACAAACACGCTGCAAGCCTTACACAATGGATATGAAGTCGATGCTATTATTACCGACTTAAGTAAGGCATCTGCCTGAATCTTACGGCACTCGTTTTTTCCCCCATCCTTTATTCGCTGGATAAAGTCACATCTCCAACAATTTCAGTACAGGGTCTGCTTTCTTCCTTGTCCCCTAAGGTAGTCATGTAGGACCCATTATCTTTATTCTAACAATCAACCATGCTGAATACATTTTAATTGATCGTGATTACTCTACGTACGCTGATGATATGAAAATCAGCAAACGCATCTCATCACTCTGCAAAATGGCTGAAATAAGTTCTGACTGAGAAGCTTAACGTTGTAAAATGTAAAGCTATGACTTTCTCCCGAAAACGCCTTCCACTCCCCCACCAAACATACCTTTTAGGTGGTATACCTATTCCCTCAGTTGATTCAATTTGTGATCCGGGTGTTCTTATGGACAAAGAGTTCAATTTTCGTTTCCAGACTGATAAAATTATAAAAAAGGCCAACTCTTCTCTTGGCTTTATTAAACGCTGAGTGAAAGAATTCTCTAATCCGTATGTCACAAAATCCCTGTACATTACCTTTGTCAGACCGATTCTCGAATACGCAAGCCAAGTTTGGTCTCTCTCCTATGAAAACCATTTCATTTTCCATTAACCTTCCTACGAGCACCGATTAAATCTAATAAACTTGCAAGCCCTGTTAGCCTTAACTAACATACAACACATTTATTCTTTCAGACCGCAGTGTCCGCCACTTGGCCAGGGGTTCGGCTTTGCGATCTGTAGACGCTTGGTGCTCGATATTGGACCACATTATTGTTGGCAGGTGAAGCCTGCTGCTAGAATTATACAATAGGACTCTAAGTCGACCTGCTACTAAAAAGTAGCCGTAGTCGACAATAAAATATCTGAATGCTCGAACATGCAGAATGTTTTACGAGTGTTTTCTAGCGCAAAGTCTGTGATTCGGAAGTCGTCATCTGTAAGGTCTCGTGGAAGTTGTTCTTTCAACAACTCATTTTTTCCTACCGATTTTAGCTCCCAAGTGCGAAGTCGCACGACCTCCGTAGAGGATGTGGGTGTTCATGGATTGCTGACAATCCCACCTTTTTTTATTGTCCAAGAGTAGAACTGTTATGGAAAAGCTTTTTGGGTAATGCGGAAGTCTAACCACCGCGAAAAAACAACTTGCACAGCCAAGTAGAGAAGTTGTAACCTTACTAATTTTGTGTCCATCTCCAAACAGTAACTACTTCTTAGCTCTTACTCGTTTTTTCCCAAAAAAAAAACAAACACTGCAGAATTTTGAAGACCAAGATCGTTGCCACAGCTGAGTGGCGGAGTTGGTAGAGCGCCTGCCTTTAAATTGATAGGTCCCAGGTTCGATTCCTGGAGTGGCCTATTTTTCGAATCTGATCCAGTCACCAATTGCCTTTGGGATCAAGTTAATGGCACTACCCGAGATTGGTCGACCAGCGATAGTAGACTGACTAATTGGTGGCGTTGTTGTAGTGGTTGTTGTATCGGCTTAGTTACTAATTCATGGTTTCAAAATAGTGGTTTGTGTAGATTGTGTGTAGATGACTCTGCTGTGAAGTTATAACACTGACAGCGGGGTGTTAAGCTAAATCTTCCAAACTTTCAAAAAGTTCATATATCAAACTAATGTCGAATAAAATCCTGCGAATTAGGTGAGAGCCTAATAGGTCGATATCAAAATCCACCGTCCCGTTTCGGGCTCCACCCACGGAATGAGTTGTGAAACCAATCCTCTTGGTGAGGAAAAAAAAAACAAAAAAATGTTCAACGGAAAATACGGATCAAGAGCCACAGAAATGTCGAATGCTAACCCTTCCAATGTTAAGTTCCGTCGGTGACTTTCAATGTTCAAAGCCTGTTGTCGAATGATAAAAATCTTTGAAATAAAATTCGAAAGGCCTAGATACAAGCAAACAAAGATACAGTTTCAAATGAAAGTATTTCATCTCATTAAATATATTCACTTTTATTCATTCCAAATACAGGGCTGCCGGCATTCAAAGCAGTGAAAAGTGAAACGCTACAACAAAAAAGCCCACACCATTGAGGTATCTTTACCAGCAGCAACACATTGGAGGTGGTTCTTTTGAGGTGTGCACCTTTTGGGCGGCCCCTTATTTAATCATCTAATAGGCACAAAGTGAAACCAAGTACATATGAACATTTTAATGAAGTTAGGCGGTTGACCGACTGATGCTCGAGATACGATAATTGCGGCAGGTGTTTAATGTACTGGAAGTCATAGTCAATGTTGTGCTTGGCACTACCCAAGGCAATCTCGTAACCGGTTACAGAAGTTAACATCCCATTACGTCAGAGCTTGTTTAAATTTATAAGTTGAGAGAGGCATTGCATTTGGATAGAGTAGAATTTGGAGCAACTATATGGTGTGAACTTCGACTGAAAGATACACTAAACTAATTTGCACGCTTTCGGGTTAGCATTCGTTCCGGGTAACCTTATGGGGGAAACTGTTTACGTCAAAAAATAACCTGGATGGCAACCGAACAACTTCATTGTGCTTGTGGTTGACGGGAAAGTCGGGTGGCTTCTCCCTTTAAGGATTCGCAGCACAATGTACAGAATCCTGCAAATGGAGCAATGGAGCAATGGAAATGGTGGACTCATTGACTTGTCTGTCTAATGAGCACTTTTTGTGCAATGTTTGGCCAGCTTCCGTTTCCCTTTTCTGTGCATCTTCATCAATTACTAATTTTCCTTAAAATGGTCTTGCTGATTTGTTGATGTACTGCCGTCTTGTCGTTGTGACTAATCGCATAGGTTTGGGCAAATGTTGTTAGTTGAGGCCATAAAATCTCTGGACTTGTCATTTTTTCAAAGTCAAAGTGATAAACGTTTTAATGTAGGTCGAATGAAATATTGTCTTCTAAACATTCACTGCTTAGCAATTCAATTCCAAATAAAAGTACGGCAAGGTCAAGGTAAGTAGCCAGAGAAACACTCTGTGCACTCTGACTACTGTAAGACAAGTTTTTTTGTGGATCTATAAATTAATATTAATCCGTCTGTGGATGGAATTGTCGGAATCTCTTCACTTCAAGTTCTTTCTCTATACTGCAGCTTTAAGGGCCATCTTTCTAGAATTATTTGAATGGGCTTTAGTCTGATATAACTAAACCGCGAATTCCAACCTGAATTGAAGCAAATTGAGAAGTTTGTTGTCTTGAACGTTGTCCATAAATTTGTAATTCAGTGGTCCCAGAATATATAAAAAAAAGTCATGGTTGCGCGAAACGAATCTAAAAGGTATACGCCTTCCATGCTGTCCTTACACTCAGGGATGACCGTAGAGTTTCGAATGGCTTCCTTTCGAAGCTTGGCAACTTATTGATTCATTCGACACTGGAAAGGAAGGTTGACCACATCATTTACTCTTCGCAAAGACCTTTGCGGATATTTCTTTTTACTATGGCCTCTTCGTTAGTGAATTAAAAATTTGCTAGACAGTTAACACGAATTGTGCGCATAACTGTGGGAGCTGTCTGGATGATAAATTTTGAAAAATCGATCAATGAGCTTGGGTTGATACATAAAGGGTTTTCCAATAAAAACTAGACAAAATTTTTTCGTAAAAAAAACTTTTCTATCGGCTTGATGTACAATCAAAACATTTATGAATGGAATTCGACTTCGTTCATATGGCCACCGCGGGCAAGTTTGCAGGGGTCTATTCGTTGGACCCAATTTTCGATGACTCGGCCACATATATCGGCCGGCTATTTCCCATTCAATGTTGGCTCTGAAATCTTCCAACGTCGTGGGCTTATTGCCATAAACTATTGATTTAACGTAGGCCCAAAGAAAATAATCTAGAGACGTTTAATCGCAGGCAGATGACACGCTCATCAAAATTACTCTTCAATAAATCGATAGTAAGGTAAGATGTGTGGCTTGTTGCACCATCCTGTTGAAACCACATGTCGTCCAAGTTCATAGCTTCCGATTCGGCCCAAAAATAATCGGTAAGCATGGCGCGATAACGCTGGCGATTGAAAGTAACGTCACGATAATTATCGTCGACGAAATAAAATGGCCCTATAACGCCGACGGCATGGAAACTGCACCGAACAGTTATTTTTTGTGGATCAAGTGGTGATTCATGAAGCAAATGTGGATTTTCGACCGACCAATAAAGCATATTTTGCTTCTTGACGAACCTATTGAGCCAAAAGTGAGCTTCGTCACTGAAGATGATTTTGCGCATCTTCTCCAGAGCCCAATCAGAGAAGGTACTCTGTGTCCAAAAAATAAGGTGACATTGTATTTATTTTGAAAATTCTTTATTTATTCTTCCAAATCAATTTCATTCCCTTCAAAGTAATCCCCTCCCGATGCAATACACTTATGCCAACGGATTTTCCAATCTTTGAAACACTGGTTGTAATCACTTTCCGGGATGGGCTTCAGTTCCGTCTTCGCTGCGGCTTGAATCTCCTCTATCGTATCAAAACGGTGTCCCTAGAGCGGTCTTTTGAGCTTGTTGAATAGCCAGAAGTCGCACGGCGCCAGATCAGGTGAATACGGTGGTTGCGGAACGATATGGGTTGAGTTTTTGGCGAAATGATCACGAATTACGAGTGCGGTATGGGATGGTGCATTATCGTGGTGTAAAAACCAAGAATTGTCTTTCCACAATTCCGGCCGGATAGCGTTACGCAAACGACGCATTACGTTCAAATAATATTCCTTGTTGACTGTTTGGCCGGTTGGAAGGAATTCATAAAGCACAACACCACGATAATCGAAGAAAACAGTCAACATGACCTTGATTTTTGAGCGGCTTTTGCGCGTTTTTTTTGGTCTTGGCTCTCCTTTGGCACGATATTCGCTCGATTGATCGGTTGTTTCGGGGTCGTAAGCATAGATACAAGTCTCATCGCCAGTTATAATGCGTTTCATGACATCCTGGTAGTCGGAAAGCATTGTTTCACACACTTCAACGCGACGCCTTTTTTCCAAAAAAATCAATGCTTTCGGTACCAGTCGAGATTTGACGCGCTTGGGGCCCAAAGCATCCTTCAAAATGGTATTGACTGAGCCTTTCGATAAGCCAACTTCATCGGCAAGGTCTCTAATCGTTAATCGATGGTTTTTCAACACCAAATCTTTGATTTGATGGACGTGAGCTTCATCGGTTGAGGTTGATGGTCGCCCAGAACGCTCTTCGTCTGGACACGTTCACGGCCGGCTTGGAAATCACTATACCACTTGTAAACATTTTTTTTTAGACACAGCCTCATCATCAAAGGCTTTCTGCACCATCCTCAACGTATCCGCAGCAGAAAATTGATTCCGCAAATAAAATTTAATGCAAATTCTTTGCTCAATAAATTTCGACATCGCAAAAAACGAAAAACTCACTTTTAGCAGCTCACAAAACGACGCGTATCTCAAACACTATGAATATATTTTGACATGAAATTACACATAGATGTCACTGACAGTACTACCAACCTAAAAAGAAAGAAAAATTTCCAAATCCTTCGACGCGCGCAGTTTAAATTCATATGTCATCTTATTTTTTGGACACAGTAGTACGTCACTTTAAATGGTCCATCGGCTTCAATTCTTGAGTCAGCTTGATCTTGTATGGGGGAAGGCAATAACTTAATGCAAAATACGACATAATATGGTCTAACGTCTGAGTGATGCCCAATTCTTGAAAACGCCGTGGAATTGACTGATTTGGATCGTTTGCTACGGACATTTGAACGGCAGCAACATTTTCGACACTTCGACCAACCCGTTGTCTCACTGACACAGGAACATCACACACGCTCTTAAAGTTGCGGCCACCGACTTCGAATTTCGGAAGAAAATTTGCATTATTTGCAGACGTTGCTCGTTCGTGAACTTTACCATGATGAAAATATTGAGTTTACTGAATAAATTGACAATGACAGTTCGATGATTAGTGAAAGGGTGCGTTCACAAACTAAATTCGAAAGTTGTCAAGTGCCTATTGGAAAACCCTGTACTATCGATTAACTTCTGAATAGTGTCCGATGTTTTTAATCTGAACGATACCTGAGGAGATGCCTAAAGCTGAATATTCGATGTCGTACAGTGAACTCTCTTGTTAATTCCTTTTTGAGCAGCTTTATGTCGATTTATTTTGTATTTTTTATTATACCCTTTTTGCTGTTCTTGACCTGCGCATCATCCTTGAAAGAAGTTTTGGATCATATTTCTAAATTATTGAGAATTCGGGACCTGATAATCCTCAAACCTAATGGTTGAGTGTGTTTTTTCTTATGTTTCTCCTTATTCATGATTCTATTGATAGAGATGAGGTTTCAAACACTTGTGGAACCATCGCGATGCTTGGCTTTTGTAACAAGACTTTGAGACTGCTTCTCGATCGGGAATGCCAACGATAATTAAACGAATTTTAGTATTTAACCTTTTTCTTTCCACCGAATCCGAAAATCCGAATTCGCAATACGTTCACATTTTTTTGTTAATGCACTCATTTTTTCCAACACAAGCTCAATAAGTGATTGATTGGGTGATCAATCAGTCGCAAACAAAAACACGATTAAAAACCGTCTCATGTGAAAGCGTACATTTGATAATAAAAAATACTAAATTATCGGTCGTCTTCCGTGCGCCGAAGGTTGTTGTGGCAGTCGATTGCAGTAAAACAACCGTCTTATGTCAAAAGGGCAACACTTTCCGTCATGCTACAAAAAAATGACGCCCTTCGAAACCGGATAGTGTGAAAAAAATCCCTATTGTTATCACAAATTAGTATTCCCAAAAAGTTCATGAATTAGTAGAAAATTTAGTACAAAAAAATTAACTGTTTTTGATTCGCAATCGGTTTAATGTTCAGTAGTTTTGTTTGATCACACTTCTTGAATCCCATTAGGTAGGTAGGTAGATGATTCGGTGCCCTTACAACTTTATTGCCGTGACTCACTAAGACCAAGGTTTTGGGCCCATTGTGCCGATGCTAGGGAGCAGTATACTACAGTGAGAACCAACTAGACCCTCATAAGAATCTGAGGATGTTTTTCAGATCAACACCGCTTAAGTCCTCCAGCTCTATAAAGAAGTGCTTTCCTGCGAATTGCCTTCTTTTCCTTGCCAGGGCTGACCAATCACTGAGCATTGCCCGATTAGGACCCTATTATCATGCGTATCTCCTTACGAATAAAACCGGTCAATGATGCTCATCACTTCTTCAATTGTCGGCCATATAGCCCCTGATTTAGCTCCAATACCAAGACCTAGCCATCGAGATCTTGCTCTACTCAGGGCTTCTTGACATACAGTTTGTTCTTAGGGTGTATGTATTTGAACTTCTGAGGGTAGTGCTGTATCCGTTTCGAATAAAAAAACTTTAAGAACCTTATAGATATAGAGATGATTTATCGCTAGAATTCTTAGTCTCAACAACAGGAGCCAACTATGGACTGATCTGTTTACATTGCAAAAATTCTTTCAATGTGTTTTTGCGCAATTTTGAGTGGCTCAATGGTGTTGCAATACCGTATTGGAAATTGGAATGTGCAAGACCATAATAAAACATCAATAGCATTTTTTTTTTAACAATGTGGCTTAAGAAGATACAAATTACGAGTAACAAACTACATATATTTTTTAAATCATCAACTTGCCCCTTCCACTTTAAGTTTTTTATCGATTAAGACCCCTATCGACATCGTATACTACTGAGGATCACTCTCGGTTCTGGTTCTCAGAATTCAAATTTTAAGCGTTCTATAAACTTATTGTAGACGATTTTGAATTTTTCCGATCGAATGTTTCCTATATTTATGTTTGTCATGGAGTGGTCAGTGATTTTGTAATCCATTACTTCCACAGAAAGTTTGCGTGCAAAATTAGAACTTAGCCTTGTAAAAAATATGATCAAAGCTTTTTCCAATGAGAGCGATACAAACGTTTTTTTTTAAATAAAACAAAATCGGTTTTGGATATCCGTATGATCTATATGATATATCAAAGTACGTTCGATGCCATTATGTATGGAACTCAATTTCTTTTGCATGGCCAGCACGGGCACGCTTGCAGAAGTCCAGACGCTAAACCCAATTTTCGATGGTTTTCAAGCATACATCGGCCGATACTGCTGCAATTTCACGTTCGATATTCGTACGAAATTCATCAATCGTCGCTGGCTTGTTGGCATAGACCAAAGACTTAACGTAACAGGAAATAGTCTCACGGCGTCAAATCGCAAGACCGAGGCGGCCAAGCGACTGGACCATTTCGTGAGATAACACGGTCTCCAAACTTGGTTTCCAATAAATTGAATGTGAAATTCGCTGTGTGGCTTGTGGCGCCGTCCTGTTGGAACCACATGTGCTCCAAGTCCATATCATCCAATAAGGGCCAAAAATATTCGGTTATCATTGAACTGTAGCGATCCCCATTCACAGTAACGTGCTGGTCTTGATCATCACGGAAGAAGTACGGCCGAATGACGCCGCCGGCCCATAAACCACAGCAAACTGTAATTTTTTCGGTATGTAATGATGACTCATGGAGTACGTGTGGATTGCTGCCTGACCAATACCGCATATTTTGTTTATTGACGGAGCCATTCAGCCAGGAGTGAGCCGATGAGGATGATTTTTCGATGAAAATCCGAATCATTTTCAAGTTGTTGCTCAGCCCAATTCACGAACGTACGACGCTTCTGGTGGTCAAGCGGCTTCAGTTCTTGCGTCATTTTAATCTTGTAAGGATGTAGGCCAAGATCTTTTCGCAAAATTCGCCACAATAACGACACAGAGATGCCCAACGCTTGAGAACGACGTGTGAGAGACACATTTGGGCTTTCTGCAACTGAAGCCTCAGCGGCAGCAATATTCTCGACACTACGGAAACTTCTTTGTCTTACTGGCATGGGAAAATTTTGTACTGTGCCTGTGGATTCAAATTTTTCCACTAGACGCTCAATTTTGGGCATTAATATGTGCTAAAAGAAATCGAAGTTTCTTCTCATACTACTAGGGATTCTATTGTACAATCTCCGAGCCCTTTTTTCCGGGACTGTCCGCTTTTTCAATCCCTTGGATTCCCATATGCCCAGGCATCCAGCAGAATGTCACCGAATTCAACAAGAATATCTCACTGAGGCTTTGTCTGCATAACCTTTTTTTTTTTGATTTTTGTAAATAATAACGCGCGTACAAGGGGTTATGACTAGCCTTAAACTGTTGGTAAATAACGCGAGTGGATGGAATCAGTGAAGAAATAGGGATAAGTACTGATGCACTTTGTTTTGAATTTCTGCAGATTGTAATGAGATGTAAATACCGAGCGTGGTAGAGCGTTCCATATTCGTGTTGTGCGGCTAATAAACGAATCTCTATACTTGACTGTACGACAAAAGTTGGGCTTGAACTGATGAGCATTCGTGGCAAGACGGTTGCTACGGTCAGAGTCAATTAACTTTGTAATATTTTTGTCACCTATGAGCTTTATCGCTCGATTTTGAATTCTGTCAAGATGGCTTTGGAGCACCTGCCCACAAAGGGGAGTTGAATTCCAGTTTGGGGCTTTATATATGGCTGGCAGATCAGATGGGGTAGACTATGCACCGCTTCAGGAAACCTAGACATTTCACAGCATTTTTGGCGAAAACGGTTATGTGATCATTCTAACCGAGGTTGTTTCTGATACACACACCAAGTAGTGAAAGTTTTTCGGCTTCAGCAATGCAAGTGCCATTCATGGATAATGGTCTAGGATTTTCGTTTCGCTTTAGTGACAGAAGACAGCATTGAGTTTTAGAGGCAAGAAATTCCACTCTATTCGTAGAGCCCCATGATAGTATGCTGTTAATCAGTTAATCATACGCTGCCGTTCCCTTTCCACGGCCGAAAATGAGGGACGTGAATTTGGAAACGATTATGAAAAACTGATCATCAGCGTATTTATAATCAGCGCATCAGTGTATTGAATTATATGTATCAGACAAAAGATCTTAAACAGCTTCAAAGTCAGAAGGTCTAATGCCTATAACTTCAATATTGCTTTGCAATCAGCGAAAGTAATAATCGATTTGTTGGTTAAGTTGTAGTCTTACAGCACGAGTGCCTCCTCGTGTATCTCAAATTCGGATTTAAAAACGCAGCAGTCTTCTCTAAGTGCCAGGGATTTTTCAAAGAGGTCACCAAAGACCCACGTGCCTGTGCAACCCCATTCTTCGTGATGGTAAGTATTCTGTTTGTCTTACATTTCGTCCGTCCAATTTTTTTAATATGGCAGCTCGACCCTATGGTTTTTCCTTACTCAGCCTCAGGGACAATGAGGCTGCACTGCTGTTATAAAATAAGTCGAGAGGAGGGAGGAAGAGTATGGCTTCGAGTGCTGCCGTCGGTGTTGACTACCTGGTATTCCTACGCAGTCCGATCTTTGGATCTTGGTTAGCTGTGTGAGGATATATTTCTTCTCCAATGCTTTCCACCATACCAGAGAGCCTTCAGTACACATGGGTCTTACTATTATGGTGTATAGCCAGTATACAACCCGTGGGGAAAGGGCCTCATGTTTAGACGATATGACACATTTAGAACGCAGTCCTTGGGTCTGTATCTAGTTACTGACGAACATATGTCCATGACTGAGATGTTTGCTTAACGTTGATAGAAACTTCGCTGAAATGAGCATGGCCGTAATGTCCTTATATGCGGCCACCGTAAACCCTTCCCTCACCAACGTTTTTTATGAAGGCTATGAGTGCTGCTTCTAAAACAAGCTTTGTAAGTGACAGTATTACTCATAGATTAATACCCACCTTGTAGTTGTTAGTAAACATAACTATACAGGGATAGCCTAACACCATACACAAATACATACGGTCAATATGTGTTTAGTTATACAGTGAACACACATTGGAAGCGTATTAATGCTGTGGCCTGACGAATGTCTGTACAGGGTACTTGTTATTAATGGCCATTTAAATTCTTTGCTCCAGCGTTGTATGAAGCCGAGGAGGGAGTTACTTTTGTTGACAATTTGTTTAATATGAATTGTACACCTAAGTCCCCTGTCAGGTTAACTTTGACCAGCGCAGAACTATTTAAGATGTACGCTTAGGTCAGAGGCTTACGTTTTCTAGAAAAGGACATGTTAAGACATTTAGAAATGTTTAATGATAGGCTTTTGTTGGAGCCCTATTTTGCGAAAGAATTAAGGTCATCCTGCAAAGCACAGCAGTCTGAAAGATTGTTAATTCTTGAGCACACCTACAACAAAGTTAATAGCTAGGTGGAACTAGGGTGGCTACCCTGAGGCACAACTGAGGTAGCGAGACTTGATAGGTTCGCCCGTCAAGATACGAGCATATCAATTCCACAAAGGATGCAGGGAATCCAAGGGCTTTCCTTTTAAAAGCTATTAGCTTATGGGAAAGCTTATCAAATGCCTTACTGAAGCCGGTGTAAATGCAGTCGACTTGACCTCCTTCTTCTAATGTTTTATTAGTAAAAGAAGTTAGCTCCAGCAAGTTAGTCATAGTGGATTTGTTTTTTACAAAACCATGCTGTTTGTCAGTGAGGAAAGGCTTGCAACTAAAGTAAAAACTGTTAAAAATGATAGCCTCAAAGAGTTTAGGCAAACAAGATAGCTTAGCAATAGGTCTATAATTAGTAACGTCATTCCGGCAACCTTTTTTGTGTACCGGAATTATGAAACCATTTTTCCATAACTTTGGGAAAACTCTATGGTGAATGGATGCCTGGAATATGAAAGCAAGGGGCCCTGCCAAAGCACAGCCGCAGTTCTTTAAAATTATTGGAGGTATTCCATCAGATCCGCAAGTGGTGTCATTTACAAGTCGAGCGAGATGGTAATTCACGTCAATAGAGGTTATTACTCATGGAACTGAGAAAAAAGCACAATTCAAATATGAAAGTGTTGAAGAAAAGCCATTAAATTTTTTCTTGCTGTTGTTGAAATTCCGAATGAAATTTTAGGTCAATTAGAAGGGATATACTCATTCTTTTAGTATATTTATCATTAAGATGAATATTGCTTCATATATACTTCTTCCATGCTTTATTGAGTCCTTTCCGAAAACTACGTAGTTGGTGATTATACCATGGAGCAGTTGATGGCGATCCCTTACGCGTCCGCTTTCGAAAAACAGATGAGACGAAACAATCAAATATGTGTAAATAAAATTGTTCAACTATTTGGTCAACTGTTCACTTCAACAAACTGTCAAAGTCAATCTTAGAACTTAATTCATTCAGATGATTTAAGTCAGTATTTTTGAAGTCGAATACCAGGTCATTGTTAACCATATCACTATCAACCTCGTCGTTATGAGAAATAGTTATATAAAGAGGAGGATGGTATATGTCAATTTTTGTCATAGCGAAGCGACTACGTCCAACAATGCAGTTAAGGTCAAGTTGACGGTTCATGTAGTTTTTATTATTCAGCTAGTCAAATTGGTTATGAGTTCGTCATTCACTAGTATCCCCTTCATTTCCTTAAATTTCTTCTTAACTACTGTGAGATATGATTATGTTTAATATCGACCGAAAAATTTTGTATAAAAACTTCTTTCATTTAAGTACTACTGTTTAAGTTTGTCTAAAAACTAATGGACAACAGTGTATTCAATCATTTATTTTACATTAAGTTATAATGAACGTGTTAAACATTTGTAGGTAGAACTTTAATGGGAAATATTAACTCACATCTGACAACATTTCTTTTTTAAGCAAACTGTTCACTTAACATTAATTAGCGAAAAGGTTACTGTTGTTGGTTGGTGGAACTTGGTTATAAAATAAGATTTAATTGTGAATTCAAGTTGCTTTAAGAACCGATCTTGGGTTTGTTAATAAATGCTTTACTTTTTGTCAAGGGTCAAAATAAGCAAATAAGGTTCAATAAGCTCATTTTATGTGACTGCAAGTAAAAATTGACTACAAAAGGTTGCATCTGGACTTTTCTTTGCTTAAGGTTTTTTTTCTTTAATTTATGTGGATTCAATATTGGGACCGATGAGTTTTCTGTTAAGCTCTTAAAAGCAGATGGAGACGGTAATGGTGTTTAACGATCAAAGTAAGCCTTATTAATGTAATATCTAACTATATGTGGGTTGGTTTTTTTAAGTGTTGTTTATCAAATCTTTTCCCGTTCCTACTTCATTAATTTAAGCCCGCATATGTGCAAATCCATGTTTGATTTGATTTGGATTCAGTTTAATCCCAACATGAATGTGAAGTTTTGTGCATCCCCTTACTCGGGAAATCCGGGAAGCTAACAATTACAGTAATACAAGATTGAACTGCAATTAGAGTTAAAATTCGTAAATCATTTATTAAAATAAGCGAACGAAATGAAGAATGAGTTTTTGTTTCTATATATCAAAGCGTCTGCATTTCCGAAAATGTATTTACAATTGAGGAAAACGAATTTGACAAGCTGAATTAATATTATAAACAGGAAATTTATTATAGTAGCTATTATTATTTATAAGTAGATAGCTATAGACCGGAATAATTTTGTTATTAGTTGTAGATATATAAATCGACCACCATTTACGAATATTGTAGTCGCAAATTCTTCAAAAACCCTGACTCTTCCCGAAATGCTTTCTAAGCAGGCAGCATCTCACCGTTTTCATCAAATTCCTTACCCTGAGTTGTTCTTAAGGGAGACTGTCTTCGGAGCGCCATATATCAGGTGTTTACATTTTTTTTTTTTTTTAAAACAGTAAATCTTTTTGAGTGCGGTTTCTTTTTCCTTTTGTTCATGACATTCAGAACGCTTTTTTGAAAAAAAAAAAAAAAAAAAACGATGGCAATAGCAGCTCCGCGATAATAGGAGGTAAACGACTGACCTCACTACCCCCTCTTCGTTGATCTGAAACACAAATTCAAAGCATATTAAAAATCTGTGACCCTTTGGTCATGGAATGACGGATGGGTTTTTCGTTTATTACATATTTCGGAAAATGGCGGCAATTAAAAAAATCGTATATTCGCGTTTTTTTTCGCATTAAAAGATATATAATAAATTCAAAAAAGTTTCTATCGAAAAAACTACCCGTCATTCCATGAAGGTATATTTTCTGAGTATGCTCTCAAAGTTTCAGATCGATATGTAAATTCCAGCGGTCAGAAGAATATCAGCAATTTTTAAAAACGTGTTTTCGAGAAAAACGCGTTTAAAGTTATGTAATGTGTTTACACCAATGTGTTTCTTATTACCGCTAATCGGCAATGCCTGGTCCATAGAGGCAACCCTCCTCTGCTTCTAGCTGCTCTTATTTAGCCGCTTACATCTCCCGCTGCTCCATTTGGGCCTTTTTTGCTGCGTCGATCACCTGGCACTCCGCACGCTCGATCCATACTCTGTCCCGTGAATGGTCAGAGCTCGCTGACGGTGTCAATTTTAAAAGCGTTCAAAATATCGTAAACGTTCGAAATCCGGCAAATGCTTCAACATATTTATTTCTACTTGCATGCAGATAAAGAATCCATAATAAAAAAAAATTGATTTCCCCGCTTACGCTGGGAAGAAAGAAAGAAGTCGTAAGATCAACTCGACTGACGCATCGGCTTTGTGAAGCAGTGAAGTTTACCGCAGTCTTCTGATGACAATTCACTCGGCAACCCAAAATATGAACGCGACAACCTTTTGCGTCGATTTCGCGACGTTGCTGTCAGTGAAGACGATATTTTCCAGGTCATAAACTGTTGTTCTTTCGTAGGATCAAATTTATTCATCGAAGTTTGTCTATAGTCATAAATTGCCTAAGATATCTATCCCCAGTAGCTTGCTAGCTCACCATATAAGCTCTTGAAATATCAACTCATTTTGTTTCGAAAAAAAATTCTGTGTTTTTGAGCATATTCGGATTAACCGAGCACTCTTTTAAAACCCCTTTATCTCCACGAATATCACAAAGGTTTCTCAAAAACCTTCTGCTTTACACAATTTCCAAACAAGCCCTTCCTTAATTGTTAGTTCTCCCCTGAGCTACGTGCGGCCTCTCCTTCGGTGTCCAGGCCTTTCGGGCTCTGAAGATTCATGGCCTGCTGATATCCTGAAGCATCTGGTGGAAGAAGTCCGTCATGTCACATACATTCTCTGGTTAGTTCGGCCTGGTTGTACAGGAACTAATAAGGATATAATATTTTGCATTTAGACTCTGGAGCGCTAAATTGATGGAGACAGGTCTTAATCATTTCGATCTCAGCAAAAGTCATTCTGACATTTTTTCAATTCAAATCTTTGAAGATCGCATGAGCCTTTGAACTCTCTTCTAGACAACTCTTTGACGGCAATTTTTTGGAATACGAAGTTTGAAATACGAATGACTGAGTTACTCCTTTTCCAACAAAGCCCGGAACATCGTTGTTTATTTCAAGAAGCTTTGCTTATGCATGACTTAATTTGACGGGACATCCAAGAAGAACCATATGCAATCCCTCGTTGAACGTAAAACGAGGTGACCATCACAAAATAATCCACCATATGGAATCGAACTATGTGAGGTTTTCTATGGACTCGTTTTCCTGAGCCAACTTATTTTAAAGTGTATTAATTTTTGCATTTATAATTGAAGTGAAAATGTTTTGTAAATGAGTTTTGGTTCGATAAACTTAATTTGAGGATACTCGGCACTCCCATAAAAACTGACGACCTTTCAGGCTTCTTATTTAGGAAGAGTCTTGACCTAGCGATACTCAGTAAAAATCTTCGTGTGATTTAATTTTTTTTTTATGAAGTTTGAACGTTATTCTAAAAACGCTTAGCAAGTTCATTTTTGTACACGAATCTAGCAAAAAGATTCAGGGAATGTGATGACACAATCTCCCGCGTTTTCGTTATTTCAACGAATAGAAAATTAAATACACTAAATTTTGAGGAAATGCAGACTAGATGATAACAAATACTAAATCCTTTTTTAAACGCCATAAACCAAATTCAAACACATCTAAATATCAAATTCATTGCAAGGGTAGTCATGATCCCTTGAGTGACAAAATATTTTATTAAAAAGCTCCGGTTTGAAGTTCATTTAACCGAATAAATAGTCAATGCGCCCGGCGATGGATACGAATTCAGAATTGAGCTGAATGGGGAGACTTGTCGGTAAGTCATAGCTTCTGAATTTCATAAAATGCCAGTCTATAAATAAATAATTTGAAAAATACACTATTTTTATTATCAGCACCGCGAATAAAAAGTATGAATCAGTACTTTTAATGTGCTAATTTTATACAACCTTTTATCAGCTGAAACACTTGAGGGAAAACAATTGTTCTTTGAGTGCAGATACGAGTCAGTTTTTACATGAAGCAGATTGAACTCGAAGCCTTCTTGGTCTTGAAAATAATCTTAATAATTTTGTTGGGGAAAAATTCCATTCGAGAGTTGTTATCAGTTGAACACTTTCGCTTAAAGAACACAAGGAGCTGATTCAATAAAACATTGAGAACAGTGATAGCCCTTTGTGTTTTCAAAGTCACTCAGCTATCTGGATACTGTTAAAGTTTGTTATCTCACGTATTCCAAGGGAAAATCTTAAGGGTATAAATGAGATGCGGCAATGTAGTAGTCCGACTCGTATGTGCCGCCTGGCGTCATTGTATTATCACGAAGTATCAAGGTAAAGCTCTAACAAATAAACAAATTCCAGCTTTCAGCTAACGCTAAGCTCATAACACTCTGGTTAATTCGCCTCAGTTTTAGCAGATAGAAGGAGGCTTTAAACGGAAAGGTTACTTTTCTTTATTTTTCTTATTTTGTCAAGCCTTAAGGAGAACTTCGGGTGATGAGCTCTCGCAATCATATTAAATATTCTCTTTAAGAGCTTCCAGAGCCTGTGATTGGTCCTCACGAACCAGCGAATTTCAAAAACCCCAAAGAAAGAAGTGAGAACCTGTCAAATTTGGCGATCTTGCAGGGTAGTGCAGTTCGCCAAAAATTAAACTCAGATGTCCCAGAAACGCATCCTTCAAAATGTGTGTGCGGTTTTTCTGTGCCGTTGGAAACCCTTCCTCCACAAGACCCAATTCAATCGATTAGTGGTAATAAAAGTCGTATATCATTCTTGTGTAAGTCACACTAACCATGAACTTTGAGTGGATGTAATGCTTTTTCGGATTCTTGGATTCTCAGTACCTGAAGCGTAATTTCTGAACACCTTCAAAGCTTACCCTGAGATGCGTTGCAAAGACGAAACTGTAATGTCTTATTGCATGGCACGTCGTCTTGTCGATCGATACTAGCTGTTTAAAAAAAAAGATGAGTGGCGGAGTTGGTAGAACCCCTGCCTTTCGATTGATTCAATTGATAGTCACAATTTGCCATTGGGATCAAGTTAATGGCACCATCCCTGGATTGGTCGACCAGCGATAAAAGTCTGACTAATGGCTGGCATTGTTGTAGTGGTTGTTGTATCGGCTTAGTTCCTAATTCATGTTTTCAAAATAGTGGTTTGTGTAGATTGTGTGTAGATGGCACTGCTGAGTAGGTATAACACTGACAAAGGGGTGTTTAACTAGATCTTCCAAACTTTCAAAAAGTTCATATATCAAACATAAGTCGAATAAAATTCTGCGAATGAACTGAAAGCCAATAGGTCGATATCGAAATCCTTCTTCCCGTTTCGGGCTCCTACCAACGGTATTGAGTTGTGAAACCAAATACACCTGAGTTTCTCAAACCACTATAAAAATCGTTCATTCTCCTCCTAGTTATTCCGATCGCTCTGTGCTACCCGCAATATAACAGTATTAATATCCTCTTGAAGAGCGAGCAAATTGTTAAAAAAAAACCCATACTCTGGTTTGTGATGATCAAGGTAATTGCAAGCAGCGAGTCGAAACTCTTGCTTATCATGCTTATTTTTAGAGGTGGCTTATTACATAGTCCCATCATTGATTCCCATAAGCTTCGATGAAATTTTAGTTTTCTAGTAAGCATTCCAAATTTTTATAATTCCACCTTGAAAAATTTATTTAAAACTGCCCATTGATTGATTTTTTTTGTTTTTTTTTTATTAAAAGAAAAACACAATATTGTTCATACCAACTTACCCCACACTGAATCATTTTGAATAATGTGGTTTATTGACTAAAATATAGTATATTTTCGCTTTCTATTCTCAAATTGTTGATGTTGAATTTATAGATAATATCCGTGTCCTACGACTTCATCCGAGTACGTTTCGTGTACGTTGAAAAGTTTTAGGGCTTAAAAAGATTTACTCACCGCTCTGTGAAACCAAAGCATAGTTCGCTTTTGTTTAAAAATTTTTAAAAATTTCCTGCCTTCTTATAATTACCTCGACGGATTGAAAGTAAATTTAAATATATTTTTAGTCCTATTCGAGCAATTTGATTATTTAGCCTTTCAGGTTTAAAATTTTTCTTTCGAAAGCAAGTTAATATCTTTAACCGGTTAACCGACAGCGTTCACAAAAAATACAGCTTTTTCAACAACTTTACTAAAATGGTTTCATTCAAATGGAATAATTTATAGCCTATGTTCATTCCGAAGGTCCACTGTGTTGGTGAAAGAATTTATGAAACTGGTTTGGTCGTGTCGAAGATAACGTTCTGGATACAAACTAATAAACTTCCAAACTTTTACTCTGTTTAAAAATGTGCCATTACCTTAACATAAAGAGATGTGTCATCGCGAACTTTTTTGTAGAGCTTTTTGATGTCTGAAACTATTATATAGAAAACAATTTAATATCTTTTACTGTTCGCAAAAGAAATGTATTCGCTCAACCGATTTTCAGTAAATTAGATAATTTATAACCTTTGTTCATTCTGAAGAATTTTTGAAATTTTTGAATTTTTAATTTAATTAATATTATTTTTAAAGATTATTTAATTTTTTTAAGGCTTCACCTTTAACAATATTTAATCTTATTATTTAAGTTGAAGCCTTAAAAAAATTGTTAGCTTAAATTTAATAGAACAAAATCAATATATAATAAATCATGAATATAAAGTTAAATATACATCGGTTGAGGTTGATGGTCGCCCAGAACGCTCTTCGTCTTCGACACGTTCACGGCGACATTTTTTTTAGACATAGCCTCATCATCAAAGGCTTTCTGCACCATCCTCAACGTATCCGCAGCAGAAAATTGAATTTGCAAACAAAATTAAATGCAAATTCTTTGCTCAATAAATTTCGACATCGCAAAAAACGAAAAACTCACTTTTAGCAGCTCACAAAACGACGCGTATCTCAAACACTATGAATATATTTTGACATGAAATTTCACATAGATGTCACTGACAGTACTACCAACCTCAAAAGAAAGAAAAATTTCCAAATCCTTCGACGCGCGCAGTTTAAATTCATATGTCACCTTATTTTTTGGACACAGTAGTACGAGATAAATAAATGGGAGATTAAATTCATATATGAATTACATATATACATACATATGTAATTTTTATACAAAATTTGGGAAGGAATAAAATAAAGAAAAATACAATTAAATTAAGTGAAGGAAAGAGAACAGTTTCGAGTGAAGTGTGAACTACTTATTTAATTATTCAGAATAAGAAGTATTTTTTTGAAATGGTGTGTGTTTCTAATTTTTCTTTTCTTTGTAGGCAGGGAGTTCCAAAGTCGGACAACGTGTACAAAGAACTGCCGCGTTGAGATAAGACAGGTGTACCTCGACTCTTCAAACACGAATAATCGTTGTGATTGTAGGAATTTCTGCTTTTGGTAAAGATAATCAGGTTGGCCCATTTGGATGACTTCTTGGAGAAGACATAGACACCGATGGCTTATAAGATTCCTGATAGAGCAGCCACTGATTTTTAGGGCATACGCTTAATCATGATCCTGCCGTTTAAGATTGTAAACGTAGCGTTCAATATTGTTGTAAACGACGTTAATTTTTCTTCGACCCTCAGAATCAGGATTGCAGAATATTTCGCATCCATAAAAAAGCATCGGTAAAAGAAGTGATTTGCCCAACAGCAATTTGATTTTAGTCGGAAGGAAACGTTGCGTTTGACATAGAGCACGAAGACCACCATAGGTTTTCCCAATTGTGGCGTTCAGGTGTGTAATCCAGGTCAACATTCTGTTAAAAATTATTCCTAGGCGTCTTCTCCATGGTTAATATCAGAAACGCAAGACAAATCTAATTGTCTTTTATGAATAAAAAAGTACCTTGGATTTAAGCAGAGGTTGTTCCTTGCAGACCAGTTTTTTATAGCTAGAAGATCCTCGTTCATTAGCCTCGCAGCTTCACCAACCATATTTAGGGGACGACTTAAGATAAGTTGAACATCGTCGGCACAGAGCTGTTTTTCATCAGGTCGGGAAGTTCGTTGACATTCAGGAGGAACAGGTTTGGACCGAGAATAGATCTCTGAGGCACGCCACTAAGTACCGGGAAGAAACTTGATAAAATCAGATTGCATGGTTCCAGACTAAATTTAAAATTTGTTCTGACCTTTCTGCATAGTATTCTATGATCAACAGTGTCGAATGCTTTGGAAAAGACTTAGAGGGTTAGGTACGAAAAGTAGTTTGTGTCAATAGCCTCCCTTATTTTATCAACTACTAGCTTCGCTTAGCTCAAAGATTGGTGAAGAGTGAAGAGTCAGATTATCAGTCAGATACTTACCGATTTGGGACGAAATGGTTTTTTTCAAATACTTTGGATAAGTTAGATACAATGGTAATTGGTCTATAGTCAGTTACACTTGGGTGTGTTTTTGGGGGACAGGTATTATTTTTGCTTTTTTCTATTCCGTAGGGAAAATTAATGTTGTTTAAATTGTTATACAAGGCAGAATAATCGGTAAGAGAAATTTTTACAATTTTTGGATTTAATCCGTCCAGACCTTCGCTATTTGATTTAATTGATTGTATTGATGCCACCACATCTCCATAGCGTATGCCAGCGAAACTAAATGCATGTATGTTTTCGTCATTATCGGTTGGCGAAAAATAAGAATCTTCCGTCGATGTATCGGTAGGATCGCAGTCAATGTCTTCAGATATTTTTGTGGTATGTTTTCCAAGTCCTGTAAAAATTTGTATCATACTTTCGTGATACAAATCGTTGGGGTAGAAAGCCCCGGAGATCTGGTTGTTGATCGAAGTCATTGCCCTTGCAACGTGCTTTCGGATAAGCTTACGAAATTATCTACCCTGATCAGGTTTGCTTCATTGTATAGGACCTCATTGCGATAGAATTCTTTGTATTGCGACTCTGGAGTTCTATATAAGCGAAGACAAGCCCTGAGACATTGCCTTTCAAAAACCCGAATCTTTTCCATCGAATTTGCTGTCACGTTGAACCACACATGACACCCATAAGTAATCATTGGCCTAACAAGAGCCATGTAGCAGATGACTTTTACCCTGGCATCGGTAATAGTTGGCTGCAACAAACAAAAACAGTCTCTTTGTCATGGCAAAATTCGCTTTGGCTCTGGCTAGAGCTACATCTATATGTTTGTTAAAATATAAATATTGTTCGAGCCAGAACCATAGGTATCTGACTAAACTTCGATTTGCTAATGGTTGCCCGTGTTGTCCCACGATCGAGAATTTTCGCCAATTCTTTCTTGTATCCCAAGAGGCCCTAGACAGCGGAGACCTGAAAAGAATAGTCTTCGATTTCTGGTAATTAATCTTCAACTTCCAGTCGTCACAAAAACGCTGGATTTTATCAAAGTCACATTGCAAGTTCAAACTGATGTCCTGAATCTTTGATCCTGATCAGTACGCAATCAGATCGTCTGCGTACGCTATGGCATGGTGAAGAGAACCTACAAGATCAATCGTAAAAATGCTGAAAAATATCGCAGAATTAACCGCACCTTTTTGTAGACCTCTTATTAATTCGAAAATACAAACAGAAGTAACATTGCCATCCTTCACTACCAACCGTCTATTTGTAAGCCTTCGAAGGCCTTCTCCAAGTCAACCAGAAAGGCACCCGTGCATTGTTTTTTAGCTTTGTACCATTGAACATCTGAAACCAGTTTAGACGAGGTATGTATGCAATTATGGCCCGCTCTAAATTCGAATTGATTATCTGGAATTATATTTTTGTCCTCTACCCACTTGGTCAGGGCTCTATTCACAACTTTTTCGAAAACTTTGCTTATTGTCGGAAGGAGACTTATTGACCGCAGATTTGCAGGATTGGAGTTATCTTTCCCCCTTTTTGAGATGGGCTGTACTATTGCTGTTTTCCATTGCTCCGGATAATGTGCATTATTCAGTGCATTGTTAAACAGTATAGTGTAAATGTCTAAAGCTTCCGGAGGGAGATGTCGAAGCACAATGTTTGTTATTCCATCTATTCCTGTAGATTTTTTCTTCCTCAGTGATTCGAAGACCGCTTAAAGATCTTCCTTGGAAATGAATGGGGGGTTTTCCCTGTCATCAGCGAAGGCATTTTATGCCAACGTATTTGACATGATAGGCCGTGCAATGGTTAAAAGGTCACTATTCTTCTCAACTGTAACCGGGTTACCCAATCCTGAATTAAAACTTTGAAGTTCTTTCTTAAATCGTCAATACCGGCTTGTATGCTAGTCTCACACTGGCAAACTTTCACAGCTTTTAAATTAATCTATCTAATGTGTTGCTTATTTATAAATCAAAATGATATTTGATTTTCTTTGTACCCATTTCTACTACAGAGATAACATTTTAGCTTTCATTCATTTTCTGTTAAGTCATTCATGATTCACTGATTCAAAGTCAAGGTCTCTTACAAACTATCAAGCAACCTCCACACACTTTCAAGTTCAATTTAATCGTGACGAATTTCTTAGTATTAGAGTTTATTTTTTAAGCTATAAACCATCTGGCACTAACTTTTTACGCAAATAAATCTTAATGTCGGATTAAAAAATAAACTTGTTAAGTGCAGTAATTTAAAAGAGCAGACCTTTCATTTCGAACCCGAAAGGTTCTATCCCCACCGTCAAACTTAATGTGTGAAATGAGTTTACTCATTTTTAACGCTAGCAAACAATTGCATCCATTCATTTACGATTGAACGAAAACAAAGGAAAGGAAAAACATCTCAGAGCTCTGATTGATTTGAAGTGGTTATTAAAAAACAAATCAAATCATTTCACAATTTTCATCGATCACTGTTTTCTTATCTAAAATTGGTTTTGAGAGCAGTTTCTAGAAATTCGCACCCGGTGATTCCGAATTCGCACACTCATCGATTTTCAGCCACTTGAAAATTCGTTCATTAAAGTTAATTCAATTTGTTTTATAGCCGAAGGTAGGAAACGTACTAGTAACTCTTTTAATGAACCATCGTGCTTGGAGAATGAAAAACATGACCTAAAGTTATACACACACACGTGATTACAATTTGGCTCATTGATAAATACACACTTGAAATCTATATATATTTTACTTTCCATCTGGAAGGTCTTATTTTTTTTATGACTTGCCTCTGCTTTAGCCAATTAAGTGATTAACAAAATTTGGATGATTTGGAAAATAAAACTTAATTAGCTATATGTGTGGGAACCGAGTATAATAAGGTTTGCTTTTAATATACATAAAGGTGCAGAAAGTTTGGGTAAAAATACACGTAAAATTTTTTGGTGCGATTCGTGAGTGCACGTAATATTTATTACACTAATGGCACGTTTGGTTACTTCAATTTAGAAGTTTTCGTAAAAGATGGAAGCCTCGATAAATTCCTGATGACATGTTCTGATAATGGTATTTGCGCTTTTATCTTCACACAAAACTTGGTTGATTGTGGGATTGGTGAAGCTTAATGAATCATCACCTCTCCGAACTAATGTTTATCGTAAGCCACGTATTTTTATAGGAGTCTATAAGTGGAGATTAAGGGCTAATGTGCCTTGTAATCAGTCCCACCATTTACAGTAGATTTCTCTGACTGTAGCTCAGAGCTCATTTGTCTACTGCTCCTCGGTTTATCTATTTTACATCTCGCTATTCTTCATGTTGTTAGGTTTTCCCAGCAATTTTTTAATTCCTGGTATGTCCAATCATATAAAGTCCTTTTAAGGGCTGTCAAGGAGAGTGATTTTTCCTTGACAAGGCTGCTTCTTCCCAAGCGAATCTAATCTCCTTAAACAAAAATGGCAGACGTCAGAAAGTAATCCACAGAGCTTGAATTCTAACGTGAATTGTTATCAGCCTCAACAGTTTAACTATTC
Source organism: Orthonevra nobilis (assembly GCA_963555765.1). Classification (NCBI taxonomy): domain Eukaryota; kingdom Metazoa; phylum Arthropoda; class Insecta; order Diptera; family Syrphidae; genus Orthonevra; species Orthonevra nobilis. The sequence continues at coordinate 6,985,284 of OY743225.1, forward strand.
GCGGAGGTTGTAGGCCGCTACAGAGCCGACATTATCGCCATGCATGAAACGGAATAGATGGTCTCAAGTTGAAATAGTGCGATTGAATACAATCTGCGATTAAATTTAGTTCGCGAATTTTTTGAAAAAAGATTTACGCAATCAAAGAAATCAAAGCGGGCTTTATAATACAATGAACTATTAAGTATCAAGCACAACTTTCCTACAACTCGATATCCACATGGGAACCTGACATTGTCCAGATCAAAAAACCATTAATCAAATTGATCACGTTGTGATCCTCAACTCAACCAACTAAGTGTACGCCCTTGCGGGGAGCTAGCTATGGATCGAGCTGGCTGCAGACACTCGTTGGTTAAGGACCATGTCCACTCTGCAACACAGCTCAGCAGTGAAAACATAAGACCCAATATTCCCTCGAGCAATGGGCTGTACACTGTTGTTTGTGGAATAAGAAAAGAAAATTGATTAAGTTTCGCAGGGTTTTTTCCTGACTGATTTTAATTCTTTAAGATGCATCTTTTGTTTCTTTCTCAAAATAACGTCAACTGTAAATTTGTTCACTCTAGTACAGGCCAAAATCATCTTCAGCAATTTACGCAGATTGCGTGAACTTGAGTCACTGATGACGTTAATGATCCAGAATTGTTTAAGAATTTTCCGTCCTTATTAAATGTTTTTATCCGGTTGAAACGAACATCCTTATATCTCCCGTCGAAAGGAACAACACTAAATTTAATTTCCATAACGATAACTGGAAAAAGTTTGGGAGACTCGTTAGTTCTAAACTCCAACCTTTCCAAGAAGTCAGCCCTGACCAAATGACTACTAAAGAAATACACGAACTAGTTGAAATGTTTACTTCCAGCGTCATTGAAAGTGTCAATCAAGCTGTGCCACGGAAATCAGTTCGATACCAAAACCCATTTAATTTTCCACCTTACATACAATTTTTAATAAAAACAAGAAATAGTTTCAGAGCCTGGTGGCTAAGAACTCGAGATCCATGGTACCTGACAGAAACAAGAACATTAACAAAAAATGGAATATTAAAATCCAAGGATTGCCAATAAATGGAAAACTGCAAAGTTACAGACCCAATAGTTTACTCAGTGCAATCAGTAAATGCTTTGAAAAAATTATAAAAAGCAAGATGGTAAATCATATTGAACGCAACAACATTTTACCTTTGCAGCAATTCGGGCTTAGAACTCACCACAGTGTTGCTTGAAGTTGAGAAAGCATTCGATACCTTATGGTATAACCGGTTACTGTGTAAACTTGCTAATCTGAACTTTCCGATATATTTGGTGAAAATTATCCATACCTTTCTTACAGAAAGAACATTCAAAGTAATTGTCAATAACTGTAACAAAAAATCTTAACGCAGTTCATGGTGAACCCCAGGGAGCTGTTATAAGTCCTATACTATATAACATCTACACCTCTGACTTTCCGTACCTAAATAACGCTGACTTTGCTATTTTCGCAGACGACACTTGTATTTTTTCTTTAGATGAGATCGGTTTTAATATCGAAAACAATTTAATATCTGATTTAAATACCATTCAATCGTACTTTAACAATTGGAAAATCAAAATAAATGCTTCAAAGACCCAGGCTGTCTTTTTTACTCGAAAAAGAAGGGCCCGTCTCTTGCCAAGCAAAACCCTTCAAATAAATGGTACTAGATCAATCCTTGTCTTGTGCCAAGTATTTTTGGGTACACCTTGACAAAACCCTTATCTTTTCTCCGCAGATTAACGAAATCATTAAAAAGGTAAACTTCACAATCAAAATACTCTACCCATTTATTAATCGAAGGTCGAAAATGAGTCAAGAGAATACGAAAAAAAAACAAATTAAATTTTTTTATAACACTTGTTCTAAGCCCGGCATTTAATTGTCGAATAGTGAAATCAAGACTTGATGGACTCTTTTCTTAGGGTTCCGTACCCGGAGGGTTCTACTTACATTATCTCGTCATTGTTCGTCCATGCAGCCCTTCCTGCGTCCGTCACAGGGCAGTATCTTCTGAACCGACATAGGTAGAAACTTGTAACACTCTGGTAGAATGTGTATCAACGCACCCGACGTAAGATCAAATAAAAATTGGTTTCTTTGCGATTTGCTCTGCCCACACCATGAACTTCCCATTTGATTGGAAGATAAATCATCATTATCTTTGGTAAAAGAATGGTGGGTGATGAGTGCACATCTCATCTCAAGAATGAAAGGTCTAATTTGATTTAAGGCTAGGTTACGAAATTATGAATAATTGTCTAAGGATATTTTTCGTGCGTCAGTGTTTCAGATTTCACCCGAAATCGTGAATAAGGAAAAGATTCAAATTTCTAATTCGATATTTGCCCAAGCTCTGCCGTGGAAACGTGGATAAAAAAAAAGAGAAAGGGTCACTTTTCAATCTGAAATGTCCTCAACTCAATACAATTGTTTTGAGAAGAACTTGACAGAAAGGTTCGCTAAACAGTGTTCAAGATCGAGAGATAAATTTAGACAAATCTCTCTAATAGTCTTGAGGTCAAGAACATTGGAAAGCAATAAGAAGTTGTGTGGCAGTGTAAACATTTATACATACAGTGATGGACAAAAAAAAAAATACAACTGTAACCACTTTCGGATTTGCCTTATTTCAGCTTTCCTAAAAAGTGTATTTAAGCAACTTTTTAGCAATATAATGCTTCAGAAAGTTTGCGAAATTCCGAACATGAAAATGTTTTCTTTAAACAAGATTGTTCAAAATTGTAGAAAAGTCAAATTTTAATGTGGACAAAAAGATAAATACACTTCAATGTACTTTCACCAAATTTACTTGTGTTTGTAAAAATTATAAGACAAAACAACTATTTAATTTCAATTTATTGCATTGCCTTTAGTTTTGATAATTTCGGTCTTCTTTGAGGCATGGAATCAACAAGCCGACGGCATGCCTCCAAAGATATTGCCTCCCATGCCATTCGCACGGACTTCCACAATTCTTTTTTATTTTTGGGATGTGAGGTTTCAATAACATCTTTAACTTGTTTCCAAAGACTCTCTATGGGATTTAGGTCCGGCGACTAAGCATACCACTCCCAAAGAGCAACGCCATTATTATTTATTCTCTGGTTTTCTTGGTAGTGAGCTTCGGGTCGTTATCTTGTTGGAACGTCCACAACAATGGCATATTATCATCGGCATATGGCAACTGGCAACATTATGCTCTGGAGCATGTCCACATAAACTTCTTTGGTCACAATTCTTCTATAAGATGTACAGGACCAACACCATACCAAGAGAAATATGGCAATACCATAATGCTGCCACCCCCATGTTTGACGGTTCTTTTTTTGTGCAGCTTGGATTGAATTCTGTGTTGGGTGGACATTTAACATTATTTCCACTATCCGATCCGAACAAATTAAATGTGCACTCATCACTCCAAAGGATGTTGCGCCACTTTTTTGTACCCTGATCGCCGGACCACATTTTATGTTCAACATCATCCTACGCTTAATATTTTTCTTTCTAGGGTGATCGGGGTCGAAGCTTGCATTCCACAAGTCTTCTTCTGATCGTTCTTGCGCGGATGTTGAGCTTAGTGGCTTTCAAAATATCACTCGAAGAGATGAAATGGCCTTTTTTGCCTCTAACGCAAAACGGTCGGTTTTCTTGCTAGTTTTTCGTGGCCTACCCCTGTTTTCTTCTCTTGGTTTTGTTTTAAATGCATTTTGCACCATTCCTACGGAGCAGTTAAGACTTTTTGCTATATTCCGGTAAGAATATCCATAGCTCTTGATTTTTTTTACTATCTCCCTCATTTCATCGGAACAGTGCATCTTACGACCCATTCTTTCTACAAAAATATTATTCATCAATTGAAATATTTCTTTTAACAATTAAACACCTTTTTTCCAATTTTAATAAAAACACTTCAGTTCCGGTACTTGTATTTGTTTTTATGTCCAGCCAACAAACAATATAAAATTACATGAAATACTTATTTTAGATAACGGTAAATGATCTTGCTTCTTTCTTTTATGTGATTTTCCTTACTGTCCAAAAGATGGCGGGATATTTGGAAGAGGGTAGAAGAGGAAAAAATTACAGGATGCCAGCAAGAGTAAACTATATTTATTATTTTGTCCATCACTGTATGTTAGTATCTTATGAGGAAGTTGAAAACTAAAACTTAAATTCACTAGAAAAATAATTTTATTTTAATTGAAAAAGTGAAATTGTCCATTTTCTAAAAGTTCTTTTGTTTTAAAATTAAGGCCACCAAATCAAATAAGGCCAAGGCCCATTCATTCATTTGGATTGGATAGCTTGAATTGTTCTCCAGATATGCGAGACGAAAAAATCCGCACAAACAGAACAAACACACTCACAGAATATCGTTCTGTGGATGGAAACTGACTCCATTGACTTCGAAGTCTAGGGATATGTCAAAGTCTTGAAATCCCAAAATCAAACCGATTACAAGAGCTTACAAATGGGAGGTTAAAAAAAAGGTGGGTACAAAAAACGTGTTTTAAAAAATTCAAACTTAAATTTTACTCTTAAAAGCAGGCTATGCACGCTGTGTTGGATAACAAATCTAGCTGGACAAAATGAACACTGAGCACTGATTAGGACAAATTAAGCGTCAAAGTCAGTTGTTGTCAACAGGTGCATTCACATTACAGAGAAAAGTGTTATTTTTGTATATTTTTGGTTTATGATTAAAAAGGCTACGGTGATTTTATTTTTACAATTTTTCTTTATTATTATCAAACTATATTTAAAGGTAAAATATATTAATTTCTGTTTTATTATTTCTATTGGAAGTATTTAAAAAAAAAAAAATTTTGTGAGAGCGTCAAAAAGTGGAAAAAATTAAATATTTTCTTTTTTCAAGTAGAGTTAAAGTTAATTATTCCGCATAAATCCGCCGCAAGTCTACATTTAAATTAATCTGTCTAGTGTTCACTTTGAGGTGAAAAAACATATTGCGCGTTTTTTTTCACTTTTCCAGTACGACCTCCACTATATCTCGTAAGGAAATTTTTGTAGCATGGGAAAGAGCTCCCAAAATACATCGAAAAGACGTCGTATTTGCATTAATAATGGAAAGATATGGTCTTGAAGATACATCAGATGAAGTTAAAGCTAGGCTTAAGGCAAATATAAATATTGTTTGCTTTAAGCTTAGCGAAAAATGGGAGTAAAGTGTAAGGCATCGCAACCGTTTTTTGACACCAAATGCAGTTTGGCTTTATGAATCTTATGTTTTGGCTGAAAGCGTGCAACCTCAAAATCTTGAGAAGGCTGGGAGAAAACCAAAAGACTTCAATGACAGTAGCGAAAAATCAAAAAAAAAGAAGGTTCAAAGTCTCTTAGATTCAACTGACCCTCAAGAAATAGTTAGGGCTAGTGAAATAGTTTTTAGAAAAATGGGAACGCGAGATTTAGCCAAGGTATTGAAAGATTTGTCGAAAGCTTCGTCCAGTTAGGGTGCGGATTAAAAAAAAATTGTAAAGGATATAGTTCTGAGTATGTACCTTCAATGGGCTTTTCTGCTGATGAAGCATTATCAATAATGGTTGATACTAAAACGTTGAAACATCAATATGATGTTATTCGGCAAAAAGTCAACGAAAGATGCAAGGATCTTTTTCCATCCTACACTAACTTTCAAAAAGCTAAAAAAAATGTTATGGGGTTGCTTGAAGACATGCCAACGCAACAAGCAGGTAATAGCAATGATGTTAATACTGCTAGACATTTCTTTCGAGCAGCTGAAATCAGCTCAGAAATCACAGGCGTTAATAGAGAATTGATTGAAAGACTTCACATTATTTTAGAAGCTTTAGGAAGTGACTTTCCAATAAACGAAGATGCTTTTGAATCTTTCATTATTGCAACAAGAAATTTATATTTAAATTGGTATATAATGCCCGTTAGCGTCCATAAAATCCTTGGAAAAGATATTTTAAGGTCTTGCATTCTTCCTATAGGGCAGCTCTCAGAAGAAGCTCATGAAGCTAGAAATAAGGACACGAGAAAATTTAGAGAGTTATTCACTAGAAAAACATCTAGAATAGACTCAAATACACATCTTTTTGATCGTCTCTGAATTTCATACGATCCATATATTGCAATCAGGATGATGTTTTTAAGAAACCTACTTTTTGTCTCAAAAATGTCATTTTTCCAGTAAGTGAGACTTTTCATTTTTGGGCTGTTTTTTTTATAAAAAAATAGTTTTTTTTAAAGAAAAACTGATTGTTTATAATCATTTGTATATTTGAACTCATTTTGTATCAAAAATATAAGCATAAAATGAACCCAACACGAGTTATTAATTTTGTCCAGCTAGATTTGTGATCCAACAAACTGTGCCATAAGGAAATTAAAAATAAAATGGTTTACTCGTAGATTCGATTCTTTCAGAAGTGCATAAAGAGTTGCATATTGAACTGAGGTACGGAACCCTTCGTGTATGTGTCCGACTAGCAAAAGGCGGCTTTTTATCTTAAGACTTTTTCTGACATTTTGCTTATCAATTTTACAGAAGTTTGAATAAATGATATGAAACATCTAATATATTTTTGATTTCTTTCTGATGTTGATACATATTTCATTTCATTTCATTTATTGTTCATTATTCTCATACAGTTTACATCTTTCTTAAACATTAAATATTTAATCTAATCTAGCTATAATTATAGAACTATTTTATGAGAATAGTTAGTGACATTTTATATTTAATAGAAAATAGAAATAAATGCCACTTCAATTTATTGTAATTCAGTGTGGGGTGTACAAAGCAAATGTTAGTTAAATATATATTGATAACATCTATGTTCAATAACAATTAAAAAAAACAAAAAAATATACAATTTAAGCGTGCGGAAGCAAATAATGATATTGGGAATACTAATTAATAATTCAGATATTTAAATATGGAAGCGCAACAGAATTTCGATTTGATTGTGGTCAAAGTTTAGAAGCCACAACTTTAATTTCTTCAAAAACGCGGTAAGATTACTAGTTATTTTTATTTCTATAGGAAGCTTGTTAAACAATCTGCATGAAATGATTGAGTAGAAGTTTCTGTAGCTAGTGGTTCGAAACGCGGGAACACAAACAACGTAGTTTGTACTACTACGTAAGTTCTGCCGGTCGAAGATTGGGCTTTGCATGTAACCACCTCTCGCAAAGAAAACTTTCATTACTTTATAATAAAAGAAATGTTTCACAGGCAAAATATTCAAGGCCTTAAATAGATGCATACTGTGAGAAAAACGATTAGTTTTACAAACTTTCCTTATGGCACATTTTTGAAGGACAGTTAACTGTTGGAGTTTATTGCGATACGCACCACCCCAACAGCTAATACCATATTGCATTTTTGAATGGAATATGCCATTATAAAAAAATTTTAAGGTACGTATGGAACAGTACTTCATGAGCCGGTAAAAATGGATGGTAGTAGAAATTGCTTTAAACACAAGATGTGTTTGGACCAACTCATATTTTGGTCGATGATGACACCAAGGTATTTAAAATCCTCCACAATTTCAATTTTAAAGCAATCTCCACTACAATTTACTTCATTACTATTGTTATTATTGTCATTAATTTTCCTACACTTACAGTCAGATAAACTTTGCTTAATACAATCTGATGCATGCAATATAATGTCTAAGTCCGGGGGTTCTTGCAAACTTAGGCTAAAAAACATTAGCTTGGTTTTGTTACTAACGATCAATTTGTGTTTCGCAAACCAAGGTCTTAAGATGTGCACATCATGATTTATATCGGCAATCAAATTCAAGGGGCTTACTGAGCTAAAGGCAATACCAAGATCATCTGCAAAAGCGCTAATTTTGCCTATGAATGATTGCTCGAATAAAGAGTTTATATAAATAAGGAACAAAATTGGGCCAAGCACAGATCCTTGGGGTACACCAAGATTGGTCACTTTCAAGTTACTGGTATTTTCTCCAATTTTAACTCTTTGCGTTCTATCTTTTAGATACGACTCAAACCATTTGAGGATGAACCCACGAAAACCTACTTTTTCCAATTTATCCAAAAGAATGGTATGGTTTACCATGGCGAAAGCTTTTGTTATATCAACAAAGAGACTAGCACAAGACTTTTTGTCATCCAAACCCATATGAATATATGAACAAAAATCTAGTAGAGCATCTTCAGTAGAAAGGCCTGCCCTAAACCCAAACTGCAAAGTACTAAAAAAGCGTATTCTATTAAGAAGAAATAGAGTTCTAGTTTTAACTGCTTTCTCGAACGCCTTTGAGATTGAAGACAGTAAGGAAATTGGTCTGAAGTTTGGTTTATCCTTCTTGTTACCCTTTTTGATCAAAATAATGATAAGTGCACATTTTAACTCCTCAGGAAAGTTGCCGGATTCAATACTCAAATTAAACAGATGTGATAAAATATCTACAATGTTAAGCGCAGTTTTCTTAAGAATAAAATTAGTGATCCCATCTATGCCACATGAACCAAAATTCTTGGCTTGATCAACCTTATGTTTTGCCTGAAAGCGTACAACCTCAAAATCTTGAGACAGCTGGAAGAAATCCAAAAGACTTAAAAAAAGAAGGTTCAAAGTCTCTTAGATTCAACTGACCCTTAAGAAATAGTTAAGGCTGGTGAGAAAGTTTTTAGAAAAATGGGAACGCGAGATTCAGCCAAGATTTTGAAAAATTTGTCGGAAGCTTCGTCCAGTAAGGATACGGAATTAAAAAAAAATTTTAAAGGATATAGCTCTGAGTATGTACCTTCAATGGGCTTTTCTGCTGATGAAGCATTATCAATAATGGTTGATACTAATATGTTGAAACATCAATCTGATGTTATTCGGCAAAAAGTGAACGAAAGATGCAAAGATCTTTTTCCATCCTACACTTACGTTCAAAAAAAATGTAATGGGGTTGCTTGTAGACATGCCAACGCAACAAGCAGGTAATACCAATGATGGAAATACTGCTAGACGGTTCTTTCGAGCAGTTGAAATCAGCTCAGAAATCACAAGTGTAAATAGAGAATTGATTGAAAGACTTCACATTATTTTAGACGCTTTATGAAGTGGCTTTCCAATAAACGAAGATTCTTTTGAATCTTTCATTATTGCAACCAGAAATTTATATTTAAATGAATACCCTTTGTGTATAATGCCCGTTAGCGTCCATAAAATCCTTTGTCATGGATATTTTAAGGTCTTGCATCCTTCCTATAGGGCAGCTCTCAGAAGAAGCTCAAGCAGCTAGAAATAAGGACACGAGAAAATTTAGAGAGTTATTCACTAGAAAAACTTCTAGAATAGACTAAAATACAGATCTTTTTGATCGTCTCTTAATTTCATACAATCCATATATTGCAAGTTAACGTCACTATCCTGTTCGAGTTCAAGGAATCTTTTAACGACGGGTATGAAAGTGAATGAATTAAAGTCTTAACGTGTATTTCTGAATTATTATCTGTATTATTAATGTTATAAAGTCAAAACAAGTAAATAAAAACAATTATTATCAAATATATAATGGACTCAAAAAAATTATGAACTTCGACTTCTTTCGTAACAATTCCCTTAATAATTGTACAAGTAATGTATCTTTCTATTATTTAACCTATATACAAGTATATATAACTATAAATAAGCTCAGGATGATGTTTTTAAGAAACCTACTTTTTGTCTCAAAAATGCCTTTTTTCCAGTAAGTGAGACTTTTCATTTTTGGGATGTTTTTTAAAATTTTTTTTTTTTTTTAAGAAAAAACTGATTGTTTATAATCATTATCAAAATCAAAGCCTATTTTGATTGGACTTCATCAAAACTAGCCTTTTCATCAATGGGTGTTTATTCAGCATGATCATTTCCGTGTTGCAGTCGCTCATGTAAGCTGCAAATTGATTTTCAATCAGGTGGAGTTGCCTCTGTTTCTGTAACAAGAATTATTTCAGAAACTTGTATATTTTATATACGAAAAAAATTAACCCAGACAGTCAAAGTCGAAAAATGACTCCTCCTTAGGCATTATTTCATGTGTCTGCCAAGTGTCACCCTCCAATTCAAGTAGATCCTTTGCATACTTAATTAATAATAATTTTTTTTTTGCCGGACTGCAGCTACGATCGCATCATTTGATACTGGTTCCATAAAATAAAAGGATCGAAAACGTTGCCCTAGGCTCTCTTCAAGTTGTATAGCTATACTTCTTAGCATCTTCAACTTTTCAGATAAAATAACTTTTCGAAGTTTTGTCCTCAAAGTTACAAGAGAAGTGATTTTTCTCTCGTTGAAGAAAGTCCAGCGTTGTTGATATTGGCTCCATTAGATAACAAAATTCATGCTAATACTGAAAGTCGTTGTGTGACAATTTTGAGACCGATAGATTCGTGCATAGGTCACCCAATTTGTCCTCATCGTTACAACGGGAATGGGCAATCGAGAGCCTAAAATGTTCTGAATAGTTTCAGATGATTTTGGCCACCTACTCTTTTTCCATAAATTGTTGCATTTGTCTACAGTCTTTTTATTTTTATAAAAAGCAATTAATATCTTAGAAATTGGGCTTTAAGGTTTGATAGGGGCTAAAACTATGGCAGTAAAAAGTAATTGTCAAAGAAACCCCACGTCACAATTTTTTGATATGTTGAATTTACATGTAAATGTCTTGTATGTAAAGATTTATCACTTTTGATAATTTTCAAAAAATCCGTAGTTTGCAAGGAGATTTAATGTGTGACTAGCACACCTTAAATGTTTAGGTAATGCATCTGAATTTAATATAGTTTCGCAGGTTACAAGATTTTCCTCATCTGACAACCATTCATCCGGATCCACCAGCTCATTTTCATTTTTGTTGGATATACTCGACATACCGAAATCCTTGAATGCTGTAACTGTGGCTTCTAAATTTTTATTATTCAAGGCATAGCAGGAATTAATATTAATATTAACATTGTGATGTGATCATCGGACGAATATTTTAAATTTATTACTTTTGATACCTCAATTATAAACACATGAATCATATACGATATATTACATTTTTTATCAGTGTAATTTACTGAAATGGTTAAAAACAAAAATTTTGCAAATATAAAATTGTAATAAGTTTCTGCTTACAATGTTGGTTTTATTAAAAGGAATCCAAATTAACAAATAGGAATAATAAGTAATTAAAAGGAATTGTAGAGTACCAAAGGAATTGTAGAGTACCAAAGGAATTGTAGAGTACCGAAGGAATTGTAGAGTACTTGAAGAATTGAAAAACAATTTTAAAGAACTTTTGATATTGCAAAAGGAATTACAAGTACATTTATGATTACTTGCATTTATGATTAATTTCTTTAAGTATAAGTATCAAAGAATTGTATTTGTACTTGTAAATACGAAAGTACAGGAAATGGTATTTGTACTTGTACTTGTACTTAGATTTTACAGGTCTGGTTGATATATATTTTTCAACGTGTGAATGCGACGCTCAATTGTCCACTTGCATTAAGTTTTATTTGTAAAAAATATTACTGTCCCTATGTAAGAGTCGTAAAGTGTACTCGTATCTACTACAAACGCGTATGAATCTGAAACATGTTTATCTCTATCGAACGCTGCCATGGTTTAGAATTTTAAAATTCCAAAAATCCATTCCTGGTGTACAAACTGTTTTATAGATGTTCACATTTTTATCGACATTCGTTCATTTTGTTCGCCGCCAGTAGAATATTTGTTCTAACATATTTATTTGTGCAATCTGGATGCCGATGCTGGTCGAAAATAATAATGAATCGAAGAATTAATCGTCCTGAATCGATGTTTTTGCGGAATTTGGGTCGGAGGCGAGCGGATTGCTTATTTTGGCATTTTATTGTAAATGTTAAATGATGGATCGTTTTCCCAGTCATCTGCAGCAATTTAATTGCGCATATGAATGTAAATGAGTTTTGTTTTTTAGACGCACTAGCGCGGTCTTGTGGTGAATTTGTTTTAGACTCATGCATTATTCAGCACTCGTATTTAATAATGCATTTGATGTATAAAGCATATTTAATGTTTAAATTGTGTCACACGTGAAACAAATGGTAAATAAATAAAATTCCAATCTTTTCATGAATATACCTTTAAAACGGCTTTAAGGGAATGGAACAGATGAATTGGTCACTTGGGATTGCGATTCAGTAAATAAGTTTCGTATATGTAGGTGCTCTATTTCACTTTACGTTAAACACTGCTTATCACTACCCACTTATTTGAGGGTAAACAGGAAAGTTTTTTTTTTTAATTATTTGCTCGCTCTACATGAGGACTCTTATAATGCGTGTAGCAGAGAGCGAGCGGAAGAATTAGGAGAAGAATGCAAGATTGTGTAGTGGTTTGAGAAACTCAGGTGTAATTGGTTTCAACTCACTTCCGTGGGTGGAGCTCGAAACAGGACGCAGATTTTGATATCGACCTATTGGCTTTAAACTAATTCGCAGGATTTTATTCGACATTGGTTATGATCTATGAACTTTGAAAGTTTGGAAGATTTGGCTTAGAAATGGGTGGCGAAGTGGTAGAGCGCCTGCCTTTCAATTGATAGGTCCCGGGTTCGATTCCTAGATAAGTGGTCTAGTTGTTCGAATCTGGTCCAGTCACCATTTGCCATTGGGATCAAGTTAATGGCACTATCACTGGGTTGGTTGACCAATGATAGTAGTCTGACTATTTTGTGGCGTTGTTGTAGTGGTTGTTGTATCGGCTTAGTTTCTAATTCGTGATTTCAAAATAACGGTTTGTGTAAATAGGAAAATGCATTAGAATACCACAAAATTAAATAATCAAATCTCAGGTTGGCAACTAGGTGTTTGCGGATTTTTTTTTTAAACAAAAGACAATTTTTTCATTGACTGAAATAACTTTATTGTGTAATGTATTGCCCATTTTTGAGCAATGACCTTTTGTCATCTTTCAGGCAGCATCATAATTCCACGTTCATAAAACTTCTGGCAAAAAACTGAACCAGGTACGATTTGACGTCATCATTATTATTGAAATTTTTACCATTCAAGGAGTTTTGAAAAGATCAAAATAAAAAGTAATCAGATGGTGCAAGGTCAGGGATGTGGCAAAACATCCCAACCAAACTCCAATAATTTTCGCCGATGGACCAAAGATGTGTGAATTGTTCAATTTTGTCAGTTGTTCAATGTAGACATCTGAATTGATCATTCGGTTGGGTTGTAAAAGTTCAAAGTACACAATTCCTTTGTAATCCCACCAAACTGATTACATAACTTTCTTATGATGAATATTATCTTTAATGTTGTTTGAGCTGGTTCACCTGGCTTGCTCCACGATCTTTTTCGGCAACCCTCTTTTCATCACCAGTTATCAATCGTCTTAAAAATGGGTCGTTTTTAATTATTTTCTTCAAAAAATCGCAGATGTTAATGCGTTGTGATGATTTAATGATTTTCTTTTAGTTCATGAGGAACCCATATATCGAGTTTTCGTACACAGCAAAGTTGTTTTAGGCGATTTTCAATGCATGAAGCTTCTCTGTAATCTCACGTGTTGTACTGTGACGATCCGAATCGATTATTGCTTTGAATTGGTCGTCATCAACTTCAACTGGATGACCACAGCGTTTTTCATCTTTGAGTGAAAAATCACCAGAACGAAATGCAAACCAATTTTGACACTGCCGTTCTTTTAAAGCTTCACCATAAACAGCACATAACTTTTTTCCTTTCTAGAAATAAAAAAAGTAAAATATGACGTTAATGTTCGTTTTGATTTTCCATTTTTCAACAGACGCCAAACAAAAACTACACAACCGATCAAAATTTTTTTTTTACTGATTGACAGTTGAAGTACCAACTATCAAATAACAAAATGTGTTTGACATTTCGATTACGTCAGCAAGCCTATTGCGGGGAACCACGAAGCCATCTACCAACGAGAAGAACATACACTTTCTTCTCGCACATCGCTACCAACTTAACGTCGTACTGTTAACGTTCAAGTAGCTCACACACTTCAAACAGCTGCCGACAAGCACTTCCACTTCTGCCTTTAGCGCGACAACATCTTCCGCTCCGATTCACAACAAAAGTTATTTTAGAATATTGAATTAAGTAATTAAATATAAAGTAATTACGCGAGATTTGATTATTTAATATATATGTGGGATAAACATACCGACACTATAAATTCAACTAAAGCCATCTATGAGTGAAATCCGCAATTGTTTAGTTACCAACCCAATACTTAAAAAGGGTATGAAGAGTTGCGGTCCTTGGAGAAGATGCATTTTTCAAACGGTTCCGACAATTTTTAAGTCCGTGCAATTGGGCGGCCAAGAAAAAAGTTCATTTAGTCTTATAATGAACGTTTCATTAAGGGGCAAAAGCATTAAGAAAAGAATGGAAATATTTTTGTAATGGTTCGCAACTCACATGTACTTTGGCTTACTTCATAGTTGGAGTCCGAATTGGGATGTAGATTTTGATAGATTTATTAGCCTTATCTCAAAGGTAAATCAACGGAAATATATCTGAACGAAATATTAGGGAAATAGAAGATAGTCTTCATCACAATCTGCATTGAGGGAGCTTTGAATATAGTAATGAGCCTCACAATCAGAAACGCTCTAGAAACAATGGATTTCGAACAAGGCATATCCCAATGGATATGTTAGATGCTACTTAGCAAGCACATCATTTCCTCTATAGTACATAGTTCCATAAGGAATTTATCATAGTCACTAGAGGTACTTCTCAGGGTGGGATCGGTCATATCCCCGATACTATGGATAATGGTTGTAGACCACATACTTCAGAAACTGCAATCTATGGGTATAGACGCAACGGTGTGTTGTGTTACTAGTGCAAGGTAAATTTCCAAACACGTTAAGTGAAATACTTGAATCTGGATTAACACTCCTTAGCAAATGGGCAGATAAAAGTGGGCTTAACGTCAATCCAGCGACACCGGAGTCGGTTTTGTTCGCAAGAAAACACAAAATACCTGCATTCAAGCTGCCGAAACTAGAGTGGGTAGAGTTGTCCCTTGCGGACCACGCAAAATATTTAGGAATAATTCTTGTTAGAAAATGAAACTGTAACTTAAACACAAAGGAAAGGATTGAAAAGGCATATAATGCGCTTTTTATTTGTAAAAGAACAGAACGAAAAACTTGGGAACGCAAACCAGCAATAATGCACTGGCTCTATCTTATGATGGTCTGGAGCTCTTATCTGGTGGAAAGCAACACTCAAGGCAACGACTGTACAGAGGACAGCCGTTGTTGCCGCAACAGGTGCGCTACGTACTTCCCCTGGACGTATTCCTCCATATGCTGCCGCTTGACATACAAATAAGATTTCAAGCTTTTCAGAAATAGAATAAGATTTTCATAAATAAAATTGTTGGTCACCGCTCGAGTGTTTACGAATTTATCTTACAGGCAATCCAAAGGGAATGGATGAAATCCTTCCAGAAATAGATTTCTATTCGCCGTACGAAATTAACGTATCCTGGAAGCGATGAAAGGCAAGCAAAAGCAGTATTACAGCAAAACGAAATTGCAGTATGCACTGATGGCTCAAAGACCATAGAGGGAACAGGCTCTGGAATCTTCTCCACAAACCAAGAACTTAGAGTCTCTTTAAGACTATAGGATGCTTGTAGCGTTTTACTGGCAGAAGTTCTAGCAGTACTTAAGACTGCAGAACTACTAGAAATGAAATCGGTATCTGGCCGAGATATCGCTATTTACATCAGCAGTCAAGCTGCGCTTGATGTTCTAGAATCGTGTGAAACGAAAACGGGGAAAGTCAGAAACTGCCGCGGTTGAAACTATGATGGAGTGTGCGTGGACACTCCGAAATCGAAGAAAACGAAAAATCGGACGAATTAGCCAGAAATGGGGGTAAGCAACCTCCGGCCAATAGTGTTCCTATTAAACCTCCTGCGTGTGCTGTTAAGGTAACGCTGATAGATAAGGCAATGAAACTAGCAGACCAAAGTTGGTCAAACTATGGCCTTATGCCTTGTGGCCTAAATTCAGCCGCAAAAAGACAAATGAAATACAATACTTCAGCGGAGCAGGAAGCAACTGATTGCTGGTACAGTGGGCGTAATATCGGGGCAGATACTGCGGTGATTTGAGTGTCGAAGAGGATATTACTCATTTATTATGTGAATGCCAGGGTATGGCTAGAAGCCGTAGAAAACGTTTGGGCAACTACTTTTTTGAAACCATAAATGAAGTAGGACGCATCAACTACAAAGAAATATTGAAATTTTGTAGCGATATAAGCTGTGTCGAGGCAAATGCTTAGGCTATTGCTCCGTATCAGGGAACGCGATGGGCCGAATATGTTGCCTAGTGTCTTATGAAGTACTTCATAACCGTGCACAACCTAACCTAACCTTAGCCTTGACTTATTTCATAGGATTTTATTCGAAATAAGTTGATATACTTTATTATATTATATATTATATTATATTTTATTATACTCGTATTATTATGCCTTCGCATCTGTACGCATTCATTGTTCATTGTTGTGAAAAAAAGAACTCCGTCTCGGTTGTGTCAATCAAGATGACAACTCCCTACACTTGAATAACGACTGCGAAAGGAACAGAAATCCTTTTTATTTTCAAAACCATGTTTTTAGGGTTCCGTACTCAAACAGCGAATGTGAACTTCTATAACCGCTAGAACCGCTTTATTATATAGTATATAATAAAAATAATATTAAGTACAAAATCAAATGGAGTTCTCCATACAAGACGTGTTAATTTTTTAAATCGCAACTCAATTTTGCGACAAGAAGTGAGCTATAAAAAGTGGTGCGGAACCCTTTTTTATTATCCTTCCGACTGTACTTATTCTGGTTGGTTATATGTTTTTGAAACTTTCTGTTATTTCTCAGCATGAAGCCTTTTCGGAACACATGCGAACTCCTGGACGTTTTCCTTTAGGATCTTTTGAAATCTCGCGTTTCAAAGCGATGGAAGTAATTGAAAAGTAAAAAAAAATATTTATAAAAAAACGATATCGACATATGCTTGACCTTAAAAAAAATGGGGTCTACATTTTTTCCACTTGGATGAAACTTGCATGAGACAGACTTCTTATGGTTTTTGAAACCCAAGGATAACAAGAATATTTTGCAGTTAAAAATCTTAACCTGACTGGACTCTGGCAAGCGATTAAAAATATATAACAAAAACCAAGAGTTGACCAGACGTGTGATGAGTTCTTCACTCTTAAAGAGTTTGAAGATGTACTCCTATAAATGACATCAACTAATATTCTAAATACCTGCAGACCGCGCAGCCTCATTGGTATAATAGTGCCTCATTTTTTGGAGGACGTCAGGGTTTGCACTTTGAATTCGATCGAGGTTGTCCATATTTTATCGGATTTGGACAACAGAAAAATGCAACAGGCAATTTTAAAGATTCGTTTTCGGTCGAAGGTGCATTAATGGCTAACTTGGCTTGAGCTTTAATTTTTTAGAAGCTTCAGCTTATAATTGTTCAAGTGTATGTGTAAAGGTAATAG
Source organism: Orthonevra nobilis (assembly GCA_963555765.1). Lineage (NCBI taxonomy): Eukaryota > Metazoa > Arthropoda > Insecta > Diptera > Syrphidae > Orthonevra > Orthonevra nobilis. The sequence continues at coordinate 7,002,863 of OY743225.1, forward strand.
TCCTGGTCGTTTTGCTTTATTTTATGTGTACGAGATTTTACAAAAGTGTTTTTATAAATCTTCCAAAGTCTAAAAAAGCTAGTCTAATTGTTAGGGCTCTGCAACTTTGATCGATATATTCCGGATAGGGTATCGGCTCCGGTTTGATTGATTTCCTGCAAGCAAAAAAAAACAAAATAAATTATAAGCTTCTGAAAAGTCTCGTATTTCCTTGCCTGGTATCCAAAAGCTTCCAAGTACTCTTTACATTTTTTTAACCATGCCATAATTTTATGATAATGGGACATTTCGAATCCAAAAGCTTCGATCTGCGACACAGTAACAGCTAATGCCAGATCAGCAATGGTGAAGTGATCAGCTGCTGCAAACTCGTGGTGACCCTTAAGGATTGTATCAAGCCAACCCAAGGCTTCAACTAATTTGGCCTTCTTCGTTTCGTCCAATGGTGCACCCATGAACATGGTTGGATACTAATGGAATAAATTAATTACAAGATTACTTTTGTTTAGTCCAGCTTAAGGTGTGAATAATAAAACAAGTCACTTGTCCTCGATTACCTAAGAAAATGTGTCACAAAACCTCATTACATTTAGAAGTTCAAAAGGATTTTTCGTGTCTTAGTCCCATAAATCTTATGCCATGCCTTTGCATTGCATGGGTATAGAAATTAACTTTGGGTTGCCGGAAGTCGATTGCCGTCAATATAATTGGACATTATGGATAACTTTCATTACAACTGCGATGTCCATGACAGTATTGAATAAAAAACGAAAGAAATTAACCCTAGTTCGAGAACACGCTTGCAAGCATTTTACGTGTAATATGATAGACCTTATTCCAAATGTAAAAAGAGTGGGTTGGACTACTTATAAATCAAAATCTTAGCATAAATAATACAATTACAAAACGATCTTTAAGTATGTTTTTTTTTTAAAATTATCAAGATAAAAGGCGGGTAGATGATCGGTTTTAAAATCTCTTTTTGAGAAAACTGTGGCCTGAGTTAAAGTTGGGTTAGGAAATAAACCATTAGATCATCCGGTAAATCATTTCATCAATAAGGCCAGTTGGTCTAGATAAATATACATGGCGTACAAGTGGTTAGAAATATTTTTGCACATATTTGGAAAATCATTGATAAATATGCAAAAAAGAATAGGACATAAAATAGAACCCTGCGGAACTCCTGGCAAAACATCCCTTGATTCAGAAAAAATATCACTTAAACAAACTCTTGGTGTTCTGTCTGTTTAGTATTTAGCGATTAGACGAGCTGCCCTTTCGCTAAACCCGGAATAAGATACAAGTTTTTTGACCAGAGCCTTATGATTGACTTTTGCGATTGGTTTTTATCGAATTATAACCTTATGCGGTCCAAAATTTTTACCATAGCAGTCGAGCAGTTACGGTTAAGAGGTTGGGTCTGTTGCAACTTTTTAGTAACCGGAATTATTCTGGCCTTTTTTCAGCGAAGCAGAAAAGTTGAAGATGTTATGGAAAAATTTTTGATGTGGGTAAGGGAGCTACGGATATGTGGATATATTAATTTTAATAACCAGAGTGCATTTAATGGAATCATGACTTCATTTTCAGCTACTACCTCAAATTCAAAGTTTCCAGGGGATTGGTCAGATGTTTCGAGAACTGGAACCAAATTCGATTGGTTTTTTGAATGGGACAAAAATATTTCATTTAGATCATTCGAATTTAAAATGCAATCCGATCTTTTTTTTTTTGATATACCAAGCATCCGAATATTTTGCCATAGCTTTTTAGATGGAAGATGAACATTTAACGCGCTCGGCAGTAAAATTCCAAATTTTCCTGTCCAGGGTTGTCGTTCTATTTATGATAAAATTGTCTACACTGTGAGCAGGTAATCTTCAGAACTACTTAACCGAGTTCAAAAATTCTTCTTCTTTCACCAGTTTTTAGATTGGATTATCGGGGTGAATAAAGGCCATATATTATCACGTTCAAATAAAGTGTCATTTCCTGACGATCTGTTTCCTGACACGTGATTGAATCTCCTCAGGCCGTAAATGAAACTTGCGATTATATTAAATGCGAAATCGAGCTTTCTTCGGCCTATTGAATTGCAATCTATAGAAACCTCGCAGCCGTACATCAGAATGGGACCCGCAAGCGTTTTTCCAAGCATGGTCTCAAAAGGGGTGTAGTCCTTAGTGACCCATAGTGTGCGGATACTGCAATATACTTTTCCAACAATCTTATTTATGTAGTCATCCCAAGTTAAGTTTCGATTAAAAACGATACTTAGATTGTTCGGAGTATTATCGTATTCTATTGGAGAAGATTTGGAGGGAAGTGGGACTTTCAGGAACACTGGACGAATACGTTTGAGTCCTGTGGCGTTGGATTGTAAATTACTCGTAACTACCTTTTACATTATAATTCTTTGGATGATAAGCACATTTTGTGGTTAGTGGGAGCCGTTTAGGAGTCTTACAACGTTTCTGCATACCCAGAGTCTACGCAGACGAAATAACTGGTGACCGCTAGTATTGAAAAAGTTTAAAATTAGTGATGAAAACTGCAGTAAGCGGCCCTTGGGTAACATAATCAGTTCTTCAAAAACAAGGCGATAGAAAACATCATTGCCTTGAAAATCTAAGCCCAACATTTAAATAAAAGTTCGAAAATGAGTACAAAATTCATTAATGCACGACGCTTTCCGAAGTTGTGAGGACAAGATGAGAAGTCGGTTGATCCAAGGTGTTGTATACAAGGTTGTATGTCCAATTCGAGAATAGCAAAACACGAAAAAGCAATAATAAGGACACCATCGTTAGCATTGAGTCATATTTTGGAATGAATAACACCTGAACTCAAGTAACTTATGAAGAAAACAAGAAGCAAAGGTCCCATGTGGCTATCTTGTGCCACTCCAGAATTAACTTGTTTGTTTTTTGATTCGACACCACCAATTTAAATTCTGTTAAACAAATAAGGGAGTTGAAATTTCGATAGTTGCTAGATGATGATAGTTGATAGATGAATTAAAAGATTTACTTTAGTAAGAATTTTGCAGAAGTCTTTTGTGCGCGCAGATAGAAGGAAACAAAAAATATTCTGTTGGGAAACCTGAAGCATTTCATTGACTTCGACCAAAGCGATGAAGAATGAATGAACAGATTTTTTTCTTTGCTTTAATTTGATTCCTCTCAGGAGGAATACTCTTGTGATATACGTTGTCATAGCAAGTAGAAGAACAATTGGAAGAATGAAAAATTGTGCAGCAAATTTAAAAATCAGATGTATTTGGTTTCAATGGCTCCATGGGTGGAGTTCGAAATGTGACAGAGATTCTGCTATCGAGTTATAAGATTTCGATTTATCGCACGATTTTATTCGATATAAGTTGATATGCTTGAATGCTTGAAGTAAAAAAAATAAGCTCAACGCCCTAGTGTCGGTGTCATGCGCACACAGCAGGGCCAAAGACATATCATCAACATATACCACAATTTTTGACAACACGAAAATAGAATTGTAGCAGCCGATACAGAAACCACTGCAACAATGCCACCCATCAGTCAATGGTTTGGTGAAGCAAAACTTAATTTTTCACAAAATCGGGCCGTTTTCTTCTTCACTCATACTTAATTAAATGCTCATAGTACATCCTATTGAATATTTTTAACTTTTCAGATAATCAATAAAAACTATTTCACGCTCTTCCCATAAAACTGGCGCCATGATGCTGCTTGCAGATGTCTTTGCTTTCTATGTGTCCGATTCTCCTCTCCTAAGTCCATGGAATTGACGTGTTCTTCGTCTCTGGTGTAAAGTGATGGACCCATGTTTTACTTGGGCGAGCAATTGATTGTTATACTGCGCACATAGATCTTAGAGACAATTCATAAAAAGATGATTTTTCAGGAGACGAAAAGCATGTATTACTGCATTCTTGTAAGGGATGATTTTTTATCATAAATAGCGCAGCATTCAGATACAAGCATAACCCTTAGTTTACGATTTTCGAATTGTCCAAGTTTATATGCTCTTGATTTTCGTTCCATTGTGAGTAAACGTGGACCGACTTTTGCCGCAATTTATTCATATTTAAATTTTTAATCAATTTACTATGCACACAACAAAATGTCTGCTACTTGTTTATGAAATACATGAAAAAATGAAATGGCCTTCGCAGTCACTCGTTCTAAGTCCAATAGAGCTGTTTTGAAACAATGTCGACAGATAGGTCTGACATCAAAAGACAAACTGCATAACATCCTTCAACTACAATTGCGATCAATGTTAAATGATGATTGATATTTAGAACGCGTGGATTGAATGAGAAGTACAAGGTTGTTTTTTATGGGAGGCCATCCCATATACACAGATTTTTCAGCAAAACTAATCTGAATTAAGGATTTAAAGATTGTCCTATCAGCAGAGACTAACGTCTTTTTTTCTCCGAATAGTGTGATTAATTTTGTGGACAATCTTAATCATACTTAACTCTTCTTATACGAGCTTGGTCTTTAAACATAAATCTATAATGATTCTGACTTCAGAAAGTCGTAAAAGTCCACTGTGTGGCAACACTCATTGACTTAATTACAGTTCACGCAAACGTTACGCTTGAACCTCTTAATTACGAGTACAACACCACAAGGAGCATTCACAGGATTCCACCATTACGCTTCTTCCATCCTTCAACCCATTGCTTATAAATTCCTACTTATCGATTACCTCCGCATACCATATTGATTTCCCTTTTTTTCTTTATCCTTCCAAGTGTGTCACTTGTGTAAAAACAAGCCGCATACATATTCATCTCATACATAGGATAAAGCTTACCTATCAACCGCAATTTACCTTTTTATCTAAAGCACTCCATTAAGTATTTCCCTCCTCACGCCCAACGACGATAGCTACGCAATCTAGAAATCGATAAGTCGAACAGATCCTGGAGGAACCCAAGTACATCCTTGGTAAGACAAAGCATGCACATAGCCTGGTGCCATTAAGAGTAAACACTCGTTCGAGTGAAATAAGTGCCCGATTTATTTACAAGTATTAGTTAGAAAAGGATGCATATGAAACTTGACGGGATAATTTGAACGAACTTTCAAGAATTGTCGGAATAAGTGTAATTTGGTGAATGTTGTGCTGCTGACAGAGAAACAGTTCCTTTGGAAAGCCAAACTTTGAGGAATCTTAGAAAGTATGCTATTTTACGTCGTAATTTTGTGTGGCAACGTGTTATGCAATGGTACCGAGGCTGAAAGCCAATAAAATTCAAGGCATTGACTAGACAAAGGGTGTTTACAATGAATAAGTTTTTGTGAAGTTAATTTCAATTGGTGAGAAGTTTATGATTTGCTTTTTAGGGTTCCGTAGCGAAACTTCTTAACCATAATTGGGGGGCTCTTCGTACAAAAACATATTTTCAAAAATCGCAACTCAATTTTACGCCAAGAAGAAGGCTATCAAAAATTGGTTTGGGTGCGAGTAGACCTGCCCATACCATGAACTTCCCATCTCATGATTAAATGATAAACATTAAGGTGCTATTTAATTTGCTCCCAACATCAACTTTAAGATACTCACTTTTTTTATTTCCCCGTTAGTATATATTTATTTGTTTTCGCATCTTTGAATCATATAGAATACGATTTGCATATAAAGCATAGATAATAGGGTATACTTATTATTTAACGGGGTTTTCAACAGGGACGCTGCAAAAGTTTCTACGCTACAAACATTTCTCTTCAGTAACGTTTGCCATTTCATGATGGAAAAATATACGAGCCAACAACGAGTCGAAATTATTAAAATTTCCTACCGAAATTGGGAGTCAGTGGCCTCAACGTTAAGAGCGCTACAAATAAACTGTTAGCAGAATTCACAAACCTGATTAACAAAAATCTTAATAAAAACCATCACTCACTAGTTATATTCCTCGACTTTAAAAAGGCGTTTGACACACTGAGCCACGTGAAAATTCTGCAAATGATGGAAAAGATTGGCATCAGACGAAGTATCCTTAAATGGTTTGAAAGCTACTTAGAGAACCGAGAACTCAAAGTAAAAATTTTAAATCACTACAGCCAGAAACAATGATTGAGTTACGGAGTTCCTCAAGGCTCAATACTGGGGCCAATTATTTTCATAATATACGTCATTTAAATGACGCTCTCATTATTAAAGAACAGTGTAGGATATGCATACGCGGACGATACGGCGATAGTCACAAGCTGCCGTGATTTAGAAAGCGCAAGAAAAACATCGCAAGAAGAACTTGACTTGATTTCCAAATGGTGTCATGACCACGGGATGATAATCAACCAAAAAAAAACCAAATTTATGCACATTCGACCACCTCATATTATAAAACATAAAATACGGATAAAGATTCACACCTCAAAATGTCTACATAGCTCCGAAAATCTGGATGAAGACGACGAATGCAACGAATTCATAGAGCAGGTGAAAAAATTCAAAAATCTTGGAGTGGTACTTGATAGCAATTTCAAATGGGACGCACATATTGCAGAGCTATGTAAAAAAATGAGGAAGGCAGCATTCGCGCTATACCACCTTAGTAACTACGCAAGCTTCTCAATAACAAGGCAAGTTTATTTCTCACTAGTTGAATCTTATCTAAGATATGGAATACTTGCCTGGGGAAATACAACGAACTCTTATCTAAAAGAGGCACAAAGAACTTAAAGCCGAATCTTAAAGATACTTTTGAACAAGAAATCATCGCATTACCAAACTTTCGACAGCAGCAACCAGTCAATCCACTCTATTCTTAACATCCTTAGTATTACGCAACTATTTAAGTTCATTGTGGCAACGGAATATTATGAAGACCAAGATTACAAAAAACCTGTGGACCATGCATACAATACCCGAAAACGAGCTCAAGGCTTCCTGAAACCGGTGAGATTTAAAAACTCACATGGCAGGCAGCAGCTTGAAACAGTTGTACCATCAATCTTTAATGAGCTTCCGATGAATTTAAAAAATATCATGTGTATTTAAAAGAGAAAACACAACCTTAAAGATTTTTTTATTAAAAAATGTTAAAATTATAAAAACAAAACGACAAAAAATTTTAAATTGTAAAATCTTTTAAAAACAAAAAAAAAAAATAGAACTAAATTAAATCTTAAAAAAATGTGAACAACAAATCAAAATGAAATAAAGATATTTTTGTAAAATAACCATCTGCAGACAAGTCTTTAAAGGCTTCGCAGATAATGTATGTAAAAATACTTTGTAAACACTATTTGAATTGTAAATAAAATTGAATTGAATTGAACGTCCAATTTATGGTCGTCATAATCGTCCCAGCAGATCAACAATTGAGCGTCTGGTGGAAAAATTTGAATCCACAGGGACAGTACGAAATGTTCCCGTGCCAATGAGACAAAGAAGTGCCCGTAGTGTCGAGAATATTGCTGCCGCTGAGGCTTCAGTTGCAGAAAGACCAAATGTGTCTCTCACACGTCGTTCTCAAGCGTTGGGCATCTCTGTGACGTCGTTGTGGCGAATTTTGCGAAAAGATCTTGGCCTACATCCTTACAAGATTAAAATGACGCAAGAACTGAAGCCGCTTGACCACCAGAAGCGTCGTACGTTCGTGAATTGGGCTGAGCAACAACTTGAAAATGATTCGGATTTTCATCGAAAAATCATCCTCATCGGCTCACTCCTGGCTGAATGGCTCCGTCAATAAACAAAATATGCGGTATTGGTCAGGCAGCAATCCACACGTACTCCATGAGTCATCATTACATACCGAAAAAATTACAGTTTGCTGTGGTTTATGGGCCGGCGGCGTCATTCGGCCGTACTTCTTCCGTGATGATCAAGACCAGCACGTTACTGTGAATGGGGATCGCTACAGTTCAATGATAACCGAATATTTTTGGCCCTTATTGGATGATATGGACTTGGAGGACGCCACAAGCCACACAGCGAATTTCACATTCAATTTATTGGAAACCAAGTTTGGAGACCGTGTTATCTCACGAAATGGTCCAGTCGCTTGGCCGCCTTGGTCACGCGATTTGACGCCGTTAGACTATTTCCTGTGGGGCTACGTCAAGTCTATGGTCTATGCAAACAAGCCAGCGACGATTGATGAACTACGTACGAATATCGAACGTGAAATTGCAGCAGTATCGGCCGATTTATGCTTGAAAACCGTCGAAAATTGGGTTCAGCGTATGGACTTCTGCAGACGTTTTTGATTTAGTAACAAAGTTTGTGAGCTCGTTGTAAGAAGTTTCGTCTTGGTTGTCAGAAATTGCTATGGCTTGTAAAAGGGTTTTGCAGAAAGTACGAGTTCTATTTTGTCGAGCCTCATGTTGAAGCTGACTGGCTGTCCATGGCTTGCATTACACGACTCAAAGAAAGCATCTCCTGCTGTTTTAAACAAAAATATAGGACCAACGATCCAAAATCTTAGCCAGTCTTCTGTAGGCACATAGTAGCACACGGCCATCACTCTTAGAGTATCCATCTCGACGTGATGATAGTGCAAGTCGCACAGAGCGAATGGAAGAATTAGGAGAAGAACGATCGTTTTTTTGTAGTGGTCTGAGAAACTCAGGTGTACAGTTACTCTCAAAATTGAGCGTACACTAATAAATTTAATGCATTTTATCTTTTTTAACAATTAATAAATCGCTTTTTTAGTATATTTTTTGCTTTATTTTACACTTAATACATTTTACTAATAACTTGAAGGAAACAAAACAAAAATATTTCAAAATTCTATTACGGCTTGTAAACGACTGGGCATCGATTCGACTAATTTTTTGGTGAATGATGGTGGAATACTCTCCCAAACTTCCTTGGCCTTAGTTTTAAGCTCTGTTTTGTCGCTAAGGTTACTATTTTTTAAACGAGTTTTGATTTCTTCCCACAAGTTCTCAATTGGATTGAAATCCGGTAACTGTGGTGGGGTTTTGAGCTGATTTTGTACATTGTAGAGCAACCATTCGCGTACAACGTGTGAAGTGTCACGCTTCGGGTCATTATCTTGTTGGAAATAGAACTCTGAAGGCAAACCCAATTCTTTTGCCGATTGGCGCAGGTTCCTTTTCAGAATATCGAGAAATTTCATTTTGACCATTGTCGTCTCGATAAACTCAAAATTTCCGGTACCACTAGCTGCCATTGAGCCCCACAACATGATACAACCTCCTCCATGTTTTACCGTGGGACACAGATTTTTTTTGGAGCTCCGTATTAGGCTTTCTCCAGACTATTTGCCTGCCATCAGAGCCAAACAAGTTAATTTTTGTCTCGTCGGTAAAAATTACACCTTCCCAAAAACTAAGAGGCAAATTAATGTGCTTTCTAGCGAACTTAATTTGCCTTTGATTCGCCACTGAAATGTATGGCTTTTTCCGAGCAATTCTGCCTTTAATATTGTTTTTCCGAAGTACACGACGAACAGTTTCTGTTGAAATTGAATTTTTAAATTAACATCGAAACTTCTGACGTTAATTTCGGAACACTGTCCTTGGGATTCACTTTGATTTTTCGCACAATAAGTCGTTGGTCACGTTCTGATAGGATTTTTTTTCGGCCTCTACCAAACCTATTCTCCAGCGTACCTTCGTAACGGTGTTTATTAATAATTTTTTGCACCGTCGAATGTGTTCGCCCAACAATTTCACCAATTTCCCGTAGAGACTTTCCTTTGCAATTTTCAAAAAAATTCAAAAAATTGAAATATGATCTTTCCATACCGCAAAACAATATCGAAATGAGCTTCAAGATCTCTAAACGCAAGAACTGGCTGCTCAGATAGCGGTAAAAATTTAATAGTTTTCTTGTAAATAATCTTTCCACAGGGTGTACGCTCAATTTTGTGTGATGTACTATATATTCAACGAATATTTCGTTTTGTATTTATAAAAAATAGAGACGACCTCGAAAATTTTAAGTAAGTACCTTTTGGTAAATGTCAAAATGTGTACTTTCTTAATATAAAAATGTTCCTATTTAAAATTCAATTCCTGCCTTTCAAAATAGGATGTTTGTGATTTACCTTATGGTGTACGCTCAATTTTGAGAGGAACTGTATTTGGTTTCAATTGAATTCCGTGGGTGGAGTTCGAAGTGGGACGGATGATTTGAGATCGACGTATTCAAAGTTTGGAAGATTAAGCTCAAATAAGGAGATGCGAAAATCGATTGCACTTCAACAACTTTAACATTGGAAGTTGAATTTGTATTCGCTTTTGGCTGTTGTTTTTCAACTTCTTCAATAAAATGTTATAAATCAAACAGTCAGAATTATGAAATATTATATAGCCTTGATTTAAAAGTATTAAATTTTGCGAGAACTCTGCTTATAGGGATTCATATTTTAAAAGCTTGAGGACCAGTTGCATGGTTTGTAAGATTGCTTTTCTTTGGAAGATATTAACCATTGTTTGGAATATAAAGGCGTGATTATCGTTATGTCCTTTTTGAAAGAGTTGAAAAGTAAAGGGTCCGCTAAATAACTTCTTTTTTTTTTTGAAAATGCTATAACTGCTGAACATTTTCTCAAATTTCTTTTTTATTTGAAAGTACAAACCTTCCGGTTAATAATGGAAAATAATTTCATTCAAATGGCTGCCTCGGCTGGCCATCCAGTAGCCTACACGATCAGTCCAATTTTTAAGCACCTTATCGATTGTGTGCAGCTGTATTTCACCAATGGCTTCACGAATATTGTCCTTTAAAGCGTCAATTGTCTCCGGCTTGCCGGCGTAACACTTATCTTTTAGGGCACCGCACAAATAATAGTCCAACGGTGTCAAATCGCAGCTCCGAGGTGGCCAAAGAACATCAGCTCTGCGGCTGATAATGCGATCTTCAAAAACAGGGCGCAAAACATCGAGTGTAGCTTCGGCTGTGTGGCACGTAGCGCCATCCTGTTGAAACCAAATGTTGCCAATATCCTCCTCTTCAATTTTTGTGAACAAAAATTCGTTCAACATGGCCCGATAACGATCGACATTGACCATAACGGCCACTCCTTGCTCATTTTCGAAGAAAAATGACCCAATTATGCCTCTGGATCAAAATCCGCACCAAACAGTGACTGGTTTTGGGTGTATCGGCTTTTTAATGTATGCGTGCGGGTTTTCTGTGCTCCAAATGCGACAATATTGCTTGTTTACATACCCGCCAAGATCAAAATGAGCTTCATCTGAAAAGATGATTTTTTTGGCAAAATCGGCATCTTTTGTAAGTCGATCGCAGGCCCACTTAGCGAAGCGAAAACGCATTGGATGGTCAGTTGGCTTCAACTCCTGAAGCAATTGGACTTTGTATAGCGTAATACCAAGGTCTTTATGCAAAATTCGTCTCAATGATGTCTCCGAAATGTTCAATTGTTGAAAACGATGGTGAATTGATGTTATGGCGCTTCACGCACACTTTCTGCCACAGCAGGAATATTCTCGGGTATACGCACTGTTTTTAGCTTTTTACGCTTTGGTTTATAGATGAGGATGCCGGTTTCTTTCACTTTTTTCACAAGATAACGAACATACGGAGCTGACGGTGCTTCATTTCATCCAAAATCCGTACGCAATTTTCGCCATGATTGTCAAAGTAATGTCGCAATATAGTATTTCCCAGCGTTGTTCAAGCGTATACACGACCATATTCGTTCAGCGGAAGGATAAAACTAATTATCTGCCAAATCAGACATGAGCTAAATCAGACATGAACGAAATAAGCACTAGTTGAAAAAAAAACGTTAGATGGCGGACCATTTACATAATTTCAGTCCCGAGATTTCGACCGCCTCTTCCTTCCGAGCTGGGAACTGCTCAGCATAGGATCATTTTCTTCTGCTTAATATATGACTTTAAGAGGATCACATTCAGCCCAGTTTTCTTTGCAGATTTTGATAGTTGTTTCCAGGCCGATTTCGAGAGATTTTTTATCCATGTGTCATTTTCTGGTAAGACATCTAGGATTGGGTTCATGATAAGAAACCACAACATACGAGTTGTGCAATATACGAGTCATGCAGTTTTAGACATGTGTTTTAATCTTGTCATTTAGCTTTCTCTCGATGCTTTTTCTTTCAATTGCCTCATGTGAGTTGCACCGTGTGCTTCTTTTTGCCAATATATTAACGATAAAAAAGCATCAATCTACAGTCGAGTAGTTTTTGAAAAAAAAAAAAAAAAAAAATGGTTGCTCCATAATTTTCTAATGTTTTCATGTGTCGGTGTTGCAGACGTCACTCTGAGTCTTGAAAAATGGGAAAGACTTACAGGATTCACATTTCTGAAACACATTTTCAAGAACTTCCGTGGAAATTTGGATCAGGAAATAGAGAAAGGGGCACATCAATGTTTGAAATGGCCTCAACTAAAAACTGTTTGGTAGTCTCTTTAGTTAGTTAGTTACTTAGTTTAGTCAAGTGGCTAAATAAAAATAATATTGATGAAACTTTTGGCATTAAAATTGAACAAAAAAGATTTTATTTGAATTTGTCCGGAAACTTATGAACGGCAGTGTATATATTTATGCATATTTTTTTATCTGATAAGGTAGCTGTAAACTATAAATTTAATTAATTTTTAAACTTTTTTTATTGGAAAACTAAATTGGTTTTGATTGAAGAAGTGAAAATGTCCTTTTTTTGACAGTTTTTTCGTCATTAAATTCAAACCACCCTGCGGAATTTAACCAAAAGCTTTCAATGTGATCTTTATAGACACGCGCTTCGAATGAAACCAATTTGGCTTCGATAGCTTGATTTGTTCTCGAGTTCAAAAGAATCCGCACAAACGTACGTATGTACACACACACACACAGACATCTTTCTAAAAACAATGGAATCCGACTACTTGGACCGCGAAATGTGGAGAAATGTAAAAATTTTGAATTTCAAAAATCGGACCGATTACAAGAACTTCCTGATGGGAAGTAAAATATTTAAAATTAAAATAAAGTTTTGTATTGCATATTGAACGGTGGTACGGAACCCTTCGTGTGAGAGACAAAATCGCATTTGTCCGCTTTTAAGTTTTTTACCAGAATAAAATACTGAATTCTACATTTCCAAAGAGGATGGATTTTTAAGTTCAATTTCGTCTTGTTTTCGTTAGCTCCTGCTGGCCCTGGAACTGGAAGTCTGAACAGAATGAGACCGAAATTTTGATTGATACGGCAAAACGAGAATTTACTGAACGTTTACGGAAAGGCATTTGACACAGTAAGTGTTTGCCAGAACTTGAGTGCGGTTCTCTTTGTATTTTGACAAACGTTTTATCCCGCTTAATTCTAACATGGTAAGGCCTTTTTTTCCGCATTGGTCCCAATTCTTGGGTTGGTGTTGAACTCATCAATCCAGTCACCATAAAGCAGCCGAGTCTTTGAGTTATCATGATCATCGCAATATATACTCGGACCTAAAAATAGCAACGAATTTTGTACCACTTAAGGATTGAGAACCCATGTCTTGTCAATCATCTTGCTTATGTAGAAGACTTTAAGTGCTTCCCCTTATCCTATAAGCTATGTTGAATTCACAAATCACATTTGGAGTTCGAAATGGGTCAATATATTTCGTCACCGTTTTTGGGTGTCAATTCGTCAACCAGTCTGCTTAGTGTGCAGTTGCTCAGCCTCAGTCACCTTTCGTGGTTGCGATCATAGCACTGGAGTGGTCGAGCAGCAGAAGTCGAACTGCAGCCATGGGTCAATCGAAACCAAAATAAACCTGATTTTTTAAAACCACTACAAAATCGTTCATTTCTTCTCTCTCAGACATTCTGCTCGCCCTCTGTGCAAATGCATTATAAAAATACTCACAGCCCCTAGAAAGCACGCAAAATTATAAAAAAAAACTGAAGACTTATAAAGGTGCAATAAAGTCCCAAGGGTATGAATTTTTCGTTTTCAAAAACGACAAATATTGTGCGTCATCTTCCATACTAACTTGCGTGCACACCGCCATTTCAGGTACTTGTAAAAGCAAATCTGCTCGAGGCACATTTTGACTCTAGTTGAACACTGCTTGAAACGGAACTAAAAATCGAATATGCTCGACAGATTTTTTTCTAGAAGCTTTCCGATGAAAAATAATCAAAATTCAATCGGGAATCTATACTTTGTGTGACATATTTTAAAAGACGTACATTTGTTTTAAATACTTACAAAATAGTCCGCCATTCGAGCATACAACGTTCCTAGGTCAAACTGCAGTCGCTGGTCGACCAGAGCCCTCACTCGCACATCCTTCGGATACAAACAATCATCCTTTCCGTATGCCGCCACCAAATATGCTAAAATCGCACGACTGGTCCATAAAAAAAAATAAATATAAATTTCAAAACTAAATTGGAATAACCCGTCAATGTTTACCTCTCCCACAAGACCAATCCATCGTCGTCAATGGTTGGCAAACAATGTTGTGGATTTAGTTGCACAAACTCTGGCTTCATTTGCTCACCCTCCATGACATTGACCACTTTCATGTCAAACTCTAGGTCCAACATCTTAGCCAGCATCATAATCGATCGGCATGGTGGACTCGGAGGCACATAATACAAAACAGGCGGCATCTTTCCTCCCCTAAAAAGGCAATAAACAAATTCCTTGACAATCTCTTGTGTCTCGTTGACCATAGGCTCCATACAGAAGTGAACTTATCGGTTCACCACGGCAAGACACTTCAAACTGAAATACGATTAGGATCCGAAACACTCACACGATGTATGAAAGTGACAAATGGCCAATTACTTTGGACAATTTCCCCAGTAATGACCCACAATGGAACTGCTTTAACCTCTTAACCCGCCCGCCCGCCCACACCGGTCGAACAGAAGAAAATCAATCAATCAATTTAGGGGCAGCAAATAACTTATTTACACAGAGAGCAGAACCTGACCACAAAGTTGCTCTTCGATCCGATCGAATTTTTGACAACTTCCTTATAGATTACCGCCTGGGGGCGGCCAAGAAATAAGTTCACTTGTGTATGGAAGAGAAAAACACAAAACCAAAAACAGTGTCACACTTTAGCGGACTCACTTGGTACTCACTTGGCTCGGACGATTAATTTATGCTGCACAACAGCGATAGTATCTATGCAGTTACCCAGTTTGATTGGGATGTGCCCCCGTTGACCGTAGCCTATTGATTGACGACCGAAGGACGTTCTTCCTACGGAATAATGTATAACCACAATCGAATGGAACTCGAATCTCGGCCAAGCGAAGGAAAGAGCCTCAAATGAATGCTTTCTGTTTCTGTTTCTGTTTCTGTTTTCGGTTTCGTTTTTTATTCATGTCCTGGAATTCGCTTTCGGTGGCATTGAGCACGGCATGTGTTTGGGGCTTTAAATAGGCCCACTGGAGTTGCTAAGATACAACCCCGGGGACAAAACACAAACCGAACGACAGCTGCAGCAGCGCGACATGAGAACTTTTTAGGCGGTAATATCGACTTGGAACTAGTGCCTCGATACACAGCCACGATGTGTGAGGTGCTGTGTGAAAGTGTCACCCGAATGGGTGGTGACCGCGGGCAATGGAGCTACTCATATGTATTCAAGAGATCCTGTGGCGCAGTAAGCCATACATAGGAAGGGGAAAACCTTGGATACATGGCCAGCGGTCAGTTTAATGTAGCGAAGCATGACCATCTGAGTTTTCCTTGTTCAATGTTTAATGCGATTGGTTTTTACTTAAAGAAAACGAAAGAGATGCACGTGGACAGCAGAGTTGAACGCACGTACCGATAAGCTTAATTGTTGGGCTCTGTGCATGTAATTTCTTTCGAGAGTCGGAGTGGGTACCCAACACATTTTCCAGCAGTTCGAGGTCAAAGTAATTGTAAAAGGGTTCCGGGAACTTTGTTTTAATATGCTGTGTGACACTGGTGGTGGTCTGGATTTTAGGACACGTAAACTTCGTAAATGTTCAGATTCTTGGAAGGCATGTACTTAAAGTGGTCAATAAATATCAGGTGCCTTTTTGATGGCAAATCGACATGTAAGAAGGAATTTCTCATTCGCAAGTTTCGTTTCTCTTGAGCTTCAGTTTGATACGAAACGTGCATAACGAGTTCGTTTCTAAATGAGACAAGGACAACATCAACACCAAGCAATTTCATTTCTGCATGCATTTGTATTTTTGTATGGATATGGATATGGAGTTTAAACAAGGTGGCCCAAAATGTATCACCCTATCGGAAGGTGCTTAAGTTATTTCAACTTTGAACGGTGTCACTTAATTTAACTCAAGACTTAACAGAAAAATAAACACAAACTTATGATAAAACTCTTTGTTGAAAGGGGAGAAACACTAAAAGTAAAATTTAAATTTCAATTCAATTCAATTTTACTTATTTATTTCACATATAGAACAAGGATACATTGCTTCCTAATTAACAAAAATAAATACATTGAAGGAAACATTTAAGGAATAGTAGGAGATATTAGTATTATACTTATTATACCACAAAGCTGATTAGATTATTGATTATTAATTATTGAATTGCGTCTTAAATCAGGAGGCAACTTGTTAAATAGAAGAATAAAAATTCAGGAACTGCTGCGTATAATGCCTTGGAATAATACCATGCCAGCTTTCATTACTTCGTAGTTTGTATGAAGTAGATGCTTGATTAAAAGTATTACCGCTTCTTACAAAAAAACCTTAAACACTTTATAAAAGTAGAGATGTTTTAAAGGGAGAATCTCGACGTCTTTTTTTCCACATAAATCTTAAAATATGTTCTTGCGCCACTATCAGGGGTTGTGTATTGTAGTTATAAGTGCCGCCCCAATACAATAAACCATATTGGATTTTAGACTGGACTAGACCGTAATAGACAGTTTCTAAAAGTTTTTTGGAACAAAATTTTCTTAGATGATACAATATACGAGCAGTCGTTGCTAAGTATTTTTTTAGGAACGCAATGTGCATATTCCAATTCATTTTGTTGTCAATCTTGAAGCATTTTGTCGAGCAAGGCAAATTGTATGTGGGGTCTTGAAAGATCTACAAACCTCTGAGCTCACACAGATATTTTAACAGTCACAACTGTGGAAAACGAGATCTGGTGAAACGTGTTCAAAAGTTGTTTGATTAAAAAACATCAGCTTGGTTTTGTCGCTGAGTACGAGCTTATGAATCGAAAACCAGTTTCTTAAGATTTCAAGATCATAGTTTATATCAGTAATAAAAAAAAACGGATGAATTATTATATACACATGCAATGTCATCTGCAAAACCAGTTAGTTTGGCCTTCAATGGCAGATCAAAAATAGAATTAATTTATATAAGAAATAATATAGGGCCGAGAACAACCCCTTGGGGTACGCCAGTACGAACATCAAAAGTTTCGCTGAATTTAGTGCCTAGTTTTAGCATTTGTTTTCTATCTTTGAGATACGATTCAAACCAGTAAAGAATAAAACCTCGAAAGCCAGCTTTTCTTAATTTTCACAAGAGAATATTATGATCAACTGTATTAAACGCTTTTTTTATGTCAATAAATAAGGACGCAGTTTTTTTCTTGTGATTCAGACTATTGTAAATATTAGAGCAAAAATTAAGGAGCGCATCCTCTGTAGAATTACAATTTCTAAAGCCATACTGCACAGGGCTTAAGAATGAACTGCCCTCAAGAAAATTAATTACCCGGCTATTTATTAACTTTTCAAAAATATTTGTATATATAGAGAGGAGAGAAATGGGTCTATAATTGTTAATGTCCTTTCGATCACCATTTTTAAATATGGGTATAACCTCGGCCAATATTAGAGTAGAAGGAAAGATACCACCAGATAATTGCTTTTATTGAAAATATGAGCTAAGATATCCGTAATGTTAAAAGATATGTTCCTTATGAAGGAATTTGAGTAACAATTTAGAGAGGATAAGTTAGATTTTTTCAGATGCATAATTACCGACGTAATTGGCTCAAAGAAGAAGCTGTTTGCATTGTTTAATTCACTACTGAAGTAAATATCATCACAACTCATTTTATTTTTAAAACCTGCATTGGCAAGGATGATTGAAGGAACATTAGTGAAAACTCATTAAAAGACGTTGCGAGAAATTCATTATTTGTAGCCTCCATGTTATTAATTTTTATACATGATGGTGGCCCAGAAGGAACCTTTTTTATTAAAGAGCTCATTATTTATGCTCCATTCCTTTTTCAAATTGCCTTTAGCTGTGGTAAATTTATTCATATAAAATTTTTCCTTACAAATAGGCACTTCAGATCTAACTTCTTTGCAAATCTTCAGATATTTTTTCTTCAGACGGTCATCGTTAGGATGTTTTCTACACTTAAAGTGAAGTTTGTTTTTATAAATTATTTTTTTCAGCAAATTCTTGGTCATCCAAGGTTTGAGTCTTTCCAACTTAAAACTTCTGATGTCGTTACTTACAGTACATAAAACAACTTGACTGTTTAAGAATTTGAGAATTAAATCTAAGGCAGAGGAGGGATCAGGTTCTTCATATACATTTGCCCAATTTTCGCGAAGTAATCGAGCATTAAGTTTATCAAAGTCTATTCAAACGTTACTGTGAAAAGGTATGAATGAGAATCGTCATGCAGTGATCAGAGATTCTAAAATCAGATACAGTGCTTAACAATGCCAGATTAGTATTTCGGCAAAGTCAGGCAAAAATATGATCAGTGCATGTTGCGGAAGTATCACTAATTCTGGTTGGTACATCAATACAGGACTCCACATCATTAGCTGCCATTAAACTCTTGTAGATTACCAAGTCTGAGGAATCATCAAGCAGATCTAAGTTAAGGTCACCAAAAATAAAAAGATTACTGGCATTCTGTATGCTTAAAATCGAAGTAAGGTCTTCTATAAAAACATCTTTACTCTTATTATGAAATCTGTAAATACAAAGAAACACTAGGTTCTGACTTTCCAAAGCACAAGATACCTTGAGCATGTCTGCACTCGGGAGAGAGAAGGATTTATACTTTTCACTCTGAAAGACAGCAACACCACCTGCAGCAAAGCAATTATTGCAGTGAGGATAGACTATATATCGAGGAATATTGTAAAGGTCTTTTTCGTTATCATAAATCCATACTTCAGTTAAAAATTTTAGATTAGCTTTATTGACAAAAGATTCTAGGTGAGCAACGAACAAATCAAAATTTTTTCTCAAGCTTCTAATATTTTGATTGATAGCATTAAATCGACTATTCAATTTGTCTGGGTAAAAACAATATTTAACATTTCTTTTTCAAAAGTACAAAAGGGAGAATATAATAAATTGCTTAGAGGATCTTTAATTATACTATTACTTATATTAACCATAGCTAAAAATCAAGGAAATAATAATGTTACGATATGTTTTCAAGGTCCTCATAGATATAGAAACTTTTTGTCTTTTTTAATTTGTTTAGCTTTGTTAAATACATGTCGATAGTATTGCGTAAGGCTTTCGTTAAAATAAATTGGTTTATTTTCTTTGATACTAATAAAAACACCTTAATTGAATACTCTGTTTCTTGGTTATGATCCTCTGTTTGCATTCCATAGATTTAAATCTAACACAAACTATGTTGAATGATTTCACCGAAACATTGTCCAATGACTTTCGCTTAATTGTTCTGACATAGCAAGATTTGATGTCGTCACAAGTAATGCTTTCCCCCAAATCTTCCTGAAATAGCTTTACCGTAGTTGGCAGCCCATTGTTGAATTGCCATATAAAAGTATATAGTATTCAATAAGCATATCTTATTGAATTCGTTGAAGTCAAAGGTAAATAGCCAGTTTTCAACATCTCATAGTAATAAAGACTATTTTCGAACGTATCTTTTTTAAGAGGTAACCGGATAAATATTCTGGGCAGAGGTTAACAAATTTAAATGAGTATGAGTATTGTAATGTGGAATAGTAGACATAAAACTATAAAACTTCGAAGTGGGTAGGCAGTTAAATTCTAAGTTAGCAAATTGCCGCTTCTTAAGAAAAAAAGTATGAGCAAATTTTGTAAAACGATAAAAAAAAAAACAACACAGCGGGGGCCTTCACGGTGGAGTGGCAAAACGAAAACCCTTATTACAATTTGTTCAGGTATGGTCGTTCTGTTGGACGACAAATACTTAAGTCATTCTATGAACAAGGCTAACTTGATTTGGTTATAAGGCTTAATAAACCTTTAATTGATAAAGTTTCTTGCTAAAAATATTGACAGTAAAATGAAAAAATGCCCGAAAACTTATGAACGGCAGTGTATATGTATATTTATCTTATGTTAATACAATATAAGACACATAAAAACTGTAAGTAAAATTGACTTATTTGATTTCAAAACAAGTGAAATTGTCATTTTTTAGGGTTCCGTACCTCAAAAGGAAAATCATAACCCTCATGGGATCACTCTGTTGTCCGTCCGTCTGTCTATCTGTCAAGACCCTTTTCTCAGGAACTCGTCGAGGTATCAAAATGGAATTTATTTCAAATACCCAGGTCTACTGTCTGTTGGAGCTGTCAAATCAATTCTAATCCAACGCAATCAAAATATTCAGCTGTTTATGCCGCAAATTTTCGACACTCGCAAGGGAATAAAAACCTACAGTGTACTTCCCGTGAATTCAGAATCTTGAAATTTGTTACGAAGCAACGACTTATAGCACAGATAAAGGAAAAATTGCGAAAACCGTAGTTTTTTTGTAACATCATATAATAAAAATATTTTTAATAAGTTTAAACTTTCTTCTTCTTTCCTCATGAATGCGAAGAGGTCTGAAATTAAAATTCATATAAAATGCTCAAGTCTGTAAGATATACGAAACGAAAAAATCCGCACAAACGTACGTGCACACACGTGGAATCTGACTACTCGATATGGAACTTTAGAATTCCAAAAATCTGACCCATTACAAGAAATTTCAGGTGGGAACTTCAACACATTTTTGTGACGAAAGTCCAAATTTGCGGTTTTCCGATTTTTCCCTTTATTTGTGCTTACCACTTCGCTGTTAAAACTACTATCATGGTATATCGTACTACTATATTACTTCTTGACAAATGTTATGATTCTAGTTCAACGCCTAAAAGATTTTGATTCCCTTGCGATCGTCAAACTAAGCGGCATAAACTGGCGTATCTTTGGACTCCGTCGGTTTAGAAGCTTAATAAAAGGACCGTTTTCATGAGTACTATATTTGGTATTATTTTCAACTTTACACCTCCAAACCGAAAAAGGGTCATGACAGACAGACAGACGGACAACGAAGTGCTGCTAGAAGAGTTGCGTTTTCCTGTTTAGGTACGTAACCTTGAAGTGTTCCATACCACCGTAAAATTTGCAAGACTTCATGTTTTATTTTTTTTTTTTTAGTTTTATTTTGAGTTGCGATTTCAAAAATTTGCTTGTAGGCGATTTGACCTCCCCACACATTAAACTTCCATTTTGATGTTAAAAAAATGCTTTTACCGTGCGGTTAGATAATGTAAAAGCTAGCTTTATGAGTACACATCTCATTTCTATTTGAAGAACGAGAGGTCTATTGTGAATCCTTGCAGTCGGAGATTGCTGGAACCATTCACTTTTGTAGGATTGAAGAGTATTGCATGAAGACGTGTTTTCAGCGCTTTTGTGTGGCGTGTTAAGGACAAGCAAATACTGAATGGTATGATCTTCATATTCAGTGGCGCAGCTTCGTCAGATAATTGCAATTTGTCATGGGCTAGATAATGTTTATGATTTAAAGGGTTTTATACCCAAAGCGCGTGAACGGAACCTTTTTAATAATGATCCGCTGTCGGTCCGTCCATCGGATCAGTATCTTCACTATCTTGTGATCCATAATACTAAGACACTTACAATTTTTACAAAATGTGAACCACTGTGGTTGCTATAGCATCATATAATAAAATTATCATAAAGTTGTAAACAGAAGGGGCCGCATACATAAAAATGTTTTTTTAAATCGTCGCAAAATTTTACGCCTAAAATTTGTCTATGAAAGTTTAAACTTATTTTGAATCGCAAGTAAATTTTATGGCAAAAAGTATTCGAAATTTATTGAAAAAGAAACTCAATTTAATGCTATGAAGTAAGATGGAAAGGTACGGAACCCTTCGTGAGCCTTTTCGATACGCTCTTGGCCGCTATGATGTATTTTGAACCTTTTTAAAATTTGAGCATAAATTGAATTGCCTACTTCTAAGACTGTCGTTGTCTTGCCATTTCACTCCTTCCTTACTTCCCTCGCTTGGAATAGAATAAAATCAGACACTTAATTTTCACTGATTTTTGTATGACATTTTTCCGCAACGTTTAATTTATGGTGCGACTTGAAGGCATTGCCAGTTATCACCGAAATTCGATTCGAAGGACTAAGGCTTAAGAAGTTCAATAAAAGTGGTAATTAAAGATAGTACGTAGCTACTTTATGCAAACAGTCAAACATTTCCGTGGATCTTGTTCGCCTATTTTGCAGGTCTCATCCGCGAATACGGAAAGGAATCAACAAATATTATTATAAGAATACCTTCAATACAAGCTGTGAAGAGAAAACTTGGATCAAAACGAAAACCGAACACTTTTTTTTATATAAAATGGCCTGAGATTTGCAAATCAAAAGATAAGCATTTATTCCATGCAATACTGTGCAGCTCAATGCTGTAGCTGTACCTCTTCAACGATATTTGCAGAGAACTCCGATCGTTATTGCTATGCTGCTCGACCATTTTTTTAAAAGTATTTTAAAGTATGTAAAGTTTTTTCTGTTCTGCTGGGAAAATTTCTGTTCTGCTTTTGTTGCAGCGAGCGCATTTTAAATCTAGTAAGATTAGGTTAAGCGTTCGGACTATGATTCCAATTCGATATTCTCGATGGAAGTACAAGCGTGATTAGTTTTTATTGACAAATGAAAAGAAAACAAAGAAAATATAAGTAAAATTGTGGAATGAAAATTTTTGTTGAACGTTTTTATTGGAATTGAATTTTCTCATTTATTTCATAGCTCCTGCACAATTATTCGACTTCATCTCAAATTAACTGCTTTGGGAAGAACTTGACGGAAAGGTTCGAGTATTCGAAGATATAAAAATAGCCCAACTGGTTGGCGAAGGTGGTAGAGCGCCTGCTTTCAATTGTCTCAATTGATAGGACGCAGGTTCCATTCCTAAAGTGGTCTAGTTTTTCGAATTAGGTCACCAATTGCCATTAGGATCAAGTTGATGGCACTATCACTGGATTGGTCGACTGGCGATAGTAGTCTGACTATTGGGTGGCATTATTGTAGTGGTTGTTGTATCGGCTTAATCTTTTATTCGTTTTCAGAATAGTGGTTTGTGTAGATTGTGTGTAGATTGCTGTGAAGGCATAAGACTGACAGCGGGGAATCAGGCTAAATCTTTTAAACTTTCAAAGTTTAATAAATAATATAAAATAATGGCGAATAAAATCCTGCGAATTAGGTGAGAGCTTAACAAGTCGACATCACGAAAGTGAGTTGAAACCAGAAACACCTGAGTTTCATTCTTCTTCAAATTCTTCCGCTCGCTTTGTGCTACACGCATTAAAAGAGTATAAATATCCTCTTGAAGAGCGAGCAAATAATAAAACAAAACTCTATTTTATTACCCAAGAGTTTTCATTTTTCAGGTTTACTAGATTTGATTATTTTTCTTAATATATAACTATGTAAATTGAATGACGAACATTTTTATGTAATTTACTGGGACAGAATATTCCATCTGGAATTAGGGTACATTTTTAATTTTTGAAAATTCTTAAAATATATATGAATAATATTGTTACCGAATGCACACAAACAGACATACTTTCAAAAACTATTCAAACCAACTCTGGGGAGCTCGAAATGTGGAGCAATGTATAAAATATTGATTTAAAAATATTGGAACGATTAAAAAATTTCTAAAAGCAAGGTTTCTAAATAAATTTTATTATTTTTTTATATAGTAAATGTTGTTCCCTTATTATTTATACAACAATT
Organism: Orthonevra nobilis; assembly: GCA_963555765.1. NCBI lineage: Eukaryota > Metazoa > Arthropoda > Insecta > Diptera > Syrphidae > Orthonevra > Orthonevra nobilis. Next base: position 7,026,845 of record OY743225.1, read on the forward strand.
GTGGTATTAATTTATTTATAATAATTTCTCATAAACTCATGACACTGCTTAAAAAGTGCAACATATTGTAATTGCCAATTTGATAGGAGAGAGTTGAATAAAGTTAACCGCTCTATTTTAAAAAATTAAAATACTAATAAAATGTATGAAAATAAAATAAAATATGAGTAAATAAATAAAGGAGTTATTTTTATAGAAGAAAGAAAAAAAATAAATTATATTTTTGAAGCTATAAAAAGGCAGTGGCAAATTAATCTATATATTAATTAATATGTGATAGTATTTTATTATTATTATTATTATAATCTTTATTATTATGTAAGTAAATTACAAGAATAATATTTGCTTAGCCATGGCTACCAAGACTATCAGCTAATTATTTTAATAAATAAAATATGTTTACTTATTTGTACATATTAACGAGGAGTAGGTATAAGTTAAGAAAAAAAAATGTATAGTGTTGATTTAATTATGATTGTATGGGTAATAGTATTAAACAGAACAAAAGAATTGGTTAAATGTTATTAATAATATTTAAATACTTGAGAAGCGTAAATGTTTTCTTGATGTTGGTTTCTGATGGTGTCATGAGTAGTTCTTTAAGTGAAAGAGAGCAGGATGTGCTTTTGAGTGCGTCCTTAACCTTCTGGCAGTCGAGGAGATGTTGCATGGATTGGGGTGTATTATTACAGCAAAGATGACAGTTGGATGGTGTGGTTTTGTTCAGGAGGTACCCATGTTATCATTTTTTTGAACAGCTGGATGGATATACTGTGGAAAGGCCTCCGGGGTTAGTTGATGAGTAGCGATGAGTATATTCTTTCCAACATGTTTGCCTTTTAGCTTTTGATTTCTCTCTGAAGGTCAATTCGGTTGAGGCACTTGAACATTTGGAGTGGTTCTTTAATCGCATATTTTGCTACTTGATCGGCGGTTTCGTTTCCTAGAATTCACATGTGCCCAGGCACGTAAAGGAGTTTTTAGATTTTTTGTGTTGTGTCAGCTTATCTCTGATGGCTTTTTAAAGCTTCTAATGTAGATAGGCTATCTGTACAAACGCATGTGATAATAATTAGGTTAACAAGTTTACATCTAGGTCACCCTCGTTTAAGTCACAACAAAGCAGACAATGATACTAATAACAAATTGCAGGACTCGATGAACATCCCCTCCTTTTTGTATTGAAATTTTACTAATGGAAGGGATCTCTCAGCTTGAAAAAAATTATAATCGGAAAGCAATATTAATTCTTATCTGCTTGTTTACTTCCCATCAGGAAATTCTTGTAATCGGTCCGATTTTCGAAATTTAAAATTTTTACATTTCTGCACGTTTGACGTACTTACGTACGTACGTTTATGCGGATTCTTTCGTACAGCCTAACTCGAGAACTCGCTTTCATTCGAAGCGTGTGTGCATAAAGATCACCTGAAAAGCTTTTGGTTAAATTTCACAGGGTGGTTTGAATTTTATGACGAAAAAACTGTCAAAAAAAGGGACAATTTCACTATACATAAATATATACACTGCCGTTCATAAGTTTCCGGACAAATTCATATAAATTTTTTTTTGTTCAATTTTAATGCCAAAAGTATTATGTTTATTTAGCCAATTGACTAAACTCAGTAAGTTACTAACTATATAGACTACCAAAAAGACTTAAACATTATTTAGTTGATGCCATTTCATACATTGATGTGTCCCTTTCTCTATTTCCTGATCCAAATTTCCACGCAAGTTCTTTGAAAATTGTTTCAGAAATGTGAATCCTGTAAGTCTTTCCCACTTTTCAAGACTCAGAGTGACGTTTGCAACACTGACATGAAAACATCCTTAGAAAATTATGGAGCCACCAGTTTTTTTTGTTCATAACCTGCTCGGCTGTAGCTTGACGCTTTTTTATAGTTATTATATATTAGCAAACAGAAGCTCATGGTGCAGTTGAATTCAAAGAAAAAGCGTCAAGAGAAAGCTTAGTGACAAAAATAAAGCGCATAGATAAAACTGCATTACTCGTATATTATAGAGCGTTGCAAGGAGGATCATAACATCCGATGTAGTTTGTTTTCCACTGTTGTGGTTTCTTATCTTGAACCCAATCCTAGAAGTCTTTCCAGAAAATTATATAGAGATAAACAAACCCTCGATATCGGCCTTTGAAACAACTATCAAAATCTGCAATGCAAACTGGACCAGAAGAAAAAGATCCTATGCTGAACAGTTCCTAGCTTGGAAAGAAGAGGCGGTCGAAATCTCTGGACTGAGACTGAGACTATTCAGAGCAATGGTAAATATCTTCCAAAGGAAAGCAATCTTACAAATTTGATTGATTAGTAATAATTTCAAAAATACATGATGTTGAGATAAGTGGCCTTTCAAAATGTTTATATCGAATCAATTTAAATTCTGCAAACAAAAAGCAATGCCTTGTTACAAATTTCCCTTAGCTCATTTTGAAAACAACTTTTTAAATTTTTTTTTCCTAAAATAGCGTAAGTAACAGTAATGATTTGTAAGTGATAACTCAGCACAAATTTTAATAAAAAGTTTTCTGAGCAAGAGAAAGTTTGCAAAGAAATTGCAGAGTTCAACCGAATCAGACAAATTTTTGTGTCGCTATGCAACTAGTCCTCAAACTTTTAAAATATGTATCCCTAAAAACAGAGTTCTTACAAATTTAATACTTTTTCAACTAAGCTATATAATATTTGATAATTCTGACTGTCTGATTTATAACACTTTATTGAAGGAGTTGAAAAACAACTGCCAAAAGCAAGTACAAATTCAACTTCCAATGTTAAAGTTATTATGAAATCGATTTTCGCAACTCTAAATTTAAAATATTTTTTCTTCACGTAGAGTTGGATACTGGCTAAGATTTTTGGTCTTTGGTCCTACATTACAGTCGAAAATGCTTTAATTGAGTCGTTTTATGCAAGCCATGGACAGCCAGCCGGCAAAATCAATTATCTCAAGGTTACACACCCCAAACCGAAGCCTGCAAAATTCGACATGGAAATATCATAGTAGAATTGCAGTCAATGCTGAGGACATGGAAGAACCAACAATGCCATCTACCTGACCTAGACGAAGTACAAATAGCAAGATAGAACTTCTAAAAGCGGCGGCGATGACTTAGTTGGGAGTATGCACCAACTCATCTGCAATACATCGTCAGAAGAAAGCATACGAGATGATTGGAATCTGAGTATTGGTTGCCCAATCCTGAAGGAAGGAGACCAATTACAGAGGTATCAATTTCCTTAAAATTGCAATAACATCTATTCCGCCGTATGATGTGACCGTCTGAAGCCGTTCGTCAACAACCTGATAGGTCCGTATCAATGTGGTTTTCGACCGGAAAAGTCCACCATAGACCAAAAAGTAACATAACGGCAGATCTTGGAAAAAACCCACGAGCTCCAAGTCGGTAGGTAACACCTTTTCATCAATTTCAAGGTTGGTTTTGGTTTCTGTTTAGTCCACAGAGACGAGATATATGAAGACATTTCTAGGTTTGGCATCCCTGCCAAGCTCGTCCTTTTGTGCAGGATGGCGATGGAGGTCACTGTCATGCGATTTCTTCGACATCATACTTGGGACAATAGTGCAAAGAAGCTTGTCAATACCAGAGGGCAAAAAGAAGCATATGCTGCCATCAACAAAAACCAAATCCGATGTCTAGGTCAGAACGTTACCATAGACAGCTAAAACATTGCGGTAATTAGGGCTTTGTCTATCTTGGCTCCGCTGTAAAAACAGATAATAACACCAGCGCTGAGATCAAACGAAGAATACTTCTTCTTGTTAAGAAAGTTATGCACTCTTTCGAAGAACTGAAGTGTCGCTCTATAAGACCCATATCATCCCCTCCTACTGTATGGTGCAGAAGAACGGACACTTCCAAAAGCGGATGAAGGCCCCTTAGGTCGTTTCGAGAGAAAAGTGTGAACTTTTGTCCCATCTGCATTGACGGTGATTGGAGGAGAAGATTCAACAACATGCTACGAGTTGTACAGCGACATCGACTTAGCCAAAAGGATAAAATACCAATGCCACGCCGATTGTAACGTTATCTCAAGTTAGTAATTAAATGATTAATGACAAAAAAAGTCCAACCAGCTATCAAGGTTTAAAAAAAACGGTAAAAATTATTTTAAATTATATTAAGTTATTCCTGCAGTAAAACTCAAAATCTAATTTTCTTTTAGTAGAAATGTAACTCAATCAGAAAAAAATTATTTCCAAATTGAAATATGTTAATCTATCAATGTTAAATACGCAATTCGTATTTTAAGTGATCCAAAAACGAAAATATATACTAGTATATGGTATTCCTCAAAGGCAGCTAAAAATGTATGAATCTGATCTTTTTGTTTGCAATGCATTTGATAAGGGAATGAATGATGTTTTCATAACCCGAATTGAATTTCATGGTCGCGGCAAATAAAATAGCACCTATTTCTTTTGCATCTTGAGATGGGAAGTTCATGGAATGGGTAGGCCTACTCGCACCCAAACCAATTTTTTCTTATAGAAAATAAAATTCAAAAAACAGATATTCAGTTTTTTTTTAAACATCTGTAACAATAATCGTCTTTACAATCTAGTTCATTCTATCAATCTGTTTATCAATAAGCAACTCATTTAAATAATATAACACATTTTCCAATTACAATCTACATAAAATAAAACCTTCTTCTTCCATTTGGCCGATTCCTGCTTGCAGTTCTGTGAAAAAATATTTCAATAAGCTACCTAAATGACTACGAACAGGATTAGTTTCAAAATCTACATAGAAACCCTTTTTAATTGTTTCGCAATAATAAGACCATTCATTCTAATATATATTACCTCTTGGATAATAGTTGCTATTTCCGGAACAATAGGACACGTATAGGTTTTCCTAAATCTCATTACCATGCAACCATGGAGTGCCAAATGCAAAATGCATTCCACAGAATCACCAAAACGTGAGCATCCTCTGCCGCCCGGAAACGAAATTCAGGGTAATCGATACTTTCCATCTGCACCTACGTGCAACAATCACAATTTACAATTTCCGCAAATGGCGAAACAAAATTACCAGTATAAGCCAATGCCATAGATACACCGATCCGAACCATGTCCATTAAGAACATAATTATTTCGTTTTTTTTTCTATCTTTCGTTTTCGCCCTTCAGAGGTATTGAATAGCAATTAGCAGGAAATAGATAAATGCAAATAGCATACCTTGATACTCTGTCCGGCCCGTCGCCAGCGATGGTAAAAGTAAAACTATTTTGTTAACCTTTGAGGGAACCGCCATGTCATCCGTGTAGCATACACCAGACTCGTGCCTACCTGTCAACAGTTTCTCTTGTTAGTTCTTTGGTGTACTTTCCTTGGCTACCTAACTTTCTGCAAGTGCTAAAAGATTAATTTTTCCAATAATGTGTTGCTCGGGTATCTCGCTCGTCGCAAGGTTGATTTGAAATACTTTTATCTCGCGAAGGTGAGTCAGGACACAGAAATTCCTGGAATAATTGCAGGACCTTTTTTTTGTTTTGAATGTCGGACCATGGTTAAGTGGTTTCTGTTGAGTGGGGGGGAAGGCGATATATAAATTAAGCAGGTTAATAAAAGGTCTTGGACATTTGTTGAAAGGACGCTGTGACGTGAGGTTATCTTTTTTTTTTTAAATATGAACAGTGTGTATTACTCGATCGGTGTTGTGTTTTTGTGTCTCACTTGTACAGCACTGGCTGTATCGGAGAATGTGGATCAAGTGCCACCACCGCCGCCGCTGCCAACAATAAAGAAAGATGATGGCTCCGCTGATCTCAAGCCTCCACCGCTACCAGTTAAGGATAATCGCTACTCGGGAAGTTCCGTGAGTTCTATTTTTTTTTTCTATTGTTTATGCATATCTTTGACTAAATAAAAACATATTTAATTTAGGTATCTGCACAAGCTTCGGTGTACGAGCCAAGTATTTACCCAGGCCTTTTGCCAGGTGGAATTCCACCATATCCCGATCCGTTTCCTGGAGCTTATCCGGCACATTACCCTGCACCACTGGGCTATGCGCCTCAGCCAGGATATCCAACTCCGTATGTTGTTCAGACAGGATATGAAGGATATCTCGTACCAGCACAGCCAGTTCCAGCAGTTGCAGTATCGGATCCATTGTCCTTTCTACGGGGAGTGATTCCGAGAGGGATGATAAGCTGGATAGCACGATCCATGGCCATCATGATGGGTACCGTCACAATCATATTCATGGGTGGGGCCATTACAACAGCCCTCTGCTCATTGACCCCATTCTGTTCCATATCGTTCAAGTCGCTGTCATTCTTCAACTGGAATGATACTGCAAAGAACGTTGGTAAAATGTTAGGCAACGAAATCACACCGGAGCGGGTGAGGAGGACAGCAGACTTTGTACGGACAGCGATAAGAAAGTATAGTGAGCTGCAAAAGGCACTTAACGATGAAGACCCGGTGACTGCCTGAGTTTTTTTCTTTTTTTATCGGAAATTGTATTTATAAATAAATAAACAGTTCTAAAGATATAGTAACTAATCAAACTCGAGTTAAAATCTTTGTCATTCTTTTTTTTCTATCATTTGGAGGTCAAGATCGTTACTAGCGAAATATCTTTCTAGGATATTTTCTTATCACTATAAAGGAATCGTTATGTATAGTACATGGTGCAAAGCCTGACCGTATAACAATATGCCACTCTTGTATTGAGTTCCTTTTTTAGGCATTTCCTGTTGATCGGTTTCATCATCATCCTTGCAATAGCCAAGACTTCCAGCTATTTTAATCAAACCTTAAGGATCGTTGTTATTTTGTCTTTGCAAATCTACTGCTGGCTTAGCGCAAGCTAACAAAGTGGTATCGCCGTATATAGTATATACGTAATGATATTGCTTATCAACCTCAACCACAATACGGTCAATGTTCCAATCCGGAATTCAATTTCATGTGGTTCAAATTCTACGTCCATAAGTAATCAATTCATTACTGTTTCATTTATAGAAGTCCAAAACCTGAACAGTTCATCTACTTTTAACGAGTTTGATGAGCTGTCAAACTCCATACTGAAATTGTCGTTGCGGGCGATTTCAATATACACAATTCTAACTGGCTTCGACATTCTGGTCAGACAACACCCGAAGGAAGGTATGTTGAAATCTTCGCTGAGGTAAGCAATTTTACCCAGCTAGTAAATGAGCAAACAAGAATCCCAGACATTGCATGTCACAAAGCCAACACTTTGGACTTGTTCCTCACCTCTCACCCTGACAAATACTCCATTGATGTATTGGCGCCCCTAGGCTCCACTCCTCTTCTTCACTTCTTCAAACCACCCATTTAAGGAAAATACTCCTAAAAGACTTCTTTGGCAATATGAAAAAGCCGATTGGGGCGGCCTCAAGGCCTCCAAGGCATGAATGACTTCATCCCGAACAAGCTGAAGACAATTAGGCCAAAAGAGAATTCATGGTTCGACTTGATCTGTAAAGAGGCTGTCAGGTTGAGAGAGCTGAGTTTTCGGTCTTACAGAGGAATACCGGAAAAAGTTTCGACGAGTCCGTAACGACTGTAATGCTCTTCTACGACGTACGAAGTTCTCCCATAGACTTAAATTAAGGCAAAAAATAATACGTTGTCCCAGTGGTAGTAAACAATTTTGGTCCTTCGTCAAATATATTAAGAACTCTACTTCGTCATCGATTCCGACGCTCATTGCGAATGATACTCCTGTTGTAAATAATCTTGACAAAGCCAATCTGCTTGCTGCACAATTCGCGGCCAGTTCCACACTTCCAGATTGCACTTTACCACCACCTGCACAGTCGCAAGCGTACTGAAAGATTTAAAAATACACAAAAACGCTGGTCCAGATGGTATTTCCCCTATAGTTCTGAAGAGGTGTTCTTCCACGCTGGCAAAACCACTGCGTAAGCTTTTGCATTTGTCTAGCCTGTTCCTAAAAAAGTCGTTCCTTCTTCTCCCTCCAATTACAGACCCAAAGCACTTACGTCCCTTCCTTCTAAGGTCATGGAAACGCTGATTAATCGTCAGCTTATGAAATATCTTGAATCACGAAAACTTCTTAATGACCGGCAGTACGGTTTTTATAGCAACAGGTCCACTGGTGATTTGATGACTTGTCTCACTGAAAAGTGGAACCAATCTATACATAATTTCGGTGAAACAAAGATAGTTGCACTCGATATTTCAAAGGCATTTGACAGAGTCTGGCATGCGGCTCTTTTGTCGAAAATGCGTGCATATGGGATCGGTGAGTCTCTTCTTCGATGGATTAGAAACTACCTTTCGAATCGTACAATACAAGTTGTATTGGACGGTTTCAAGTCTGAAATTCACCATACAAATGCTGGTGTTCCCCAAGGCTCAGTTTTGTCTCCGACTCTCTTTTTAATTTTCATTAACGATCTCTTGTCTATCACATCTAATCCAATATATTCCTTCGCAGATGACAGTACCCTCAATTTTTCATATGCGTTTAATGATTCACGTCCCTGCTTTTCGGACGTGGACATCGAACGACAACGTATGCTAAACTCATTAAATTCTGATATTGACAGCATAACCAAATGGGGACAAGCTAGTAGAGTAGAACTTAATGCTTCCAAAACCTAATGCTGTCTTATGTCATTAAAGCGAAACCCTAACTCCATGAATGCTTTCAATGCTCAAAGCTTTCAATGCTCTGTATGTGCGTCAATTCTAGCCTACATATTCGACATAGCCAAGAATGCAGCGAAATGCTTAGGTTATCTAAGCAAAAAGTTTTTTACCCCTTCTGATTTAGCCATAATTAATAAGGAGTACAACGCTCACATCTGGAAAGGTGCACCCAAGACCACCTTGCAACTCCTAGATAGGATTCAAAAGCGAGCGATAAAACTCATAGACGATGACAACATATCGAAAACAATTCACTCGTCGAAATGTGTCTTGCTTGACTTTGTTTTCACGCTATTTCTACCACCAATGCTCCGTCGAAATAGCTAATTGCATTCCGCCCCTCCAGAAATTCACTCGCAACACCCGTACATCATCGAATGCTCATCAGTTTACCCTAGGGGCCTACTTTCGGGCGCACTGTGAAATTTAGAAATTCTCTTATAAGCCGCACAATGCGCATGTAGAATGCGTTACCTCGCTCTATTTTTCCTTTGCACTGCAACCTACAACAATTTAAAACCAATGTGCACTGGTACCTCCTTACTCTCCCTTCCGCTTCTGCTCGTGCTGTGTAAAAAACACTTTAAGGGTACTTCAAATCCTTGAAGTGCACTTGAGCACTATTTAAAAATAAAAAAAAACCTTATTCTAATTTTTACTGTATATCGGCCTTAATTATTTTTTTGTAAACAGTTTGATTGTAATTTTTTATTTATGCTTATTTTTATTGTTTTTAAAAAAAAAATTCAGATAGTTAAAAGTTTAACTCTAGTTTTAATAACGTTAGTTGAAAATTTTCTCAGAAAATGGCGCTGAAATTTAAGCACAGTATAAAATTTTGGAGCACGAATGTTTTTAGTTTTAGGCTGGTGTCAGTATCTGGATGATAGCCTTCCAAAAAGACCAGTGTAGCGTTCATTCATTCATTCATTCACCATTCATTTTCCCTACTTTACATCTTTTATGAGCCCAAATCAGTGGCATTATTTTATATTTATTTATTTTTTATTTATTATTTATCTATATTTTGACGAAAAATTGTTCGTTTTCGGTGAGTATGAAGCACTTTCGTGTTAAAGGCGTTGAGTCTTAGTTGATTTTGCTGAGACCACACAAATATAGAGTCAGGGTAAGTCTTGAGATTGCTAATTAGAGCTTTTTCCCCAGATTTTGGGACCGAAATGTACGAACAGTATAAGTATGATGATTCAGACCACTTCTTGTCCGCTGTTCAAGTTTTCTGGTAGCGCGTTGGATTTGCCAACGATCACATTGATTTGCTTGAACGTGTCCGGTCCAGGCTGGATTTTCTCAAGGCGTCTCACGAATTGCTGTTCTGTGTGATGTTTAACGGCTCTTCGGAACATCACTTTGATGCAGTTGAGTTCCGCTTGTACATGTACGAATGTCAATTCCAAATTTCCTCCAGTCTACTTTTTTGTGATCCAGGTACATGTCTGGTGCACGATGGATGGTCACGATCGGCATACTCGATTTGACCATCAGCTTAACTGCCAGATGATCTGAGTCACTTTAGTGGGCTTCGCAGGTAAAATTCCGGAACTCAGTTGCGATGCTACTACCCATGATTGAATATGGGCGTTTTCATCCAGCGATTCGACAATTACGCATCTTTGGGGTGAGCAAGTCTCGTCATGCCAGAGTGTATATCTGGCGTTGAAATCCCCGCCAATTACACTATAAGTGTACAGGTTGTAGATACCGTTGATGATGCTGAGATCTTTCTTGATGTTTTCTTTACATTGCATTACAGAAGTTGTATAATGCAAGTAAAAGAAGAGTTTCTCCATCGTTGCATCTGATTACGGCTACTGTGGCTTCCATGCAGCTTAGTCCTCGTATCTCCAGCTTCGTAGATTTTAGGTTATCCCTTATGAGAAGGGCTGTGCCTGTCCTTGCGTCATTTTTGTCCTCCCGGTAAATGTTGTATCCATCCTTCTGGTATCTATTCCTGCGTGTGAGGTTGGTTTCCTGTAGTCATAAAATATCGGGTTTCTTTGCTTTGAGAAACATGCCCAAGGAAGCCCTTTTTCTAATGAATATATCGAATTAACGTTGTATGTAATCATACTTAGCCATTTTCTTGAATGCTTAGTTCGCAAATAAGTCTACCCAATATCATCCAGACTTCCGTAGTTGCTTGGTACAACCTTCCTTGCCTTCTGAACGAGGGTTAGAAGGTCTGTACCAAACAAACGTTCGGTATCGTCGAAGATATTGTGTGAGGGCGACGGTGGTGGTGCTGCCTTCTTGATTGCGGTCGCAGTGGTGGTTCTTACCGGGATTTTGTGGGCTGCGTTGTTTTTGCGGAATTATTGAATTTCCTCGAGCCCAGGACAGTAACATTTGCAAAGCTGAGTCCAGCTTCAATGGTTTTGTAGACGGATTCCTTGGTAAATTTGTGCTGCTCCTTCCTTTCTTGAGCCATTTTGTCCTTTGCGGCGACCCTCTCCTTGTATTTTGGGCATCCACCGTAGAGTCAGAGCTGTGAAGTCTTACTTTTGTTCGCTGAATCTGCTTCACTTTTTTCGGCGTTGACTGTTGGCCTGAACTGTGCTAGCCACAACATCGAGCCGTTGCGGGAAAGAGGTCAAATCAACTTAAGCGGCTCTCTTCGATGAGGCTGTACTTCCCGACCCTGCGCCAAATATGTTTAACCGACCGAATTCTGCATGGAAGTCCACAAGTATAATTTTGGTGTCTGATAGGCTCTCTGTTTTCTGTCCAAGATTTCTTTTAATTTCTTTTTCAAAGAGCCTTCAGCTTCGTTGCTTGATGGCATTTGCAAATATGACACTGATTTTGCGATATATTTCTTTGAAGCGGATCACAGCTAACCGGTGGCTTATCCTTTCTTCTCAGCTGACCCTTTTTGAAATCTAAATTGTATGTCGCGTTCTTTCCCAATTATAATGCGTGTTCTAGATTCCAGGTATATACGGGAATATCGATGCCATACCGAAAAAGACGTCGTTTGGGTCTATAGTGGAAATCCAGAGCACAAACGGGAATGGTGTATAGTATGTCAGCCTGAATTTCTCAGGAACATGGAATGCGACTGGCTTCTTTCTGGTACTGGCTGATTACAACCAGAAAGAATCCAGTCTGTTTTTTCGCACTTTTTCGAGGTGCGGAATCCTCCAATATCATTTATAGTCTTCCATTTTAAGAATGTACCAAATGAAGACTTACCACATGCACATTCGCAATTCTCCTTCTAAACTCAAAGTTGCACACGTATTATTCAACCCATCAAATTGATGACGAAAAATGTATCTCAATTTGGAAACTATCTTTCACAGCGTTGCTATGGAAACAGGGTAACCAAACCAAGCCACCACCGCATCCTTCCTTCCTTTCACTCTGATTCCAAAACAATCAATCCTCTGACCCAAAAGCCCTCCCACACATACTGCCTTCTGAGCAAATGAATTTGCATATTTCCTGTCGGAGCCGCGATGTATGCTTATGTGTCATCATCACACACAGCTGGGTCTGCACATCCGCATAAATTGGGTCGAGCTATTTTTACAGCGAGTCCGCCTCCACATCATGTCCCCGAAGGCTGAATGAAGTTAACGCTAACTCGCCACCAGGTCGATTTTTGTAATCCTTACAAAAATATCCTAAACACCATGCCAGGGAATAATTTTAAATTAAGTGCTCTCATTAGTGCCGCGTCGCTGTCGTCGTCCTGTCGATATGGAAGGATGCTGTTATCTCAGGAGCATCACTGCCTATAGTTTCACATACGCCATGGCAGGAGGAAGTCTGTTTATAATTTTCAATCTAATAAGTATCATCGGAAGGAGCTCCGTGTCAGCTGTGTTAACAACCGCAACCAGAAGTCTATGGCTCGGTAATTGCTTGAATCTGAACCAAAGCCAAATGTAACGCGGGTGTCTTTTCTCGTATTGCAGATTGTCCCTGCATCTATGCCACAGAAGTTAACAAGGATAACCGCGGGAAATTTTCGGTGAACTCGAAAAGTCCCCGTTTCACTCGGAGTGATTGTGTTTTAATATTCGTGATGGGAACTGCCAACAACATTGTGCAGTTGGACTTGAAAGAAGTTCATCTGCAGCCCAAGTAAGTGTCGCATGCTAAAATATTAAAAATGTTGTGATTGAAATTAACCGAGTGCCTCGTGACAGGCAGAAAATTGTGGATCCTCCTGACTGTGTGAACGGTTCGCTGGCAGTGTCTCTGTCGGATTCAAATTATTTATGATGCAAACAATTTATGGGGGGCGAAATCATTTTGAGAATATCGAAACATTTCGATTGGAAAATAAATTCGGATTTATAAATTTGATTTAAAATAGATGTCACAAGGACGACAGCAAGCAATGCATCGGTCTTGTGGATTCCAACCCACTTAATGTTGATATCAATCTTGTATTTTTTGAAAGCAAGACGCAGTCGAGCAATTAGACTTTGACATACAAATGGAAATACTTCGATTAGGCAGTGGCGTACCTAAACGATTTGATTCTGTGTTTGAACGATGTTATTGATTCTGAATTCTAATTGGCTTAAATAATTTAACATTTTGTGTACATAAGTGAAAAGCTCGATAGTTTTGATTTTATCAAATTAACTATTTTAGGAGAAATTTCAGCTTCCTTAAAGCCTCGGTAATGAATCTCAAATCGACTTTAACGAAGCATGGTAATGGATGTATGAATTTTTATATCCGAAAATTCGGCTTTTTAAAATACTAAATGTTGCAGCTTCCAAAAAGCTTGTATTACTAATAAAGTTCATGACATGAAGCCCGGAAAGATTGGCATTGCTTGCAAAGGTTTTCAAAAACGATATGCGATTAAAATTTTTTGAAAGAGGCATTTCTAAGGTTTTTGGAAAAATTCTTGCCAATTTTAGGCAGTTAAGCGTTGGCCTTAAAATGTCAGTTTGACATCTCTTAGTTCATTTTTGCTGAAATTGGTGCGATGAAATTGCTCATAGAAAAGATGCCGCACTCGTACTGTTCTGGAGGGTGCATACAAATAAATCAGGTCCAGTAACATTGGAAAGTTGATGCGATTTTTTAAAATCTCCCGAATAAACATTACGGAAAAACAACCACGCCGAGACTCAAGAGGTTGAATGCCAATCAGCAGGCATCTGGTTTTATAAGAAAGAAATGCCATTTCTATGTTCCAATTTAATTTGAAAATAGTGAATATTGAGAACCTTCTTTGTACTTTTTCTGTTCTTTCCGATGAATTCTTATAAAATTGGTTCGAAATTGTGCTACAATTTTGGATTTCTTTATAAGCATAGAATTCGCTTTATTGATGATAAAATCTGTATGCGGCAAAAATGTTAACTTGGGATCAAGAATCTTCTTCTTTCAAATTAGATATTAGAAATTTTATAAGGGAAATTGATAGGCCTACTCTGCCTACAGAGAGACATAGCTTGACATTTTTTAACATTAAGATGCAAAGAATTAATTTCACACCAATTTGCTAGTGCATCTTAATCACTTTGGAGAAGCAGACAATCTTCTAAAAATCGTCAGCATATAAAAGGCAAAACGAATGTGAGAAGATAGATGGGATGTCATTTATAAATAGAATGAAAAGCAGAGGACCCAAATGACTACCTTGTGGTACGCCAGATAGTACATGAATACACTCCGATAAAAACTCATCAATTACAATTCGGACCCGATTCGAGAAAGAGATATCAGTTTGACAACTCTTAGCGAAATTATCAAATGCAAAATAACGCAATAGAGTGAGATTAGTAGAAGTAGAACGACCTGGAACAAATCCATGTTGAAATACAAAGATGTGGTCTTTAACTAAAAAGTAAATTTTGTTCTATGCAATTTTTTCAAATAGCTTTCGGATTGAAGACATTTTGCATATTTTGCATCTTGTTTTGACCCGGATTTAAAAATACGATTTCAATAGGATATATTCCACTTTTCTAAAAACAATTCCAATTTGAAAATGTGAGTTAAGGGTTCAGCAATTGTTCCCGCACAACTCTGTGATAATGACGGAGGTACTCCATCTGGTCCCTCTTTTTTGGACTCGTCCACATTACGTAGAGTTTCTTTTACATTCTTTTTCATTTACATTCGGTATCTAATCTAACACTTCCGATGGCAAACACACACCTACATAAGGTAATTCATCGGAACAAACAGATTTAAAAAAGTTCGCAAATAAGTTGCATATCGTAGATACTTCATTTGTTGTTGTGTCTAAGTACTACTGTGTCCAAAAAATAAGGTGACATATGAATTTAATCTGCGCGCGTCGAAGGATTTGGAATTTTTTCTTTCTTTCTAGGTTGGTAGTACTGTCTGTGTGAAATTTCATGTCAAAATATATTTATAGTGTTTGAGATACGCGTCGTTTTGTGAGCTGCTAAAAGTGAGTTTTTCGTTTTTTGCGATGTCGAAATTTATTGAGCAAAGAATTTGCATTAAATTTTATTTGCGGAATCAATTTTTTTGCTGCGGATACGTTGAGGATGGTGCAGAAAGCCTTTGATGATGAGGCTATGACTAAAAAAAATGTTTACAAGTGGTATAGTGATGAACGTGTCGAAGACGAAGAGCGTTCTGGGCGACCATCAACCTCAACCGATGAAGCTCACGTCCAACAAATCATAGATTTGGTGTTGAAAAACCATCGATTAACGATTAACACCTTGCTGATGAAGTTGGCTTATCGAAAGGCTCAGTCAATACCATTTTGAAGGATGCTTTGGGCCTCAAGCGCGTCAAATCTCGACTGGTACCGAAAACATTGAATTTTTTGGAAAAAAGGCGTCGCGCTGAAGTGTGTGAAACAATGCTTTCCGACTACCAGACTACCAGATTAGACTTGGATCTATGCTTACGACCCCGAAACAACCGATCAATCGAGCGAATATCGTGTCAAAGGAGAGCCGAGACCAAAAAAATCGCGCCAAAGTCGCTCAAAAATCAAGGTCATGTTGACTGGCCGGAATTGTGGAAAGACAATTCTTGGTTTTTACACCACGATAATGCACCATCCCATACCGCACTCGTAATTCGTGATCATTTCGCCAAAAACTCAACCCATATCGTTCCGCAAACACCGTATTCACCTGATCTGGCGCCGTGCGACTTCTGGCTGTTCAACAAGCTCAAAAGACCGCTCCGGGGACACCGTTTTGATACGATAGAGGAGATTCAAGCCGCAGCGAAGACGGAACTGAAGGCCATCCCGGAAAGTGACTACAACCTGTGTTTCAAAGATTGGAAAATCCGTTGGCATAAGTGCATTGCATCGGGAGGGGATTACTTTGAAGGGGATGAAATTGATTTGGAAGAATAAATAAAGAATTTTCAAAATAAATACAATGTCACCTTATTTTTTGGACACAGTAGTAAGTCATCATTGTCATAACATCCAAAAATTTTGGAGATTTTTTTCAGTTCATTTATGGATACGATTTTTACGAGTGGGCCTTTGAGATCCGTATTTAATTGTTATAAGATTAATTCGAACAATAGAACTGACATTTTTTTTTTGACTATTCTAGGCTTTGAAATATGACTCAGTAAATTTTATAAAACAAGTACGAGTCGGACTCGCGCAACGAAGGTTCCGTACAAACTGCTTTTATTTATGTTTATAGTTCTCCCATCTAGTTGGTATGTAGTAGGTTAACTTTAGGCTTTGTTTCCCTTACGAGTATAATTTTGCTCATATAAAATTTCTTCTTGGCGTAAGTTCAGTTACGAATTTTAAAGATTTCTTTTTTTATGTAAGTACAAATTTACGGATTTCGAACTTTTCTTCTTGCTTCTTGTCAAATTTCTTGATTCTTGATCAACGGAAAGAACCCCTATTCGTTAAAATACAACATTCATAATTTATTTGGTGTTAATTTCACCTTTATACCTTTTCACGTACAGACGTACGACAGAAAGCAGACATTACGTTTTTCCTTTTGAGGGATGGAACCTTTAAGAATAGAAAAAAGTAATAATAATAACTGTAATATTATTAACAGAAAATATTAGCTTTTAGAATTACCTATGAAAGAACAAAACGGAATTTTATGTTACTTTTGAAGTGTCATAAAAAAAGGCAATTAATATTTTAAGTGTCCAGTTTTTATTAGTTATTTATTAACACAACAAGAATACAGAAAAAAATAAAAAAAATTTAAAATTTCAAAAATTAGCAGTTGATGAAGTGGGGGTCTGAAAAAATTGGCGCGTAACCATACCCACGATTTCAACCCTCCTAGCAATCTGAAACCAAAAAAAAAAAATAGATTATTAATCTAGAATAATGTCGCAATGTCTGGAACTACGGAAAAGTTGGAAAGATTTTTTTTCACAAAATGACGACTGCCTGAAAAAAAACAATTTTTGTACCACTTTTTATGACTGTTTCGAATTCAAAAAGAAAAAAAAAGGTATTAGAAATTTGGGGATGGGGTTAGTTCCAGACATAGACAAATCTATACATCGATTTATCTCTTTGAGGTAAATCGGTCCAGTAGAACCTGAGGAATCGTGGGTATTGTTTTGAAAAAGTCAGTTTCGAGAAAAACGCGTTTAAAATTTCGCGTAAAGTTTTTCGCAGTCTAACTCATGAAATGATATTGAAGACTTACATTTATTCAATTCATTCATTCCTGCTTCACATATCGGACCTTCCTTGACTTCGAAAAAACTATTTTCCGCGTTTCTCTCTTCATATCAAGCAGTTCTGGCCTCCTTTGATGCGTTGGATGCTCATATTTCTGAGTGGTCAATCATTCCGGGTCAATTTTCATTCTCATAAGCTTCAACCTTTTTTAAAATACGAAGTCGCTATCTCAATCATCTTAAGTCCGGAATAATATGTTTTGAATCGAAAGTCCAAATCAAAGAGTTTAGAGACTCATTATTATTTTGAGTTTCTGAACATAAACATCGAGTCAATTATTCCTCTGATGATAAACTCTCGTAAATTGGCTTTATAATTTTTTGTAGTAACGGCCGCAGAATAGACCCCTTTAAAACACGAAAAAGTTTCATTTCAATTATTTTTTCGAAAAGTCAAGAGCTGATCAAATATCAATTCCCTTTTCCAGAGGTAGCATCTGCCAATGAATATTCGAGGGCGATTGATAGACATTAAGCTGTTGCTTGTTCTGTACTTTAGCAACCTTGTGTAGATTCATCCGCAGATTTTTCGCAGAAACATTAACTGATTCAGATGTTCTCAAAATATACTTGAAAGGATCCTGATAACAGAGATGATGTATTGATACTCAAGTCATTGGGAGTGTTTTCGTCCTCCAAAGTCTGATATGGCCAAACAAATTGGTTTTACTTGGAGACTTTCGTAATATGCTGTAATCGGGTTTGTCTTGTACCCTACAGCACTCTCTCGTGTTCAAAATCGAATAGCAAATGCTTAAAATGCTGTCTAAATATATTTATACTTTTCTGCGGATCTGTGACAACGTCATCTTTAGAAACTACCACTTGTTTTGTGAAGTGCATCCAAGCTTTTCAAATTACGCATACTTCAAGATTCGTTCACATGTTTCAGGTGAGATACTTCTGTTTCTGGCTCGCCTATGTCTCTTCCCTTTCTGCATAAGTATCATCTTATGCCTCTTTTCTGTTGCCTTATACTTCAAGGAGCACTCTTCACCATAATGCGAATTTTGTGAATATTTCCTGAATTGTAAAACGCCATAGTGACTGCGACTGACGTTTATGGTAAGCAAATTACTAATTTGTGTGTCTTTGGCTAAAATGCTATCGTAGACCGTTTATTAACTTCCCATCAGAAAGTTCTTCTTCTGTTGTCGTTTGCTGCAGCTTTAAGTAACGTGTTTTTCAACAGGGACGCCACAAAAGTAGAGTGACAGGGACAGCAAACATATTTCTTGCGGCTCTTTTGACATTTCTCTTCAGTAAGGTTTGCCAATTCATGATGGAAAGTTATACGAGCCAACAACGAGTCAAAATTATTGAAATTGACTACCGAATTTCGAAGTCAGTGGCCTCAACGTAAAGAGCGCTACGTCCAATTTATGGTCGTGATAATCGTTCTAGCAGATCAACAATTGAGCGTCTAGTGGAAAAATTTGAATCCACAGGCACAGTACAAAATGTTCCCGTGTCGAGAATATTGCTGCCACTGAGGCTTCAGTTGCACAAAGCCCAAATGTGTCACTCACACATCGTTCTCAAGATTAAATTGACGCAAGAACTGAAGCCGCTTGACCACCAGAAGCGTCGTATGTTCGTGAATTGTGCTGAGCAACAACTTGAAAATGATTCGGATTTTCATCGAAAAATCATCTTCAGCGAAGACACTCTTTTCTGGCTGAATGGCTCCGTCAATAAACAAAATATACGGTATTTGTCAGGTAGTAATCCACACGCACTCCATGAGTCATCATTGCATCCCGAAAAAATTACGGTTTGGTGTGGTTTATGGGGCGGCGTCGTCATTGGGCCGTACTTCTTCCGTGATGATCAAGACCAGCACGTTACTGTGAATGGGGATCGCAACCGTTCAATAATAACCGAATATTTTTGGCCCCAATTGGATGATATGGACTTGGAGGACATGTGGTTCCAACAGGACGGCGCCACAAGCCACACAGCGAATGTCACAATCAATTTATTGGAAACCAAGTTTGGAGAACGTGTTATCTCACGAAATGCTCAGTCGCTTGGCCGCCTCGGTCGTGCGATTTGACGCCGTTACACTATTTCCTGTAGGGTTACGTCAAGTCTTTGGTCTATGCTAACAAGCCAGCGACGATTGATGAACTTCGTACGAATATCGAACGTGAAATTGCAGCGGTTTCGGCCGATTTATGCTTGAAAACCGTCGAAATCGGGTTCATCGTCTGGACTTCTGCAAGCGTGCCCGTGGTGGCCATGCAAAAGAAATCGAGTTCCATACATACTGGCATCGAACGTACTTTCACAGGAGTAAAGAATTTCATTGATATCCAAAACCGTTTTTGTTTCGTTTAAAAAAAAACTTTTGTAGCGCTCTTATTGAAAAACCCGATATTTGTTAGCAGAACTCTTAATCAGATTTCTGAAAACGTGATCAGGATAAAGACTTGAATTCAAACTGGCAAAGAATGAAAGTCATGAAATAAACCTTAAAACTATTTTCGAAACGAAATAGTACCTTAAACTTCACCTTGAGGAACACCAAGCTCTACGATTTTCAATGAACTGCAACAATGTCCCTATTTGTTGACCATCGATAGAAGTCTGACCAAGAAGTCTGACCCTGTTGTTGTGATTACTTAACCGGCAAAAAAAAATACTTCGAACTGAGCGAATGAAAATAAATTCACATATTCCACCAGCGGGACAATTAAAACCAACAAACACACAATCCTTCTTCTTACTCGGTCCTAATTACATTATGCGGGTAGTCATAACCACTTGAGAATGAGGTAAATTAAAAAAAAACATTGTGCCCTTCAGTTTATTTAAACCGTTTTCAAAACAGAAACCCTTTCGTGAATTTATCTACCGCTACCCATGCCTTCCATAGAACTAAAAACAAAATTCGGAAATCAGGAAATTCAGATTTAAATCAACCCTTACCAATCACATACGTAAACATAAAAATAAAATAATATTTTCTAAAAATACAAATCGGACACGACAAATTCTCGAATTTATGGTCGCATTCGTAACCAAAAAAATAGAAAAAGAAAACATTCACAAATTCACCATTGATTGCGTTTTCCAATAAAATCGGCAATTGGTACAAAACCTGCGCCCAGTTAACGTTCTGACTAGTCCCGAGAAAGTCGTCGTGTAAAGTGTTTAAAGGCGGCAACCCAAACAATGTCTGTGGAAAACGTTATTTCATACGAAGAACTCGATAGGGTGAATAATTTTTGAATGACAAACTCCCACACTTTTTTGTTTATGTTAAACGGTTTTCTGTTGAAGAAACGAAAAAAATCGACTGCAAAACGACTCAAGGAAAAGGAACTCAAGGCTCTGGATGAGCAGCAGGTCGATGAATCATCCGCCATGGCAGTGATCAATGAGATTTTCAATCCCAAACTGAAGATTCCGGAAACTCATGGCCAGTATACGATTCCAGAAGAAGTACATGCTGGCGATGTGAAAGAGCTCAAGGATCTGGACGAGAGAAAACTCGTCGAATTAAAAGAGGTACATTTACCATTCCAACCCTTCAATCCTTTGTGTAAATCAAAAAAAAAAAAAAATAATTAGAAAAAAAATCATGTAGGTCTTCCATCTGTTCGATACGGACTCGGATGGACTTATATCCCGTGAGGATCTAAGAACAACATTCATGGTCCTGGGGAACGAGGCACCAGAGGAACTGCTGGACGAGATGATAAAAGAGGTAAACTGCTTGTTTGACACGCTTTTGCGATTTATTCACAAAAATGAGTTCATGTTCTTGGCTGCAGGCCAAAGAGCCATTGGACTATGATGCATTTGTGGAGCTCATGGGTTTCCGGACGATTGAACTGGATCCCGAGGATGTGCTACTGGAAGCGTGGAGCAAGTGGGACGATCACGGAACTGGGTTAATTGAGCAAAAAAGGCATACTTTCTACGTGCATGTGGGACATAGAAGGTTAATTTTAAACTCATTCCAGGATGTACGAAGAGCTAACTAACTACGGCGATAAGCTGTCCACAAGCGAAGCCAACGAAGCACTAGCCAAGGCGCCAATGGCCAAACCAAAAACCCTCGAGGAACCCCCCATGATCGATTATCCAGCTTTCTGTCGCATGCTCTCCGGTTTAAGAAAAAGAAAATGAAAATTAAATTGTTATCCTGTAAACCTGATGTTTGAAATAAATACAAAAACAAAGAAAACAAACGAAACAGATTCAAAAATACGTCTTGTTTTTTTTTTGTAGGGTGAGGGAGGGTTCCACTAAAATTTTGTGATCTGTCAATTCTGTTTTTTTTTTGCAAACGAATTTTTAATCAAATTAATTCATTCATTTATGATTTGCAGTTGCGTCGAGTACGTAGAACTATTTCCGTATCTGAAGGAGCCCGTCATTGAGAACACCACCCTAGCCGAGTACACCATGTGTCACAGTCACTTTAAACGGAATATTTCACTTAATTATGCGCCGGAGGAGCTGAATGAAATTACTTCGCAGTTGGATGCCACCGAAGAGGAACAGATGGCAGCTACACTGGATGTGGATGTGCATGTGACTGGTGTTGGCGGACAAGAGCATCAGCAGTCGTCGCTCTTCAGCGGTGGAAAGATTTATGGATTGCGGGTGATATTCAAACCATTCTCGGTGAGGAATGACTCTGGCGCTTTGTACATCCGTGGGGAGTACACCTTCCTCGACAAAAGTATGCGTTTCGCACAGTAGACAATAAAATTTCAACTCACAATGGGCTCTTTTGCTTGAAGCTCATTTCGAAAACGATGGCCGCTTGATACCGGGAACCTATTGTGATTATTATTTCTTCGCCGAGGAACGCTCCAGCTCGAGTTCCGGCCGTAATGAAACCAATGACGTGTGGAAGTATTTTCATTCGCCCAGGTATCCTGCCAACTACCCAGCGCACATTCAGTGCTCGTATAAATTTATCGGAAGGTAAGAAGGCTTTAATTTGCAATTGTTTGTTTAATTACTTTCATTTCGTTGCTGGATTTGGGAAGCGTAGCCTGATTTTCAGGACACGCTTTTGGACAGAACTCTGCGAAAGGAATAACGTTGGGGTATTTAACAAATTATTACAGTCATGAGATTGCCAGTGTTAATTTTTGAACACTAAACGACTACGGAATGTTTAAAGCAGATGGTTGTAGGGTAGTCGAGTTCTGGTTTTAATGGCTGCTCTCTAATTTCAAGCAGACAGACAGACACCAGTTAGCAGTTTAATATTAATGAAGAGTATTTTGTTTTTGCCAAGGAAAATAAGCTGTAATGGAATTCTGTAGAGACGGGTAATTTTATGACTGCAAAAGAATGAGTTTCTATTTTCCATCATTTCAACGTCACTTTAATGCTAAGCAAAAAATTTAATACTAGCTTAAATTATGGAAAGACAATTTACGCGGCGTATGACGGCAATCTCAGTTTAAGTTTCAGTTTATAAAGAAAATTTACATTTGAGGATGTACAACAAGATAAGAGGATGGGGTCGAATTACGACATCAGTTAACGAGTGAGTGAAATTCATACGATATCGTTTGATCGAGTAACTAGATTGGGATGAATGCTCACGTATCGTATGCACATTGAAAATAGTACTAGAAATATTCTACTACTAGCGACAGCTGATAAGTGTCAAACGCATCGATTTGTGGCCATTTTTAACTTCCCATCAGGAAGTTCTTGAAATCGGTCCGATTTTCGAAATTCAAAATTTTTACATATCTCCACGTTTGGCGGTCCCATTAGTCGGATTTCATTGTTTTTAGAAAGATTACGTACGTTTGTGCGGATTCATTCGTACAGCCTAACTCGAGAACAAATCAAGCTATGAAATTGGTTTCATTCGAAGCGTGTGTGCATCAGAGTTGTAATAAACTGCAATCTTTTGTAATGCAATCCCTGAATTCTCGGAAAGTATTTCATGATTTGTGATTCATTCAATTTACTTCATATGATTACTTAGACTCCAGCATTGAAATCTCTCATTCTTTTTGAAGTCTTGATTGGATCAATCTTTACGCCCAGTCTTTTGATTTGAAAACAATTGAAGGCAATTCTATCGACTGACAGTGCATTCACCGAAGTCACTATGAAGTCCATAACATTCTCTTGAAGTCTCCCGCATTCAGTTGAAGTCCTTGGGACTTCAACAGATTTTCATTGCAGTCTTTGGGACTTCAAAAAATTTATATTGCAGTCTTTGGGACTTCAAAGATTTTTGTTGCAGTCTTTGGGATTTCAGCTTGTGAACAGGTTTGAAACAGAAAGAATCACGAATCACACTTTTATATGGAGTATAATGGGCTTTTAGGTTTAGAGGAAGAGGAGTACGCTGTGTTCACGTCGAGAGGAGGGGATGGGAACGGAGTCTTACTAAGAGCAATTAATAAAATGCAAGTAAATAAATTAAATTTATTTCAGTTAGGAATTAACATACTTTAAATTAAATATTTAACAATTTTCCAAACTATTAACTTTCAGAAGCAACAAATTTTTTAAAAATGGAGTTTGAAAGGGCTCCTCGCCGAGGGGTATTCAGCAGACCAGCAACTGAAAAAAAACCTTTCCACAGCTGCTGAGGCAGGTAGTGGAGTGTTAAACCTTAAAAAATGTTTTTTTCAAGGCTGGATATTGGCAGAGGAGTTCTATGGATGTCGACGGATTGGCAAGATATGCATGATATTCGGTATCTACAGTTTAACAGCAGTTATTAGATGATTCTAATAGCTGATCTGGGATGTGAAGTAATTAAAGTCTTCGTAAATGGTTGCTTTCGTTTTGTTACCTGCATTGCCGACATCAAACCTAAAAGCCCATTATACTCCATATAAAAGTGTGATTCGTGATTCTTTCTGTTTCAAACCTGTTCACATGCTGAAATCCCAAAGACTGCAACAAAAAACTTTGAAGTCCCAAAGACTGCAATGAAAATTTGTTGAAGTCCCAAAGACTTCAACTGAATGCGGGAGACTTCAAGAGAATGTTATGGACTTCATAGTGACTTCGGTGAATGCACTGTCAGTCGATAGAATTGCATTCAATTGTTTTCAAATCAAAAGACTGGTCGTTAAGATTGATCCAATCAAGACTTCAAAGTCAATTGATTTTTAAAGTCAAAAGATTTAAATCTTTTACATCTCTGGTGTGCATAAAGATCACCTGAAAAGCTTTTGGTTAAATTTCACAGGGTGATTTGAATTTAATGACGAAAAAACTGTCAAAAAAAGGGACAATTTCACTTCTGCAATTAAAATAAATTAAGTTTTCCAATAAAAAAAGTTCAAAATTTATTTAATTTATAGTTTACAACTATGTTATCAGATAAAAAATTTGCTTAAATATATATACTGCCGTTCATAAGTTTCCGGACAAATTCATATAAATTCGTTTTTGTTCAATTTTAATGCCAAAATTTTCATCAATATTATTTTTATTTAGCCAATTGACTAAACTAAGTAAGTTACTAACTATAGAGACTACCAAAAAGACTAAAACAGTATTTAGTTGAGGCCATTTCATACATTGATGTGACCCTTTCTCTATTTCCTGATCCAAATTTACACGGAAGTTCTTGGAAAATTGTTCCAGAAAAGGGAATCCTGTAAGTCTTTCCCATTTTTCATGACTCAAAATGACGTCTGCAACACTGACATATGAAAACATCCTTAGAAAATTATGAAGCCACCAGTTTTTTTGTTCAAAATCTGCTCGGCTGTAGCTTGACGCTTTTTTATCGTTATAATATATTAGCAAAAAGAAGCTCATGGTCCAACTTACATGAGGCAATTGAATTCAAAGAAAAAGCATCGAGAGAAACATGTTTCTAAACTTTTTTTACTAGAATAGTAATAAATTTTTAGTGACGTTTCCAAGCTCGTCCTTTTGAATAATATATGCTGTCATCAAGAAAGGACACCCAAATGCGACGTCTGGATCAGACCGTTAACATAGACAGCTATAACTTTGTGGTACATAGGGACTTTGCTTAGGCTTCGCTGCAAACACAGATAAAAACACCAGCGTTGAGGTCAAACCGAGAATACCCGTGGCTCAGAAAGCAATTATGTTAAGCCCTTTCTCAAAGAACCTAAGTATCGGCCTACCATCCCCGTCCTACTATGATTTACATATGACGCAGAAGCATGGAAACTTTAAAAAGCAGACGTAGGCGACTTATGTAGTTTCGAGAGAAAAGTGTGAAAAATTATTATTAAATTCGTAAGTTTTTTTTAAATGATTCAAAGCTGAATAAAATATGTACTATATGTATTTAATTTTTTCTATTGCAATGCATTTTTCTAAGAAATTAATGATGTTTTCAAATCCCAAATGGTATTTGATGGTGGCGGCAAATAAAACAGCACCTACTTTTTTTTTATCTTGATATGGGAAGTTCATCGTATGGGCAGACCTACTCGCAGCCAAACCAATTTTTTTGGGATTAAAATTTGTTTGATTCGATTGGACTTTGCCTTAAAACTTATGCTGAGTTTTTACTGAAACATCTCTTACAAATTATTACTAGTGCTATAATAAGAAAAAAAAATATTAAAAAGTTGTGTTGAAATGAGCAAAAGGAAAGTAATATCGTTAGACTTGTTTCGGGGTGGCTATTCAAGATCGATGCTATGCATATTATCACGTGAGCTAGGGGCCGAAACTGTTGAAAATTTATTGGAAAAATTATATGAGCGTTTTTGAACAGTGTTTTTGGCCAGCTCAAAAAAAAACACTCTCAAAGCCTTGCTGGAGGTCAAAAGTTTTAACCAAACTACTGCTCATCTGGAATATAATAGGACTACCGGTTGAAAATGTCGTTATTGCAGACAACTTCATATCTATTACTCTGAGGTGAATTTTGACCATGACATGTCTCATCAGAAACTTCATGTCATTGTCTAATTATTTCAGTCTAGGTTATTGGTCATTAGTGAAAACACACAAGTTTTTGTAAAGCCGTAAAATGTCTACATTCGTGCCATCAAAACAACATTTGCGGGAAGTTTTAATATGCTTCTTTCATCAATTGCTTACCGAAGCTTACCCAAGCTTCAAGAATGTGTCAGCGGTGGTTTAAGCGGGTCAAAGATGGTGATTTCGACACCGAAGACAAAGAACGCCCCGGCCTGAAAAAGTTTGAAGACCATGAATTGGAGGCATTGCTCGATCAAGATCCGTCACAAACGCAAGAAGAACTTACAAAATCACTTGGCGTCGCTCAGCAAACCATTTCCGATCGTTTCAAAGCAATGGGGATGACCCGTAAAGTAGGACATTGGGTGCCGTATAAATTGAAGCCACGAGACGTCGAACGCCTATTTTACATGTCCGAAATGCTGCTTGAACGCCACAAAAAGAAGTCTTTTTCGCATCGAATCGTCACTGGTGATGAAAAATGGGTACATTACGATAATCCAAAACGTCGGGCAACATATGGATACCCCGGACATGCCTCAACATCGACAGCCGTTCAGAATATTCATGGCCTGAAGGTTATGCTGTGCATTTGGAAGGACCAGAAGGGTGTTGTGTGTTATGAGCTGCTAAAACCGAATGAAGCAATCACAGGCGAGGTCTACCGACGACAATTGATGCGTTTGAGCCGAGCAATGAAGGAAAAACGGCCGGAAACGGTCGCAAGTCACGATAAAGTTATTTTGCAACATGACAATGCTCGGCCACATGTTGCAAATGTCGTCAAAACTTACCTTGAAACGCTCAAATGGGATGTCCTACCCCACCCGCCGTATAGTTCAGACCTTGCGCCATCCGATATCTATTTCTTCCGATCGATGCAACATGGCCTGGCTGACCAGCACTTCCGTCATTTCGATGATGTCAAAAAAATGGATCGATTCGTGGATTGCGACCAAACCGGTTGAATTTTTCAGAACGGGTATCCATGAATTGCCAGGAGAATGGGAAAAATGTGTGGCTAGCGATGGGCAATACTTTGAATATTGAAAATTTTTATTTAATTTTCCTCAATAAAGCATTGACTTTGAAAAAAAAAACGACATTTTCAACCGGTAGTCCTATTATATTACAATTCACGAGTGATGTCTTGTTTTTGTCATCAATAGTGATGTAAACGTTTTTGTCAAAAATATATTTTGTTGGAGAGGGCTTTATCTGGACTCTTACTATTGTCCTCTTAACATACGTATGGGCAGATAAGTGCTCCCGCCATGGGAATTGCAAGGTTGAAGGGTTGAAGTTCTAACTACCTCAATGTTCTCAAATAATCTGATGGCCAAGAGACTTCAGTTATTTCTTTCGTCATACTAGTGTTTTGTCTGAACGAAGTCACCTGTATTGTCTTCTGGTCTGAAACAGGGCCTAAAGAAGCAACATTGAAGCCATTTTGGAAGACACGCTGGCTTGTGGTCATCATCAGTTCGAAAACACCGATCTCAAAGAAAAACAATCTTCAAAAACCACCTTTGTCGAATAAGATTGCTCCCGACCCAATATGAGCCTTACAGCCTGAGTGGCTTTTAAAAAGAGAGCTTTGCTTGCTTCACACTGTAGGCCAAGTCTCACTTGCACATTCCGTATTTGCATTAAAATACGCTTTAAAAAAGCTTTTAAGTCTACAAACCTCAATAAGCAATCCACTTGGTTTAACTTATGAAGCGCTTCAACATCCGTTCTCAAGGATATAATAATGAGTTTTTCGTAAAACACATGTTTACGGCAGTTGCATTGCCAATTACTTTCGAAAACATCACCATTTAAAAGCTTGGATTTATGTCATCACAAATATTTGCGTTTCGTTCAGAGCATGTGTATAGCCGCGGATATAAAACAAAGGAAATATGAAAAGGGATGTTTAATATCAACAAATTCGCGCGGCGGTGTTGAATCGAGTCAATGAAAGTAAATATCCAACAAACAATTGAAACCTTGGAGCGAGGGAAATATTGAAAAATATCCAGTTTGTTGTGGAAATTGTTTTTTATTTATTATTCTACTTAGTAAATTGTTTATTGGGATTAATGAAAATTCCAAGCAACCAATCTGCGAGGATCCTTGAAAGTCTCAACCGAGCGAAATTCTCATCAATAACGTGGCGCTTGGCGTGAATTCATTCTCTTTTTCAGTGTTGACATAAAATGAGCCAATTTTTTTCACAAACTTGGCTTAAATAAATCCTTCAGACTACGTATGCTTATGAAAGTCAATTTTCCTTCTTGCCAAACAAAAATGAAAACGCTCTTAGCTTAATATTGTGTTTAAAAAATGTCGTTTCATGTAACCAAACTTAAAATATTGCAACACGTCCATGGTGCAGTCCTTAAGCTATATTCAATATACTCTGCCAAATAAATATGCAGACGATTACACCTAATCAACATTTTGAAGTCGTGGAATTTGATTCACCAAAATTCGCATTCTTTGCGTTAAATTTGTCGATATCTATGCCCAATTTATGGTGCTCATAACCGTCCATCAAATTCTTCCTGACGCGGAAGTGAGTGCGGAAGATGCCATCGCCTCTGTGGCGATGAGTGCAACCAAAGACCCCGAATTATCAATTTGAATCTGTTCTGAACAACTCAGACTCTGCATGTCCACCACATGGAAGATTTGGAAGGAAAGACTTGTGCTACCTTTTTATCCCAAAAAAGTCACCGTTCGTCGTTCGATATGCTTACCGGACGCATACTGATCCAGTTTATTTTACATCTGAAGATGGAGTCAATATTTTTTATCGACGGCGAGGTCTGGAGGGAATTGAGCAACATGCCATTTGTTGCTCTTAATGTTGATCATCAAAAATATTAAATTACTTACTGACAACGACACTGGAAGGATCAGATCCTCAGATAGATTTGCCCTCCAGCCCTAACGGCTCTAAGCATGCTGCTTCTAATTGGTTAGGCGAAACTTTCTAGCTTCCGCGATCCTTTGGTCCTTGAGCCGAAAGTTCGGTCTTCCTATTCTTCTTGAACATGGTGGCTTGGATTAGGAGACTCAGCCGAAGCATTTTTGTCCATCCTCTTGTTGTGGCGAAACCAGTCTAGTCGACCGTTTTTTCCTCCACGATTCCTGACAGATAGGACCAAATTTTGGACAAAGGGTTTTTTATCGAAGGATCCCAATATCAGCTCATCTGCTTTTCTTATCGTCCAGCATTCAACTCCATAGGGCAGGACTGGCAAAACCAATGTTTTGTGGAGTAGGATTTTTATTTATGTCCTTCTCCACTGAAATATTATTTTTAATAGATTAAAAATAGTCTAAACTTAAAATGCCAATATTAGATACACGGAAAAAATCACACTCCAGGAATGTGACTTAAATTGCAAAAGCCAAGGACTATGAAGTGGAAGATGGAGTCACTTATGCAGACTCTAACTACGTAGACTAAATCAGAAGAACAGCATAAACTTTTGAAGGAAATGAGGCGGAACAAACTTCGATATGCAGTGAAGTTTTACATCTCAGAGTTTCGAAACCCTCTTTAAATCCAACCCCGTTAACTGCACTTTTGCTCGCGACTATTATAACGTAAAAAAGCGAAAAACAAAACAAATAAAACTTACGACGTTTTGGTGTAATAGGGGCTTATTTCGGTTTGAGTTTTATAATTTGGCACCACTTCTATTTCAAAATTTAAGATAATGAAAATATTTCTCAGATACATTGGAGACCCGGGACTCCAAGTTGGAGTTGTTGAGAATATCGTGATTTTCAAACCCACGGTTTCGAAGACTTTTTTGACTTGCTACATGTACAGAGGCAAACCAATGGACCAATCTTTCGCCATCTATCGAGAAAATGAGGGAAGCTATACAAATACAGTTTTCCAACTCCATTGGATGCTCTAGATTGTACCTCTGGAAAAAGTCGTTTAGAATACCCCACCATAAAAAAGAAGCACAGAACAAAATATCAAACTACAGGCCCATTGTTAAACTTTCATGCATTCCAAAGCTC
The DNA here is from genome assembly GCA_963555765.1 of Orthonevra nobilis. NCBI lineage: Eukaryota > Metazoa > Arthropoda > Insecta > Diptera > Syrphidae > Orthonevra > Orthonevra nobilis. Next base: position 7,057,176 of record OY743225.1, read on the forward strand.
TTCGAAAGCATTGTTTATGATGCAGATCAATACTTTCTTCAAATCAACGTGGATTCTTAAAGGGCAGATCAACAACCACAAACTTAGTCGAGTTTTTATCTCATACTATCTTCGACATGGAAGAAGGCAACGAAGTTGACGTTATTGCTACCGATTTTAATAAGGCCTTCCACAAAATATCTTTCAAAATCATTGTCTTAAAGTTCAAAGCTTTTGGTTTTCCACCGCTTTTTATCAAATAGGTCACTTCCTACCTCGAATATCGCCAATATGTAGTCCTCTTCAGGTCTTCCGCATCCATCCCTTTTATTGCAACCTCAGGCGTGGCTCAAGGTAGTCAAATTGGTCCGATGGTTTTCATTTTGTCAACCCATGATAAGGATATATTATTCCAATACTCGCGTCTATCCATTTCTTGATATGGTCTCGATATGGGGCAAACACAATTTTCTCAAACTGAACATCAGCAAATGTCAAGCCATAAGTTTTCCATTCCGTATGTTACAAACGCCCTGTACATCACTTTCGTTCGACCAGTGCCTGAATACGCCAGACAAACCTGGTCTCTATATTACGACACTCAAATTCTTCGGATCGAAGCTGTCCAAAGACGATTTGCCTCAAGAGGTCTTCCTTGGGATGACCAATACAACCTCCATCCATATATTCAACGCTTACAATTGATAAAGTCCATTGAGCATCGCCGCATATAATATTTGTTCAACAATTATTATTTGCCAACCTTGACTGTAATGGTCTTCTTATGAAAATGAACTTAAACACAAATCCACTTGGATTAAGAAATATTTCACTCTTTCTTTACGGAGCTCAGGAACCCATGTCTAGAATGCTGCAAGCCTAATGTTGTTGTTGACTTTCAATTGGATAAGTACTCTCTCAAGAGACGCATTTTATCGTTTTGGACTATTCCTTCCTCGTTATTTCCTTAAGCTCATTTTCTAGTTTTTTGTTAATTTTTAAGTGTTTTTTTTTTTAATGTTAATTGTTAACTATTGTTTTTCTAGTTAATTTTATCGCTTGTATTAAGCCTATCAAATAAATAAATAAATAGACACATATAGAAATATTGAAGCCCCACTTGCACGGTGATGATAATGATGATAACAAAGCTTTCTTATCTTTCAATGTTCATGCCTTGTGGAGCCAAGGAATGCTTAAGTTTTTTTTTCAATGTAATCAACGACAATCCAGCTGGAGCTGTTTTCCTTAAAAATGTTATGGCCTGATACCATGGATTATGACGCGCTTTGAAAATGTAATGACCTAAGCCAAAAACAAGTACGATAAATAACATACTCGTGAAAGGGTTAGTTGTAGTTTATGACTAGGGGCTATGACTACCCTTAAAATGTTGGTACATAACGCGAATGAAAGGGATCAGGGAGGAAACAGTGATAAGTACTGATGCACTTTGTTTTTGAATTTCTGCAGATTGTAATGAGTGAGAAATACCGAGCGTTGTAGAGCTCGCGCTGTTGGGCTGTTAAACGAATCTCTATACTTGACTGTACGATCGAAGTTGGGCTTGGGGGTGAACTGATGAGCATCCCTGGCGAGGCGGGTGTAACGGTGAAAGTGGTGTGGAATTCAGCTGGCTAATTTGCTAGACCTTGTCGCGATAAAATATGGCAAGACAGGAGACGTTACGACGGCTTATATATTTATATTTAAACAAATTTTACAACTCCTTAAAATTTGTTAAATTCGTGAATTGTCGATCTGCAAAATTTTTCTGCAATTAAAATAAATTTCATTACAGATCAATAGATCAATAAGGCTACACAAGAATAGAATAATGATAATTCATAATTTTGGTTTGATTTTTTATTTATTTTTTTCAGGCCTGAAATGAGGGTGGAAGTAATATTTTATGAGCTGATATTGCCCAAGTTTTACAAAAGGTAATTGAACAATATTTCTTCACATTTTTCCCCCCTTTTTAACATGGAGCAAGGATTCTTCTTATGGGTTGAGAATTGTTGACGTTGGTGGCTCATGGAGTGTATTTTAACAGCCTGTTCGGAGACTCTAACAACAATTAATAAAACAAAGATTCTTTTTCACAAAATTAATTTTGTCCATTCACATTTCTAGAAGCTATGTTTTAATGTATTCAAAGCAAGTAAGATTTTCGTTCTTAGTTTTAAATAGAATTCTAAAAACATGAGAACATGAATTTGGATTTTTTGGAATATTGAAGCGTCTCAGAAACTTCAAAAGTTTCTTGATCGTTTAAAGCGATCTTTCCCTCATACACTCTATCGCTTTTCTACAGAACTACTTAGACTTCTCAAAAGAAAGAACTGCTACATTGTCTATTAACATCGTTTTGGGAACACCATTCCGAGACTTTAGTTCACAAAAAAATTTCTTCTTGAATACCTGTTTTTCGTTGTTTGGATTGGTTTCCTTTGATTCACTTAGAAAAAAATCAAATTGCATTGTCTCTGCGTATGAAAGCAGATCATGAAGAATGTCTGTTAATATAAGATAGCTCTCGCTTGATCCAGATGTAGGTATGAATTTCAGAAGTCAGAATTGTAAAGGTCCTCTACTCCCTGGAGGAAGCTACTGCCTAGAACACGCTTTCTCTCACGCAGGACAATCTGAAAGCATATAATGGACGGAATTTATTTCCTTTTCGTCTATGCAGCTTCTGAAAATGCCTTTGTAGGGTATCCCCAGTGGATCCGCATGTACGCTTTTTATGCAGCCTTTATTATTTCTTCTTAGGGATCTCCAGGTCTTGGCACCAAACATGTGGTCACTCCTGACGTAATCCTTAGCTTTTGTTTACAATCTTCACCTTTTCACAAGCCATGTACATATTTAACTAATTTGATCACTAGTCACCTGACTGTCAACGTATTTGATAATGATATCACGACAATTCTGACGCTAAGGATCATCTCCGCTGCCTGCAGGATGGCTATGATTTCGATCTGCAGCCATTCTCTTATCGAAACAAGCCAGTGATCACACCTTACTTCACAGAATACACCAGCATCTGTTCCGGAAGTCATCCAGGATTCGTCTTGTGTCCTCATTCTATTCCTTTATTCCACGAACTTTTAATATGAATTTATTTTCTCAATCCAAAGTGGTTGTAAATAACAATCCCACCGATCTTAGCATCCAGCCAGCCCGTAACGCTATCAGCGATCCAACTCAAGTTGATGTCACATTGACTTGTAGCCATGGTTGGTTGGTTGGTTAGGGTGAGCTTTGTTAGCTCCTCACTTAGACCTTTAGTTGGGCCCGTTGTGTTCCCCTTATTTCCTGTTTGGAGAAGATTTTGTTTAAAGTGGGAGAGTTGTTGTGGAAGAGAAGTAATGTCGGAGGGATAACTATGGAGAGTTTTAATTTGAATGGTCGGGAAATCATTTTGTTCGTTTTGCGAAATCCATGATCTCACCGATTCCAAATTTTTCGAGGTGCGCAAAATCCGGTATCAATGCTGACCCTAGTATTTAATGTCACAGTCTCGCTGTTGCTGGGCAGTGGCAGAGGAAGTGCTCCACATCTTCTTCTTCCTCCTCACAGCTTTGGCATGTTAATGGTTCTGCTAGTCCGAGTCTATGGAAGTAGAGGTTAAGGTTCAGAGCTTGTTTCGCTACCTTGTTAGTCGGTTACTCTATTATCGATTTTGCTGTTCTGCACGTTGTAAGGTTGACCCAACCCAGTGGTTTCTGAATTCCTAGATTGCCCATTCATTTATTACTCTTTCAATAATTGTCAGCGGGACACCTATTCCCTTTGAAGGGTTTTGGTGGCAGTTTCCTGCTCCTTTCCTAGTGAGTTCATTTGCTTTTTCGTTTCCCGTTACACCTTCGTGTCCCGAGACCCAAGCAAGACTGACGTCGCTTACTGTTGCTGGTTTGTTATGTTTGTGTTTGCACTTCCTTACCAGTGTCGATGATGATAGAGGGTTTGTGATAGCTTTGATAGCTGCAGTACTATCGGAGCAGTTTAGTATTTGCTTCTCCCGTATATTGATATACCACAAGTCCGATTGTATTTCTCGAAAAGTTTAAATGCCAAGGTTAATTGTAAACCATTTCTAAAATTTTATTTTGTTTGGTTTGCAATCTACGAATGTGGCTATAAGCGCAGGTTCCCCATTCTGGTGAACCGTCAAATATGATTGCTTGAAAAATCATCTGAAATATTATTATTTTATTTTCTTGACTCATTTTCGACCTTCGATTAATAAGTGTTTATTTACTTCTTAATATATTATTTATTTATTTATTTTTTTAAATCACTTATTCATAAAATTATTTATTTATTCAATTATTTATTTGTCTTTTTTTTATTTATTTATTTATTTATTTTTGCGTTGACTTAGTTAAATATTTAGTGTAATACTTTTTCATTTATATATGTATTGAATTATTTACTAATTTATTTATTTATTAACTTCCCATCAGGAAGTTCTTGTGTTAGTTAAATGTTTATCCCTTTATTATTGTAATGTTTAATAATATAAACACTTATTTAAGTTATAATATAACTTTATTGGCAATATTTTTATGGTTATAATTCAAGTATAATGGTTGAATGCTGAATTGACGTCTTCTTGATTAACGCGAAGCCTCGTGGTAGAGCGTGGCGTTGACGGCTGGTGATGAATGTCAAAACACTTGGTATGTTCGTTTACCTCTCATCTCTCCTCTTTTAAGGCGTAGATAAGGCGTTGAGGCGGTCTGATCACTCTTCCTGATCTGGTAGTTATTGCTGTTGACGTTGGAACCTCTAGGTGTTTCGGCGCTCCTTGTTGTTACGACTCTTGTGCTGCAGACGGTGATATTTCGCTCTCATTAGATGGTTCTATTTGGTCGGTGTTGACTCTAGGTAGGCTGCAAACAACTGCTTGTGTTGGTTTTATGTTGGCAATGCTTCGGTGATCTTTACGCCCATTGCTGTCCTTTACAATGTAGGACCGCGGGTGTACTTGGTGTTCGACTATTGCCACTCTTTATTATCGATTCTTGTAAGTACTCCATCCCCTCGCTGTAGTGTTTGTGGCTTTTTTGCTCCTTTGTTGGCGTAATAAGACTGCCGGTTGCGCTTCTCTCGCATTAGTTGTGGCACATCATGCCGAGGTGGTTGCGGCAAAAGTGAGGCAACAGTTTTTGGTGACTTGAGTCTTCGAATTGCGTCCAAGTCTGGCGATACACCTTTGTGACTGATGATATGACTGAGAAATTTTTGGAATATTTTTGGAATGGATGAGTATGTCGTCCATGGAAACTATTACATTTTGTAGATGTGCGAATAACGATTGCATTGTGCTCTGGAAGATTTCGGGGACCGTTGAAATGCCGAATAGTATAGTCTTTTGCAACAATATCTTCCCCAGGGTGTGGCAAATGTTAGAATTTTTTTAGTTCGTTCTGACAGTTTGATTTGCCAAAATCCCCTTTGTAATCCAAGTACAGTATTTGAATCCTTTAAGCTGAGCTGCGATGTCTTCTGATGTCTACATAGGGTAGTGTCGTCGTAGGATATTCTTACTTATAGTGGTTGGATCGATTGTATGATGGACTCTCTTAGAACTATCAGACGATGGTTATTGAATAAAATAAGATTTAGATTGTGCGCCCATATCGAGTTTTATTCGGTATTCACCCGGTCCAATTGTGATGATATCAGTAAATTTGTCATCAGCTAGCTATTATTACTGTTTTCACTCTCATCTTCGTCGACCGCGTCTATTTTTTTAAACAATTTCGCTGTGGATGTTGAGGCGCTAATGCACATTTTTCGAACTGACCCTTTCTTTTCTATTTCTGACAACTATGACTAAATGCTGGACAGTTAGGGGGGCCGTGTGTTGTACCACATCTGCGGCAGTCGAATGTTGTTTTTACATATGTATAACTTTAATTTATATTTTCCCTTAGATTGCGAACCAAATCCTCTTCTCTCTGACTCATTTTTACATTTGCGAAAGTTTTTAATGTAGCTTTTCCTTCAATTAGAGTTTGAAAAGATACAGTGTTGTTCGAAACCTAAGCAACTTTTTTCGTCTGCATTATTTGAATTCGAATATTTATGTATTTATTATTTTTGACAAACATAATATAGCTTTATTTTATTGCATTAACTACTTGTATGTGCTGAATAAAAACAAAATCACATTTGAATTGGTCCTTAGACAAGTGGAAGACCGTTCTATTTAGTGATGAATCAAAGTTCAACCTGGTTAACTCCGATGGTAAATGTCACGTTCGTAGAAGAAAGGGTCAAAGGCTGAATCCCCGATATTGCAAAGGCCCAGTTAAGCATGGAACGGGAAGTGTAATGGTGTGGACTTGCTTCTCAGCGAATGGAGTTGGACCTTGTCATCAAATCAACACCATAATGGATAGATTTGTCTATTAAATGACCAAATGCTACCATACGCCGAATAGGAAATGCCACTTCGATGGGTGTTTCAACATGACAATGACCCCAAACATTCATTGAAGCTGGTAAAAGAGTGGCTGTCAGCCAATGGTATTCAAGTTTTGGAATGGCCCCCTCAATCCCCCGACTTGAATCCCATTGAAAATCTCTTCGGCATCTTAAAGCGTAGAGTTGGGACCCAATGCTTCAAAAATAAAGATGAGCTCATGACGTGTTTGAAAACAGAATGGAAATTAATACCAAAATCCATAAAAAAAAAACTTTATTGAATCTATGCCTCGTAGATGTGCGGAGGTAATAAAAAATAAAGGTTACTATACAAAATATTTAAAGTTGCTTAGGTTTCGAACAACACTGTAAATATCTGTGATTATATTTGCGCACGATTATAATATTTTATAGAAGAAAGTAGAAAAAATGTGCAATATAATTAAGGAACAAATGTATTCAATATGCTACAATAAATTCAAATACAAATACATATCAAGTTTTCGGCACTTTTTGAACGTCATTTTGCTACTTTATGCAAAAAAAAACAACGTAGCTCTGATTGATTCAAAGAACTGCGTCTGAAAAGGATAATCAAGGATTTGACCATAAATTTTCGAGCGGCGAAGTTTTTTATTTTGATTGACATAAAAAGCTGGCCTTTCGTCCTTCTTTTGCCGTTGGCGGCTTATCCTCTGATTAAGCCCGGTGAAGGACATATATTCCCACTTGATTATCTTCTTTTATTAATCTCTATGCTGACTTCGAGAAGCTGAATAACACCAACACACCCAAATCAATAAAATAATTGACAAGTACATGACCTATTCAAGGACGTTCTGAACGGATCAGATGTAGAACCATAAACCCCTTTTTCTAAAACAAAAGTATTGACTTCTATTTACCATTGTCATTCCCATGCATGTCCTCGTGGTTCCTTTTGGACTAAAGGCTATTGCAAATAACGCATGGTTACTCAAGAATTACACACTCGTCCACAGTTCGACATTTTTTTTTTTGTATGTCCCTTACTCCTTTTCACAATTTGAACAAGCAATGTTTCTCTGATTTTTGCTCTAGCTGCAATTTGGACAAAGTAACCATCTACGATGCCGAGTCCCCCAACGTGTCCTCCATCATCGATGTAATCTGCGAAACAGTACACAACAAAAGGGTATACAGCCATGGTCCAGATCTTCTCATCGAGTTCAACGCAAGCTCCAACCAAACCGCCAAAGGATTTCGTGGTAAATTTAAGTTCGTAGATGCGATTAACTTCAAAAAGGACAAACGTAAGTGTACAGTACAGTACATTCCTCTTGTGTAACTGGAAACCGAACAAACGAAAATCAAAAAAAAAAAAAACACATCCTTTTCATGTTGCAGTTGCAGTAATTGCGAGGCCAAACCCAAACGAGATTCTCTATAGTCATTCACATGGAATGGCCAGCACATCCACCGGAAGTGGTTCAAGTTCACCCCTGATCAATCCGCCACCACCGGGTAAGTCAATATATCACAGATAGAATAGAAATCCCGGTAAGTAATCGAATAGATATCCAATAGAAATCAACTGATTCGTCCGTTGCCCTGTGTCAGAATTCTCCTTTGGTTTTTATATTTTTTTGTTCACTCGTACCTCCACCAACTTGCATAGGTTCGACGGAATTGAATTATGGAATGAACGGGGTGGGGGCAGGGAATTCAATAAAATATCTCAGCATCCTGCTGACGGCAGAAAGGAAGAACTGAGAAAAATTCATTGGAAATTGAACCGATTGAAACTAAAGGTTGTTCTTATTCAATTACTACGCTGATGTCCTGAGTTGTCCTGAGTTTTTCTAGTCTAGGTGTGCGGATGGAAGCACCAAACAGCCATCGAACGGAGGAAAGTTTTCGCTGAAAGGAAATTATGAACTATGTAATGGGTTTAAAAATTTCACCATCGTCCTGTGAATAGAATAAAAAAGTGTGTGTGTGTTCTTTTTTTTCGTTTTTTTGTCTCCCGAACTGGTGGTCCTTATGGAAGCAGTAGTGTGACGACCAGTGTCCAACTAACGAACGAATTTAGGGATACGTTTCGAAATTTATGAATTTTCCTTGACTGGCAAATTCGTTGCACTTTTTTTTTTTGTCTTTAAAAAACTTCAGTTCATCAAAACTGTCGTTGCACTTTATTTTTCAGCAAGAATTTCAATTTCGCAAAAAGTTTAGCTTTTAAAGTGACAGTTGCTTCAAAGTTGCTTTAATTTTCGATTTCCGGAGTACGTTTTGAGTTCCAAAGATTTGAATTCTATTGTTTTAAGAAGGAACGCTCGTCTCTGAAATTTCAGGGAAAACTTTTTGCAATCGAAGCTTAATTGCATTCCGAAAAGGTTCTCGTTAAATTTTAATAACACTTGTTGTATGAAAATAGAAGTTCAGAAGAGTGTTGGAGTTGAAAAGTTTTGGAATCTTTTCCAGTTAACATTTGCCGGTGGAATCAATTTAACAACTCTGTCACTGGGATGGTTGACCAGCTGTAGTCATCATCATCATCATCGACGCTACAACCGCGATCCAGTCGTGGCTTCCATCAAAAATTTTCTCCAGCGCACCCTCAGGCTTCAGGCATTCTGGTCTATGCCATATCTCCAGCGTAATAATGGTCTAACATGCTGTCGTCTCCTATAAAAAGGGCTACCAAGGGCCAGTTTCATCAGCTAAGAGGTAGATCCCATAAAGTTTGTGATTGTTGCGTCTCCGGAGTCATCCTTTCGGTCGCGTCTTAGAAATAAGATTGCATCGCATCCAAGTAAGAGTACTGGTAGGACATTGATCCTGTCCAGCAGCAGCTTAGCTGTTATGGTTTGATTTATGGCTTTGAAGAGCATGGACAGACAAAAGAAGGCTCTGTTGGATTTGTGCAGCAGTCCGTGTATTTCTTCTTCAATTGTATTATCGGCAGCTTATATTGATCAAAAGTATTGGAAGGATTGCACTACTATGAATTCTTACTCCGCTTTTCTGATCGTTTGACCAACTGGTTTCCTCGCAAACGAAGCAACCAGGTACTTTGTCTTTCCTTCACTAAAGTTCACCCCCAGATTTTGTGCCGTCCGCTCGATCTGGTGGCGATGGTCCCTCTTGTTGGCGTGCCGGAGTCACAGGTTGGTTTCTAGAACGCCAGTTTGAAGAGGAGACATGCCTGATCATTCCCCTATCGGAGTCCATTAAAGAAGTCGATTGGTCCTGGATAGCAGACTGGTTAAGTAGGTGACCACCCGCATCGCCTTGGCATGCTGAAATTCCAAGTTTGTGTATTTGGTATACCTACACAAATTGCTGTTAAAGGTGATGTCATCGGCTTTGCTGTGAAGGTTTAACAACGACAGCACAAATGGATCTGTGGAAGGTTCTTTTGAAACTAAATGAGTTAAAAAAAGAACTGACGATATTTACTCTTTTCTGTTCATCATTTTCTCGATCATCATCTTCCTAACACCTTCTCATTGAGATCATTCTTATGAGCCTAAACACGCTGTATCTGCTGTTAATTGCTGAGGGGTCGGGTATCTCCGCGACAACTAAATTTTAACTAAAAAGCACCTCGATCACTTCAGCTTTTAAGCATTATAAACCGCGACAAAAATGGTTTATTCATTTGGAAACTAGGTGGCTACAGACAGACACACAGTTTCATGCGTTCAATGTAACGCATTAAAAAGAAAAGGCAAAGCGCTAAGTTGTGAACTTCTGAGTGAAGGCTATCAAGAAAAAACACAAGAAGGCTTTTTATGGAAATAAATGAGCTGACTTCATAAGACCGGAATGTATACCAGACTTCTTTCAAGCCCTTAAGGAAAAAACCCAAACTATCGAGTCCTACCGCACATGGGATAACATTTGTGATTCAATTGATTGCGTTAACCAAGCTTTGCAATGGAGAAAAATGAATCTTTAATCTTAGAGTCGAAGAGTAAAATTCTTTGATCTTCTTTTCCATCTTGGCCAAGACACGCAAGCCCGATGCTATTTTGCCCATTTTAAAGCAATCAAACACTTGCAGCTTTGGTGGCCGGCACCACCATCGCCGCATTTTTTATCGTTTTGGCGAGCGCTTCAGATGATATGTTTTCGCACACTTGTCAGATATTCTGATTGAGAGCTTCCAGAGTCTGGCGTTTGTTCTCATAGACCCTCGACAGCGGTCATAGACGAACCTTCCAACTGTCCATTCTGTGTGTGCGGTTACATGTCCTCGTCAACGGATACATTCGGTAAGCGCGCTACCCAGGCATCCTCTAAAAGATAAGGCCCGATGACACCTCCGGCGTATATTTCACACCGCACAGTGACTAGTCCACTACAGGCAGTAGCGGTTTGATTGTTTCTTAAATGTACTGCAGAAAAGAAATCGTAATGGTCAATTGCATGGCACATCGAACGGCTTAACGCCTTTGTGTTTGACCAGGACGGCTGGACGATCTGTGCCGAAATTCACATTGCATCAAATTCCCTAACGTATTACTCTGTAAAAAATTGTAACAAGTATTCCGCGATCAACAAACACTTTCTTACTTGCCATGCAGCAGATATAAGTACGCAGCCGGATAATCGATTCTTGTCTGAGATAAAAAGGCATACCTCATTGAGTGCTGCAATTAAATGGATAATTAGGCCTCTACACTCAAAGCAACATCATGATAAGATCATCTTTTAATATAACTAGCGAAAATATAGAGAGCCCTGTACACTTAAACTAGCGCAGCCCTTTTAGACTAACCTGCGATGCCAACACATAACTCGATACTCGTAACTCGAGTTTTACCGATGCAATCGACAGTTGTCAGCAGAAGTTCAATCGACTATCCTGGATTATATCGTAAGATTTGTTAGCACACAATGCTGAACACGACTTCAGAAGCAAAAAAAAAACCTTATCGTCTGCGGAAATTTAATCCGATAAAAAATGGAAACTTAACAAAATATATCCATTCACAAAATTGGTCTGTATGACCTAAATGCTTAATTTGTATCGGTCAGCAACTCACAAAATTCAGCTCGCCGTAGGTAATCTGAAAATCGATCCATGAACGAGGGTACATTTTCACTATCATGCATCGATGCGGTTGATGTTGGCATGACAATTTTGAACATAAAATCAAATGCAAATTACGCACATCTCTAACACTGTACTTACTACTGCAACCTTCCCTGATTGTTGGGAAATTGCTTAGGTGTTGCCAAAGAGTAAAGCTTTAGAAATAATTGTAAGTAATCAAATAAAAAAATATTTAAGAGATCGAAATCTTATCACAAATATTCACTCGGGATTCCGTGCAAAACATAATTGCTTTACTCAAAGTTTTTTTTTTTTTTAATTATTTGCTCGCTCTTCAAGAGGATATTAAGACTCTTAAAATGCGTGTGGCACAGAGCGAGCGGAAGAATTAGGAGAAGAATGAAAGATTGTGTAGTGGCTTGAGAAACTCAGGTGTAATTGGTTTCAACTCACTTCCGTGGGTGGAGCCCGAAACGGGACGGAAGATTTTGATATCGACCTATTGGCTTTAACCTTATTTGCAGGATTTTATTCGACATTGGTTATGATCTATGAACTTTGAAAGTTTGGAAGATTAGCTCAAACACCTTCGCTGTCAGTGTTACGCTATTTTGAAAACACGAATGAGGAATTAAGCCGATACAACAACCACTACAACAACGCCACCCATTAGTCAGACTACTATCATTGGTCGACCAACCCAGCGATAGTGCCATTAACTTGATCCCAATGGCAAATGGTGACTGGACCAGATTCGAAAAACTAGACCACTACTCTAGGAATCGAACCTGGGACCTATCAATTGAATCAATTGAAAGGCAGGCGCTCTACCAACTTCTCCACCCAGCTGTTTAAAGATGGGGGCTGTTTACGTGGAGGCTCGCACCGTAAAATGCTTTCCCCTTATAGTTTCAAAAACGTTTGTTTGTGGCATTTATTAAACGCAATTTCTGCTTGAGAGCTTTTTGTGCGAATTTATGTCATTATATTTATGTTCATCTTGTCTTTTTGTTTCATATGATGTGTCGCAGGGATCCGTCCTAGGACCTCTTCTTTTTACGTACTTTATAAATAACTAAGCTGAGCAGCTAACAAACTTTGAACATCACATTTATGCAGACGATGTGCAGATTTATTCGTTTTTCCGGAAGTTCCTAATAATGCAGGCAGTACAAGACTTAAGCGAGCAACTATCTAATATTTTTAAATGAGCACTCGACAATAAACTCAGCCATAACCTAAGAAAGATTAAAGCCATGCTTATAAATGTCAGACGAGAAAGAGAAATCGCTTCTCCACTCTACATTATTGTAGACAATTTTAAAAAACCTGGGGCTTACTTAAGTCACGACCTAAGCTGGAATATTCATGTGACTAGACTAGCATCAAAAATCTAAGCAGCTTTGAGAGGGCTCAATCAAACTTCCAAACACCTTCAAACTAACGTGAAGTAAACGCTTGTCAAGTCCTTTATACTACCAATTTTTTTGTATAGGTATGAAATTTTCTCTAATATGGATTATGAGTCAAAAAGAAAGCTGAATGTATATATTTGACATATTGGGAGATATGACCACTCATAGATTCATTCATGAAATATAGTACTGCACTGATATTACACAAAATTAAAACCACAAGAGAACAAGAGTATTTTAATGAAAAAATTCAATTTGCGCGGAATCAAAGAACTATCCAACTTATAATCCCAAGAAGCAACCTCTCGTCAGTTTTTTGTCTCAACCAAGGACCGAAAATAACCATTATATTTTTTCATACTCCTGAAAAGGTTGCTCGAAAATTAAGAGTTAATAGTAAAGGTCGTTAATAACCATTACGCTCGACTTATATTTGTTTTGGTTACGAATAACCATTATCAATAACCAAAATTTATTTTGGTTGCCGATAACCATTATCGATAACTTTTATCTTTTTTGGTTACCAATAACGGTTATCGATAACTTAAATTTTTTTTGGTTTTTGGATGGTTATTTTAAGCATCTTAATCACGTTCTTAGCTCTCCGTAGACACCTCGATCACTAAAATCGACCAACTCGTTCCGAAATGGGAGCTCGGTAACCTAAAAAACATTTTGGTTACTGATATTGGTTATCAGTAACCTAAAAAAAGTTTTGGTTATGGATAAAAGCTATCGGTAACCAAAAAAAATTTAAGTTATCGATAACCGTTATTGGTAACCAAAAAAGATAAAAGTTATCGATAATGGTTATCGGCAACCAAAATAAATTTTGGTTATTGATAATGGTTACTGGTAACCAAAAAAAAAATTGGTTATGGATACCGGTTAAAGCATAACCTTTTCGTGAAAAAGGTTATAACTGTTACGTCCCTGGTCTCAACGATTCGGCTTTGGAATCACTTACCCACTGAAATAAAGCACACGATAAACAGAACAACCTTCAGAAACAATTTGTTTAAATATTTTGTAGGTAATTCCTAACAGATTCGCTTTTCCGCTTCCTCCTCTATTTTTCCTTTTTCATCTCGCCATAAACACAAACTTGTTAAAAATTTTGAAATGTTTTAATTTAATTTCATTATTAATTACTTATAATACTTTTTTAATTGTTATAATTATAAAACTATTGTAATATGTATAAGCTAATTCTTTTTTCGAAGATGTCTTTTCTGCACGTATCTTTCAGGAACAATGAATTAAAATAAAGAAATTATATTAAATTAAATTAAAATTAAATAAAACATTGAGATTTCGACCATTTTTATGAGTGACCGTAAAGACCTAGCAAAAGGGATACTTCAAACTGAACAATGAAAAACCAGCCATTATAATTTTTTTTAAAACTTATTCTTGTGGAGAGAAATTTATTTTCTAAAAGGGTCAAGGTATGCTTGAAGAAGTTTGAAATTGTAGTCTGTAAAACATTAGGAGACTTGATGTTTTACTAATCTGATACACTGGTGGAACTGATGTGATTCTAATATCCTTTGAAAAACTTTATAAGTTGAGTCATCAAGAAACTCATGTCCTTTTGCTAAGTTCTAAGAAAAGAAAAATCCGTTTTACAATGTCGATGCGGTTCTTTTCTCCTTGAACACTTTGTCACTTTCACATTATTCTAGTGAGTTGCTATTATTTTGAAATACCTCCTTCTCATTTAAGGAAAATGATTTGCGAATTTTAGATTAAAAAATACGCATTTGCTGCTTCACATTGTTGTTCACAGTGTAATTTTGAAGAAACATTTGTTTCTTTTTTTGAGTTGAACGTCGACCAACTATCCTCGATTGTATCAAGTTACGTGCTGGCACCTCTGATCCTTGGCAACAGTCCTGATAACTAATTTCAGGATTTGCGAAACTGAAATATGAAAGGAATCGAGTATCTATCGAACACAGATATTACCTGTGATTTAATGAGTGATCTACAGTTTCCCCTCAAATGACCATTTATAGTTAGTAAATGGTATAAACGGTTGTAATATTCAAAAGCTTGCATACATTTCAGCGCAGGAAAAACCTGTATTTCCTTCGGTGATTAAGTTATACTCGCAGGCGTACGAAAATCAGTTCAGAATTATATTGCTTACTTTTCGGCGTTCAGAATATAGACTGGAATTTATAAGTTTAAAAAGTAACAATAATTTGATGCACTTAACATGGTTGAAAAGGATGTACATGGAAATAGGCATAGGTACCGAATTAAACTTCTATGAATTTGAAATGAGGCACCGATTTCACGAGAAAAACCGTTCGTTAGAAATAAGGTTTCATGATGTTGATGCGAGTGTTGCGGTTAAATTCTTGAGAAGTTGCAATGCCTCTGAAAAAGAATGATGCAGAGAAGCAGGGTATACGACTCTGAAACATAAAACATAAGTGATGCTAATGCTGAAGTTCATGAAAAGAAGCAAACTAAACAAGAAAACGAAGTAAATTGGAAAAAATTGTAGAAAATAATGAAATTATAGCAGAAGGACAAAAACTTGAACACCCTTTTAAGATTTTACTGCTCTAATCCGCCTATGCATTGAGGCTATAAATTTCTGACATTTTTCAGCAGGAATAGCCCTTCAGTGGCTCTCGATCGCCGCCCGCCCAAAGATCCGCTCTGTTGTAGTAATTCTTCCTTAGCTCCCCCCACAATTTCTCAATAGGATTGAGATCGGGGGACTGCGAGGGCCATGGCAATACAGAAACCTGGTGTTCCCTCAGCTAAGCATTTAACAGTTTTGCTGAGTGCTTGGGATCGTTGTCGTGTTGGGAGTGCCAACTTAACGGCATATTGTCCTCTGCATATGTATGGCAGCATATGATTTGCAAGAATATCACGATAAATTTTTTTTGTTATGATATCTTGAATCCAAACTATTGGTCCAACCACAAACCAAGAAAAACTGCCCCACACCATGACACGGCCCACTCTTTTCCTATGGATCGACGAACATTCCTTCCACAATCAGAACCGAACAGATTAATTTTGGTTTCATCGCTCCATAAAATGTTTTTAAAATTTTGAACTGTGTGGCTTCTTAAATTTTGCGCAAACTGCTTCCTAGCTCTTACATTCTTTTTGCTAAGCAGAGGGACAATTCTGCCTGGTAAATCACTTTCTTGTAACCTTCTTCTTACAGTTGGGGCACTAATTACATTGCTTATGGAAGCTACAATGGCCTAAGAAAACTTGAATGGGTCTCGTTTTGCCAGTAAAATAATTTGATTGTCCGTTGTTGAGTCAGTTTTCTTTGGTCTTCCTCTTGTTTCCGTTGCAGGCTGTGGTTTTAAGGCCTGTGCGATGAAATTCACAGACCTGCCTAGCGCCTCGGCAATGAATTAAAGAGTTCTTCCTTGCTCTCTCAGCCTATTTACAATTCGACCTACACGCGTGTTTCGACCCATCCCGTTAAAATACATCTTCGTTTAATTTTACTTACTTTTGAGGATGCCTTCAAATACAAGGAAGCATTCGTCAAATGTCAAAGCAACGAAAATGGTAGACACCTTATCGATCTACAGTAAAGTCCTTAGAGCGACACCACAGGGGGGAATTATTTCACCTTTTTTGTGGGTACTGTTCATGGACAAGCTCCTTAAAAAACTAAAAGGGACATGCGCAAAATGCATAGCATACGCAGACGATCTAGCAATCCTAGTTCAAGGAAAACACCTAAACATAATAGGGGAAATCATGCAGGACATACTAAACACCGTTACAACATGGGCGATCGAAAACGAACTAAATGTTAACCGTAGCCAAAACGGTCTTGGTCCTTTTCACAAAAAATACCAAAATAGGTGACTTTCACATCCTTGAGATTGGAGACAGAGACAGCGTGAAGTACTCAGGATTGATAATCGACAAGAAGCTCAATTGGAGGAAAAACCTGGAGGAACGTACTACTGAAGCCAAGAGGGCATACTGGTTATGCGGATATTCAAAATAAGTGCAAAGTTTGGCATGCTTCGAAATAACTAGCGCGTAAAACTCCACGGGCGAACGGAAGCCAAGATTTTTATTTGTCAGCAATAGATCAGAGGCAGTACTTATATCGTGCTTATTTCTTTTCTTTGTTTTGACGTTTTTTTTTATCTTTGATATTTTATCACAGTTGGATCCAACAAACCATCCAATGTCAGTGAAATTAAACCGGAGTTTGAACTGATGTCATAATTCAGTAAGAAATGAAACTCAATACTTTTTTGTTTGAAATAAATCTGCATCCGTATTTTGATTTCCTAGACTTCATTTTATGGGTTAACGATTAAATGTTGTCGGTTCATCAATTAGGGTCCGACGTTTTTTTTTTTTGGAGTTGCATACAAAATATATTTTTTATTATAAAAATCAATTTTCCAAACACTGAAAATTTGTTACACAAAAATTTTAGGATTTTAAAACAAATTAGAGGGTGTATCCTCATTTCAAGAAGTCCAATTTTCTTTATGGTCGTTGGTGACTTGGTGAACAATACTGGCCGTCCATACGTGATTAGTGACCTTACGAGCTGCGTGAAGACCCCAGTAATTTGGTTTTTGCTTAACCTGTTCCTGTTCTTCAACAGTAGGTGATAGGCGAAGTTAGCCTGTTTCGTTTCGCTGGCATGTTTATTGAATTTATTTTTTAATAGTGCACGTGCTCAAGGGATTGAATGAGCCCTTAAAGTAAGTTTACACAGCAGAAGTCAAATTAGAAAAGAGAGAAAGAAGGTACCGGTGCACATTGGTTTAAAATTGTTGTAGGTTGCAGTGCAGAGGAAAATATAGAGCGAGGTTCGGCATATAAAAAAATAAATTTGAAGTTGACTTTGATGATAGGACGTTTGTATGCCATTGAACTCCTTCTTAACCTCTGGGCCGATATTGAGGCAATTTTTTTTTTCGAACAGGTCCCTTGATGGTTAAGATTCACTCATCAATATAGTCAACCTTCTGAGAAGAATTCTTAGTTATGTTTAGTTATGATGATGTATCATTTTGGCACAACTTCTCCAGAGCCCAATCGGAGAACTTACATCGCTTCAAATGGTCCATCGGCTTCAATTCTTGAGTTAGCTTGATCTTGTATGGATGTAAACCAAGATCCTTACGCAAAATATGCCATTATGTGGCTAACACTTATACAGAAACATCACACAACGATTATGCAGACTCAAATTTGTTCACATAAATTGTTATTACCTGTGCACTAGGCGAGAATCATGACCGAAAAGTGGAGTTAACGCTCTTAAAGTTTCGGTCGCCGCCTTCGAATTTCGGTAGAAAATTTTCATAATTTGTAGACGTTGCTCATTAGTGTTCCTAACCATGATGAAATGTTGAGTTTAGTGAATAAATTGACAATGCCAGTTCGATGTTTAGTGAAAGGGTTCGTGCACAAATTCAAAGTTTTCACGTCCCAATTGGAAAACCCTTTACAATTGCAATTGCACAAGTAAGCATGTGAATTTTATCAATCAAATATCACTTTAACTCGTCTTAACTTATTTCGGTGATATTCCAATCTTCAAAAGTCCCTAAAATGAAGAAACTTGAAAATATTAGTTTTCACCCAATCACTCTTAAATGGATTTCGTCCTATTTGATTGGCAAATCATTCATCGAGACCAATTAAATGCCCTTCTGAGGCCACCCAAGGCACCAATTCTGGACCATTACTATTTTTTATTCTCATTAACGATATCGTTTAAGTAATTAAGCATTGTCATTGTCTCTTTTATGCGGACGATTTCAAAAGTAAGCTCGGTCGAAGACTGTCTCTTGATACAAGCCGATTCGAACTGGATTTCTGAATAGTGTGGAACTAACCGTCTGCATCATAGCATTAAGAAATGTAGTGCAATATACTTGGCGAATAATTAAAAATTAAGGTGTCATATTGGATAAAATAAATTCACTCACTGGTTTCATTAAACGAAATGTTTAACACTTTAAAGATATGTACATATGCTCTTCTTTTATTGTACATTCCCTTGATTCGATCCGTTCTGGAACTCGCAGATGTCATTTGGAATCCCTTCCTTCTTTTTTAAGGTTAAACGTATCGGCAACGTACAGAAACGATTAATAAGATTAATTTTTTACAAAATGCTTTGGCCAGACTATAAAGTCAGATGCCTCCCTCTTGTTCTGAAGTCGCTGGAGTCTAGGCTTATAATGCATGATATAACCTTTTTGCGTGATCTGATCTTGTTTCGGTATACTTTTATGTCGCACCGAGACCGCTGAGATTGAGGGACTTTCTCTTTCAGAGTGCTCGCAGAACAACGTATGACCAAAATGAGCCAAAGTCGAGGATCATAAGGTCTTTCAATGAAGAATGAAGGGATATGGTGCTACCTACATCTCGGCTGAAATTTATTTACTATTTTGAATACTATTTTTAGTAAATTGATTATGTATTTGTATTTGTGTTGCGAAAGCACCTTCTTTTGAGTGAAAAGTCATACATTTCACTCAAAAAAAAAATGTGTTGCCTCATAATGACAAACAGTGGGTTTGAAGACACTCTTAGCTGCAATACTGCTGTCCATTGCTTATCACGAAAAATTCGGCTCCATGCTCGTATAGAAAAACTGGTAAATGAATGCTTAAATAGGCAGTTTTGTTTTCGGTAGCCTGGACAATAGGATGCAGATGATTAGTCTTCGTCAACTTATGATGAATAGGCTCAGCGTTTACACTGGAATCTGAGCGTGAACCTGAGTAAATCGAAAGCAATGGTGTTCAGAGGAAGTGGTGGAAGATATTCTCGAAGCGAAAAATGAACGTATCAAGGAGAAGTCGTGGAAATTGTTCGCGAGTACAAATACCTAGGTATTTTGGTGTCCTCGAACTTGAATATGAAAAAACATCTAGAAGCCAAACTATCGGAAACCAAAAGAGCAATCTCATCGGTATGGGGTCGCTGTATCAACAACAAGTATGTAACCCACAGCTCGAAACAAAAACTCTTTCGCTCAACTGCAGCTTCAGTTCTTCTTGACGAAGCGCAGGTGTGGGGTTATTGTTCCTTTGTTGAAGTTGAGAAGTTTCTTCGGTATTTCTTAAAGCGAATATTCCGTTTACTAAGTGCTACGCCTAATTATATGCTGCACTTAGAGACTGGTACACCGCCTATGTTTTTGGAAACATTGAAACTTCATTTTGAGTATATAGTATAATAAAAGTTATGGCAATGAGTGACGATAGACTGCCAAAAATTGTACTCAAGAATGTAATAAGAAGCAGGGCAAGTTTCTTTCACGAATGGGAACGCCTTGCATCAGACTGTGGAGAAACCATAAGGATATCACCCGACGGACATTTTGAACAGCTCAGGCCACAACTCAACGTTTTGTTGGAAAAAGTAGGTCGAGGCATGTATGATCGATTTGTAATGGATGCACAGTCTTCGCAGTATAGGACATATTACAGTAAGATGAATCACACTCTAGCTGAAAAAACCTACTTGTTAAATTGCAACTCTATAGAAAAAATCAACATGATTTTTAAAATCAGGGGAGAGCTACTGAGTCTGAATTTCATTCCACACCGCCCAGAGCTACCTTTTTTGTGCAAACTTTGCAATATGGACCCCACGAGAGGATATATAGTATATCGCTTCCTTGCAATATGCCCAATACTAAAAGCAATTCGAGTGAGATTCTTCAATTCGTATATTTTGGAAAAAGATGAAGCAATTCAAATCTTTAATGGAGTTCGAGGGTGGGACTTACTTTACAACTACTGCAGAAATGCACTGCGTTATAGAAAATGTATAGTTGAAGAAGCTTTTTAATGTTGTGCTTTATATATATATATATATATATATATTTATATTTTTTTGCTTTTCTTTTTTTAAAAAACAAAAAAATAAAGATTAAATTATTTGTCTATCTGGTAGACGGCCGTAGGCCAATCCATAATAGACTTAGAACATTGAATGTAATGAATTTAAAATGAAAATAAAAGTCATACAAAACTAAACTAACTAACTGATTAGTCTTCGTCATAGCTCCTATAAAGGTTCGCTTGTTTACTTGATATTTTTCCAAAGTCAAATGAAGCTGTCGACTGTTAATCAAAGCTGAAAATGACGATTGACGACACATTGGGAATGAGGGATGTTGGCAATATCGTTTGCGTATTCCAGCAGCTATACAGACTTGACAGACTGCTCCTTGGAATATCTGTTCAAGTGACTAGCTAAATAATTATATGATAGCACATCTCCTTGTCGTAATCTGCTTAAATTCTTAAATATTTTTTGACTTCTTGTTCGAAACTGTCAAGTACATCGAGAACTGCAATGAGTACATACTTGAAATTCGTTGGTTTTTTTCATTGTAAAGATGTTGCCTCTTGTCGGTCCGCCGTGCGGGAAACCAGACTGTAATTTGCAGTAATTTTAAAAACACACTGATTTTGTTAGCGAAGTTCAGCCTACAAGGTTTTATTTAAATAAAAAAAAAGCATTTTTTTTTCAAATAAAAACTGCAATGTCCACAAAACTTATGACCGGTAGTGTATAAGACCATAGTCAAATAAGCAGCGCTTCTATTTTTGCCTACCGCCGAGAAATCACAGACGTTTGTACACAGAAAAAATAGTTCATGTTACTTTGTAATATTACACAATTCGCCCATTGGCAACATTGTTCTAAGCTTTCATGTAAAGCTTTCTAATGGAATTTATTTTGTGTTTTTTTTTTTTTTTTTTAGTTTTTCGTACATTTACTCATGCTGTTATTTTCCAGCCTGGCTGGTGGCACAGTGAATTACTTTCACACAAAATTACAAGCACACAAGCAGTCGCTGAGCGAATCCTTCTTCGTGTTGTCCCTGTGACACATATTATATCCACTTGCACACTCTCGTTTGGGGCTTAGTTTCACTCTGCGGCGCTGCACGCCTCCAACGAAACGAGAACGAAAAACAAGAAAAACCCTACTTAAGCTAGGTCTCTGCGGGAATATGCCTAGAACCTAGATAACACATATCCCCCTATCATCCTCATCATCATCATCATCAGTAGTATCACATCATCATCATCAGCAGCAGCAAGCAGCAGGAGTAAAGCGCAGCACAGCCTGATGATATGAGAAGAAAAATTAAGTTATAAAGGATTCGCATTCGCATCCCTTTGCTGGTTGGTAGTCTTAGTCGAGCAGCTCCCCAGAGCGGAGCACAACATTGTTCGCTTTTCGTGCCGTCGTGTCGTGTTTTTCGTCCTTTTTCGTAAAATTCGTAAAATTCCTTGTAACCGATGAAATGTCGTTGGCATCGCGTTGGATATAGTGAAAGTCGGCAAGTTTGAAATGAGTTTTGAAAATTTTAACTGGAACGGCATGGTGTACCGACCCCTGAGGTGGCATTTCCACACGGCAATGTCCTTTTTCGTTGTGCTGTTCGTTTGCAATATTTGCGTACCACGCCAAGGTCGCCGCGCGCCGGATACCATAACAATAGCACATGTGGTGACTGAAACTAATATCGTCCTGATACGTAGCTCCGGTAAAAAATTTATAAATAAATCAAGGATGCTCCTTTTATTTTTATTGCATTCACATACACATATTTATTTATTTTTTTTTTTTTTTGTAATAACAACAATGCAAATAATAATTGTACAGCTTAACCTTAAGTCATAAATATCCATTCGACGTATGATGATAGTCCTGGGAGCTTGTGTCGTCGGGAAAAGGAAAAGAGGGGCTTGTGAATTTCAAATCTCCAGATGCTTTGAGTGTATATATGTGTTGGTGTGTGTGTGTGATTTTTTTTTATGGGGGGGAGATGATATTTTAAATTTTATAGACTACTCTAGGCGGCTTGGCACACTAAATTCCAACTGGAAATTCCTTCGTTGGTCCTTATTATGTTTTATTTTTCAAAGAATGCTTTGAAGACGAACATGAGGAGAAGGCAAATTCCAGATCCATAGACAGTTAGCAACATAGCCGAATGCAGGATCCTTAACCTGTGTTAAATAAGGAATTGAAAACGAGTACATTCCGATTAGCGTGTGTCGTCATGCATAGTTAATTTACTTACCTTCTTAGTAGCTTGATTCCTTTTGGTATTGTCTTGGGCTCCTCCTTGGCCAAGTAGCGTCGTACACCGCACATGCTGTGATAGAATTGTACACCCCATTCGATTTGTTTCATATCGAAGGGATACATCTCGTGGTCCTTTTCCGGTAATTTGGCCCAAAGCCTCTTGACATTATCATTCGTGAAGGTCCAGTCATTCTCGGCAAAGTAATTCAATAGTGAACAGGATTTGTGGATTTTCTTGTACATCTTCAGCATTCTATTTGGCAATGGAATGAATTTCGAACTTCGGTCATTGTTATTGGGTGACACCACTTACCTTCGTTTGCGTCCCATTAGGATGAGGCAAAAGTCAAAGATCACTGCCGGGATAATGTGATAGAAGAAGCATAGAATTGCGAACCAAGTTTTGGATTCAGTCACAGTAAGGCATGGATACCACAGCATGCGGGAGAATGGCATCTTTATACCATCTGTAAGGGCGGATGTCCTGTAGGCCTCCCATTGGACAAGATTTTCAGCATCCGGAACGAAGTTATATATTGGTGGAACTGTAGCACTACAAATGGACAACAAATGAATAATTTAGCTTCGCTGTGTGCCCGGCTTGTGTTTGAATATTTAAGGGTGCATTTATGCGACGACCATAAGTATTTCCTGACAAATAGTCTGCTAATACGGTTTAAAGTTAACAGAGTGCACAGGGAATACAAAATGTGCACTGAAATGTGGCACAAGAAATTGCTAACAACAGCATTTTAGGGTGGTTTTGTTGCCACCACCCAACAGGGATGAACATTGGCTTTCTCGTATCTATGGCCACGGTGAATGGATAATTTTTTTTTCTGTTTGTTTTCGTTACTGCTTTTATCTGTGCCGCATGGTAAGCATGCTTAATAGGTGGCAAGTTTGAAATTTCGACAAAAATTCTAAAAAAAAAAAACAGAAACAACAAAAAATATTTTAGGGGTTGGCACTGGGGCATAAGGTGTATCCATTCATAGCTATAAGGTTAATTTAACGGTCAATGAAACAACCTGTACGTGTCCTTTACCAATGCCAGGGGTTTTGAACACATTTTTTTTTTTTGTTTTTTTGGAAAACGATTTCGATTCGAATGAGTTTGGGGGTAATTGATGGCTGGAAAAAAATAATGGAAACGTGAAGGCGCTTTAAAAAAAAAATGGAACAAAGTAGTTGAAAGTTCCTAAATCGCGTCGCGATGAAATGCTGCAGCAATGAATTATTAAGTTTGTCTGGCCAAAGTAAGTGAAACAAAATGACACTTTATCTGTTTGTTATTTAGGAGTGTTTTTTTTTGTGTTTTTTTTTTCTGATGTCATTTCCCTGGCTTTCTGGTTTCATTTTTCATGCGGATTTTTGCTGGTTTTTTTTTTTTTTGTTGATTTTCGTGTAATTGCTCTGCAGTTTCTGTGTGCTTTTAGCAGGAAAAAGAAAACCTCTCTCGTGCTAATTGTGTACAGCGAATTATTGTGAGTTGTTTTTGTTCTCTGAGTTTTTTTTTTGTTTTTTTTCCTAGATGCCATTATGTGAATTTATTTCCCGATGGCCGGCAGCGTAGTCGTAGCTTAAATTGAAGTTATAAATTATGAAAAGCTAGAACATATTCCATATGAGTATGTACATACATACATAGATTTTCACAAGGATCGCTTTGTGCGATAATAATCGATGTGTAATTACGTTCACAATCTGGGGCATAATAAAACACTCTGTTGCCATTGAATGACGATTGGGATAGTGTCCATTCTTGTCATAAAAATCTGCATCTGCACGTTACTGAAAGTATTGATATCATTAAACGTTTTTCAAAGAGACAGTTTTTCGAATCGTCGTCGTCAAAAAATTTTTAAGAATTGATTTATGGACCAGACAAATACAGGTCATCAATGGACTTGATAATGGACTACCTTTGATAAGCAGTTTTTTTTCTTCAACGTTTTCGGTTGCAGGAGGTTTGATATTTGCCGTGTCGGCTTTTTCAGTAGGTGCCTGATTATCACTGAGACGAGCCTCATATTCATTTCCCTCAGCCTCCATGAGTTAAACACTCTCCATTAATTAATATTGAAATTTTCCTCTTTTTTTACTTTTCTGAAATCTTTGATTTGTTCGGGGGTTCCACAAGGAACTAACTTGGGACCATTACTCTTTGTAGAAAATATTTCAAAGATTCTTATTAACCGGCAATGACATGTGGACGGCGATGACTTAAAAATATTTTTGTATTTGTGTTTTATTACTTATCCAACTGTTGTACAGTGAACCATCTGCACCTGCATCTCGTTTCTTAGTTTTAAGCCATGACATTTTGCAGACGTTTCATGTCAATTGCGGTTTCTTGTTCTAATAGTGAATATTCAGTCATCTTAGTGTTCTTTTATGTTCAAAAAGGCTCCAAATTTTCTCTTAATTATGACTATCCTTGGATTTGTGGTCACCACAACCAATTTCTTTTATTTATCTAAATAAGCATGTCTCATATTAAAGCAGAACCCACTTTCCATTAGTCCTTAAACCGGAATACTCTTAATGTGGACCAAAATCCTCAAACAATTTCAAACATACAGCGGATTTCAGTAAGGAGACTTTTATCTATCGCGATTATGTGTTTATAATTCGGAAGGCGAAAACGCGGTGGCCACACTGGCTAGGCTGTAAATCTTCGAGGTGTGCCCACGGGCTAACGAAGACGAGGAAGACCAACTTTGATTTGAAAAACTGGACGCAGATTGCTAATGAACGTGAAGGCTGGCAAGAGAATTCCAGCACATTTTGAAAACCTCAAAGGGAATAATAATTTATTCATTAAGCTTTATGCCAACTTCAATGAATTGGCCTTTATTGATTTGTTCCCCAAAAAACATTCGTCTACCTTGATTCTAAAGTTGTGGTTTAGAATAGAAGCGTCTCACATTTAATTTATTATTATTATATTATGAGGTTAATATTATTATTATATTGAAAATGTAAGATTTTTTTGTATTAAATGGTTTCTTATTTAAAATCTTTTAAGTCGTAGAGAGACATTGTGTAAATATTAAGTCAGTGATCTGCTCGTTGATGCAGCCCTCCAGCCCTGCATTTCTGACATTTTAGTGACTAAATAGCGTCAGAGCTTAAACAATGTAATGATGGAAGAACTCCACCACAGCAAAGCTTGCTAACTCGTCAACCATTAAACAATAGTATGTAAATAATTTCAAACCACTTATGACTTAATCAAGCGTCAGCTTATACGTCAACAGTGCACTCTCGTGCAGATGCATTAGCGACATTTATCAATAAAATTTTAATGGAAAATAACTAATGAATTACATATATTAGTTTTGCAAAACCAATTACAACTTCATTCGATTGAAAACACATTAATTGCACCTTTATTTTTAGCTGTCTTTTTAAAAGTTTAATTTATTAAGAACCGAGATATTTTACTCATTCTTAAGCTTGCAAATGCTCAAATGACATGAAGTCGTACGAATACGAGGAATTCGAATTTTGCTCGCAAAATGAGTTTGAGGAGTTGCCCGAGAACTGAGTGAGCAGAAGGTTTAGGAGAGGGACTTTGTAGCAATTTGGTTTTATCACCATGCTGTCGGTGTTTTGCTTTTACAACAAATCTTTTGACTTATCGTCTACACAAACCAATGTAGGAATTCGAGTAGCTTATGCAGTAACCACTACAGCAATGACACGCACTAAGTCAGACTACTATCGGAACAGAAATGTAAGCAAACAAGTAACATTCATGAAGTGACATTAAATTCATTAAATTTCACTGCGTGGTGCTCCTTGGTTTTTCGAGCTCACCGTAGATTTTAATGATGCAAATTGATGTATTAAGACTGGAGGAAATGTGGTTCCACTCGGACAAATACTTTTTAAATAACATGTTTCTGAATCGCCTTATGTCTCGTTTGGAGATTTCTACTGGTATCAAGTTAGACCGCTCAAGATATATTTTTTAAGGCTTTTTGAATGTCATGTGGGTGAAAGCGCTCATGGAAAATATCCGAAATAGTCCCAAAAAATTTTAAAATCCAAATAAACTTTTGAGCAGGAATATGAAAATATGTCGTTTCAAAGCAAAGCAACATCAGCTGAGGATTTTTGGTTGCATTTCCCGTTTTGTTTAATGCGCCATTCTGTAAGTTGCATAAAACCTCATTCATAGAAGGACCTGTTTCATCAATTCTTTAAAGACAGATTACTGGCCCTAAACAACTGCCTTGAAGGACCCTAGAAGTAAGTGGAATGGAATTTAACACTGCTGATCTAAAGATAACCCAATAACGCCGATACTGATTATAGCCAAATTGAGTTACGAGGGTCGTGAATAGTCCTATTCGAAATCATTCATTATGGATTGATTTGCAGCAAAAGATTTTGGAGACATAGCTTATAATTTCGGAAAGCTTGTGTATTTTGGGGTTATTTTTTTTGGAACTGAGCGGGAGTTTTGAGAGCACTATGCCTGCGTGAAGGAAAGTAGCTATGCTGAAGATTGATAGTTCCAAGTTTAAGAAAATATTCAAATTGTTACTGATCTTCTCTTCTTCTGGCTCAATATACACAGTCATCGGTAGACCCTTTACTTTTTACCCATCTTCTTCCAGCTACAATACAATTTCTACAGATTGTGGACTCATGCAAATGTGCCATTTGCAAAGTTTGACCTTCTAAAAGTTGGTCATGTTTCTCGGACCAATTAACAGGTCGTTGATTTGATAGGCGTTTCTGACATCTGAATATTTTTATGGGTAACCAAAGTCTTTTAGACACAATGCTTCTCATGATCGTATGACCAGCAGCTGTAAAATTGATTGGATGAAAAACATTGGATGTTGATGTACCGTGGACATTTGATGATTTTTCCATCCACATCATTTAATCTAAAGCACATTATGGACCTTCCATGAGGTCCATAAAGTCGTACACAGAATCAACAGTTCTAGGCATGCCCTGTCAATTTATCCAAATCTGGTGTTTATCGCATAATTGAGCTCCTTTTTATGTTGCACAGAAACTAACCCGACGTCAGAGCCTCCAACCTGGAATGCAAGTTTCGATAAGTTTCTAAGAACGTTCGGGAATGTGAGCGGTTCATAAAAGCTTTTGGCCATGCTGAGCTCCGAATATATCGGAGAACTTCAAATGTGATTCCACCATTTGTTCCTCTCTTATTCACGTTTATGGGTTAAGCAAGTTGGACCTGGATGAGCATCATCATCATTGCGTACCCGACGGCGAGGAAGAAGATGTAGTACGAGCTGTCAAGAAAATCAGGTCAAAGGCGGTTGGCTTGGACGCAGAAAATCCAATTTTTGTAAGAATGATACTCCCGTATATTCTCACCGCTGTTACTCATATTTTCAATTTCTTGATAACAACTTCGACATTTCACCAACGGAGCAAGTTATTAGTTACTAATCAATCGGGCTTCCGTCAACGTCACAGCTGCACAACTGCGCTTCTCAAAGTTGCAGATGACTTACGAGCTGCTGTGGACAGAAATCAAATCACTTTTTCAGCACTTTTAGACTTCTCTTGTAAGCAGACTTAAATCTATGTATAGTTTCTCTTCGTCTGCTTCGAAATTTATTCACTCGTACCTCTATATTAGAAAACAAGCAGTTTTTACTAAAAAAGGTATGTCTGAATTCGTAGACACAACAACAGGTGTACCTCAAGGATCAATTTTTGGCCCATTACTCTTCACCTTATATATTAACGATCTTCCTAGTGATACAGACTATGTGCAGCTGTACATCAATTGTTAAGAAGGTGGAATTGGTACTGCTGTTACTTAACTTAACAAGGACCTTCTCAATAGACTTGTTTGGTCTAGCGAAAATTTTTTGAGAATCAACCCTAGCAAATCCAAGTGCTTAGTAGTCGGCAGAAATGAACTTGATTTTGGAAGCCTCCCCAAAGTTTTCCTGGATAGTGAGTCAATTGAATTTGTGAGTAAGGCCAAAAATCTTGGCGTTTGGTTCGGCAAAAAATTATTATGTCGGGACTATCATATGAATACAGTAACAGGAAAAATTTACGGATCTCTGAGAAATTTATGCGCATCAAGAAACTGCACCCCTTTCAATAAGAGATTAAAACTAGCTAAAGCGTTACTGGCCCCCATTATTATTGTTGCGTCAATTCAAACACCAAAAGAAGGCTTAACGTTGCGTTTGACAATATTATGTTTCACGGCTTTCGAGATCTCTTCTTGAGTGTTCAATTAATCAGTATCTCGACTTTTGTATGATCAAATGCCTTCATAGAGTCATCACATTTCTAATAACTTACAAATGAAGATTATGTTTGAAATTTTTCGTATTCGCCATTCTTCTGAGGGTTGCTGGCAAAGACTTCCAGAGTCGCGCTACTTGTACAAAGAATTGTCGCTCTGAACATAAACACGAGAACTTGGGTTGGACTAACAGCAACGACCTTCGTGATTGGAGAAACTTAAGTTTTTCGTACAAATAATCTGGCTGCTTAATTTGGTTGACGGAATTTAAGAGACACCAGGACTTAAATTTTAAGAATTGCATCGAAGGAGCACCCGTTTATTAGTTTTAAGAAGTTTGAAATGTGGTCTCGTTTTCACAAGTTGAATATATAGCGAGCTATGTTGTTGTAGGCAGCATTAAGTTTTCGACTAGTGTTGGAGTCTGGACACACGAAAATCTCACAACCGTACAAAAGAGCTGGTATCAAGAGAGTTTTAGCCAACAAGAGTGTAGTTTTTGAAGGAATGAAGTGTTGAGTGGCCCAGTGAGTACGGAACCCAGCATAAACCTTAACGATCGTGCTGTTAATATGGGTATCCCATGTAAGAGTACGGTTAAAAACTAGGCCAAGGTTCCTGGCGGTATCAACCCACTCTATAGGCGTTAGCGCTAGTTTGATTTCAGGAAATACTGAAACATTCAGTACCCTGCGGTGTATTGGAAGCACTTTTGATTTATTAGCATTAAGGTTTAGATCACGTGCGGTGGACCATTCAAATATACTTGAGAGGTCTTCGTTAAGCAAGCTAACGGTTTCCGTTACCTTTTCGAGAGGACAGCTTTAGCAAAGTTGTACATCGTCTGCGTACATGTGAATTGAACACTATTAAATAACGTTATGTAATTCGTTCACATATATCAAAAAGAGTAGAGGTCCAAGGATCGATCCTTGTGGCACACCACTTTGGACTTCTAAAAAACCGGAGGATTTTTCTCCTGCGATTACACATTATTGTCTACCACTCAAATATGAGGAAATGAGCTTCGTTGTGAAAGTTGAAAACTTAAGCTGTGTTCTAAACTTGTTGCACAAGCTGGCGTGATTTACTGTGTCAAAGGCTTTCGAGAAATCAAGAAATGTAAGCAGGGTCAAGTGATTTTTATCTAAGGCTTTACGTATCTCATCAACAATAAAAAGGAAAGCAGTTTTACAACTTTGAACGAAAACTAGATTGATGCCGACAAAGAAGATGCTCTTAATGTAAATATTTTTGTATTTGGTGAAGCACTCTTTCGGCATTTTGCAGGGAATACGTCAAATGAGCATAAGAGTAACAGGATAAACATGAGTAAAAGATACACTTATTTTTTTTACTTTATAACCTGAAAGTTTCAATATAAATTTAATTGAATAACGAATTATATCATATATGATATAGTTGCCAATTGAGCGAGGTCCTACAAACAAAGGCGTGCTCATTGCATGAACAATTTAAAGAGAAGCCAGGATCTTTTAATGCGAACAATGGTTGGGTGATAAATTTTAAAAAAAGAAACGGAATTCGCCTGTTGAAAATTTGTGGAGAAAAACTTTCAAACAAACCGCAGCTTGTAGATCCTTTCTTGATTAAATTTAAGGAAAAAGTCAGAGAGCTCGATTTGACTCCCCATCAAATTTATAATGCCGATGAGTCCGGGTTATTCTACCAACTTTTGCCCAACAAAACCCTTGTAGGTTTCAAGGAATCGTCCTCCTGGCCGAAAGACAAGCAAGGAAAGAATCACTTCGGGTTTGCACAAAATCAAGCTATTTGTCATCGGCAATTCGGCCCACTTGCCCTTTGTATACGAGGCAAATAAAAATGCTTGGATGACGTTAGCATTCTTTGAACAATGGTTCCACTTGACATTTGTCCCTGAGGTAACAGCATTTTATCGGCCACAATTATGCAGGTCTTTTTTTCATACGTTTTTTTGTTTCTTATAGGTAAGACTATTTCTAAGTTCGAAAGCACTTCCAAGAAGGGCGCATGGGATGGATTGCAGGCAGATTCAGTCAAAAAATGCTGGAATGTGTTGATGGCTTCTCATAGTGATTGGGAAAATGAGCTTCCTTTGAGCACAGTTAGAGCTCAAATTATCAGTGAACACGCGGTCGTACAATCCATATCAACTCTCTTCAATCATATTTCCAGCAGCGAATCCATTTCGAATGAAAACATTTGTGATTGGGTATGCGAAACCATTTATAACAATGACGAAAACTATGAAGAAAATGAATCAGTTGAAAGTGGGACCGAGGTTGAGATTCCTGCTCCCAAAATAAAGGCTGAGACTGCAATACAAGCTTTCAATACAGAAATTCGATGGGCTGAACAAAATTCAGCCCCTATAGAACAAATTTTAAATCTTCAAAAACTGCGAGAAACGGCGATTTTAAAAAATATAACAAACCAAAAATTCCAAACAAAAATGTTAAATTTTTTCAAAAGTAAATGTACATATAGAGAACTACATATAATGAATTTACTTCCTTTTTTTTCGTTTTTTATAAGTATTATTAGTGGATTGCATAAAAACTAGTTTCATTAAATACATATTTATGTAAGTGGTGGTTTTCTGATTTGCGCTTTTCATCTGGAAGTGAGCCTTAAAAATAATGTACTCGATCATTGCAACTTCGCTCGTTTTGATTAGTTGCGATAATCCAGAATACACTGTACCATACAATAGAACAGCTTAACCCTTGAATCCACAGATTGACACCAGTCATTGCCCAGCCAATTCCCTAAGATTCTTACAATTACAAGATTAGGAGAATAAAGCTGATAAGACTTAAGCGAATTCGCTTAAAGATTTTCCTTAAGACTTCTCTTCTCTTGAGTTTTTTCAATCAAAAGAAGTCCATAATTTTCCATTTGTCAAACTGTTGATGTCAATCTATGCAGCAATTAAACTCCCACTTTACTTGTTGACTAATCGCCTCAATCTTCAGCATGTGGGGATAATTGAAGTAAAATTTATTTAACCATGGGTTTCGTACATCCAGCTCCAATGAGAGAAGTAAAAGATATACACTTCCAGAGCAAAAAAGGGCAATCCAAAACAAAAAAAAAAGATGCCTGAACCAAATGAGGCAATTTGAATGAACAAGGAAGAATGGGTATTAATGAAAAAGTTTTACATAGCTAGCTTTACGACTCATTGAGGAGGAAATATGAACCATCAGAACTGGTATCGAGTTTTCCCCTCGAATTTTAAAAATTGTTGTTTTTTTGTTTTTTTGTTTGAATTATTCCAAAGTAACGCGCCATTCATCTATTATGTATTTTCGACAGACCTTCTGTGTGCCTGTGTCGGCATGTAATAAAGTTCCTATTTTTCACTGAAAATTAACCATGTTTTGTTCGATGAAATCTTCAAGGCATGCCAAACTTTCTGGCCAACATTTGGCTACAAAAGCGATATCCATCGCGTTCTTATCGGAGGTTTAGGTATGTTTTTTTTTTTGAATTTCCTTAGAATGTGGGGAAATGTAGGAGTATTTGAAGTATGAAAGCATGACGGCAAACATTCAGAGGATCTTAAATTCATGAAGCCATAACATAACGTTTAGCTGATTGCCTTGGCCATTCAATTTCTTGACTAATAGGGGGATGACGGTATGCATGATGAGGCAAAGATAAAAGGGATGTTTTATTGAGAGTTTTGCATAGCTTAATGAAGTTGTATCAAGTTGTCATGCCATTATTCATGCATGCTTTAGCTAAGCGCGCCAAATGAATTGAATTTTGTATTTGAAGAAGTCCTCTTGGTAAAAAAGGGATGCTTTTGTAAGTGTTCTGAGGAGGCGCGATGTTTTTCAACTATGCTCGAAAATCAATCAGGCATTTCTCGAATAGTTTACGATGCCAGAAAAAGTAGCTCTTTTGATTGGAATCAAAAAAGTTAAGTAACTAGTGTTTTTTTCTAGAGATTGGAAATTTCAAAATCAGTTTACATGTCGAACCAGCTGTTGCAAAGTACCACGCAAGAACTAACATACATCCAAAAAAGGTTTAGAAATATTTAAAGTTTACATTTTATGGGCTTAACTCAAGGAGCACTTCGGCCTATTTATGTTCATCATGCTTTTGGCATCGAAAATTCTTCTATAATGAAATAGAAACTGCCTTTCGGGCCGATCAATTCGAGCGCTATTTGATTTCACCATGTAAATCCTGGAGTTCCACAGGGCTCCGTTTTGTCTCCGACTCTATTTTTAAATATCATAAAGGATCGCTTGCGATGTTTGTTTTTCATACTCGCTGTCGGATTCAATTTCCCTATCTTCAGCCATGGAAACGAATGTCCTTGTGATGTAAGCGTCAAAAGAGCCCCGAAAAGAATGAAGAGGTATAACTGAAGTCGTCAAAAAATTCATTTTTGTCCTTATATCTCTAAACAGTGTCGCAGCGAACCAACCAGCTCCATTCCATCCCTCCAGTTTTTCCACCGTAGGGCCCAAATGCCAAAATGCTCATCAGTGTTCGCCTTAGTTCAATGTCGGTCGTCCAATAAAGCACAGATATTCTTTTTATAGCCGAACGTGGAATGCTTTCACAAGATCTACGTTTCCCACTCATTACAACCTCAAGCAATTCAAGAACAATGTAAATCATTACCTCTTCTATCTTCCTTGTTTTTTTTTTCAACTCGCGCAAATTGTTAATTAACAGTTAAAGGGTATTCGTAATCCCTTGAATAAATGTGAATTATAAAAAAAAAAACATTCAAAAAATAAGGCCGGGTGTTGCCGGGGGTCAAAAATTTTAACAATAGGATGGTCTTCAAATTCATGTTCCTAACTAATCTGGAAGCCTCGAAGACCTTCTGTTTTCAGCAGAGCTCTGCGTACTGAATTTCTGTACATTTGATTTGCAAATTGAATTTAATACACGCATCTGTTAATTGTGAAAATTTCTACTTGTACCCGTTAAACTCCTCTATTCAAGTGCTCATCAATTTTCGATAGCCTGGACTCATCCACCGATGAAAAAAAAGGTTAAAAAAAGAATCAATTGGCAAAACTGCTTGGAGCTAAAAAAAAAAAATATTGTTATCACTTTGGCTGTGCACCACGATTTTCCGGATTGTTTCAGAGGGTTTTTTCCCCGATTCCTGCAGTCATCGAACAAAAGCACAATCATCCTCCGAGCTCTATCCTAAAAGCATATCCTCAAGAATTGATTTCTGTTCCAGTTTCTGTTCTGAATTACCTTCCATGCGAGTATGTACCATACACTATATATAAAAAGGGGAAGTAATAACGAAAAGAAGGTGAGAATTTGTTTGGTTTCTGTTGATAGTATCCGTGGCAAAGGAGAATAGGTCACTGAGTACATCGTAATCATTCGAAACGATTGGGTTCGTGACTTCTATTCAATGAAACTGGGAAGCAACTCAAAGAGGCACTTCAGCGGAGAATGTTTTTCATAGCTACAAATGTATATAATTTTATATTTCCTCCCCCCAAGTATCCTCAAACAATGTGAAACCTCGAAAACTTTATTTGCTGCCACTTGATTTTGAAGAACGAATGTTCTATGGGGGTTCTCACTCAAAGTAACCGCAAACTGCACACATCCGGCTCATTACTGCGCACCCAAGTTTGCTTAATGCGCTCCTCATCGCCTCATAATGCAAATTTTATGAACTGAAATCACGTTAAACAAATATTCATAGAGATACGACAGAGAGCCGTCGTAAATGTATCTACAAACATTGGCAGGCTATTAATTTGACTCGTGCCAGCAGGGCAAACAAAATTGCTCGCACACCCTGCTGCTGCTGCATTCCGATAAATTATCATTTGCATCTAGATACATATATCTTTACTCTCATACTCACTGATTCTTAGCGGTATGCCAAGTGCAGGCCAATATTGCATTGGCACAATAATCCACGGGAACAACGGACGCATTTTGACCCATCCTTGCGTAGAGTACCCGCAGCACACCCGTTGCGGCGCCAATTAAAATGCTTGTCGGCCCGTACAAATTGTCAATCCATCCGGGCACTGGATCTTGGTATGTTGGAATGACTGCAATCATCAAATAATTACAACATTATCCAAAATTCACATTTGCATCTGTCTGTCAAACGGCTGTGAATGAAACTTACCGATTCCGGGTCGAAACACACAAAGTGGCAGCTCCTTGCCATTCATTTGAATAATCTCTTCGGCCAGGGCCTTTGTGTATGTGTATGTGTTGGGAAAATTCCCAATCAACTTGGAGCTTATCTTATCCAAAACCTCGGGACTAAGTAATTCGGCCAAAAGACATGCATTCTCCCCACTGATGCCAGCTTTGTAGAACACCTCATCTATGTGCGGCCGATTGCAGTTGGCAAATGCCGAAGATACATGCAGAAAACTCTGAAAAGATACAAATCAAAAATACACACACATGGATAATTGTGAGATTTTCATTTCATTGATCACACAGAAGAGTGTTTTGTATTAACCTAGAAAAAAAAAGAACTCAAATCATGCTAACCTTCAGGTGTGGATTCTAGGTGCCAATCAAGGCCTATCAGCACATGCAGTATACTTCGCAAACAAGGTTAATTCAATTCATTTTGTCGTCGATGTAATTGTTACATAAGTCCTCCCCCTCCACCCCCCGCCCCGCCATGAATCGCACACGAATTCATCTTATCTGTTGGATTATTCGTTGCACAGAGTTTGCACTCGTACATCACCGATTGGCTTGACGGCAGGTTATATAAAAAGTATCGCGGATTGCATTGCAATTAAATTCAAAGAGAAAACAGCGCACGACAAAAAATGAAAGAAAATAACAAACAGCAACGAATTAAAGAGAAACGCGCGTTTGTCACAATTAATTCAACTTTATTGGAAATCGTTTGTGCATTTTGTGACCTATGACGTCGAACACTGCAATTATTTGTCGTAATTTTTCGTGTTGGTCAGCGCAATCGTTTTCAAAATGATGCTGCTAAATTTAATTGAAAAGACGCTATGGCGCTGCAACTCGCAGTTATTAGCAGAGGCAATTAGTTAATGATTAAAATCTACAAAGGCAATTCTTTGCCATGTGATCCACCGCAAATGATTTGCATTTACAAAACATGACTTAAAAGACAGATAGTCAAATTTTAAATGAGGTAAGACGGTGTTTTTAGGGTTCCGTACCTCGAAAGGAAAAAAAAACACGGAACCCTTATAGGTTCACTTTGTTGTCCATCCGTCCGTCTGTCTGTAAAGATCCTTTTTCTTGGGAACGCGTGGAGGTATCAAGCAGGAATTTATACCAAATACTCAGGTTTTATGTGCCTTGGAGCTTCTAATACAAGCAAAAGATTCAGCCGTTTATGCCGCAAATTTTCGACACTCGGAAGGGAATCGAAATCTTCAGGGTACTTCCCGTGAACTCAGAATCTTGAAATTTGGTACGAAGCAACGTCTCATAGCACAGTTAAAGGAAAAATTGCGAAAAATGTAAATTTTTAGTTATATCATATTATAAAAGTATTTTTGGTAATTTTTGATTTACAACGCCTTTCCTCATGAACGCGAAAAAGCTTTCAATTGAAATTCATATAAAATTCTCAAAATAATAGGACTACCGGTTGAAAATGTCGTTTTTTTCAAAAATCAATGCTTTGAGGAAAAATAGACATAAATTCAATATTCAAAGTATTGCCCATCGTTAGCCACGAATTTTTCCCATTTTATGGCAATTCATGGATACCCGTTCTGAAAAATTCAACCGGTTTGGCCGTAATTCACGAATCGATCCATTTTTCAAATAACTTTATAGTGTCTTG
Source organism: Orthonevra nobilis (assembly GCA_963555765.1). Classification (NCBI taxonomy): domain Eukaryota; kingdom Metazoa; phylum Arthropoda; class Insecta; order Diptera; family Syrphidae; genus Orthonevra; species Orthonevra nobilis. Next base: position 7,094,234 of record OY743225.1, read on the forward strand.
CGACCGTTTCCGGCCGTTTTTCCTTCAGTGCTCGGCTCAAACGCATCAACTGTCGTCGATAGACCTCGCCTGTGATTGTTTCATTCGGTTTTAGCAGCTCATAATACACAACACCCTTCTGGTCAAACCAACTGCACAGCATAACCTTCAGGCCATGAATATTCTAACCGGCCGCCGATGTTGAGGCATATCCGGGGTATCCATACGTTGCCCGACCCATTTTTCATCACCAGCGCCGATTCGATGCAAAAAAGACTTCTTTTTGTGGCGTTCAAGCAGCATATCGGACATGCAAAATCGGCGTTCGACGTCTCGTGGCTTCAATTCATATGGCACCCAATGTCCTACCTTTCGGATCATTCCCATTGCTTTCAAACGATTGCAAATGGTTTGCTGAGCGACGCCAAGTGATTTTGCAAGTTCTTCTTTTGTTATGTGACGGATCTTGATCGAGCAATGCCACCAATTCATGGTCTTCAAACTTTTTCACCTGGCCGGGACGTTCTTTGTCTTTGTGTGGAAATCACCTTCTTTGAACCGCTTAAACCACCGCTGACACGTTCTAACGTCTATTGTATAGCCCGGGTAAGCTTCGGTAAGCAATTGATGAAAGAAGCATTTTATAGCTTCCCGCAAATGTTGTTTTGCTGGCACGAATGTAGACATTTTACGGCTTTACAAAAACTTGTAAACTAGACTGAAATAATTAGTCAATGACATGAAGTTTCTGATGTGACAGTTGTCAAGGTCAAAATTCACCATAGAGTAATAGATATGAAGTTTTCTGCAATAACGACATTTTCAACCGGTAGTCCTATTATAATATATAATATCTTTTTGCTGTTACAAAATCAATATTCTATGTCAACGCAATCAAAAGAAACAGCAATTTAAGCCGCATTTTTTCAAATTTCGAAACTACTCGCAAGGGAATCAAAACCCAAATTTAAATTGTGATTATAAACATAGTTGTAGTTATCTCTACGTATTTTTTTTAAACAGCTTGTCATATTATAAGTCAATATTGTAAAACATATTATCAGACATGTTTGCTTGTATTGTTCCTACAATATTTTATTTTGCAAGGCTGCTGCAAGGCTAGTGTAGGTATTTAAGTTATATTATAAAACAAATTATGTGTGTTAATATAAAATAAACGATTAAGAGACTTTTGTCTTTAAAAATGATACAGAAACTGAAAGCATAAAGAGACCTTTGTCTTTAAAACACCATAACTATGACTCGAATGTCGTGATGGGTGAACTTTTACCTATAAACAGGTCTGTACGGAACCCTCGGTGCGCGAGTCCGACTTGCACTTGGCTGGTTTTTTTTTTCAAGGTTCCTTTCCATAAAACGCAAAACTTATCCATTATAGGATCACTTCGGTCCGTCTCTGCCTGTCACCAGCCTTTTCACTCAGGAACAAGTGCGTGTAATTTAATAAAAGAAAAGGGAAAAATCCGAAAAACGAAAATTTGTTCCCGCATAAAAAGATTTAAAATTAAAAATCGCAACTCAATTTTACGTCAAGAAAAAGTGTGTGTATAAATGCGAAATTTAAAATAAGAAAAATGTGCCGCATATTTTGTTACTTGCAAGATAATCAAAACCTTTAGGATGCTTAATTTGTTCAAACAAAAGGTGGGTACACTCTTCGAGACTCGATTTTCGTTATTATCGAGTTACATAAATACCAACAAGTTTGTATGGAACCTTCACTGCACGAGTCTGACTCGCATTTGGCCAGTTTTTTTTTATTATTATTTCTCTCTTTTTCAAAAACGTTTTAAAAATTCCTTGTGGAGTTTCAGTTTCAGTTTATAGCCTAATTATATTCAATTATTATTTAAATATGAAATATATTTTATTTATTTATTTATTTTCATGATCCTCGTTTGAAGATTATAAATAGGAATTTTTGATTGTGATTTAAATAAAAGTTGTCAGTTTAATATTATAATTAAAAAGAAGGAATGAAAAAGTATAAATAAAGAAAATTTATCACAAACAACAAACTTTTTAAATGCTTTTTTTTTTTAATTCTTAGACATAAGCTATATTTCGTTCACAACTTCTGGTATTACATGACAAAAAATCGTTCTTTCGTAGTTGTTGAAAGTCCTTGGGAATTTTTAAGAGACCTTCAATCCTCCTTGTACCTTAATCTTTCATTTCATCATCGTAATATTACATGCAAAAAATACCAGTAATATTTAATATTCTGAAATTGGGGCTGTTGTTATTAACTAATTTATTAAGTCGTCGATTTTCAGCTTTTCCAGTGTTATCGCAGCATTTCCTCATGCCTTTACTAAGGCGACCACCACTCAAGTGCCTCTTGAGATAAGCTTTGGGAAAAAGAGCACTCTTCAGATTTTTTCTAAGCCTATCGGTTTGCTCCTACCACAAGAAATGGTCGTCTGTTATGACTCCTTAATATTTGATTAATTGTTTTTTTCTGGTTGACCAGCAACGGGTTGTTGCCATGTCACCACCTAACTGAACCGTCAAACTCCTGCAGCATTACTTCAATTGCGGTTCCAAGACATTTGTGCCTGATAACGATTGCAATGTCATATGCGTAGGTGAAAATTGTACCTCGTTCACAGAACCTCATTAGTGAAAAGTATAAACAGCAGAGGTCCAAAATTTAATAAACTTTGTGGAAAACTGAAGTTACTACGTCTTTCATTATTGGTGGTATTAAATAATTTGATCCTTGCTCTTCTTGCAATTAAGTAAAGTACATTTTCGCAGTGTTATATCTTTCTTTCCCCCCATACTTTGATATTCTATGAAGAGTTTCAATAAGTTTAGAGTATCAAATGGATTTTTAAAATTAACAATCATTATCAGTACAGGATGGCTTTTATTGAAACTCTTGTTTACAACAGTGGAAAGGTGGAAAGCTTTCCTAAAAATCTTCCCGCACTTTTTTCTTTTGAAATCCACGTCTCAGAAGTTTTTCGTTAATAACAAAACCTCTTCAAACGAGGAACTTCTACTTCTTCTAAACATTTTTCAACAATGACCAGAATGACGATTCTTTACGCTGCCCTAATAAATTGGTCTAAAAAAAGAGGTCTTAAATAAGGTCGTATAAATTTCCATTGCCATGTGGCGACGCAAGAAAGAATGTCGATTCGTTCTTTTACGAAAAAGGTTTGAAAATTGGAACGATCAACTGTGAAATCTTGGAGGACGAAAATAGGCATAAGGACTGGTTTTATCCGTCGGATTTTACAAAACTGAGGCGATCCTATCCTGGATCTTGCAACAAAAATTGAGGCAGGGATCTAAACGTCGTCTACAATATATTTTCACCCAGGCCCAACAAATCGGCGATGGACCAAATTTTAACACTTCAACAAAGTCTGGGGGAAGAGCTACGAGTTGCAAGTTGAACATTTTTATCGACATGCGAAATCATGCCATTTTTATAACTTCATTCTTCAACAGATAATGGGACGGCGATTGCCATTATGGATTTACTTTTTTCAGTCAGCCGAACTGTTCGTCTTAGCTCATTGAAGCTTTCACGATATGATTCATCCCTCACAGGGTGAAAGAAATCAAATCAAAGGTTACATAGAACAGTTTAAGCTGCAGTTTCATTGCAGGATTCCGGGTAACCAAACCTAGAATTAATTTTTAAATTTCCTTGTACAAAGTAACCCAAAATATATCAACCGTCAGCCACTGCCTATGTACACTTAAAAGGTGTCAAAGACCTAGAAATTTCGTTTACTAGCCGAGATCAAAATGATGAAAGACTGAAAATTTACATTCTGAGTTTGAATCCGAAGTGTACGTAGGCTGCTAGATATAATTCTGGCCTAGGCAACACTAAATGTTGCCAGGTGAAATCTGACATTTCCATTGGAAAGTTTGACATTTTTTAGCATAACATCACTCAGAACGTATTGTCATTTAATCGTGAATTGTTTTATTTACGGAGACTTGAAAAATTCATCTTGGCAAAAAAATGGAATTAACTCGTGAACACTTTCTTGCGATCATTTTTCACCATTTTCGACGTGGATTATTAGGACAAGAGTGCATTGATGAACTTAAATCTTTGTATGGCGATGAAGCACCATCCTTTAGCACTGTCAAAAACTGGTTTAATGAATTCAGTCATGGCCGACGGTCGCTCAAAGACGAATTCCGTGAAGGTCGTCCTAAATGGCCGTTGTGCTAGAGAACATTGATACCGTGCGTGAACTGATGATGCAAGATCGTCATGTGACATACCGTGAAATAGAGTCATCCCTGGGCATTTCTCCCACCAGCATACATTCGATATTGCATGAACATCTGGCCGTAAAAAAGGTTTGTTCTCGTTGGATCCCTCACAATTTTACAATCGCTAAAAAAAGGCTCGTGTCGATTGGTGCAAAGAAATGTTAAAAAAATGCGATCGAGGTGCTTCAAAAGACGTTTATAAGATTGTCACAGGTGACGAATCATGGATCTATGCATATGAGCCCGAAACAAAACAACAATCGACCGTGTGGGTCTTCGAAGACGAGCCAAATCCAACAAAAGTTCGTGGAAGAAACACTTCGAAGCAAATGGTCACCTGTTTCTTCGGCAAAACTGGTCATGTGGCTGGTCAATTCTGAGTCGTACACCACATTTTGTTTGCCTGAAGTCTTCGGAGAAATTCGAAAAACGAACAAGAGAAGACGAATCATTGTTCACCATGACAATGCGAGCTCTCACACATCGGCTCAAGCCAGCGCCTTTTTGACCGGCCAAAACGTCGAATTGACGAATTATCCGCCATACAGCCCTGACTTGGCACCCAATGACTTCTTTTTATTCCCGCACATCAAGAAAAAAATGCGTGGTCAACGATTTTCGTCGCCAGAACATGCTGTTGAAGTGTTCAAAAACCATGTTTTGGAGGTGTCTCAATGGGAGTGGAAAAAAGTGTTTCGACAATTGATTTGAGCGCATGCATAAGTGTATAAATCATGCTGGAGAATACTTTGAAAAACAATAAAATCACTTTTGAAGATAAATATTCGCATTTTCCGTCTCAGTTCAGTGTTGACAGCGGAAGCATACACACAGGCAACAGGAATTATTAATAAAATCCTTTTAAAAAAAAATTTTTTGACAAACATTTTTTTCAGTATAATTTTTTCAGGTCAGGTAAAAGTTTTTTTCAAAACATTACCTACCTGCTTTGCCGGCTACCTGCAAACAAAAAAAAAAAAAAAAATAATAAACAAACATCCCAGAAGGATAACGGGAAACCCAACCCAAATGGGCAGGAAGGAGAAAAGGAAGGATAGCGTGAACGCTACCTTCGATGAAATCATCAAAAAAATCAAGGACGGAGCAGCCAACCACGGGAGGGAGTTCATGGTTTCTATACATGAAAAACTCTCGGACATCGACGCCCTCTATGAGAGTATGCCTGCATACTCCTCAGACGACGGCGAAGATGAGGAAGAATTAAGGATGGAGGAAGAAGACCCATCCGACTGTGAAGGCTCCTCATCCGAGGAAGAGGAAGAGCTGAATTCAACGATTGTTGAGCAAGCAGAGGCAACCGAGAGTGAAGAGTCGGCCGAAGAAGAAACCTTCACCTTGGTCAAAGCAAAAAAGAGGAAAAAGTCGGACTCTCCCAGTCCAATAGATTTCACCACGACAACAACCGCATCCACATCAGCAACAGCCGACAACAACCGCAACACACCAACAACATCAACCAAAAAGGCAACGAGCAACCCCAGCGTGGAACCTATGAAGAGAGCTTCCGTAATGCCCCCAATTATTTGTTTTGGCCTCAATGTTGCAGAACTAAGCAGACACACCAAAGGATTGGATGTGGTCTACAAAGTGCACAACATAAACTCCAACAAATCAGTCATCACAACCACAACGAGGGAAGGACACGAGCGAATAAGGAATTACCTGAAGACGAGGAAATTCCAATTCAACACTTTCACTCCGAAAGAAGACCGGAAAAACCTCTTGGTGCTCAAAGGCATTCACCATAGCTATGAGCCAGAGGAAATCGCAGAGGAGCTGAAGTCAGAGGGAATTCCTGCCATCAAAGTGAGCCTCTGCAAGAGCCGAGCCGACAAAAAGTTTAACAACTTTGTTGTCGAGGTGGAAAAGGGAGCAGACATCCCCTCAATATATAGGAAAACTCTCCTAATGAACCAAAAGGTTCACTGGGAGAAACTTCAGACGCAGGGAATCACACAATGCAAGAACTGCCAAAAGTTCGGTCATGTTGCTAGTAACTGCGGAATGGCGTACAGATGCGTCAAATGCAGCAACAGCCACGCACCCGGAACCTGCCCAAGGACCAGCAAGGATGAAGATGTGTACTGCATCAATTGCCAAAAAAATGGACATCCGGCAAACTACCGTGGATGCCCAAAGTACAAGGAGAGGGTCGCCGCAAAGGACAAAATGGCTCTGAAGAAGAAGGAACAGCAGAAATTTGCCAAGGAGTCCGTCTCCAAAAAGATAGAAGCTGGACTCAGCTTTGCAAATGTTGCTGCCCAGGGTATAAGGAAAATCAACAACCCTATCAAACCATCACAGCCCCCAAAAACGGCCACAAAAACTGCCGTAGGAACCACCACTGCACCAGCAACCAGGAAGGCAGCACCATCGCCGTCGCCTTCACACAATATCTTTGACGATACCGAACGCTTGTTTGGTACAGACTTACTAACCCTCGTTCAGAAGGCAAGGAAGGTTGTACCAAGCAACTACGGAAGTCTGGATGATAAGGCAAAAACAATGGTATTGGGTAAACTTATTTGCGAACTATGCATCTAAGAAAATGGCTAAGTATCATTACATACAATGTTAATTCAATTTATTCATTAGAAAAAAGGGCTTCCTTGGCCATGTTTCTCAAGGCAAAGAAGCCCGATATTTTATGTTTACAGGAAACCAACCTCACACCCAGGAATCGGTACCAGAAGGATGGTTACAACATTTATCGGGAGGACAAAAATGACGGAAGAAGAGGCACAGCCCTTTTCATTAGGGATAACTTAAATTCTACGAAGCTGGAAATACAAGGACTAAGCTGCATGGAAGTCACAGCAGCCGTAATCAGATGCAACGATGGAGAAACCCTTCTTGTGCTTGCATTATACAACCACTGTAATGCAAGTAAGGAAAACATCAAGAAAGACCTCAGCATCATCAACAACATCTCCAACCTGTACACTTACAGTGTAATTGGGGGGGATTTCAACGCCAGACATACACTCTGGCATGACGACAATTGCTCACCCCAAGGATGCGTAATTGTCGAATGGTTGGACGAAAACGCCCATGTTCAATCATGGGTAGTAGCTTCGCAACCACAAAAGACGTTCCCGAGGACTCCCTCATCACTTGACTTCTTCCTAGTTACATCAAATTTCATAAATATACTTCCAGAGTTCCGGAATTTCACCTGCGAAGCCCACCTAAGTGACTCGGATCATCTGGCAGTTGAGCTGAGGGTCAAACCGAGTATGCCAATCATGACCATTCATCGTACACCAGACACGTACCTGGATCACAAAAAAGTGGACTGGAGGAAATTTGCTTACGACGTCGAGAGCAACATCAACATACTGCCACAGGAAAGGAATCTCACCAACGCCGAAATTGACAGCACGATACAAGAACTAAAGGATGTGGTCCTTAATGCTATCGATGCCCAAAAAAAACCGAAGAGCAGCAAGGATCGATATGCCCACTTGCCACTCAACATCCAAGCCATATACGCTCACCGACAGCGTCTCCGGAAGAAGCTTCAAAGGATTTGGCACAGAACATGGAACACGATCAACGACGAGTACAGGAGCGTACAAGCGGAACTGAACTGCATCAACGTGATGTTCCGAAGAGCCGTGAAACACCACACTGAGGAGCAATTCACAAGACGTCTGGAGAAAATCAAGCCTGGACCGGACGCATTCAAACAAATCAATGCGATAGTTGGCAAATCCAACACGATTCCAGCAAGCTTGAACAGCGGACAAGGAGTGGTTACAACGCCAGCAGATAAGGCTGAAGCCTTCGCCGCGCACTTCGAAAGAAATTTCACCGAGAGGCCACCAATGCACCTACCAGAGTTTTTGGAAGAAGTTGACGATGTGATCAACGGAATTCAACTTGACACCAGCACTGTGACGAACTTCAGCAGAGAAAATCCCGCAACAAACCCAGCCCCAGGTATTGGCGTTTTCACAAATGCCGAAGAAGTAGAGGACCTAATTTTGAGTGGAAACTCAAAAAAGTCCACAGGTCCAGACCGCATTTCCAACTTTTTACTAAAAAAGTTGCCAAATGTTGCTATACTACTTCTGACTGTGATCTTCAATAACTGCATCAACAATAGCTATTTTCCCAACTCCTGGAAAATAGCTAAAGTTGTTCCAGTCCCGAAAAAAACGAATCGATCCAGCATTGACGGGTATAGGCCGATAGCGCTTCTCTGCTGTGTTGGGAAGGTGCTGGAGTCAGTATTGCTGCGCCAAATCATGGCAATTTGCTCGGAGAAGGGAATTCTCCCAAACCATCAATATGGTTTCCGGGCGAAGCACTCAACGATCCATCCACTGCTGAAGCTGCATCACGATGTCACCAGAAGTCTGAATAAGAAGGAAATCGTAGTGGCTTGCCTGCTGGACATTGAAAAGGCATTTGACAGCGTCTGGATTAAGGGCCTCATCTATAAAATGAAGACAATGGGATTTCCTCAACATCTGGTAAAAATCCTGTTCAATTCACTAACAGAAAGATTCTTTTTCGTCCAAATACAGGATCATCTATCAACTTTAAGAAGACTTCTCGGAGGAGTTCAACAAGGAGGAAAGGTCTCTCCCATCCTTTTCAACATCTTAACAGCGGACCAGCCAGCCAACGACGCCCGAACAAAGACACTCCTCTACGCAGATGACTCCATCACATACGCTTCGTCTTTAGCCCCGGAAATAGCAGCCGTTAGGGTAGAACAACACCTAGCGAAGCTATGGGACTACTACCAAAAATGGGGACTGAAGATCAACAGCAGCAAGACAGAGCTCATTTGCTTCCGACCACCAACCACAGCAACAAGAAGCAGGAAAGCTTTCGCGACGAGATGCCACGAAACGAGGATAACGATGCCAGATGGTAAGGAGATTGCTCCACAGCTCCAAACGAAGTACCTGGGGATAACCTTCAGCGAGCGATTCCAGTTCCGGCAACACGCTGAAAAGGCTATTCAGAAAGCCAATTTCGCCCTTCATCTTGTACACCCTCTCCTAAAAAGGAGGAGTGGTCTGCATAAAAACACCAAATTACTGGTCTATAAGCAACTTATAAGACCAGTAATTACTTACGCCTTCCCAATTTGGTTCACGGTGTCGCCAACTGCAATGAAGAAAATTGAGATCTTGGAAAGGAAAATCCTCAGATCATGCACTGGACTGTGGAGAAATCACAGCACGCTGAAATACGTCAGCAACTCAACGTTGTACGAAAGCGCAGGGATCACACCAATCAAGGATTACATGCTGCAGCTGTCAAGAAAAATCATCGAAGGGTTAGGAAGCCACCCTAACGAAGAAATCAGGAACATCAGCAGACAAGAAGTTGAGCCAGCCCACAGGTACCTCAGCACACGGACAATCATCGATGAACACCTTCAAGAGATCATCGACTGGACCTCGTTCTACACGAAAGCCAACAGAAATTACTACAGAGGTTAATACCCTGTATAATATGTTAATTATTTTTCGTCCTTAAAACAACTCCCTCAGAGTCAATTTTCACAATGTTTGGAAAATTGTATATAAAATCAGTTATAGATTAAGCATTTCATGTCCACAAATTTTGTAAAGAAAATTTAGTATTGTATAAAATCACAAACGAAATACGTTGGGCCCTTATTGTTGAGCCAACAATATATAAAATTGTAGTTATAAGTCTAGTTTTAAGTCAAAATTGTAAATATTAGACTAAATAAAAATAAATCTTAATCGTAATCGTAATATTCGCATTTTCATTATCAGGCCAGAAATATATCTAGCAGCCTACGTATATCCGATAAGTAAACTAATACAGGATAGAATACTATACGTATCAAGACTGCGGAATACTAGTGACCTTTTTTTAAGGAGTCATTCGTCAGGGCTTTTGGCGCGACATGAATTTCGGCGCAGATTTTCCGATTTACCTACACCAACTGGTCAAATACTAAGACTAGGTGCTTAAAAATTTGCAAAAATTTATTTACATCGCGAAATTATCAACCCACTTTTGAATGAACTGATTTCTGTTCATGTGTAAACGACTACCTACAATACTTTGTTATAAAACCTTTGGCGGCGTCCAAAAAGGTTTGGCAACTTTGTAAGTCACCTTTTTTTATTTGGTTGAAATTAAAACAATTTTATTCGCCACTACTCTGATGTTCGTGCTATGAAAAAATGAATTCAATTCATTCGTTTGAAGTCATCTTATTCACTTGAAGTCTTTCTATTCATTGACAGTCTTTGTGTAAATAAAACCTATCCCAAAATTGTCTGTTTCTGTTGCTGGGCTTGGAATCACACTACCATTTTAGAGATTGTTTTGATTTCATAATACTTGTATCAACCCCCTTCGTGATCTTAAGTCACAAAAAAAAATATGCCAAATATAATGTGTCACCTTTTCTCTGAATTCAAATACGCATTTTCTTAACGCGATAAGAAAATTTTTAATTGTTTCTTCAAGCCTTATTTATCAAAGAGAAAAGCAATATTCTTCGCTTAAAAACACTACGACGAATTTGTTTACAATCAATGATTTTAATGTCAAATTAATGGGCGGCATATTTGGCAGCAGGAATGTTAGTTCTTTTTTTAAACTAATGCTTTTTATATGAAATACTACCAAAGACCGAAATCGAATATCATATCGTAGAGTAAAGTCGCACGATTTCAAAAACTAGTTGACCTTACCAATTTAAGATTTGCTTACTGCGAGCGAGCATCGAATGCTAAGCGAATCAAATAGAATTTGTTATGGGCTGCATGAGGCGCTGTTCTGTGCTACTTAATCCAAAATTGATTCACTCTGGTTACCGGACAAATTACCCATAAAACGAAAAATGCTTAAATGTAGGTGATGTACTGGCTTAAAAAATAAGACTATTACAGTTAAATTCTCTGTTTATTAATTTAATTCAATTCAAAAAAAAACTACTCGAGTTGTATTCAAACACTGTGATTGAGTGGAAATATTGAGCCAAACGTTTTTAACTTTTTTTATAAGAAAAAAATTGTTGACATAAAAACTTAAAAAATTCGGAATCTTCTCCGGTAGCACTAAACTTCAAAATATCTAGAAAGCTGTCTGAAATTATTTATTAGCATTAAGAAAACTGAATTTCAAAAATTTCTTTGCATTCATATGCACTCCTTGCATTAACTTTTATTCATTGGATTCAATCGTGTTCCTTGTAGTCCGTAAAATATTTTGCACTCACGTGAATTCCCTACATTCCAGGATTTAATAAAAAATAAAGCTACTTCAATTCTTACATATATTTTCTTATTCTTTTTTCTATTAGAACGAGTGTTAAGAATTCAAAAAGAAATGCAACGAATTCAAGTCAATGAAGTCATTTGAGTATATAATTGAATTCAATTGAATGGCATAAAAATATGATCGCTGTTTTGTTACGATAAATGACTTGGCATTATATTGAGTCAACAAAACGCAGTATCTTTTTTGACTTTAGTTAAATTGTTTTTGTTATTGGAATAAAATTTTAGTAGCGTGTGTGTCTCAGACTGTGACGGCGGCGTAAGTCCATAACATTTTGAATAGATTAAACTCAATTATTGGTAATTAAAAGGACATTTCATCCTTAATCCTTACATAAACTGACTGATGGTTGTACACAACACACTGTTCTTGAATTGTTGCTAGATTGTAATGCTAGGTAAAAATCGAACAAGGGCGAGTTGCACATTCGTGTTTGTCGGCTAAAAAGGAATCTCTGCACTTGACATAAGGTTTGAAATTGGGCTTAAGTGTTAACCGATGAGCATTACTGGCGGGTCGAAAACAGCAGTGAAAAAACTCGAAGGCTGGCAAGTAGCTGGCTATTATTGCTGGATATGTTTACTGTTTATAAAAAAAAAAGTAAAGGACCAAGGACGTGCGGACGATTCCATTAAGTTTTTTATAACCATTCTGAACTTAAACTATATTCAAGCTTGGAACTTATAAACGCTTCATAGAACACAGCCGGATCTGAATGATGACGTGTGTGATGATTCCACCTAAGTTTGACGTGCCTTAATGTTATACTTAACCTTTCCAACATGCATGAGTGATTGAAGTAAATTGAAGCAATGTGGGGAATCCATCCAAAAGTATTGTGATTTTAAAAGGACAGCTCATCAGTGCTTATCAAGCCAAAAATTGATTATGCAGATCCTTTCAATAATTTTGCGTTTTAGACTGGGTACTCAAACCAGTGCACATGATACACAGAACAGGAATATGAGCATCTATTTAGACTCCCAAATGTTTCAGGTATCTTACAGACTGCAATCTTCACCATTAAAGAAGCAGCATGGACTAACGAAAAGCCTCCCGAAAATAAACACTTTTGTTCATAGACGAGTAGTTTTAATATCACTCCATAGCTACCATAAAAAGACTCTTAATGATATCGGCAAACAGCGCCAAACATCGAGGACAATGCAAGGGTAGAAGCGCTCGCTAGAAAAGGATCAACATTAGCCACAGAAAGTTAAGGTAAATGGTGTTTTTAGTAAGCCACTAGTCTTAAAAATGGAGTCCCTCAGGGTTCTGTACTAGGGCCACTTTTATTTTTTATTTATATTGACTCAATTATCAGACAGCAATTCAATGGAATAGCGACTGCATTCGTCGAAGACATAACCTTTACATTCATGTTCCAAAACCAAATTGATTGCATTACGAAAATCGTAGAAGACCTAGAAAAATTTAGGGTGTGGTTTGCTCATCATAAGTTACTCATTAGCGAAAAACCCAAATTATTGACACTGAAAATATCCGGCAATACTTTACCAGAATACAACCTTCGCTTTCACTCGCATGATTGTACTAGATTTAGCCTACCGCTTCATACTTGCGGCATACAAAAGTTTTATGAATAAAATACGTGTTCCGAGAAGTGCTTTATAATTGAATCAGTCAAGAATTTTAAATATCTAGGAGTCTTAATAGATCAAAATCTGAACTTGAAGGATCACTTACAAACAATTAAATCAGACATGTACCTGGTGGCTCGTAAACTGTTTCTTATCAATCCATACTGCTCAAATTAAGTTTTATTTATTTAAATTTTACTATGGACTAGCACACTCTAAATTGCAAAATGGTATTGTATGTTGGGGAGGCTTATATTTATATGCGATAAGACCAGTCTTGATTGCTCAAAAATATCTACTTCGCACTCTTACTAACTGCAATCGTCGTACTCATAGTTGGCCCCTGTTTAAAAAATGTAATTAAGACACTTATATGTCTTTAAAGTGCTGAGAGAATTTTTTAAGCAAAGCGGAAACATTTCTAGCAGAACAAATTCAACTTATCGTCTAAGGACAAATAACACGGGATTTGTAAACGTACAACACATTTTTTCAAATTCTACACTTTTACTGTCCAAAGCTTTTCAAACGACTTTGAAAATGACCATCTCATTTCTCGCTACCTATGCCGGCATCGAATAAATCTAGAACTTAAAGTTTCCCTTGATTGAGCAAAAATTAGCTACGCATCTTCAATGATGTTCTGATGTTCATTAATCAGACCGGGCATCGTCTTCTGAATGAGCTGTGAAAGTGGACATAAGCCTTACGCCATCAAAAACCTGTGTGAATGCCTCAATCTACAGAGGCAACATCTCTCTTTCAGATGGACAGAGACAGCAGATAGTTTAGTTAAGGTTTGAAGCTTTTCTTTTTAGAAGCGTCTTTGTCTCACATGTGCGTCCTAGGATCTTTAAGTAAAACTGATAATTTCGAAACAACTTTTGCACGTAATTGACACAAAATTTTCAATTCAAGGAAAGGAACAACTCGTTATGTAGTTTTTCAAAAAATTTGTGGCTATCATGCTACAAAAAAAATGGAAGTTTGCATCCATTTTTTTTTCTTGTTATTCAGATTCTTATTTACATCGAATTATTTATTGATTTATATTAAATTTAATTTACAAATTAAGAAAAAGAAAAGGAAAGACTAGAAGCGAATGATCCTTCAAAAAAAATGAGAAATAAAATGTAATAATTGTGGGGTAAAACTAATTACACAGAGTAAACAACATTTACACAATTAATGAAGAATAGGAATAATTGAAGCAAGTCAAAATTGAATAACATTGAGACAAAAATAAAAATTAAACTGAACTAAATATGCCATTAAATTAATAAGAAGAATATATTAGAGATTTGAGTTGATAAAAGCTTTGATTTCCGAACTATCCATACTAAAGATGAATTTTTTTTAGTTCTTTGAGAAAAATACTGCGTTGAACTATCTGTCTGATTTCGGTTGGTAACTTATTAAAAAACCTAGGTGCTGCTGTTGTGTAAAATTTCGAACAATGAGTTTTTTTTAGATTTTGGAATGACAGACATTGACAAACTATTTATTCTTAAACTGTATATGTTAGAACTTCTCAGATTTGCGCTGTATCCGCTTCGTATGAAAAAAAAGTAAGAACCTTGAATAAGTAAAGATGTTTTATTGGAAGTATTCTTAGGCTTAGGAATAGTGGCCCAATATGAGCTTATCGATTTTGCTTACAAATTATTCTTACTATACGTTTTTGAGCAAAATTTAAGGCTTCAGATGTGCTGTTATAAGTACCGCCCGACTTCCATTGTCGTAATGGAGCTTCGAGTACACCAACCCGTAATAAAACATAAGCAAAATTTTTTTTAGACACTGATCTCTTAAAAGATATATTTTACGAGTCACAGATAACATATAGTATATGTCTAAGTCCTTACGTACTACTCTTTATCTATAAGTACGCCTAGATACTTATGGCTATTAACATCCTCTATTTTGAAGCTGTCTGGACTACACAGTAAATCTTACTTTTACCACGTGTTTGAACAGATTACGATAATTTTGTGCAACAGCTCAAATGAAAGATGGCATCACAGTCAAGTGGACAGGCTTCTCTAAGGCTACATATCATAAGTCGGGTCTTATGACTTATAAGTAATTCATGCTTAGCGAACCATTGTTGTAGTATACTTAAGTCCTTATGTAGCTGGATTGCAGAGCTAAAAGAACTTTAATTGTCGTATCACCAGCAAATGCTGTTACATGACTACTAAGATTTTGTTAGAACAATGAATTGAAATAAATTAAAAATAACAATGGTCCCAAAGCGGATCCCTGAGGAACAACAAATTTTTATTTCGAACTGATTGCTAAAAAATTCCATTAAGCTTTATTCGTTGTGTTCTGTTGGATAAATAGGACGAAAACCACTTATGAATTTTACCTTTAAACCATAGCCCTATACAATTTATTGAGAAGAATACCGTGGTTAACCATATCAAATTCTTTACTCATGTCAATGAGGAGTACTAGATTAGGATTATTTTTATTAAAACTATCAATAATTTGACTACACAGCTTAAGAATAGCATCTTCACTCATGTTCATTTCTAAAAAAAATAGTTTTTATTTAAAAACGATAAACATACATGTAATCAGCATTGCCAATTTAGTGCTTTCAACGTTAATTTCAGTGCTCAAAAAATGATTTCAGTGCCCAAAATGCCATTTTAGTGCTCGAGCGTTATTTTAGTGCTTTCATTTTATTTTAAGTGCTTCATTGAATCTGTTTTTTTAACGCTGAAATCTACCATTGCAAAGATTTGTTTATAGAAATCCGTTATTATCGGGACTCGTTATGCAAACATTTGCGAACTACCCTTGAAACTGCTTTGTTTGCAACATTCCAATGGCGATGTTTAAAGGGTTTTTAGTCAAGTAAACCTAGTCAAAAGCAAACTTAGAAACAAAATGAGTTTTGAGAAAGATATCAAAAATGCTGTAATATGAAAGCGTGATTTGCAAAATTGGAACCTTAAAATCGTATAGCTCTGAACTTTTTTAATGGCACATCTTTTTTGCTTTACCTAAATACATGAATAAATTTTTTATTTATTTTATTTTCGTGCAATAGTAGAAGTAGATAACCGATAAATATTTTTATTGATAGTCAAAAAATGCATTAATTTATAATTTAACAAGCACTTGTTTATTTTTGGAAAACTTATTTGTTACCACTCAAAATACTTGTGTTACAATCCTTATAAACTGTTGGTATGTACAAAATTAATGACCGATGTATGACGGTGTTCATGATCATCACTGAAATGTTTGCGTTAATGCTGGTGAATAAGTTATTAAAAAAGTAGGAAAAATTGTTAACATTCTACCCAATCGAGCCACCAGTATTTCTTTCAGGTATGCTCATACAGTAATTCCACCCACGAGCTCTATTCAAGCACCATGGGAATATTGCTCGAGTCCGACAAGCAGCCATGTGCGCCTAAATACAAAAATGTCTGAGATACTATGTGTTAGGATAAAACTATCCCGATATGAGTTCATTCTCAATGACATTTGTCGATCGCGCAAAATGATTCCTCAGAAAGCCCATGATAACGTTGTCAATCCTAGACACTCCGGAAGCATCCAATAGTACAAGCAAGCAATTTCTCTCATACGGGACTCGCCTAGGTCAGAATTGAACGCTTAAAGGCTTGCTAACACTTTTTTATGACTGGAACTAAATAAATGCTTTCTTTTTTGGGAATCTGGAAAAATAATTTTGTTGGTGCCCAAGTTATCAAAATTAACGCTGAAAATATTAGGAACGGTGCTTTGGCTCAGAAAAAACTTGGCAACACTGCATGTAGTACGTTTTTTCATCAGCTTTTCAAATAATTTACAGAATGTAGGAAGTATAGAAATTGGTCGATATTGGGTAAGCAAATTTCTGTTACCTTTCTTAAAGAGAATAATGATCTTCAACAATTTGTGGAATATTTTTCGTGATGGTAGTTGGACCTTAAATATAAGGCCGATTATAAACAGCCGAAAAGCTATTTCATTCCAGAAATACATTGCCAGAGGTTACGAAAGTTTTATAGGTTTGAACTACGCTGTGCCACGAACACTTTCAAAAAAACATTTATCACCAATAAAATTTGTAATTAATTCCTTTTAATTTGATCGCTCTTTAAAAATTAAATTTCAGTTTTCCGGAAAATAAAGAATGATATAAACTTTAAGCGTACTTTTTATGGCCGTGTAATTTTTGCAGTCAACAGAAATATGTCAGTAAGTGCAAGTGTTAAATTACTACTTCAAATCTCACTTATAAAAACTTTTTAAAAAACAAAGACATCCAACCTTTTTTTTGATAATAGGAAAAAGTACAGAATTAGATATAAAAATTTATCTTTTTAATATACTCGTACCGGAGGCAGGAACGGTCGACTGACGGAAATTTATCTCTACTTGATTATTGATAAAAAAAAGGTATCTTTTTTGCAAGGCATTAAGCCATGTTAATAGCCGGTTTCTCCCAGTGTGTCATAAAAAGACTCAAGTATCCATTATAAGGTGCAAGTTAACAAGCGTAAGGATGATGGTTTTTATGTTTCAATGCCTGATTATAAACACTTTGCAATATGTGGAAGTTCAGATTAACGTGAACAAAAATTAAATACTCCATAAAAGAGATGAAACAAAAAACAAGGTACCTGGACCACCTTAACCATAAAAAATCACATAAAATAAATCATAGATTTCCTTGTATTGTTCCTTAAAATAAACTGTTGGTTTTCCACTGGCAAGTTTTCATCCATACAATCCATCTGTATTAAAAGTTGTTGGATCCATAAGCTTTTTCACATATGTAAACTATGATTACGTTCATGGTAACCCCATTTACGTATATCGTTTTGGTGTTGCATAGCTCTGGAAGAATATCCATAAAACAGAAAAAGTACTGCACAGACTGAGCTCCTTTAAAAGTTAAATTCTCATGTGAAATATTTGCTTTTGTACTTTAAAAGAAGCACTGCCAAACAAATGAAAAGTAATTATGAGATGGGCACTCTATGAACTATGAGAAAAACTTTTCGATATTTTGGAAAAAATAAAACATTTCGATAAAACTGCTTCGCCTGCATTGGCAGTAGGACATACTGTTAGCTTGATTTTTTAATATATTTTCGAAGGTTTCTGCCCCAATTTCACGATTGGCTTAACCAAAAGTGTTTTTAAGTGCTTCAATAGTTTCTGGATCTTTTACAAAGCATCGATATTTAATGTTGCCCAAAATAAAGCGTCAAATCACAAAACCATGGTTTGACCGATTACATTACTGTTGGACAAAAAAAAAATGCCAATCCTTCATTACAGTCTTAAAAACATGAATAAATTTTCGTTATATTCAGATTCTGATTCAAAACTTAGCGATGCGGAATTATTCGAAATTTACAGAACAAGAAAACAGTTAGAATGCAATCAAACTTTTTTCATTTGTTTTGAAAGGATTTTTACGACCGATCTCGAAGGCATCCAATTGCAAACAATTAACAACTGAGCTTTCAAAAATGATAGATTTCGAAAGTTTTTTAACACCTTAATCGATACATCATGATACAGTCGCATTTATACCAAATAGAATCACCACACAAAAGAGCCACAATTAATCCTGCACTGAAAAACTGCTTCATGAGTTAACTCTAAATAAATTTCAATCCAGAGTTAATTAACTCTAGTTTAACTCAGAGCCTATTCAATACTGAAAAACTGGTTCTTAGACTAAGTTTATATCAATAAGCCAGTAATAATTCAAGAACTGAAGGACGACTTAATAAGGAATTTAAATGCAACAGGCGAGCAGGACGTCATACTGAATTTTGAAATTGTCTATACTTATAAAGGGTCCGCCATCTAACTTTATTTGATCAACTAGTGCTTATTTCATGAATGGTAACACTTAGCTCATGTCTGATTTGACAGATAATTAGTTTTATCCTTCCGCAGAACGAACATGGTTGTGTATATGCTTGAAGAACGCTGGGAAATATTGCGACATTACTTTGAAAATCATGGTAATGTTGCAGAATGTACGGATTTTGGAAGAAGAGAAGCACCGTATGTTCGTTATCTTGTGAAAAAAGTGAAAGAAACCGGCATCCTCATCGATAAACCAAAGCGTGAAAAGCCAAAAACAGTGCGTATACCCGAGAATATTCCTGCTGTGGCAGAAAGTGTGCGTGAAGCCCCATCAACATCAATTCACCGTCGTTCTCAACAATTGAACATTTCGGAGACAACATTGAGACGAATTTTGCATAAAGACCTTTGTATGACGCCATACAAAGTCCAATTGGTTCAGGAGTTGAAGCCAACTGACCATCCAATGCGTTTTCGCTTCGCTAAGTGGGCCTGCGATCAACTTACAGAAGATGCCGATTTTGCCAAAAAAATCATCTTTTCAGATGAAGCTCATTTTGATCTTGGCGGGTATGTAAACAAGCAAAATTGTCGCATTTGGAGCACAGAAAACCCTGTTTTTGAAGATTGCATTATCAGCCGCAGAGCTGATGTCGTTTGGCCACCTCGGAGCTGCGATTTGACACAGTTGGACTATTATTTGTGGGGTGCCCTCAAAGATAAGTGTTACGCCGACAAGCCAGAGACAATTGACGCTTTAAAGGAAAATATTCGTGAAGCCATTGGTGAAATACAGCTGCACAGAATCGATAATGTGCTTAAAAATTGGACCGATCGTGTAGGCTACTGCATGGCCAGCCGAGGCAGCCGTTTGAATGAAATTATTTTTCATTATTAACCGGAAAGATTGTACTTTCAAATAAAAAAGAAATTTGAGAAAATATTCAGCAGTTTTTTTTTTATAGCATTTTAAAAAAAAAAAGTTATTTGGCGGACCCTTATCATACAGAGGTTTGTATGTATAAGGTAATCTTCAAAACTACCCACCCGGCTTCAAAAATTCTTTCACCAATACTTTCATTAAATTCAATTCAATTCAATATATTATTTAAACAGTGCACAGTAAAACAATGTCTTTTTTAGTGCTTAGATTAATTCAGTAGTATATAAGTTTAACATGTTCTTAAAAAAGAACTAAAAAAAAAAAAAAATTAAAACAATAAAAATTAAAAAGAATAAAGTAGAAATAGATAATAAAGCAGTATAAAGTAATACAAAAAAATAAAAATTCAATCAAAGATTCAAATAACAGATATAAAATTTCAGGGGTAGATAAGAGTGGAAAAGGATCAGTAAATCATTTTTTTAAAGTGATTAGCGTTAGTTATTGTCTTAATATGCATTGGAAGGGAATTCCATAACTTGACAGCATAAACAAAAAACAGTCTACAGGAATTTAAATATTTGTGACTCGGTAAAATTAGGGCATGGGTTCTTTGCGATTGAGCAAATTGTAATTTTTTATAAAGATAAGGTGGGGATTTCGTCATTATTATGTTGTGCAAGAAAATGCAGTTTCTAGCATTGGTGTGCTGTGTAAGGGTACAACCTAATAGTCTTCTAGTCTGTTCAGATACATGATCGTACTTGCGAAGGCCATGAATGTATCGCACGGCATTATTTAAGGCTACATGCAGTTTTTGTTTTGAGAAGCAGAGTCAAGACTACAATATACAACCTCTGCATATGATATAATGGGAAGAATAAGAGCTTTAACAAGCTTGCTCCTTGTTGCCGTTGGAGTGAAGTTGGCTGTCAGCCACAGTCCCTGAGACATCCATAAATCCTGCCGACTACATTATTAGTTTGATCGTTACCGGAAAGATTACGATTTATAATATATCCAAGCGTTTTTGCGGATTCAACATAGTCCAGTCTAGCATCGGGAAGACACACGTCGGGTAAAATGCTGAGATCGATTATTCTATGGGCCAATGGAATAGCCTTTGATTTGTCAGAATTGATCAGCAATCCACTCACTTGAGTCCAGTGATGTATTTTAGCTAAATCATCATTTATTAGTGAAACAAGTTCCTTGATCATTCCCATAGGTCGAGCTAAGAACAACTGGGCGTCATCTGCATAAAAATGGATGGAACAGTTTGTGAATGTTGAAATTAAATCATTTATAAATATGCAGAAAAGGAGAGGTCCCAAAATGGATCCCTGTGGTACACCCTGCTTGATAAGCTTCAGTACAGAGACTTTATCACCAATCACGACTCTTTGCATTCTATTCGACAGATAATTCCTTATAAGTTTAAGTGCACTTCCACCAAAACCAAAATAGTGTTCGAGCTTCCAGCAAAGCACGTCATGCTTCACCTTGTTAAACACCTTTGAAAGATCCAGCAAGCAGAGTAGTGTTATGTATCCTTTGTCAAAGTCCCGTCTTATGTCCTCAATGATGTTTACCATAGCTGTCGAGCAACTGTGGTAAAATACCCAGAAGGAATATAGGCTATAATTTATTTTATTTAAATAAAAGCGTCTTTCGTGGTGGCCAATTATTTTAGTAAAGTTGTTGACAATGGTAAGAGATATTTACTTGCTTTCTAAAGAAATGTTTTAGAACTGAAAAACTTCATGAAAAGTCCCCGAGGGCAGAAGGCAGGAAATTTAGAATTTGGAAAATTAGTTCGCTTTGGTGCCACCGGGCTTTTCTACGCACACGAAGCCTACGTGTACTAAATCGCACTACAGGGCTAGTTATCAATAAAGAGGTCAAATCCATTCCAATGTAACATTTTATTTTTAACATCTTATGAAACCAACCTCGTGGTTCAAAACCATTTAATTAACTTTGTATACTTTCACTCTCGGCTTAAAAAAATTTATCCCAAGTTGCTCTGCTGTCCGTCTGTCCGTTCATCACAGAGCTGAATCTCCTACACCTTTATAGGGAGACACTTGCAGTTTTCACAGAAGGTGCATTGCTACTGCCTCTATAAATATATGGTGGTCACCATACAAAGAAAAGTTTTCATAAAATCAGTTCAATGAGGTTCAATTCGTTCATCCGACACAATGAACAAGCTCAAAATCCAATAAGGAAAAGCCGAAAAAAAAAACATTTTTGAAAAGATCATTCTTTGGGAACTTGTGGGACGAATGTCAAAAACCAAATGAAATGTCCTATCAATGTATACGTGTTTTGCTTTCGTGGTGGCATTTTTCTCCATCCGAAAAAATTAATTACAATATCAATTTTTAAAAATAAATTATTTAAAAAAATTAAAGTTATTTTTATGTGTTTAAGTTATGATCCCAGTTCAATTAATCACTTCAAACAGAGGTTTGAAAAATAAAGTAAAATGTAAACATTAAATGACGTTGTGCGTGTTGATTACGCATTTAAGGCACACAAAAATATTGAATAACATATATCTTATTTAAAAAGAAAAGAAAACAAAGATGTGACTAGCGTATGGGTGGGAAATTAGAGTTCGCACTAAAACCACTACATTTTGACGTTCGTCAACGATTTCCGAATAAATTTTCACTCGGTTTGAGATGAATTCCTTCCCTGAAATTGCAAAAAAAATGTCATTATAGATTCACAAATTTCTGCAGTTAGTCTGCATCAAATAATCTTTTAATCATGTGATCGTTTTAAATCCTTATTTGTTTAAACTTTATCAATTTCCCATCTGGAATTTATAGTCTTTATTTGAATTACAAGTAAACCGATGTCCAGATTTGACTTTGTCTTATTTAAACGTTCATATTTGTGGGCGATGCTGTGAGAAATCTAAAATTAAAGAAATAAAGTGTTGCCCACTCTTAAAAGGCACGGAACCCTTTATATGAAAATCTAACTTGGCTACTTTTTTTTTAAATACAAAAATTCTTTGCGATGTAATGTCTCGAGGCAGTGTCTTGGCAAAAATCTTAAACGGTTCAAAGATGTTGCTCTACGATGAATAAGCAAATAATAAGAGGTGCTATGGAACAGAATTTCTTCGCAAAGAAGTCATATGTAATAAATTTGCAAAATGAGCTTTCAACTTCTCATATTTAGTTTTTAATGGAATGGCCAACGAAGGCAGAGTCATTATGGCAAAAGCAACGCTATCCAAGAAATGCGATAAGAAACTCTTGTTGGATCCGGTTAAATAAACAATATTTGTGAAAATTTGCGAAGTCCAAAATGAAGGTTGGAAAAGGTTTGAGTGTTGTTATTAATTGTCAAATTGAAAACCATCGGACCAATGTTGTCCGAGCCTCGCCTGGGGTTGCTGTGGTAGGGGTGTACGCGAAGGATCAAAAGAGGACTACATATTCGCGATTCCCGAAGAAGAATATTGAAAAACAACAACAAATTTGTGGCCCAGTTGCTCCTTTAAAGGCAAAGGCCCAGCTTCACCATTTGTGTATCTTGTATCTACAGTTTATTGCCGACTCCAAACGGCCGCAGAAACTTTTCCTTGACAGTTTGTATTCATCGGAGTAAGTGTCAGTCACTCGCGAGATGTGGAACCGTGAAAAAATTACAGATTTTCTTGCCCGGATTCGAACCCGGGTCTCTACGCTACGCAGTTGGATATTTCATTTCGTGCTCTTGTTTAAAGAGAGGAATTTTAAAAGAGTTTTTCCAAAGATGATACCCGAGATAGGAATGTGACCTAATATATCTATAACCTCCATTTTCAATTTGAAAGAGATTTAATATTAGTAAATTGAAAACGATTCGAATGGTGCGTTGACTGCGTCTTTTTATCCGCTTACCTACTCCCTTTGGTGTGGCTAGTCGATGGAAACTTCTCTAATGGTCTTAAGGTAACTTGGACCTGTTAATATCTGGGTTTTTGTAATTGAGTTTATCCTTTTGACAATATTTGAAATGCAAGAAATTTACTGTCCACGCTTCTCTAGCATCCCTGAATCCTCTTAATTTATTCGTTCTGTTGTTAACCTTCAAGAACCGATGTCATTGCAGTTAGGCAAGTCGGTTTCCAAAGTGTGCGTGTCACCAGACTGCACATTAGATGGGTCTCAGGCCTTCGTTTACGTAATCAGTAGACTCACAAAATGAGTCACGACTGGAAAGAATATCTCTTTTCGGTTCGCATTTTAACGAGCGCAACCAAGTCTTGTATAATGTACACTCTTTTTGAAGTTAGTTTCATTTTCAATCGATCGATTTCAATTGCAGCTCAATTTAAAGAGGGAAAACATTAAATTGTTTAAGGTCGGAAAAAAGGGTCATGAACATCGTGTATGAATCATATTCACGTCATTTCCAGCTAACAAAACAAGTTCAATAACTTCGGATTGGTTCCTCAATTTGTGTGCACATACCTCCATGCGAATCCTCCCAGATTTTCTTATCCAAATCAAAATTTACCCCGAATTTTTCAATTACCCATACTTTTTAAATCATTCAGGCGAAATATTATGCTGTCCCTTCGGGCGGCACATAATAAACTTAACTTAAAGCACCCTTGACAGGAAGCCAATGACACGCACACAAAAGGTGACCCCATTCAAATCTATGACATCAACGAAAAAAAAAATGCAAGTAAACAATTCAACGGCAAGCGGATTCTTTAACCCTTTCAAGTGTAAACAAAGGTTAACACGGAACAGAACAGCTCTGCAACAAAGCTCACGAGTACCTATCGAATCCAAATGCATTTACCTATGCAAATGTTTTCGCAAAAAGTGCACATCGACGACGAGCAAACAGACTTTTCTTTACTTTCCTCTCCAGACACTGGCAAAATAGGAAACCTCGTTGACTTTCAAGCATGTTGCTGATATCAAACAAAAGCTAAATAACATCTCTGAGGAGTTACGTAAATCGACAAGCTCACAGACGAGACGTCCGACGCGACGTAATAGGTTTTTCGCTATTCGAATACACCTGCTGCTCCCTGACATCAGTCCATTGATTTTATGTTCGGTTGTTCATCAATTGCAGCTGATTTAGAGGCCGCAACAACGGTGAACAAGACTGCCTCTGCCTCACGCAGCATCGGGAGTGGGTAAATCCTAACACGGAAATAGAAACCCGAACCAAGTCCGTTTGGAGTCGGCTATCGAAAACCTGCACTGGCACTTTGGTTGCGCGCAGAAATGTACGCGTATCTATATTTTGGCTGAAAATGAGTGGCTTCCTGGTTAGTTTTATTATACTACTACCAATTTCCAGCTGCACATGGAACTAGTTTGGCTTCTTGGCCAGTCCACTTTGGCCATCTGCAAAAAGAAAACGATTTCCCAACGTTGAGTTGCCTTACTGCATAGCACCGATTCCGCCATGACGGATGTGACGATGGAACGAGATTTGTCCAACATCGATAGTTCTATTGTAGAACAACAAGCGTTAAATAATTGTTTATGAAAGCTTGTGATCAAAAAGATGATATAGAGTCTCTAATTACCTAATAACTTTTCTGAAGGTGCTATAAACCGATACCATTTTTTTGTGGTTTGAAATGTATCTAAACCTTAACTGTCTGCAATTACCTGCACTCAATTCAGTAACTGGGTTATGTTAGCACCTGATTTCATCAATTGAAAAAGTTATTAAAAAAATGCTTTATTTTTAGGAACATAGAAAAACGGTCTAGTTTCGAACATTGGTCAAGTGCTTTGATTGAAGTTCCTGAGAAACTGGACTTGAATGTGCCACAAATCATTTAAGCGCTGATTACCAAAAGAAGAGATGTCCTCGGAAGTGTATAGTTCGTATTTAATCAAGTCAAATAATATTATAAGATTTTCCAAAATGTTTTGACGGGACATAATGCATGAGTTTTTTGTGGCTTTTCTTAGACAATAACAACTTCACGCTCTGGAAACAAAGTCAAACGGTAAGATTGAGGAAAAGAGCTTCACGATTGGATACCAATTCGGTCGACAGTAATGTTGACAAAATTTTAAATTTTCGACTTTTCAAAAGCCTTTAACAAGCCGAAACTTTTCTGAGGTAGCGAGCATCATTTTCTATGAAGCGTGATTTTACGACACGATATTTTATTTCTTTTTGGGAGTTGCTTGAAACACGTAGCATTTTGGAAGGGTGATTTTATGAAAAGGCAACTTTCTGATCCATAGAATGCTTATCAATGGCTAAAGTGGTACCTTCAGCAAAAACAAACGAAAGGTTCCGTGCCTCATATGAGTATGCTACATGATATTTCTCTAATTTTAGTTTTCTCATAACATCGCACATATGTTCGAGCAATCCAAACAAAGTTTCCTCGTTATTCCAATGAGAATAAGAACATCCAGATTGTAAATAAAAAAGGTTAAAAATATAAAAATCAAAAACGATTACAAGATTTAAGGATTATTTGATGAAGACTTACTGTAGAAATGTGTGAATCTATGATTCTGATGTCTAAACGTAGTAGTGCTAGTGCGAACGCTAATTTTCTACCCTAACGCGTGTCACATTTGTGTACGTGTTTTGCTATCGTAATTAAAGACATGGATTATAGTGGTAGTTTCTTGCAAATCAATAATTAAAGACATGTGTATCATGTGATTCCGAAGTGAGTTCAAGCTATATCAGGTTGGCAACTAAGTAACTGCGGATTTTTTTAGAAAATAAAAGACAATTTTTTCATTAAACCAAATAACTTTATTCTGTAATGTATTTCCATTTTGAGCAATGACATTTTGCCATCTTTCAGGCAGCTTGATAATTCCACGTTCATAAAACTTCTGGTTTTTATCAGCAAAAACTGAAACCAGGTACGATTTGACTTCATCATTATTATTGAAATTTTAACGATTCAAGGAGTTTTGCAAAGATCGAAATGAAAAGTAATCAGACGGTGCAAGGTCAGGACTTTATGGTGGATGTGGCAAAACAGCCCAACCAAGCTCCAATCATTTTTGCCGAGTGACCAGGGATGTGTGTGGCCTTGCATTGTCATGATGGAATATAACACCTTTTCGATTTGTCAATTCGGGCCGCTTTTTTTCAACTGCATTGTTCAATTTAGTTAGTTGTTCAATGTAGACATCTGAGTTGATCGTTCGGTTGGGTGGTAAAAGTTCAATGTGGACAATTCCTTTGTTATCCCACCAAACTGATAACATAACTTTCTTTTGACGAATATCAGCTTTAAATTTTGTTTGAGCTGGTTCATTTGGCTTGCTTCACGATATTTTCCGATTGACATTGTAAACAACCCATTTTTCTTCACCAGTTATCAATCGTTTTGAAAATGAATCTTTGAGTTAAAAATCACCAGAACGAAATTTGGCAAACCAATTTTGACACTGCCGTTCTTTTAAAGCTTCGTCACCATTAACAGCACAGAACTTTTTGTGAGCTTGCGATGCTTTTTTCCTTTCCGGAAATAAGCAAAATATGACGTTTTGATTTTCCACTTTTCAACAGACGCCAAACAAAAATTAAACAACGGATCAAGAAAGTTCTTTTACTGATTGACAGTTGAAGTACCAAAATGTTGGTATCAAATAACATTTGATATTTCGTTTACGTCAGCAAACCTAAAAATTCAACTAAAGCCATCTATGAGTGAAATCTTGAAATCCGCAATTACTTAGTTTCCAACCCAATATTTACAATTAGTCATACCATATTCGGTAACGATTTTTGGGGTTTTCCATTACCCTTATTTTTTTTTAATATCTGCCCCTTCCCAAGTGGCGGACACTGCGGTCTGAAATAATAGACCTTTCGTATCTTGGGGAATTTATTTGGGCTAACAGACATTCCATCCTTCTGATGAAAGTCAGAACGTCTTTAAAGATTGAATTGTCCAATGTCCAAAGGGACATTTCGAACAAGATACGCCTTCTTATACAAATTTATTTATTTATTTACTTATTCGGAACTATGATGTACATGTTTGAGTAAAAAAATAATTTTTTAAAATAATGAAAAACAGCTCAAGAGTAAAGATAATAATTAAAATAATAATAAATATGTAAATATAATAGTATTAAAAATATTAGTATATCTTAGTAGTTATTGAGGTTTGAAATAGATATATAGAAAAAGGTAGAAAGAGAAAGATAGATAGCAAAAGAAATAGAGTTAAAAGGTTCCACTAATAATTATATACTTAAACTGAGAAGCGCTATCAAGGAACATTTTATTACTGTTTAAGAGTGGTCGGAGAAGTGTTCACGACTACTTATACCATAGATGTATCTAGCACAACTATTAAAGGCAATATTTAGTTTCCTATTCGATTCATAGTCTATGTTTGAAAATAATTCACAGCCGTAAAGTATGATACGCAAAATATAAGATACAACAAGTTTACCTTTGACTGAAGGTGGTAGATACTTTGCCCTCGGGCTAAGTCCTCGAAGATTACCATACACTTTAGAGACAATGCTTTTTATATGCACATCCCAGTTTAGACCTTGATTAAAATACACACCAAGATTTTTTACACATTCTACATATAGTATTCGATTAGGGAATTGTTCATATAGAGCGGTGAGAATTGAAACGTGTTTCTGTTCTAGCTTAAAGTCATGGCTTTAGTTTTAGTTGGGTTTAATTTAAGGTAGTTTTCCACTGACCAATTGAATATACGATTATGTTCTGTACTGAAACTACTTATGGCCTCACTAAAACACAATTTAGAAAAAGGCTTGTAAATTTGCACATCATCTGCATATATGTACATACTATATATGGTATTGACATGTGACAAAAAATTCAGATATATCATTTATGAAACAGACGAACAATAGAGGTCCCAACACAGAACCCTGCGGAACACCGGAAGGATCTAATAAACGAGTAGAACATCTGTTATTGTGCAACAAGTATTGCAACCAATTGGACAGGTATGACGACAGAAGATGCAGTAATGAACTAGTAAACGTAAATTTCGTTTTTAGCTTATTGATCAGCATCCTGTGATCAACACTATCAAAAGCTTTCGAAAAGTCTAAGAAAACTATAAGTCGTTCCATATCACTATTAAGACTTGAACATACATATATCCTCACATACTCGTGATGCAATTGTGTTTTGCGCGGCAGCCCGATTGATATTTAATGATTAGTTTACGGTCTTTCAAAAACGTCTTGATTTGACAATAGTTTCAAATACTTTGCTTAGAAATGGTAGAATTGCAATAGGGCGAAACTGAGGTCTATTTCCGGACGATGTTTTTGGTATAGGAAGATTCTTTGCAACTTTTCAATTCTCTGGAAAAGTTGGTGTAAATGCTGTGCGATACATGATGGAGGATACAGGGAAGAAGCATTTTGATAAAATCTGGATCAATATTGTCGGAACCTACAGCTTTCGATTTTATTTTCATTATGGTTTCTCCTATACATGTTTCCGTCAGAGTGGAGTGGGTTGGCATGACGAATTACACTATAAGGAGGCTGGATGAATTCCTTGTTCAATTCGTTAAGGTCTGAATCATTAGAAATATCAGGCTTCTTTAAACAGATACCGACTTTGCGAACATTTTTCCAGAACTTAGTGCTCGGTCCAATATTATTACCGAGGGTATTTTCATAGTATGTTCGCTTATTTTTCCGGATAAGAGCAGTGACTGCATTACGTGCGACTTTAAATTGTTGGAAAATGCCTGAGCATTTGTATCTTTTCCATCTGACGTATAACCAATCACGAGACTTTATTAAATTTCGAGCTTCCTGCGTAATCCAGGGTGTGCTAATCCGTTGAACGTGATAAACGTACAAACTTGTTTATTAACGTCGCTTGTCGCTTGAGGTATATATCGGCGACCAAGCCAGACCCTGGCAGTAAGTAAATAATGAATGCAGATCTTAATTTGAATAGTTAAAAATTTTGTAAGGTATGTCTTAATTGTCAAAAAAAACGTGTCATGAAAGGAAAAAGCCGGTACGGAAAGCTGATTATAGTGTAGGATGAGATGGGGATCAGTTACTAAGAACACATCCAACAGAGAAGAGCTGGATATTCACAAAAGATGTGTACAGTCATTTCGTCAGCATTCGGTCGTTGATCCGAGCCCTAGTTTGGTTAGATGAGATTTCAAGCGGCGAAGCCCTGAGAGGAAGCTCACTAGCCGAGTTCAAGGATTTTTCGGTAAGAGAAGGTACTGATCGATAATTTTGATGGTCTAAGCGATAAGAGCTGGTTTTCCCACTCATTGATCAGACCTGTAGCCGAAGCCCAGTTTATGCCACAGAAAGGTTCCGGACCAGTGAACGCGGTTTTGGAACCAGCCCTGGCTAGTTCGTTCGCAATTTTATTACCTTCGATTCCGTGATGACCTGGAACCCATCCTAACCTAACTTTGTTACGTCGGTCTAGGGATTGTCAGGCGTCGTAGCAGCTTTTGACACTTTTGGATTCCATTAGATTGGATGGCAATGCCTTGAGCGGTGCTTGGATGTCTGAACATATAAAAATTCTGGCCCCTTTATGGTCTTTTGCAAGGTTTTCTATAGCACAGGATTCGATGGCTAGCATTTCAGCTTGGAAAACACTTGGATGTATTCCCATCTGTATGGAGATTTTAGTGTTGGGTCCATAGAAACCGGCACCTACTCCATTTGCCATTTTTGAGACATCAGGTGGGTGTGTTGCTCAACCATTTCCATTACCCTTACCAGTGTGGCAGCGCAAATGACGGAAATTTCTGTCAGACGTTTGCCTTCAAGTCGAAGGTCATTGGGCGATTGACAGACATAAACGAATGACTTAAAAAATAAACACACAAAGTATAATCGCAATGGGCTCAAAGCGAGACTCTTAAACGCCTCATTGCGATGAGGCGCTCCGAGGAAGTGTTCCCTCAAATTAGCCACCCTTAAAATGTAAGCTGTGGTTCCATTAGTCTAACAACGCGTGTTCTGTTTGTTGAAGAGGTGCAGAATTCTTGAGGCAGGTATGGTCGGTTACATCAGTCGGAAAACCGTTTTTTTGTTTACTTAAGTGAAAACTGAATATGACTTCTTAATAGAGCCATTACCATGAATTTTCTACATGAACTTTTCTACGAAAACTGATGACTCGCTTCGGGTACGTCCCGCGGCAACTGAGGTCACCAGACCTTACCCCCAAAGTGACTTACACCAAAGGAAGCCTGCTGCAGTGCGTGTTTTTGTCAAGAATCTTTAAATATTTGTTCAACCTGTTATGTATCCCACCATACTCAGACCCTAATCTGGAAGCTTGCCAACAACTATATTTATAAGACTTATTTGCAAAAAGTTACAAGTTACTACCTACTGTTCGCAAATATTTTCCTACCTAGATACGCTCGTTTTCGAAGCAAATTAACTCTGTAATTTGAAGTTTAAGTGCACGGGTGCAAAGTGCTTATTTGGCATCGCATCTCACATGGTTACGCAAAATTATGCGGATTTAGTTTAGTAAACAAAAAGTTCTAAACGAGTAATACGCGACAATAACAGCAGAATGCAAATTGTAATTAATTATTGACAATCAGTTGTAAAGATTAGTTATTGTTATAAAGAAAGCAAATAAAAAGCAAAAATCTATTTCGCACTATCCGATGAGTAAAAGGTTTAACGTCATATCGCCAATAAAGAGTTGGCAAAGATGACACAACATGGTTCTCATTATCATCTTTCTTCCCGCTTTATTGGCTTGGACTATAAAAAATCTACATATCCTTGCGGTTAAATATTTTTTTGCACGAAAAAAAAAAGATCATTTGATTTGCAAAATTTTTGCATAAAGTTTACATTTTTATTCTTGTTATCATGCATAGACGATGACAGGTTATCTGCAGTTGACTAAGCTTTGGGTAGCATGGAAAGAGTTTAACGACCTCAACTAGATTAGCAAATAATTAAGGAATCATTGACTCTTGAATTTTTATAATTGAACGAGTATAATGACTTGTATAAAAGATTAAACCTCATTTCTGACACGTATTTCTGAGCGCATAAAATTAAAATATGACTATCTGCCCAGCCATCGATTCTTGGAGGATCGAAGCTTTAGCAAAAGCTGACTACGACGTTGCTTCCTGTGGGTGAGACCAAAAATCCGCGATTGATTCATTGAAATGAAGGCGCGATCTTTTTTTTGGGTGACTTTGTCGACTTGATATCCAAGACATAGAGTACTCGATTATGTCCGTTTGGACCGACCAACTAGACTGTCGATTGAGGAGATGCTATTTGTTCCGAGATAGATAATGCTTCTTTGTTCAAAACGGTGCTCGATGGGAAAACGTGGCTTAAGGTATCGACTCGAAATTAGTTGGTCTCTTCCAAGGGTTGGGCGTTGATTTTTTTGCCAACTTAATATAGGAGCTTCGGTTTCCAGGATTGGCCTGAAGCTGATGTTCCATTTACTATTAGCGATTAGTGCTGCATGTATGCATTGCCAACCCACTTATGATAATTTATAGAAAAGCTTAAATTTAGAGATAAAGCTCTTGTTTTTTAAACACTATGCTAAACGCTGAATGTGACAGGATGGGTTTTACTCCACGAGAAAACTGTCACTTTCAATGCTTGTTTAATAAGCAGTACTGATTATCCTTATCCTCCAATTATCTAATTATAAAATTTCTAGTTTCTAGCTTTACAGGTACCAGTGTACCAAGTAATTTTGACTAATTTTAAAATTTAATTTAAAAAAACTTTTGAAATTAAAACGAGTAAGACCCAATTTTGTTGAACAATTCTTCTCCTTTTAGGGTGCCTTACCAAAAAGCCCAAAGGACCTCCGCCATCCGTCTGTCTGTTACAGAACACAGAATCTCTTAAACCGTAAAAGGGACACACTCGCAATTTTCGCAGAAAGTGTACTTCTATTGCCCTTAAGCCCATAATTTAAAAATAAATTGGAGACGTGATACAAAGAAATTATTTCATAATATCGCAACTCAACTTAACACCTAAAAGTTGACAGTGATATTCATAGTGCAACTTAACAACTTTTCAAAGTATGCAACGATTTTGTTCATCCAACTTTTTTATTCTATGCTTGAATTCCAAGAAGAAAAATGAAAGTAAAAATTTTGCAAACGATCTTTCGTTGGGAATTTGTGTAAAGAACGTAAAAATTTTAGTGTGAATTGAATATTGTACAATTATTAATTACAATTTCATTTCTTAAAAATAAGTTATAAAAAAAAGTGTGTTTAAGTTATGACCGTCTTTAAACAGAGAGTTGCAAAATGAAGAGAAATGTAAACTTTGAATGACGTGGTGTGAGTTGATTACGCATTTAAAGAACACAGGGATATTCAATGTTAAGACACATTTTTTGTTATTTTCCAATATTTTTCAATCCCTTCATGAAAGTAATTTCTTGTATACGTTGACAACTATTGGGTTAGCAATTAAGTAATTGCGGATTTCACTGATAGATGGCTTTAGTTGAATTTTACGCTTTGCTGACGCAATCGAAATGTCAAACACATTTTATTTGATAGTTGGTACTTCAACTGTCAATCAGTAAACAAATTCTTTTGTTCGGTTGTGTAGTTTTTGTTTGACGTCTGTTGAAAAATGGAAAATCAAAACGCCACACACATCTTTGGTCACTCGGCAAAAATTATTGGAGCTTGGTTGGGATGTTTTGCCACATCCACCATACAGTCCTGACCTTGCACCATCTGATTACTTTTTATTTCGATCTTTGCAAAACTCCTTGAATGCTAAAAATTTGAATAATAATGATGGTGTCAAATCGTGCCTAATTCAGTTTTTTGCTGATTAAAACCAGAAGTTTTATGAACGTGGAATTATGATGCTGCCTGAAAGATGGTCTTTGCTCAAAATCAACAGAATAAAATTGTGTCGTTCCATGAAAAAATTGTCTTTTATTTTCTAAAAAAATCCGGAATTATTTAGTTGCCCACCTAATAGTTCTTATTCATGTTTACATATTAAGAGTTTTACAACAAACACTGCGACAAATATCTTCTGTCAGTTTTTGCCGCACCTACATCTCGTGAGTCTCATATATGTAAACCTCTGAGATTATTACTGTCTTATTGAAGCTACAAGAGCCGTTTGGAGTCGGCACGTAGGTCCGACGACGCACATGCAAAAAAAAAAATTGTGAAGGGCTATGCAGATTTTTTTTAAATAAGATTATAAGAAAAAAACTAAAAAAAAATCAATCAAATCAGTCTAGAAGTCAACAAGAACCTAAAAATAAATATCTTTTGATCTCTAGTTTATCTAATTCGATACTTGGAGCTGTTTCTCAGGAAGCAAACTGTTTTTATGGACATGGTTCACTCTCAAGACTTTAGTTCAAACTGAATTCAATTAACTAGATTAATTGATTTTAGTGGACACCTGACAGCATAAACATCCAATAGTTTCGATCAGAACTGGTTTAACGCTGCAAGTGTTAATACTTTTTATGATTGAACTTTTACATATAAGATGTCTCGAAATTGTCGGAAGAGTTTATTTTCCCATTCATCATTTCCTAGCAACAAAGTTCCGATTTTAAAGCACTCGAACGAACGTAAGTCTTCTACCATTGATGAACGAAATGTCAAAAGTCTTAAGGCGTTCCCTAGAATTTTATTGCCTTTACATAACATCTCTTACTGGACATCTAAATTTGCCGAAACCATCTACTATTTTTTTCTATTAAGTAAACGTTTTTGGTAAGTACGAGAATTCGTTTGAGATTCAAGCTGCTGACTGGGCATAACATGATTTTCAAGTCAGCCCAGCAGGTAACTTGTAATAGATTGAAAGAGACCAAACCGAGATTAGTTCTTTTATCTTATTTTCTGCCTATGAAGACTTTAGAGCCTATTTATGGAAATCAGATAGTTTTATGAGGGCATAAAGTGGCTAGGAAATATATACAGGACTGGTTATGGTTTACAAAAAAAAATATCTGCATAACCTTCAATTTTGTCGAAATGGTTCAACTCAATGACTGGCTAAACCTGATAACCTAAAATCACTCAAAAAATAGGTTGGGTGAATGAATTAGAACATTCGTGTGCACATGTTATTGAAGGCTGTAATTGGTGCTTGAAGGCGAGAAAGACATTTGCTGGTATCATGGTCATTGAACTGCTTTTGAAAGGGTTTTGTTTATATTGTTTGCGTGGTGATTGGTTTTTGATACTGAGTCTTATCATATAAGCAAAAGGTCAAAAGCATGTAGGCTTAACGTAACATTACAATTTTTTACAAGATTGAAGAAAGAAGAGGTAAAAATGCGCATTGTTCTTGAATCGCCTCAGATTGATAACGTAAAGCATAGACTGACAACCACTACTGTGTGAAGGCAGTTAACCCAGTTTATCAGTTGATCTCAGCATTCGCAGTGGAGTATAGTATTTTGATGGAAAAATTGAAGGCGGGAAATGACGATAACCAATAAATCAGGCGTAGTGCAGACCTCGCGACGTGAGTCAATGAACTTCACTTTCTTCAAGTCTAAGC
This sequence comes from Orthonevra nobilis, assembly GCA_963555765.1. Taxonomy (NCBI): domain Eukaryota; kingdom Metazoa; phylum Arthropoda; class Insecta; order Diptera; family Syrphidae; genus Orthonevra; species Orthonevra nobilis. The sequence continues at coordinate 7,129,666 of OY743225.1, forward strand.
ACTCGATTGATAGCTGTCTTAGGATGGTATTTCGAGCGCTTGCCCAGACATCGTTGTTATATTCCAGCAAGATACAATTTTCGTGACAGTTAGGGTCATGGTCATTCTGGGAAGTTTGAACCATTGAAGGCATATTTCGCTTCAGAGGCAGACAGCGCAAGCATTTGGTTTTGGAGGCAAAAAAAAAACTGCTACATTTTATTGGTTCACACAATAATATGATCCCTTATATCGGAATTTAATGTGCCATTGGCGGGTTAGACATATTTTCCGAACAAAAGAGTGAGGTACCTTGAATTTGTCGCATAACGAGCTTAAATTTCGGCTATGAAGTATTCAATGCTCCCTTAAGATTTTACATTGTATGGCAGAATTTGCGCACACATTTCATGCATATACGATCTTCTCTGTTGTGTTAAAGAGTATCCTGTCATTAAAGTGGTTTTCAAGATGCGTTCATCAGAGACGCGTTCGAAAACGTTGGAAAAACTGAAAGCAACTCTCGATCCTATCTTTAACAGCTTGACACAATCAAATGTTTTTTTAGCAAGTCGTAGCGTTCCATGGTTCCGATATTCATACAATATACTGCCTAGGACCAGTCACCATTCGCCGTTGGAAAAAAAATCCACGGCCCTAACACTGGTGTGGTCGAGCAGTAGTATGACCAAAGTGGGTGCTCGTGCTGTCATAATTCCATCAGTTTGTCATTGTGGAGCTTCAGGCACCAAAGAATGCTTTAAGACGATGATATCATTGGCTCTGCCGTGAAAGCATAATACAAACAACAGATTAAAGAAGCATTCCTCCAAAGAACAAAACAAAAAAATAAACAATGTAAAATGACGAATAAAATACTGCGAATTGAATAAATTCAAAAAATCAATATCGATCTTTAATCGGACGTCGCCCACCCATTGGCATTTGTTTGATATTTGATAATGAGTTTCAAATCATCTGATTATTTTCAACATTGAATTTTTAATAAAATAATAAAACGAAATAAGATAAAATTATTTTGATGGTTTTTCGAAGGACACACCCAAAAAAAATTTCAACTCACAATAAGACAGCTCCACAACATCGCATTACTCTCGATTTGTTTATGAGAAAACAGAACAAAGAATCTAAAGCCAGAGGATGGGGTCAAAAGGGGTTCCCATTCAAAACAGCCAATCGATCATCGAAAAGTATTTGGACTCTTCGAGTGCACTCGACGACAATAAATCATCATCATCGGTCGCGCGTTAAAACGAGTTTCAATATACTGACGCATTGTATCAGCATCAATTATTACCGAACCGTATAAAGTTATTTAAAAAAATCTTTAAACAAGACATCATGTCATTTAAATAAATCGGAATAATTTGTCAGATAGAATCTTCTCACCAGCGTCACACAAGTAAGAGCTCTCTAGGAACACATCATAAACTTGTTCTTTTGGGTTTTTACGAGTAAAATTTACGAAATTTCGCTATAGATACATTTTACCTCATGTCAAAGAATACAACATTCTCAAGCCGTTATGATGACCACGTGCCTTTAGAATGGATAAAATTAAAATCAAAGTCAAATTTGAATTTCTTTGTAATTCAAAAGACCCAAATTGCGTTAGTTAATCTTCAAAAGAAGATTATATAATTTAACCTACTTCTTTCATTTCGCCATGTTAATCGGAACGATTTTTAATATGTAAATTGAAAATTATACAAAAGCTTTTTTTTTTTGTATCCGCAAACAAGAATGGCGGTTAGCATAGGCAACTTCTTTGTCATTTTATCAGATTCAAGACGACAAGACTTGCAGTGGATTCATTGCAAGCCATTATTCTACAAAAAAAACATTCTATTTCATTACATATTCTTAGAATACTGCTTGGGTTTGTTAAGTTTTTTTTTTCCTGCTGACGCAGAAATTCGTGCGCTGAATATACTTATTGAAGTGCAAATCCGGGAGTTTCCCTTAGAAGTGCCGTCGTGGAAGTTCCTTTTTTTAGTGGTGACATGATCGCTACATTGAAGATACCTATGTAAATCATTGCATCAAATATTGATACATCTATTTTGATTTCATTCTGTACTGTTTCTACGTGACTCAAAATGAATTAAAATAATATGTAAATCAAGGCAGTAATGGGATGTAAGCGAAAGAATTTTCCTTTGAATGGCAATGCCTTTGGGAAATTTTTCACAAACCTATTTTGATAAAATAAGTTTTAAGAATTTTTAACTCCTAAACTTCTATTTTTTAGAGGGAATTTATTTCGAGGTAAATATATTCGTAATGCAGGAAGTCATCTCTTGCTTCGAGTTTTCAGATCTATTTGCATATAGTAACCTTGTTTGATTGTCTAGAACGTAGGGTGATGGCTTGTGAGGTCGGCCGTCTCCAGTAGTCGACCGCCGCGCCATTAAATGATGCGTACCTAATAGCAAATGCGTTTGGAAAATAGGACACAGAAATTTTTCACCCTAAAGGCTAACGGTTTTCCTGTTTGTAAGCAAAGTCTGGATGCCATGCAGCTCCTGGTTTCTCCTTGATAATTGTTAGTTTAATTCAAGTTCCTGATGGTGGTGAACGTTTGGTTTTGAGTTGCAAAAAAAATAGTGCAAGTGAATTCCAGAAATCATTGTATCTAGTGAAATACTGTCGGTAAGTGCATTTATTGATTTTATTTGAGTTGTTTACAGATTCTTTTCGTTGTTTTTTTACCCGAAAGAAGAAACATTTTTTTTTTTAATAAATACAGAGGGAACCGACCTAAGAAGACATTTTTTGCATGGTTCTCCTTGGCTCGGCTCCTTTTTTGTTTTTGCCTAACTTGCTATAAAGATTGAAGGTTAACCTCATTCTACATTCATTTTTGTCCAAATTTCCATGTTTTTTTCCTTGGTTTCAGTAGTTGGCCCCCTGTTATCGCATTGATAGAATGGGTGGCCGACTTCAAAAGACGGATATTGTTAAGTCGGCCGTTAATTTTTTTACATTAAAAATATTATTTTTTTTATATTAGAGTTACAAAAACAGGTTTACATTTATTATTATAATTTATTATTTGTTTGAGCATTTAGAAATGGTAAATTCAAAAGAAGGGGCTAAACGCGCTTCACCGAAGTACTCGGAAGAAGGACTTAAAGAAGCCTTGAATTCGGGAGGAAAATTGGCCAGCAAAGAGTTTGGAATCCCAAGAGCAACAGTCCAAGACCGCATTCATGGTAGGGTTGCCGAAAAACCGAGAAGAATGGGACCGGATACTGTGCTGAGTGCAGCCGAAGTCTTGTTAATTGGCTAGTAAACTTGGCGAAATGTGGCTGGCTTTGCGCAAAAACCTCATGATCTTTTGAACACGACTCAAAAACGGATTGCCGAGTAAGTGTTGTATTACGGCTTCCTAAAGCGCCATCCCGAACTGTACTTCAGAAAACCAGAGGGGCTCTCAAAGGGCCGGGCAACCGTTACTGAAGAGTCAATCAGGAAGTGGTTTGGAGATTTAAGAAAATATCTTGAAGAAATAGATGCTGTGGATATTCCAGAAGATCCTTCCAGAATTTTCAATGGGGACGAAACATCGCTTTGCCTTTCTCCAAAAACTGGTGTTGTGGTAGCTCCAAAAGGTTGGAAAAACCTTTACAAAGTTAGCTACGTAAACGAAAAGGAAACAGTGACCGTTTTGTTTTTGTTCAGTGCTGATGGCAAGATCATTTTTCTATACGTGCGCCACCCGAAGGCGCTAATAAAAAAAATGCCACCAACATGGATTTTAGAGAGATCAGAGAGTGGCTGGATGCGTTCTGATACCTTTTTACGAGTACGTGGCTAACAGTTTTAATGGGGGGCTAACTGAAAACAATATCAAAAAGCCAGTATTGTTTGTTGTCGATGGTCACAAGTCACATCTAACCATGGAGCTGAGCGATTTTTGCCGGAATAATGGTATAGCCTTGTAATCCTTTGTGCCAAATACGGCACGCATCACCCAGAATATGCCTGCCACATCTTTTGTGCAATTTATATTCAGTAACATTCGATACAATAATTTTTTTTTTTTAAATTAATTATTTTATTCATTGTTATAGTTATGTTTTTATTAATTAATGGATAGGCATATATTGAATAAATGTTCCTTTTAAGAGTTAATTTAAAGTTTTTTTTTTGTCATCATAGTAACCCCTCTTTAATTAAGCTATTTTTAAAGAAAATTATTTATTTTTTCTTTTTTTTTATAATAAATTCAAAAAATGCTATACCCTGTGTAATTAACTTGAAATAAAATATAATGAACTTTTTCTTTTATTATATGAGTTTGTATGGTTATAGTTTTTTAAAATTAAAATATGTTAAAAATAAAAAAATCCTTTCTTAAATTTCTTAACTTAATCAAAACATAAAAAATACAGAAGCAAAATTGGGGGCCAACTACTGAGTACTTATGTGGCCGACTACTACAGTTAGGAGGGGCGACTTTTGAAGAATCTGGTTTCAAATTAAATTGATCTGGTAAATAATTAAAATTGGGTAACAAATATACTTAAAAATCCTTGAATTACCTAATTTCCGCATTTCAAATATTCAATAAAGCCAAATTGTCTATTTCATTTTTGAATAACGGATTTTTCAAAACAAATCAAACCTAAAATTAAAGTTAAGGGGCCGATTACTGGTGCCATCACCTTATAACATCGCAATCTAAGGAGGCATCAAGTTCAAATATTATTCTCTAACGGTTTTTTGTTGGGCAGTAAGCTTGTCAAAGAAGGAAGAAGTCTTATGACGAGCCTCAAGTACAAGAGTCAGATTTGGATTCGAAAATCACTCACTAGAGATTAAATTCTTGAAAGCTCATCTTGTTTAAGAATGGCTCATTCATAAATATTATGTCTTAGCCGAAAAACGTTTATGAATTATTTTATTTAGTTTCCCTAAAAGTGACGTTCTGTGTGCAAAATCTTAGAGTATTGCACTCAATTTACGCTACCATTATCCTTCTGAGCAGCTTTATGTTAACGTTCTATCTATTGAATAATATAATCCGACATGAGCTCAAAAACACTTAGGATCACAAAAGCCACCTCTGGAAAACTGAGTGTGACTACGGACCCATCAGAGATGATAGCAAACAATTTTACCGGCATAAGAATGATCACTATCCTCTTGAGACTCTTAAGACCCCATTATATCCCATACAGTCACAATAATGTACGGTGTGCATTCGAAAGCATAGTTTGCCACTATTACTGAATCTGGAAATGAAGCCTACCGCACCTTCAATGGAGAGCGCATTGAGCATGCGATCCGTCCTCATTGAGACAACATTTGGAGAACGAATCACTTCCAGAAATGACCCTATCATTTGGCTAAGTGATTCAAGCCCTTTGAATTACATTTTGTGGGAACTTGTTGAGTCACTCGTGCTAACAGCTGTCAACTTAGAAATAAGGCTGATTCTGCTGGAAAGCTCGATGCAAAATTGGACCGATAAGATAACCTCGGTAAGACACAACCGGTGGCCAATTTATTGACTTTAAATGCCATCAAATTCGCCGAGCAATGAATTTTAAATACAGACCATTTCATTCATTCTTCAAGCTGCGCTTATAGCACCCATAATCACCTATCTCCTTACGGAATCTTGGTAGCAGCCGCATTTTTGGCTATGAAAATAAAAGACGTCATAAATTATTCAGTTGAAGTTTTGTCTCTTTTAAGCTTATCGTTGATTGAATTCTTTCGAGTGGTTTGAATAGTAAAATAAACAAATATATTTTTGTTTTTGAGGGAAATCATTCTGACATAAAAATGTGCTGTAATAAGCTCGACTAGTGTGTCTTAATTAAAAAAAAAACAGATTACATGCGAGGTTGATCTTAATTCTAAGAACAATCGGCTGAAAAGTAGTTTTTAACATTAGCAAACACTTTAGCGAACTTAAACTATCTAAAATCTGTTTGGATCTTTAAAAAATTGTAAATGGAAAATTGAATAAAAACTGAATTCTTTTGGTAATTTTCACAGCACACGAAATACTTTGACGCAATCCAAAGAATTGAAGCTGTCAAGCACCAAACAGAAAAATTCAATTTAAATTAAAAGACTTCAAATTTATAATAAGAACCATTAAAAGATTTCAAAGAATGCAGGGAATTTTGGCAGTTCAATGACTTCAAAATGAATGGTAATGGTAATGATAAAATAAAGAATTGTGACTTCAAAGAATGCAACCTTAGAATTTAAGATGACCATGGCTTAGTGTTAAGTGCATTGGCTGTTAGAAGCATATATCATTTTTTAGCTTCTGCAGATGTTTGAATCGGCAATAAACTGTATGTTAAACCCTCGCCATTTATGCAAAAAATATAACATTTCATTTGTTCATTTCATAATAACATATTTCATAAAGAAAAAAAAAATCAAAAACAATACAAGAAATAAAAAGCTACTATAAAAAAGTTTCTTGAGAATCCTTTTCCAGACATCATTATATTACTGCCCTTAAAAACTGATCAATACATTCTTAATCCATTGTAAAAAGCCAATTTTTTACTTTTCTTAAGAATGAGAAAAAATTGCTCGTGGTTCTTATGGATATCGGAAGTTTATTAAAAACCATTGGTGAAGCTGTTGAGTAAAATTTTGAAAAGTGAGTCTTGTGTGCGATTGGAACATCGACAATAGACATATTATTAACGCGTAGGTTGTATATTCTAGAATTTCTAGTTGTAGTATTACCACTTTGTTTGAAGAATTCCTTGAGTACTTTGAATACATAAAGATGCCTAAGAGGAAGAATACCTAGTTCACAAAAAAGAGGCCAACTATGCGTATACCGATTTTTTCCACTTACTATTCGAATCAAGTGCTTCTGAGCCTTCAAAAGGATCATGTAAGAAACTCCCCAACTCGTAGTGCCGTAAGCAAGACCATAGTAAATCATTTTCAAAACATTTCTCGAGCAATATGGTCTTAGAAGATACATTTTACGGGTAAGCATCATCATGTAAGACTTTACTGATTGAATATGAATCTTCCAGTTCAAATTACAGTCAATGAACAGACTCGATTTCGAAGCAACTATTAGAGCAATGATTGTCTCTTATAAAATTGTGCCGACCGCACGAATGTACTGGGAAACAGAACATTCTACAGTCGTGTGAGTGATAGAAAACATTGAAGTTCGTTGAAACATTTCCTGATGCTTGAAAGACATAATTTTAGTTTTTTCGCTAATAATCAGTTTGTGAAATGCGAACCAATTTTTCAACTTTTGTAGGTCTTCGTTAACTTGATTTATACACTCAAGAGATGAACAGCATTGTAAGTGAATGCGACATCATCTGCAAACGCTATAGGACTACCATTGAAATTTTGTTTAAAAAGAGAATCAACGAAGATCAAGAATAGAATGGGGCCCAGCACAGATCCCTGCGGGACGCCATTTTTTAATTTAAGTGAACTGCTGGTTACTCCATTTTGAAGAACTCTTTGCTCTCTGTCGTGCAAATATGACGCAAACCATTCGTATATTATGCCTCTAAAACCGGCGTTATAAAGTTTTTTTAAAAGCAATCTGTGATCAACCATGTCGAATGCTTTGGTCATGTCTATGAAGAGCGCCATGGTTGATTGACTAACATGCACACACAAATGCTGAAGCTTGCCCTTGACCCTCAAAAGAGCTCTCTTGCTACAATTTATCTTATCTGTGCTTAAATATTAAATAAACTCCCGAATTACATTACGACTTTTTGTGGTCTAAATATAGCGCACGAGTTCCGTAATACAACTTTCAAAATAAACGTATTATAAAATAAATTAGCAAGAAAAAACAATTACAAACGAATACATCATCCAAAACAATTTAAAAAAAAAAACACAATAAATACATTCAAACAAAAAACAACACTAAAAAAAAACCAATGACAAAAATAAATCGCGTGCAAAATTTTTTCAATTCATGGGAAAAGCCGAAGATGTCATCTAATTATGCAGGAGATTCCATCCCAAGGGGTTCCAAAAACTTGTTAAACTGTACTACAAAGCGAAAATAAAAATCCTCATCATTTTCACTCAAATCCGAAGAATATAAATAAAATCCGCAGAAAAAAAAAAACAAATAATTGACAATGGATCTTTGTTATAGAAATGTTTTCGTTTTTTTAAATTGTTAATCTTCAAGAATTAGCAAACAAATATTCGACTTGGAAAACTGGACTCGATGATATTTTTTTTTAAAAGTTAATCACATGTTATATTTTTTAAAATAATCTTCCTTCATTGGTGCATTCAAAAACCCACAAAAAAAAAACACAAGATTATTCGAATCGGAATAGTTTCCGTGTCTTTTATCACCATTACAAGTCAGGATGAATTTCACAACTCCAGCTTTGACTGGATCATAAATGACTATCGAAATATGTTCACTCACTAAGAATTACACCAGAATATCCTTTCACTCAGTTCTAAATTAAGAATTTAATTTAAACCATATGACTTACCTTTAAGTTAACCATTTCTTTGCCCAGTTGGACTAGTGATAGTGTGGCTCGAACATTAATCTCCAGTGCGTTCTTAAGTGGCTCAATAAACCGCACCGTTGCAGCACTATGTATAACCACACTGACATTCTCCTTCAGAAGTTGTTGATCGCATTTGGATATACCCAAGTGAGGCAAAGAACAATCTCCAGAGATTGGATGAACTCTGGTTAGGAAATCCCGTCTCAGATTGTGCAAAACTTGGAACAACTACGGCAATTGACATGAAATGACATTTTTTTTAGCACAAAACACAAACACTTTTTTTTTTTTTGTTAAAGACACACTTACTGGATCTTCAAATAAATCAGCGATTCTTTCCTTAATGTCCTTATCTCGTTTCTTTCGAATTAATACGTAAATTATCTTGATATTCGTTGTGCGCAGCAATTTTTCCATTATCACTAAATGAATAGGAAAAGTTTTTATTTAAATTAACACATGGTTTTTTTTTCTAGAAGGAATTTTGAATACCTTTGCCAAGGAATCCTGTGGCGCCAGTAAGGAAGACACTTTGATTTTTATAAAACTCCCGAATACCCGGTTCACACAATTCATCTAAAATATAAAAAAAAAAAAATAAAATTTAGTTACACTTTCACAGGGATTTGAATTTGTTTTTGAATTTTGAATTTACTTTCAAATTTTAACTCCTTTTCGTTTGCCATGATGGTTGAGTTGAGGACACGGAAGTTAATCACACAAAATAAAATTTATCTAAATCCAAAAACAAACGAAAAAAAACGTAATTGTTAAAAACAATTTTAAAATCACAAACAATTTTTTGTTTTTTTTTTTGTAAAGAATATTTTATCGATTTATGATTCACGCATTTAACACTGATTGAAGCAACTGTTGAAGAAAACGACTAAATGGGATGCAATGCTCTTATATATACCCAATGTGGCTTTGGCTAATATCAACTTGTCTGCCTACCTGCCCACCGCCTCAGTAGTTCTCAATTTTCAAGATTACGACTCAAACTTACACTCGACTCAATCGAATGTTTGCTTGCAAAAAAAAAATCAAAGGAATAACAACAAAACAAAAAAGTAAACAAACAAAACTCGTAGCGAAACCACTCAAAACACTGCAAAGTTGAAGTTGAGAAAATCTCGCCTGACTTTATGCGGACGGCAAATGTATCTGGTACTGTTAATGTGGTTTGTTGTGACCGTACTCAATGTCAAAGGACGGTTTTTGTTGTGCCTACGAGACGACGATGGCGACACTTACTAAGATATTCGAAAAGTTAAGATAGATGACCTCTAAAATATTAGCTTAGCACAATAGATTGGGATTTACAGTCACTTAATTGCATTACTGCACGTTTAATGGCCAATTATTTGAAATGGTAATTTTCGGTACCACCAAGCACGTCACAACACAACCGCTCATCAACAATTGTTCGTTTAGATACATACACCGTGGGCCACCACCAGTCTACTCTCGTACATGATCTATCAGCCGCAAATAGGGAACTAATCACCTAACCACAACGAGTGTTGGCGATCTTTGTTTTGTCAATAATTACGAGTATGCTTCTTTAATTACATTCTGAATATGTTTACACAATAAACGTGCCACTCCGGAAAGATACTCTTCGTTTGGCCAAATCGATCCTCTCAGAAGATCTCAATCGCGATCTCGAACGCAAAAATTTGTATCTTTTGCAAATTTTTTCAACTCAAAGTTTGCAAAAAAAACTTTCAAATTTCAAATTTTTGCAGAAATTTATTATTCTTTGTCATTGGAGAATTTTTTTGTTGTTAGTTTTTTTTTTTTAAGAATCTTGTGGGTACTTGTGTTTTTTTTGTTGGCTAGAAAACTAGTTTCGTTGCTGTTGTGCTTGTAAAGAATTAACCAATTTGAGATGAAGTTCTGTAGATACACATGTAGATGTGTAGGCCCACTAATTATTATTATTATTTGTTGTGTATTTATTTATTTAATTTTTTTTTTTTGCGGAAATTTCGCCTCGTTGCTTGTGTCTAGTAGCACTTAAGACAGAGGTCTCATTCTTGTATTTTAACGATGAGTTAGCCAATTGTAAAAAAAAAAAATATTATCAGTAGTTACTCTTGTCTAAACTATGAACCCGACAAAAGGTATCCGAACACCGCGCAACACAAATCTTCAAACAGTACTGGCTGTCTTGGGCACTTGAAAGGCTGAACATAAAAAAGCAAAAAATCGAAGAAACAAAAAAAAAATGTGAAATACGAAACACAGGAAAAAAGATATTGTTGGGCATTCCAATGTGCCGATCTTTTAGTATGTGCTCGGTGCGATCGCTTTCGATTTTTACGTCACAGACAGACGACAATTTGAATATGCAACTGTCGTTTGTCGTTAGCTCCGATAGATACATATGGTGGTAAATATTTGCTGTGTCGTTAGGAACGCAGAGAACTTAAGGGAAACATAGTTCCCAGTACCTAGTGTGAAAAAGTGATCTACAAACAAATAGTTATTGGCTTTTCTTCCAAAACAAATGACGCGACCTAAAGATACTTTGTTAAGATGTTTCTCGTCGAAATAGTGTCATGTTGTTAGTTGTTAGACATGTTTTACTATGTTTGAAAGAAAGTTGGCGAACTGATCCGGGACGACTTAAATCTGGTCCTGATATTGGACTTGTTAGATTCTAGTCCAACGATGGAAAGAAACGCAACGAATTGGATGATAAATAAAAATCCAGAAAACAAGAACGCTTTTCTTTAATTTATCGTCAATGAAGGAGAAACTTTACGATTGATGACACAAGAAATAATATTCGATTAAAACTGCAGTATTTATTTTTTCTTGTCTACATTATCCGATGTAATAACACAATATTTTGGACGCATTTAAAAGGTTTCGTTTCGGAAGGCCTAATTAATTGTAGTACTTTTAACTGGTCTCGTTTCCCCTTCCGCGTCAATGTTTTTTCTATTTTAAAGGATAACATAAGGAGATAAATAGAAACGTTTTGTGGTGCTTCAAAGCTTCGATGTGTTTTGGTTTCGATTGCTCACTGGAGCCTGAATTGTGAGAATTTCAACATCGACTTATTTGCATTAACCCAATTCACAGTTTTTTATTCGTCTTTACTTGAAAATAGATTCACCAAATTCCAACGGCTCCAGTGCCAGAAAGTTAAGATTAAACCAACTAAAACACATTCGAAGACCAAATAAACATTAAAGACTTACTTTAGGACTCGAAGATGGGACCTATCAAGGTAGGCACTATTAAGATCTAACTTTTGAAACAATGTCCTTTCAGTCTTACTTTTCTCTCGTGAAATCAATCTCGACTTTTCAAAAATGGTTCTACAGTGAACATCACTCCACTTTTGAAGACGCTTATACCTCATCTGCTCCTTAAGCCAGTGAGAGCGATAGAAGTCGCTGATGGTAGTTCGAGCTATTCGAAATCCGCTTCTTAACTTTGTATGCTGGTGTCTTTTTTCCTTGTCATATTGCCAAGAAATAGATACTCTGAGATTTTTCAATCTGACAATTCGAACGCCATAAACTTGCAACTTTGATTATCTTCAGTGTTGATAAAGTCGTTGTTTTTCAGGTCATTGATTATTGTTTCACCTGACGATCAAAGAAAAGCATCGAGTGTCTTAAAATTGATTCAATTTACTCTAAGTTCAATAACCAAGTAAGCAGTCGTTGTGGTGATCTTGCTCTAACACCGAGGAGCTGCGAGTTGATGCATTGAGATGGCACCAAAAATGCATGCTTCGAAAAACAGATAGAGACAATTCAGACACTGAAAAATGATATTGATTAAGCTTTTTTGAGATAGGGATCGAAAACAGTGAAAATTTGTTGAAGAATATGGGTTACAAGATGCCCTATCGCCAAGCGAGGCAGGCTTTAAACAAAAAAAAAAAGCAATAATCGTTGTGTCTTCTTCATGGCCAATACTCTGCTCGGCTTTTTTATAAACTTACAATTTGTCTTTAAATTGTTTTTTCCTTTATTAAGTTTCGTGTGAAAGTCTGCGGGGGAACGATGAAGGCAAATTAATATAAAAGAATTCGTGCAATATTAAATGTTAACAATCAACTAATTTTACATAAAAATTCAATGGTGGGGAAATAAATGCAATAATTTTTACTTTTTACTCATCTAATTTTCCTGAGCCATATTTGAATATTTACAACAAAAACTAGTCGCATGAGACCAAATCTGAAGTATTTATAATGAGGTTTCAAAAAGGGCAACTTCACGAAGATATTATTTGAGGACATTTTTTCGATAACGAATTGGGTCTGGACGAGATATGACTCCACAAGAAAGGTACAAACGGACACGCGACCATCGACCAAGACAAAGAAGAATTTGTATCGAAGCCGCCGGATTTCCAATGACCTGCGAGAATGACCAATTTGCCCACACCAGGCTTTATAAATATTTAAAAGATCCAAAGAATTATTCTACATATTATGATGTGTAGATGCACAATTTTCGTAATTCATTAAAATATTCGCAGATGAGTATTTTTGGTTTCAACTTGGCGAAGATTTTGATTAAAATATTTAAACCGGTTGACTTCAAACGTAGTAATATAAATCAACGTCAAAGCTTGGTTAAAAATTAAGAGAATGCACTGAAGGCTATCAATTGGAGGGTACAATTGTTTTCTACATTAATGAGGAATCAGTCTAGAACTTTTTGAAAGCAAAATCTATGTTCCAAAATCGAAGAACTTATTTAATTTGATGTAGGGATTTAAATATGAAATAGTTGTCCTATTGTGATAACTAGTAAGACTTGCCGAAGTTTTCTGCGGCGTAGAAATTGATTTATTTCGCCACGAATAAGCGTTTATTATTTAACACGCAAAACAATGTTGTTATTCTATTCATAAATAATATATCATCCTGTATGACTTTACTCACTTAAAACATGGTATTTATGATATTTAGAAAGTCGGTTCAAGTGAAAATGTGTCGAAGGTTACGGAGGTTGACGCTACAGCAAGGGGTGGACTAAAATATCAAGAATCAAGTCTCTCAAGTCTTGCTGCCTCCAGGAGGACTCGAAAACTCTTTGGATTGGAAATCTTATGCCCATCTGCTCTGCATATTTATGCAAACTGTGTCATTGAATTCGGGTCCATATCGGTGATCAGCTAGCACAACTCTTCGAAGAGAGAGAAATTTTTCATGCTTCTGCGCCTTAAAGCACGGCTGAGAAAATGATGATATTGTGGTTAACTAAGCAAAAGAAGACTTATAGTCTGGAAAGAGGGCACATATAAGCGCGATATTAGTGAACCTATGATGTGTCATACCTCCTCGTAGAAAATGCCTTATCACAGACTTTTCCAAACAACTGCAGAAGCGAGGCTGGAAACAAAATGCCGAGGCCTATTTTGACACAAGCTTGGAGACCTCAACTAGAGAGGAATCGGTACAAAATTGGAATCTAAAAAAAATCGTGCTTGCTTCTTGAACCGTCACAGGTAGACATAGATAATATGAAGTTAAAAATAAAGGGGTCCCCATAAAAAATGTGTTTTTCCGCCAAATTTTTACAAAAATATTTTTGAAAAATGTGTAGTGTTAAATATAGAGTTTTTATTTTGTTTTACTCTTTTAAAAAATGCGTTCGAAAGAAAATCAAGTAAGTTTTAAAAACTGTACTTCGAATCCTTGCCTTCGCTGTAAATTAAATGGAATTTTACTTGTAAGGAATTGTGGCCTCAGGTATGGGAAAGTTTAAATCACCCGTCAAATGGATGAAAATCTTACATCAAAACCAGATCTTATGCCCTTATTTCTAAACCTCAGTCGCAAGAAATGGAAGGCACCTGAAAAATGATTTCATATAAACGTACAGTTCTCCATTTGTAATGGCTATATTTCTAAACAAAATTTGGTTTTCCGATTTTTGAAAACGTTTCGCTCGTAATTTAGAATTATGCTTACAACTTAAGTAATTCAAGCTATCCAATCCAGACTTAACTTTTCTACCGATTCGAAAAACTCTGAATCTACTCTATTAACGTTCAGTGTATTTCCAATTGGAAAGAGTAAACAAATGCTCCTTAAACAAATGCCACATGAAAGACGTTTCCGCAGTATTATGAAAATATGAAACGGTTTAAGAATAGAGTTTGTTAATATTCAAGTCCTAATAAGACTCATAGTATGGAAGGACAAATAAAAAAGGGACCATCCGCTCATTAAATACTTGACCAAGAAGTCCAAACTTTGAAATAACCCTGAAAATTTGTTCTTTTCTATGAAAAAAAACCTTCGTTTTTCAATTTCTCGAAAAGTGAAATGAATGCTCTTAGAATATTGAAGAACTATTTTTTTTATAAAATTTTGACTTGGAAATTTTATTTCTTGAAAAATAATTTACTAACAACTTGAGTGAAACATAAAGGGACTTGAGCTGTGAAAAAAGTAATATAAGATTTCGATTGTGCTTCCGTTGGTTTTTAACAATTTTTTTTTGAAGAACACTTATTTATTACCACTTAAAATACTTTAGTGTATCTCAGACAGGAGATTCTGTTGGCATATACAGGACTATTTTATCCGTTGCTCTTCTTGCAGCATGATATACTACTGTGTCCAAAAAATAAGGTGACATGAATTTAAGCTGCGCGCGTCGAAGGATTTGGAAATTTTTCTTTCTTTTTAGGTTGGTAGTACTGTCAGTGACATCTATGTGAAATTTCATGTCAAAATATATTCATAGTGTTTGAGATACGCGTCGTTTTGTGAGCTGCTAAAAGTGAGTTTTTCGTTTTTTGCGATGTCGAAATTTATTGACCAAAGAATTTGCATTAAATTTTGTTTGCGGAATCAATTTTCTGCTGCGGATACGTTGAGGATGGTGCAGAAAACCTTTGATGATGAGGCTATGTCTACCAAAAATGTTTACAAGTGTTATAGTGATTTCCAAGCCGGCCGTGAACGTGTCGAAGACGAAGAGCGTTCTGGGCGACCATCAACCTCAACTGATGAAGCTCACGTCCAACAAATCAAAGATTAGAGACCTTGCTGATGATGTTGGCTTACCGAAAGGCTCAGTCAATACCATTTTGAAGGATGCTTTGGGCCTCAAGCGCGTCAAATCTCGACTGGTACCGAAAACATTGAATTTTTTGGAAAAAATGCGTCCCGTTGAAGTGTGTGAAACAATGCTTTCCGACTACCAGGATGTCATGAAACGCATTATAACTGGCGATGAGACTTAGGTCTATGCTTACGACCCCGAAACAACCAATCAATCGAGCGAATATCGTGCCAAAGGAGAGCCGAGACCAAAAAAACCGCGCCAAAGTCGCTCAAAAATCAAGGTCATGTTGACTGTTTTCTTCGATTATCGTGGTGTTGTGCTTTATGAATTCCTTCCAATCGGCCAAACAGTCAAGAAGGAATACTCTCGTAATTCGTGATCATTTCGCCAAAAACTCAACCCATATCGTTCCGCAACCACCGTATTCACCTGATCTGGCGCCGTGCGACTTCTGGCTGTTCAACAAGCTCAAAAGACCGCTCCGGGGACACCGTTTTGATACGATAGAGGAGATTCAAGCCGCAGCGAAGACGGAACTGAAGGCCATCCAGGAAAGTGACTAGAAACCAGTGTTTCAAAGATTGGAAAATCCGTTGGCATAAGTGCATTGCATCGGGAGGGGATTACTTTGAAGGGGATGAAATTGATTTGGAAGAATAAATAAAGAATTTTCAAAATAAATACAATGTCACCTTATTTTTTGGACACAGTAGTATAATGGGAACATTGCTCGAGTCCAAAAAGCAGCCATGTGCGTCTAGATACAAAAATGCCTCAGGTGGTAGGTGTCCCTTTTCTAATGAGTTTCTGAAAAGATCCCTGGTTAGGATAATACAAGCCCGATATGAGTTCGTTCTCAATTACATTTTCCGACCGCGCAAAATGATCCCTCACGAGGCTCAGAATAACGTTGTCAATCTTAGACACTCCGGAAGCATCCAATAGTCTTTTGTTCGAGATGTAATGTCGAGCGCTTCTGTATAATCGCAGGCACTTTCTCTCGAAAACTCTATGTTTCTCCATAAAGAAAGGCATTATGTTCCACCACACTCAACTCGCATAGGTTTCACTGACCCTCTCACATAAGCGTGGATGATAGATCCCGTTTTATCCAACAAACTCGTTTTAGGCTTTTGTAAAATTTTAAGCAAATCACCCTGCAGATTTACCTCTCCAAAAATATAAGTAATCTGCTGACCCACCTTATCGTGTTCGAAAACGCTTTAGCCCATGATTTTTAAGTCATTTATTTCATTATTTATGATGAATCTAATGTCGGTCCGGGTATTGATATACGCAGCTGATGTTAGCTTCGTAACTCGCACCTAACGGTCTGCATGTACGCATGTACACCCACGAACATAAGATATGAGTTTTTGAAAATTCTTCAAAAATAAGTTATTTTTCAAACGATCCGACGAAGACCCATCCTAGGCAATCCTTTTTCAGTGAACAAAATTGGTGCTACTTTATGCAGCCGAAGATTGGACGAAAATTAGGACAGGCTTACAGATTTTGGCTTTTAAGATCTAAAAATTTTCTACCGGTTAGACGTTTTTTAAAGGGTTGGTTATATGCAGCGCCCGATCTCAGTTGCATGTACTCTAAGGAACTATGTAGACAAATATGTAACTACTCCTTATTTCCGTACCACCCTTTTTAGAAACTTCTACTATATTGTGTCTTTCATACTATTAAATAAGTTTCCAGTACCTGTTCGCTGTATTAGGGCATCATCTGCATTTTTAAAAAACATAAAATCGTGGATTCTTTAGTTATATTGCGAACTGTGCCAATTAACTTGATTAGAAAATAATATATATATTTTATCTCCTTAGGAAACTTGTATTTCAAATTGTTCACCGCAAATATTAAATATTTACGACCTGTTTTTTTTTTAAACGCTAATTAAAAATCTTTCTTACTATTCTTATAAGTAATTTAACTTGTTTCCTTATTTTTATTATTATTATTATTTTATTATTGTATATATTAATATATTTATAGCAGCATTAAAATCAACATTAAAAGAATTCATAAACAAAACCTTGTTAATTTTAAAATACAAAGATTTGGCTACTTAAAGAGTGCAGCAGAACATTCAAGTGAGATACCGCAGTAAGTTCTTTGTATATCACTCCGGATTCTGTCATGACTTTGCAATAAAGCCTTGAGATTTATTGAAAAATTTTAATGCGTGTTGATGTTGAAAGATCAGAACATTCGCGTGTCGTTTCGTTATTACACCACATCTCATTTTCAAGAATACTAAAAATCAAAAAATATTGTCTAATGTTCTCAATTGCGACAACTAGAAACTTGAACTTTGAATCATTCATCAATATAGTCGATATTATTATTATTATCACGATACAAAACAGGCGTTGGCAGTAAAAAAAAAATATTTTATTTAATATATATTTTATTTAATATTGTTAGACCTTTACCCGTTGTCAATTAACCAAAGCAGATTATTAAAGAGCTTAAATCGCTATTTTTACGAGCTAATTTATGCATAACTTGGGAATAACTTTGAACAATCTGATGCAATAAGAGTTTGCGAGCTTCCTGTTATGTAATCCAAAAACGTGACGTGTTTTTGGATGTGAAATCTGCTTCTATTTACTCAGGATTTAGAGACAGTGACAAACAAATATAGTTAAGGTAACCAGTTCTTGGTTTGTTTTTCGAGCAAGAAAAGTGCGTAAGGTTTAGTTGCAAGTAAATTGCAATTCAGAAAATGCTTTCGAACAGTCAACGAAATCAATCAAAGTTGCGATTGAAGCAAGTGGCGCTTAAAGTATTCCAGATGTCCGGATGTTCCGCAGAGACAACAACGACTCGGATCACTTCTTTGTTGAGACCGGAGCTCGGATGATGATTTCTTGGTGCCTTTAATCACGATTCAAGACAATTGACTATGTCTCAAGGGATGAGTACAACCCTTATAAATCATTCGCACATGGCGAGCTGAGGGACTACAAGAAGAGAAGAACAATTTGTATAGTGCTTTGAAAATCAGTTATATTTTGGTGAAGTTCGAATAACGATGAAAAAGTCGAGATTTGCATTCTCTCAATTCGTAGTATTTTTTTCGCCATTATAAGAAAATTACTTTATCGTACTGCTGTCAGTATAATACCTTTACAGAAGAGTAAATGACATCATATTTAGAAGCTATTCTATTGATGACACGAATTTGGATTTCCAGCATTATCCACCACGCTCTACTACTTAGGCAGACTGCTAGGGCTGGTTGGCCACTCCAAAGTTCTTTTTCAGCACTATTTTAATTTTAGGACGGCTTCTTTTCTTTTTCGGATTAAGTTCCATCTAACCAGCGCTGAAAAAACAATCTGGATTGTGACCTCATCACGATTTTTAAGAGTTTTTTTTTAAATACGGAGATTGAACTGCCGTCCAGGCCCTCTAAAGAGACCTGCTTAGCTGTTTCTGAAGAGAGCGGATCAATGAAATTGTTCAGCACTTCTTAATTCGAAAGGATTGAGGTTTTGAGAAGGCACAACTTCGAGCTTCAGTCACTTGAATTTTATTGGATTTTCTGAAGCTTCGAAAATGGGAAGAGCCATTCACGTCCTCAGCGTATCCGAAAATAGTCGTGTTGACGCTCAACTTGCAGCAGCTTCAACCAGAGTTGCGCCGGGGAGACCGTTTTGCTTGGCTCGAATTCTGCGGTGCCCTAGTCTTATGCAAACTGTTTTAACTTTTTGTCCCACCATTAGTTGAAAGACCTCTCAACATCTTCAAATGTTTTTCCTTCTCATCGTCTTTGAATGTAGAGTCTGGCTCAAGCAAAAAACCTTGGCAATTCTGGGCATTTATCCGTTCGGAATTTCATTTGTCCTGAAGAAAACGTATTTGAGTCAGCCCACAAGAGGAAAGTTGCAAATTTTATGGAAGGATCCCAATTGGATTTAAGAGGTCTGAACCAACTGGCTAAACTTCGTCAAAATGATATAGAGTGGTCTACATTTATTCGAGTCATCGTGACTTTTTAAAAACCTCTTAACTTCACAATGAAGTATTCAAATTCAAAATCTGTATTTGGAATCGTTGGAAATTGTCACCTTTGTTAAGACGACTGACTTGGGAAACTCCAAGCCGATATGCTGAGGTAAAAGACAAAGTCTAGACGTGGAAAACATATTCATGAATCTGTTTAAAAATCAATCTATTCTAATACCTCATAAACAAAACGAATTCATTTTATTTTGATCTACAGATTAATATATGCAACTTTTATAGCTGTCTGTTTTTTTGCTTTGATATATTACGCTATAAAAAAAATTAAAAATTGTAAAATTATTCATGGAACTCGTTTTTTAAGAATTAAAAAAACAAAATTGTTCTAAGAGATGATACCCTATAGCATGACCCATTGCAACTTATGCTCGAACTTGACATATTTTTACAAAGTCGATACTGGCGTCCGAACAGCACAGGTTTCCTTTTACTCGAGTTTTTACAAACGCCAGTTCAAGGCTTTGTTTTGGTAAAAAAAAAAACAAAAGGGGGCAAAACATTGATGACTAAAAAATCTTATGAAAATTTCTTCAGGGCTAAGCTTTGGACAGATCAAATAAAATATGATCCACATTTTCCGACATAATAGTATACCTTGAGTTGGCCTCTTTACCTACAAAACTGGAGTATTAAATATCATGTCCGTCACCGAATACTTCTTCGATGCCTTGCGGACACTTAAAAAATAATACGATCCAGATTTTGTAAATCAAAGGGAAATCTGAAAAGTGCAACTTAGCTTAAAATTTTCTACAATTTCTAGATTGGGTCTTCCGAATTTAAAAGACTGCACATGAGCAGTCATTTACTTGTTGGTGGTAGGTGGAAGGGTAAATAATTCGGCCCTTTTCATTCTGCTTGAGGTAGCCTTAAGTGATGTACACATTTTAAGACTAACTTTGGAAAATTAGGTTTTATAAAAAAATATTGATATCACGCTGTAAGGTTGCTTCGCTCTTTCTTGTACATTGTTTCTGTGCTTGTATTGCTAGTTAATACCTTTCTGCCTTGCTACTTATCTGAAATTCTCGTACGTGACTAGGCACAAATGAAGACGACTTACTCCCTAATACTGCTGTGCGCCGTGATCGAAAATCTTCAACGTGGACTGTTGACCAGCATAAGCATATGTGAAATTTCATAACAGATGTGGTTTACTGCAAGATGGACAGGCACACGAAGAGTTCCGTACCAGTTTCTACCTATTACGGTTCAGAAAATACAGCCCCGAGAGAAGTGTGTACCCTTATGATACGGAACCTCAAAAAACTTCAATATAAAAGTTGATGTCCATACAACCCAAGCCTCCATATTAAGTGTTTTCTACTTGATGGCTAGATCTAAAAATGAAAAAGAACAATTAAATGGTGTTTCAAATTATGATGTTGAACTTAAGAGGCGTTTTCGTATCTCGCCATTTTACGAAATTACATGTCTAACCGCGGTGAGGAAAATAAAGAGCTAAAGCGGTCTTATTTAAAGCCCATTCACAGCTCGAACGACGCAATCCTTGCAAACAACTGAAGCTCGAAAGCTCGTAATTTAAAAAAAGTTCCATACAACAAAAAGTGTGGTGATGAAATGATCCTTGGTTATTTGAACTATTTTCACGAATTAACAATTAGAATTCTAAAAATATAGCTTGATGCAAAGTGGCCTTTCAATCCCCATCAGTTTAAAACCCTACTTTCGGTTTACATTTAAGTCCCATGGCGGCTTCATGTATAGACGCTATCCTATCGGTCTAATTTTTTACAATTCTTCCCAATGTAGCCGGTTTCTTTTGCAGTAACAACGCGCCGAAAGCTGCCTTCTAAATTGTCGATTGTAAATGGTTTTGTAAATGGTTTTTCAAAACTGAAAAATCACCACCAAAAGTTATTTAAATGACTCAATTCGCGTGACCCAGGCGACCAATTCGTAAGTTAATTTTTTGCGATAATTCGCTCACCAGGGATTCGAAAACCGTTTCTACAGCGTGGTGATATTAAGCTCAATCACCGAACCTAAGACACAAGATTTTTCTCAAAGCGCACGGGCAGAGGTCGGTTTGCTGAAAACTTCGTCAAAATGAGAAATTTGGGCCCTCTTCCAAAATGGATTACTGATATGTTACCGAATATATTCCAATGTTCGTCCTGTGCACTTAACGCACCAAATTTTTCATTTAGATTTTGGATTATTCGCTCACAAGATCTAAAAAATTCAGGAATTGAAAAACTTTAGGACACTTCGACAATTTTGCCTAAAAAATCCATTCTTTTAGATTCACCTCGGTGGCTACATACACAAGCAAAATTGTCGTGTTATAGGCTCTGAAAATCAACGTCCTTGCTCATAGAGTCCAATGCATTCTAACCGTGAGGCTGCTTAGTATTGTATTTTCGAGTGGTGGCTTAATTGGTCCTTTTTTGAAGAAACAAAGGGCTTTTGAGGCATCATAACCGATTTTCTTTTGAACAAAAACTGCGGATTGGTTCCAGCAAAACGGAGCCACGTTCCACAAAAGCCCTCCAATAATCGATTAATTGAACACTAATAATTGTTAAATTGCTTGGATTGAAATCTGACGCCGTTTTTTTTTTCTGTGGAGCCATTCAAAATCGATGTTATGCCAACAATTCAAAGATGATAAAGATGAGCTCCTCAAGAAAAAGCTTCTCATCTCATAGGAGCTTAAACCATAGAAAATATATTGGAAAATTCGGCTGACAGGATAGTCTAAAGCATTGTCGCCCGAGGCAGTAATTCTAACAAAGTAATATTTCGAAATAAATCAGAAGGCAACAATTGTTGAAAAATTTAATCGAGCTTTGTTTTTTCAAGCCTTTTAGAATGCAATCATCAATTTAAGTCTCCAAAAATGATTTTATTTTAAAATGGTTTCCTTACCTGTAACTAGTAGGGGCATAAGTAAACTTTCGCAATCCTTTTTGAAACCTACTTCTGTTGGACAAACAAAAGAGCATCATACTATCGATTATAAGTTATTGAAGTTATTCTTTGAAACACGAATTTTGGGAAAAAGTTTATTCAGAAAAGGACCCATCGACCTTAGTTGCTATTTTTATTCCAATTTTTCAAAAACACATAAAGTCATGTACATCCATATCCACAAAAACTTGCAATAAAAATAAGTTCCTTAAATCTTAAAAGCTGAAAATCAGTAAAAAAAAATCCAAAAAACCTCTACGGAATGCAAAAGTAAAAAATTATTACCTTAAACTATGTGAAGCTATTGGCTTGGATGTTAAATTGGCTCAGGAAAAGTGTTTCGAAAATCAAAGGGCATTAAAGAAGGCTACCATGGCATTTCTCGACCAATGTATGAAGCACATGTAGAAAAATGTAGAAAATGTCATCGAGAATAAATAAACTATTTGAAGGATACAACTCAAGATGTAGGATGCCTGACAATGAATTAGTTTCAGACCTAGCAATCGAACTTGTGATACTGGCCCTCGACTTCCTGCCATATTTATTATTACTGTTAGTTATTTAACTATCAATCTATTCAACTATTTATTTGTCTATTTATCTTTTATATTTTTTTATTTATTTATCTAATTATTCATTTCTTAATAAATATATTTATTTATTAAGTATTGTTTTTTTTTTGTCCTTAGTTATTTAAAAATTAGTTTATTAGTTAATTCATTCATTTATTGATTTTTTTATTTTATATTAATTAACTTATTTTTTTTTCTATTATATTTATTTATTTATTTAACTTATATATTTATTTATTTATTTACTTTTTTATTTATTTATTTATTTATTTATTTATATATAATTTATTTATTGATTTACTTACTTTTATATGTACGAATCTATTCACTGATTGATATTATTATGTATTCATTGTGATAAGGAAAACTCTTTGTTCCAGAAATGTCTCGAGTCAGGTGATCCTGAATTTCCTCATTCTCTCAACCCTGTTGTTTAAATAAACAGTTTATTTTAAATAAATTAAATGAATATTTAACTGAAATATATGAGTCTTCGAAACCATTTTTAGGTTCCAGCTGCGACTGTAATTGTTATAACAAAGATTATTTGGATTCTGATTTTTGTAACTCAAAAAGTTTCGCTTTTAATCCTATCACATCATTTGAAATTTACAAAGTAATTTTATCTCTAAAAAATAAATATTCTTGTACTTCAGATGGAATAAATAGTAATTTTCTTAAAAAAATTGCCTTTTATGTCTCAGATGTTTTAAGTTATCCATTTAACTTGAGCGTTGAACAGGGCTGTTTCCTCCAACATTTTAAATGCGCTGCGGTTTTTCCACTTTTTAAAAAAAGGAGACAGAAAATGTATGACAAACTACAGACCTATTTTTTTCTATTCTTCCTACTTTTTCTAAATTTTTCGAAAAACTAATGATTAATAGAATAACTTGCTCCAAACTAAAAACAGGTTTTTTAGCGAAAATCAATTTGGTTTCCGTTCAACCGAAGATGCAATTCCTGGGCTTTGCAGTCAGCTTTACTGCAGCTTAAACAAACAACGATGGCTCTCTTTATAGATATGACAAAGAGAGTACAAAAAGTTATTGAAAAATGGTACACATAGTGAACCTCGCTTTTTAAAAAAGGAGTACTGCAGGGGATCCGTACTGGGCCCTTTGTTTTTATTGGTGTATATAAACTCGATTTTAAAGCGTCAATTGAATGGCCTATCAACGGATTTTGCAGATGATACCAGTCATATTCGGATCTTAATTGTGTATTACAAATTAAAGAGGATCTTGAAGTTCTAAGAACTTGATTTTCCCACCACAAATTATTTGTAAGTCAAAAAACTAAGTTCAAGACACTTAAAACTTACGATCATCCAGTTTGTAATTAAAATTTTTTTTTCATGATTCAAAGTGTGTAAAATTTAGTTTTCCAATACACAATTGTGGTAAACCAAATTTCCGAGATAAAAACTCATGCTCCGATCCTTGTTTCAAAATTGATCCAGTTAAAAATTTCAAATATTTAGGTAAAACAATTGATGCCATTTTTGCGGAAGTTGGCCATTATACAAAGAATTGCGAATTCTTCCTATTAATTCAATTCAATTTATTTTACAGATTTGGTTTGTACATTGAAACAGTGTCTCTTATAGTACCTACTTAGACAATCAATTAACATAATAATAACAAAAATTATCTTAATCTAAAAAAGTAATATAAAAAAGTAATAAGAAATCGTTGTGCCGAGGAAGGGAGTGAGGAAAAGGAAACAAAAGTGCTTACCATCTACTGTTGTGACGAAAAATGATTAAATATCGCGGTTTTAAAGTTCGTGATTGAAATTGTACTTTAAATTCTCAAGGGCAGAGAGTTCCATAACATTATGGCGTGACTGAAGAACAATTTAGACGAGTTATGATATATAAAGTAAAGTGTGTTGAGGTTAAGTGTCCTACGGGATCGAGAGAATTCCAGCTTGTGAAACAAATAAGGTGGCGACTTAGAAATAATCATTAAATGAAGGTAAATACATGCCCTTACCTTAAGATACTGCTGTAGGGTGCAACCCAATAGGTTTGTAGCAAAAAATTAAATTCGTTCGTACCTCCCAAGTCCTTGAACTATCGTACTTCATCATTGAAAGCTACCTGCAATTTATGCTGGGACAATGAATCGAGGTTGTAGTAAAAGACTTCCGACTATGTAATTATAGGGATGATAAGTGCACGTTCAAGTCGTGGTCGAGTCTCAATCGGAGTAAAGCTTGCAGGAAGTCATAGTTTGCGTAAGCATCCATAGATGCGACCTATCATCTAGTTGACGTGGTTGTATCCAGACATGCTCCGGTGTATTGAATGCTTAAAGTTTTGAACGAATTTTTCAAGCAAAGTGGTAACCTTCCTAGTAGAAATTCACAGATTAATAATATTAGAATCAACAACATGCACCTTGTCAATATACCGACTGCTCATAAAACTCATTTCTCTTACTTTTTTACTGCTGCAGCACCAAAGTGTTTTAATAAATTACCATTGCCTATCAGAAAAACTCAAAATGTAAACCACAATATTTTTGTAAACAATTATTTAAATGTTTATTAATTTATTTATTTTTCTAATTTTTCTTATTCATATTCTTCATATTTTTTCAAGTCTGTACCTAAACCACTTCCCTTCTCTCTTTCTAGCTTTTGCTTTAAACTATTATGAAGGATTTTTTCTATAGCTTTTCCTTCGCCCTAAATCAATTGATAAATTTTGTGATATATTTGGTAAAATATTGAAAAATTGTTAGTAGTCAGGTCATATATACCAAATCTCTAATGAGCAATATATTTAAGTATCAATAATGTAAATATTTTCGCTACAATAAACATAAACATAAACAAAATGTAAACTTAATTTAAAAAAAAATGAAAGACTGGCTATTCACGATTGACTCTAAATCTATTGATAATTATAATTTGTGAAAGCTTTCATATATCATAATTTTTATCATTTTTTTTTAATTATCATTATCTTGCATCTTTCCTATTTTCTTTCATGAATTATTATACTTTTACTTTATCCTGGTAAAATTATCTTTGTAAGTTTAGGATCTTTATGCCTTAAATATAAATGAAATGAAACTTTATTGTGGATTGTCACCGCACATCAGTTTTATGTAAATCAGCTTCTCAATGTATCATTCGACACTAACTCACGACTTAAAGAATGGTCACTATTATTTGTTCCTTTTTTATGCTATTAATTGTACTAGTTTGTGAGTTAAAATAATAAAATGAATGAATAAATAATTTGAAATGAAGATGCAAGGCAAATGCGATTTAGAACAACCCTTGTAATTGAATGTTGCATTTATGTATTGCGTTGTAATCATTCAAAATATGTTGAATTTAATTATTTCAAGCCTCATATTCCCTTATTATTTGACCCCTTGCTCTGACCTCTTTATGTAGGTCAACCTCATTAAGAAAGCCCGGCCAGCTCATTGTGAATTAATTTTTCCCCCTCACACTGATTAACATACGCATATTTTATTGTTTTATTATGAATCACGCCACCAAATGCCGCAGGTCTCAACATTTTCCGGATTAACAAGAAAAAACTGTTCCCAAGTCTCCACAAACATTTTTTTTTTGTATCTTGCTAGTTGGCTTAAGTGACAAATAAAAAAAACTAAGCTCATAAAAGTCAGACTTCTTTTTTTTCTTTTTCAAAATTTTGTTTACATGATGGATGGTCACATTTGTCATCATGAATCTAACTGTTCAAAGCTTCGAAAAATCAAACATTCTTTCCCTGGTGACTTTCATGCAACACCGCTTATTTTTCTTTAATAAGCTCGGGTGCTGCCACAAATCAAAAATGTGTACGGAAATGAACCACGATTGATAAAGTGAAAAGGAAAACGAAGAGGGTTTTTTTTTTATTTTGGAAATTACGCGGCTAATTTGTAGCTACTGAAGCCAAACTTAAAGCAAATGATAATTTTTCCTCTTACCACAAAACGAAAATCACAGCTTGAGGGCATCTTTGTGGTGGTAATAATTCATCGGAATTCGGAGCCGACTGTTGTCCCGAAACCACTGTGCGTTGTGAGGGTGCATAATCCACCTTTATTGTAGATTGATTTAAAATTTAATCTGAAGTTAATTGAATTCCTGCAGATGATGTTTAACAATTATGCGATTCAATAAACCATCGCCGCAACAACAATCAGTTGAGCCGCGTTATGTTAAGTGCCCCCCCCCCCCCCCCCCCCTGTGGGAGTTCCATTGGTCTTTGTGGCAAGCTCTTTCCTTAACGTTTAATTGTTTGTGTTAAAATTGGTGGTTTTTGTGGCTTGTTCTTTAAAATGAATGCATCGCGCACGTCGTTTATCATCGTCAACGTTATCGTCTTAACTTTTGTCCATTTTTTTTTAGCATCGTTTCATATATAAACAGTTTGTGGTGAAGTGAAGATACCAGAGATAACCGATTGAAAAATGTGTTTTTTGACATACAGAATGATAAGGGGAACTTTTTTAGATGAGTTCTTTTGGAGGCAGATAGATGGCTCACTGGAAATGAGCGATGATCAACGTTGTCTTTTTTGCAAAAGTGTGTCCACATTCACAAAATAGTTAATTAAAAATTTTTGGTAACCTTCTTTGGCCGGGTGTTGAAAACCCGAATTTTGTTTCATAAAAAAGAAGAGTGATATTCTTCTGAGGACATTCAGGCTTTTCAATTACTTCAAATCATATATGGGTTAAAATAATTCTGCCACAACTCGAAGAGAATTCTGCGAATCAAATATGAAAAATATTTTTTTGCAGGTGTACCACAAGGCTCTGTTCTTGGACCTGTATTATATAATCTGTAAATATCCGATTTCTCCATACTTCCACAATTTGAGGCTGCAATGCTGATGACACTACAATTATTTCATCGCGTAGGTTCGGTCTCAACATTGAGATGAATTCAAAAAATATGGTGTGACCGACCGAAGATTCGGTTTCGGCCTGTTTTGGCCAAAAAATTGGTTTCGGCGATAAATTCACCCAAAACTTCGGGACGCCAAAACTCAGGCTTCGTACAGTATAGAGCGTCGTCAGCTTAAGGTAAGGTTAGGTTAAGTAACAGTTGCTTCCACAGGGTACACAGCGTTTTGGCCCATTATTATACCACGAGGGCTATGTGGATTGACATTTCTACCTGTGTTGTGGAGGAAGTGGGTTTTGAGAAGGTTTCCTTCTGGGTGGTGAAGAAGGGAAAGGTGGAGAGAACTAGTTTGTTGCTCTAGTGATCCGGACGAGGTCTTTTGGATTCGCTTTAGCAAGTTGGAACATTGATTTATACTATATATCTTGATATTGCTATGGCCAGGCATTCACAGAGGAGCTTGGTGACGTTCTCCTCAGGCAGTTTCTGCAGAAATCATTTGACTGCACGCATGCCTCTCAATAAGACAGTGTCCCATGAGAAAAAATATAAGAACGCCTCAGGAGTTGTGACTCAAGTTTAGCAGCTTTCTGCTTCTCTGTTTGTTAAGAGGGTTCCAGGTTTGTCTGGTGATGTTGCAAGATGGTTGATGCATTTATTTTTAAGGCTAAGTTTGACCGAAGCTAACAGGATGTCAATATATTTGAGGGGCATCTGTGTCTGTTTGACACAGGGAGAGGTTTTATGACAGCTTGGCGGTCGGTGAAAATAAATATCTCCTTTGCAGAAATGCTCATACACGGCAGCCACTTTGCGGTCGTGGTGAATTGTGGAAGGAAAGCTCTAGCTAAGATAACTCGAAGTGATAAACTTCCAGTTTTTGTTCCAGCCGGCCGATATTGGGAAACCTGCATTCCACTGCTTACGGTGCTATGAAAAAAAATTGGTGAATAAAAAGCTTTTTTAAAACCAGGGCGTGTTATGGACCTACAGTTTATTGCTGACTCCATACGGCCTCAGAAGCCGTATCTTGACAATTGCAAGTACTCGTCAAGGGATAAGTGGTGCCGTGGCAAAATGCCTGATGCTCTTACCCGGATCTGAACCTGATCCTCACGCTCAACAGCCGACACACTTACCATTAAGCCACGGGCACCCACCACGGGTTACGGTTTTCGAAGTTGGAGGCGAAATTTTTTATTTATTTTTGAGACAACTCTGGTGCATGATGAGATTGCATTGGTTCACTTGGTGTGAGCTCTTGGTCCATGTGTAAAAATTCACTAAATTTATACAATAGAAATTTTAATAAAATACCAATTCCAACATGTCTAAATAAGTTTCGTTCTAGGCCGAAACTTAGACCGAATCCGAAAGTTCGGTTACGGTTTCAGTTTGGGATAAAAATCCTATTTTGGTTGGACACTACTTCTACACAAATTGGAAAATTAAATTCAATGCCGAGAAAATACAAGCTATTTTTTTGGGCGAAAAAGAAGGCCCTGTTATCTTCCGGCTTAACAGTTAATAATTAATGGACACTCATTGAGCTGGAATCATTCCGTAAAATACTTGGGCATTCATCTTGGCATATAACGCAGTCTTCGCAAATTTAATATAGCCATTAAATTGTTATACCCGTACATAAATGGGAAGTCATTGCTACCAGCTGAAAACAAAGTGATAATCCATAAAACAATTTTTCAATCCGTTCTAATGTACGGATGTCACGTTTAGGGTTATTGTGCAAATTGTCACACTAAAAAGTTACACATTTCCCACAATAAATTACTCAAAATGATGCTTCATCTTCCTGGCATCACTCAAGATAAGATGTACAAACAAAAGCTAATGTTAAATTGATCTCCTTAAGAATTTGCAAGCTCAAAGATTCATTTAAGGTCAGGTGCGAAATTCCTGATTACCGCTTAATAAACAAATTATATACTAATTTAGGTCTATGTACTAAAGCAATATTAAAATATTTATTTTTCATAAATGTTAACTTGCGTTTTTATTTATTTATTTGCACTAAATTAAACAATCTTTCTGTTAATATATTTTCATCTTTGTTTATTTATCATCTGTTAACTGTTTATTAAATAATAATTTATTTATATAATTATATATTTATAATAAAATTTATTTTTATTATCTATTAAGTCATTTCTTTTTATTTGCTATTATTTGTAGTTGCTATGAACCCTTGGTAATGTTTTATCATTAAATAAAGTAGTTTATTTACCAATAAATTACTTTTAACATCTGTGCAATATCTGTGTATATGTTTGTATATAGGACCGCCTATATGTGCAAATACATGTGCATAAAATTAATTATATTTATATAAATAGCTTTAATTTTTTTTTTCTTTTTCTTTTTTTTCTATAAATTTGAGAATTTTCTTTTCGTTATTTAAGAGTTAAATTTTACTTAAAATTATGTAATACTATTTAACTGAAGCAAGATTTAAATTATCAAAACTCTGTATCGCAAATTGTGTAAATTGTGCGATTTCAAATTGCAAATTATGAACGAAATAAATTCAAATTTAAACTTCTCATGTCGGCTTATTATGTACCAAAAATGTTGACCAGAAAAACACCACCAACACCTAAGAAATTTAAGTTCGTCACAAAAGTTTGCAGCGTCTTTATTAAAATAACGGGATAAAAACCAAAACCTAAGAATCCAGACCACAAACACGGCGCCTCAAATGGAAAACACTACAAAATCAGGGTTCACAACAATGAAACTACTTAGTCTACTATTTTTAGTTTAAACTAGAAAACACATTACAATTGAATGAAACGAATAGAAAAGTTCAAACCCTGTTTACGTATTTTCAGAAAAGTCTCTAACAATTTGCACAGGAGAGGGAGAGTACTGTGTCCCAAATATTCCAACAGGAATTGAGCTCACATTAAGTTTTGTAGGTGGAAAATCAGACAAATAGTTTTTACTCTGCGAGCAGAACATGGTTTTAGTTACGAGAAGCTCAAAATTAAGGTTTTTGAAATACATTCGAAGTTTGTTCTGTAGACGCAATTTTGACTTTTTTAGTTGACGACTTCGCTGTGTGTTCAGAATCAATTATTTCATTGTCAGTAAATGTTATAGTTTTTAACTACTTTGAAATGATCTTAAAATAGAAGTGAAGCCGAGAGGTCTCCCTGTGGTACACCATCTTTGGCAATAAAAGCCCACAACACGCTTTCTTCCATTTTCACTGCCTGGATCCGATTTATTGAGTGTGCCCGCAATAACATAAGAAAACTCATAGAAAATTCGAATTGGTTTTCGAACTTCGTTGTCAGTTCTGAGCGTTAAATGCACTTACTTTTATATGAGACACATCTATTAAGACCCTATGTCTTCGATATTATTCACAGTACAAGCTCGTGTTGGATAAGGAAGCTGGTCAGAAAAGTACAAGAAAAAACGAAAATTTGGCAGCGTGACAGCTAGGACCTACCTCCACCATTTGTGGGTGCGTATTATATTTTTCGAAAATAGCGGGGATTGGACCGACAGTTTATTACCAACTCCGAATGGCAACGCGAGCTTTTTCTTTTCATTTGAACTTATCGGAGGAACTTTCGATCATTCGCTAGAGGTTGGGCGATAAAAAAAATTACAGATGTCCTCAAGCTCTGCAGCTAACACACCTACCACTGAGCTGGTTTGATAAATAAGCCAATCAAAAGACACCCTCTTTATTTTCAAAATCTTACCATGTTTGGATTTCATCGAATCATCGACTAGAGAGCCAAAAAGGATCACGTCCACCAACACTGTGTATATCACCGGATTTTTCGATCAGCTATAATATTCCGACCTAGTGAGTGCCATTGCTGTAGTGGTTATTGTATCGACTGCTGGAATCAAAGATAATGGTTTCTGCAGTGGAATACCACTGGCGGCAGGGTGGTAAACCAATGTTCCAAAACATTTCAGAGTTTCGAACCACTACATTAATTAATTTGTGCAAAGTGCAAAATTAGAGTAGTTATTAACTCTTAGGATCGAGCAAATTATAAAATGCTAAACAACTGCTTACATATAAGCTGATGATGTGCACTCCTTCCAGTGACTAACATTGTGCTCAGATATCAAGTCACCAATTCCAATTCCCTTACAAAATGTAAACTAGTTTTGCAATCTTGACGAATCATAGCTAATTGAGTGTCAAAAGACTAAAGTTCAGAACAGAGTCAATATTTGTTGATGGAATTTCATTGTTTTCTTTTTTTTATCTCTTAATTCCTGAACTCTACAAATCACAGATACAGGTATTCGCATTTCCCCAAAAAAAAAGCTCGATGCGCACCATTGGAAATGAGTGTAACAAAGGTCATCGGATCGCCTTGGGATATGTCTCACAAGTCATTCTTCTTCTTTTAAAAAAAAAAAAACTATGTACGCTCAAATAATCCAACTAATTGTTAGCTTCTTGGTTTGTTTTTACTTTCTTTGTTTGCGTAGGAAATATTGGGCAAGTACAGTTAGCATACGTTTGAAAAAGTGTTTAAAAAAAAAAATTCATTAGATTTCAAGACGCGTTTTTGAATATTTAGCCAACATGTACATAAGCGCACAGTGGGTCAGGAAACCCAAAGAGAGTAACACTAAATGGAACGTGACTCGTTACACATGTCTTCAGGTCTGGCCACTTGCAACCGCCATCACCACTCGCGTTCGTCATTTTATTCACGAGCGTATTTCATCGAATTTCACGGTTTTATTACGGAAACTAATATGGAATATTAGTAACAAGTGTCTAGCTGATGTCGTACATAATCGTACTAGGAAAAGTATATAATGCGTCTTGTAGTCGTAACAGTTGGAAGTCACGGTTATTTCATTGAGCTTCATTATTAAAATTAATAAAACACGGGTGTGTTTCGAAATCTGATAAGTGTGGCTGAATTTTGTAGGACTAATGTTTTGTATAAAATGTTGATAGATCATGTTGAAAGCACCTTCAAAATTTGCAAAAACTACACTTGAAGTCGAAATTTTGGTAGAAAATCTTCGAATCAGTTGAGCCTGTAAGATTGCGTCACCGCAACATAAAATTGAGAAGAGAGTGCTGAATGAATACCAAACTCTTTTGAACCCCATTATGTCGCATCATATTTCTTACACAAGGTGTATCAAAAGTTATACCGTAGCAAGAGCTGGAAACTTTAAGATTGAGCCTTAACCAGGAATGTTTATCTGAACTGAAAAACTAAGTCGAAAAATTATTCTGCCCAAATTTAAATCTTTTGAAGAGACACAAATTTATGCTCGTTTTACGGCAACTCGCATTGTGGCTCGCAAAAAATCTGGCTTTTATTATTGTTATTATTATTATTATTTATTAACATAAGAATAATAAAATTACTATGCTAATAAAAATGGAATGAGCACTAGTTGCAGAGTCTTTTAGCTCTAGAAGGAGAATAATTATGTACGTTTTTAAAAGTTAGGTTGAAAACAGTAATAGATAAATTGGAGGAAAGAAAAATATTTTCCTATATATAATTATATTCGAACTATGGAGAAAGTCGTGGACTCTATTTATGTATATGTTACATTACTGTATTGTATATTTATGGTAGCTGAAATTATTTACATCTTCTTCATTCGAAAGGCTTTATTTTACCATTAACGGAGATTTAGTATAACTCTACTTTACTTCTGAAAAAAATAACATCATTATTACAAGTATCACAGTTTAATAAAGTGAAAAGTAGAAAGAAAAGCTACAAGAAAAATCTTCTTCAAATACTTAAAAATAAGTTTTCCAAGCTTGGAGAGAATGGGAGGCCAGAAAACTATAGCTGATCTCAAATATGCTTTACAAGTGAATAAAAATAAAGAAATAATAAATAAATATATAAATAATTTAATAAATAAACAAAAAAAAAATATGTTTATGTTTATGTTTATTGTAGCGAAAATATTTACGTTATTGAGACTTAATTATATTGCACATAAGAGATTTGGTATACTATATATGACCTTACTTCTAACAATTTTTCAATATTTTACCGAATATATCACAAAATTTATCAAAAGATTTAGGGCGAATGAAAAGCTACAGAAAAAACCTTCGTAAAAATTTAAAGCAAAAGCTTGAAAGAGAGAAGTGAAGTGGCTTAAGATGTATGAAGGGGAAAAAAATATTAGAGAAAAATAAATAAATTAGGGAGCATAAATCAGTCCTTCAATCCAAATAATATATACAAATAACATTTAAATAATTGTTTACAAAATTCAAATGTAGTAAACGTATTGAAAAATAAATACATAAATAATAAATACATATATGAATATGTAAATAAATAAATAAATAAAAAATAAATAAATAAATAAATAAATAAATAAATAAATAAATAAATAAATGAATGAATGAATAAATAAATAAATAAATAAATTAATTTATTAGTAAATAAATAAATAATAAATAAATAAGTAATAAATAAATAAATAAATAAATAAATAATTACATTTAAACAAATAATGGTTAGTAAAAATAAAATAAATAAGGAAATAAATAAATATATAATATAGATGGATAAATAAGTGTTAATATTTTCAGTAGGCAAAAAAAAAAAGTGTTACCTTATAGGAACAACTAGTCCAGGCTCAGTTAGCTAAGTAAGCGACCAGTACATTATGCGACGCACTGCATCTTGCCTTATATCTATCAATGAGCTTATTAATCCTCGGAGCAACTTTCTCTACCTTCCACAGACAATGGAGCTCATGTGTCGAAAAGTGCCATGGAAGGTTCAGGATCATTTTAAGAACCTTGTTTTGAATCCGTTGCAATTTTAAGATGTGGCTTTTTGCACAAGTTCCCCAAACTGGACAGCCGTAAAACATAACGGCATGAAAATTGTTGTAAAAATCGTGAGTTTATTTTCATTGCTCATTTTCGATTTTCGGTTTATAAAAGGATACAAACTCCGTATTTTGAGGTTCACTTTATTTAAAGTTTCCTGCACATGGTGTCCAAATGTCAGATGTTTATCGAGGTGCACCCCAAGATATTTACCACTAGACTTCCACTCAATCTGTGTGCCATTGATAGATAATCTGTTGCTTGGTAAGAAACAAGCTTTTCTTTTTTTAGTGAAAAAGACAGCCTGAGTTTTTGAAGCATTAATTTTTATTTTCCAGTCATTGAAATACGATATAGTCGTATTCAAAGCAGATTGCAGATTGGTTTCAATAGTGAAAGCAATTGCATCTGAAGAAAATATGAATGTATCGTCGGCAAATATTGCGTGATTGCAGTTATTCAGATGAGGAAAGTCAAATGTGTAAATATTGTAAAGAGTTGGCGATAGAACAGCACCTTGGGGTGCTCCATCAGTAACTGGAAAGGAGTTAGACTGACAACCATTTACAGAAACTTGAAAACTTCTTCCTGTTAGCCTGTTAGGAAGGATTTTATCATCTTAATGATGTAGTTTGGGAACTTGAGGATGTAGAACTTATGAAACACTGTATCAAATGCCTTTTCGACATCAAGAAAAATAACACCAGTGCTCAACTTCAAATTAAAATTAGTTTTAATGTGCTTTGTGATACGGTGAATTTGGTTGACGGTATTATGTTGAGATCTAAAACCAAATTGTTCAGCAGGTAATATGTTTTTATCGTTTAAATGAACTTCCAACTTAATTTTTTTAATTTTTTGAGACATTTGCTGAGTGCATTAAGTAGACTAATTAGTCTATAACTGCAAGGTAAACTGGGGTTTTTTCCTGGTTTTGGCTAAGGTATGCCCTTAGCTAACTATCAAACAGCTGGAAAGTAACAGCAGCTATTGAAAATCCACTGGAGAGTTAATATATAAATAAACTTTTAAATGAATAAATAAATAAATAGGTCAGTCAATTTGTTCATTAATAAACAAATAAACAAATAAATAAATAGATTGGTACATGATTAATTAAATAGATTTGTTAACAAACACATAGGTACATAAACAAACTAATGAAAAGAAAATTCATAACAATTATAAAGCTTCCCTTAAATAGATATGTTAAATTTGAGATCAAGTAGTTTTCGGATAGTCTACAAGATATGTTGTATCGCTCAAATGAATTTGCTATTCTTAATGAAACTTGTTCTATGTTGGTCTTTACGTGAAGTTCTTCTATGGAATAGTGCCAACGTAGATTTTTTTTTGAGTTCTTTGCAACCCCAAACAGGTGACCCAAATAACATAATACTTTGAAATATTACCTTGAAAATGATAACCTTATTTTCGGTACTGAGTATCGATTTTCTGCTTATAAATGGGTATTTAATTGTTGTAGCCAAGTTCAATTACTTGTTTAATTCCTTGTTAATTCTTTTCCTTGTGAAAAAGACATATATATATATGTTGTATACTATAAAAAGGAGCAAGGACAGTTCCTTGTGGTACCCCAGCAAGAATTTCATATACTTCAGACAAGCAATTGTTGACTGAAATCTTAAAAAATCTTCCAGATAAGAAGGAATCAATTATTCTAATAATGATGAGTGTCAAATCAAGAACTAGAAGTTTGTGTATGAGGTCCATATTCCGCGCCGTGTCAAAAGTTTTTTTCAATATCTAGTAGAACCATTCCGGTACTTGTAGTAATGTTTTAGCACTTTAAATGTGCGGCCAAGACGGCGTTGAATAATCCGGAGATATGACATGATATTTGTCCGAGAATGTGTGAGATATCAATGATGTTGTTGCATTGCTTGGTATTTTGGTGGGACGTTTTTCTTTAAAAGTGAGCGATAAAACTCATAGACGATGATTACATATCGAAGGCAATTCACTCGCTGGAACACCGTCGAAATGTGTCTTGCTTGACTTTGTTTTATCGCTATTTCTACCATAAATGCTCGGTCGAACTAGCTTATTGCATTCCGCCTCTTCAGAAATGCACTCGCAAGTCGCAACACCCGTACAACATCGAATGCTCATCAGTTTACCCTAAAGCCTACTTTCGGGTGCATTGTGAAATTTAGAAATAATTTTTATAGGCCGCACAATACGCATGTGGAATGTGTTACCTCGCTCTATTTTTCCTTTGTACTGCAACCTACAACAATTTAAAACCAATGTGCACTGGTACCTCCTTTCTCTCCCTTCCATTAGTTTTATTTTGTGGGTATATTTGGCAAGAATATCTCTAATCTGGCTTAAAGGTCGTTGTTCTGGTTTGGATTGAGAGTGGCATTAAAAGCAGATAGACATTTTGATGATATTTTTGCTGCTACGAGTAAAGCGAATTTTTCTGCAATAAAGATAAATGCGTTTTCTGGCTAAATTCCGACTTTTAACACCGACTCATTTTCAAAAGTAACAGCGAAGGAGGAGTGTGCATTGATTTGGACTCGTCTGTGAAAATAGGCTTCCAACCTGTGGACTTAAGTTCGGTCATAGTTTCGAGGTAAAGTGACTGGAATGTACGACTATCAGTATTGGCTTTGTTATATTCGGCCAGAGTGAGTTCAAATGAGAATGGTCTTATACACTATGGTGGGTGGGTGTTTCATTTGTTTGATGGGAAGCCCCATTTCTTTTGCAATGCTTATTTGTCGGGCTACGGCTGATGGGAGTCGCTTCACCGTTTCAAACCTAATAGTTGAGGAGATATCATTGTCTATTATGGAGTTGTAGGAGAAGCAGAATTTAGCCAGAAGCTTTATAGAACTTTCTGCTTGACGTTCTTCTAAAATAAGAAGCCCAGATTCTGCCATAATATTTTTAATCCTAGACGTGCGATATGCATTGGTGTTCCTTGTTTGTTTGATTTTAAAATGTTTATTGTTGTTTTAGGACATTTGCCATACATGAATATTCCATAGTCAATTTTACTAAAGACTAAAGCCCGAGTGATGTTACAAAAGGTCTTTAAGCACTTCCGAAAGTACATTTTTATTTTACGGCCCATGCACCATGTTTTAAATTTGTTTAAAATTAAATGGATTCCAATTTTGTCGAAGGCCTTTTCGAAATCTAACGAGAGTAGAGTGATGTGATTTCGTGAAGACAGAGTCTATGTGCAGCAGGGCATCAGGACAACAACGATTTGTTTTGAAAGCAACTTATTTTGAACAAATTCGTTTGTTTGAATCGCTGAACCAGAGAAGGCGTTTAGCCACAATTTTTTCTAGAACCTAAGACAACAGGTTACTAATTGATGATTTAATAATTTGTTTAATAGTTTGTTTTGAAAAAGATTAAATAATATGATTCAATTTTGCAAAACCAAATAACCAAATAATAAAGCGAACTACTTAGCCCATAGCTTTTTCGCTAGCCACAACTCGACCAATAGCCTTATAAGCAACAACGTCATAGAATCGGCAGTATCGCGTTCAATGACATCAATTAACGCAATTCCAATGCAAGCCAATATCGATTTTATAACAGTCAACGCCATAAAGTGCCTGATTAAGTCACTTATACCTTTTAAATCTGCAGGCTGGGATGGAATTCGAAATCTCTACCTAAAACACCTTCCACAAACTGGTTTTCAATCCCTACATTTTATATACAATGGTTGCTTTAAGTTGGTTTACTATCCTAATGCATGGAAATCGGCTAATTCCTAAGCCGGGTAAAAATGCTAGCATGCCTTGCAACTATCGGCCAATAAGTTTACTCAAAATTACTCAAAGTTTACTCGAAAAATTAATTAAATCTAGAATAACTGCACACCTAGGCAATTAAATTTTTTTGCCACCTGAGGAATTTGAATTCAGACCCCAACACAATTCTGTTAACCGAGTCCATCGAATTGCTAAAACCATACAAATAAGTCTTTCTTGATGTGGAAAAAAGCATTTGACACTATATGGCACAACGGACTGCTGCATAAACAAATTACCCTCAACTTTCCAGGGTACCTTATCACAATCATAAAATCCTTTCTCGCCAATCGAAGTTTCAAAGTTTTTATTAATGGCTGGATATCTCCCTGTCTCCCTGTAACTGATGGAGTACCTCAAGGTGCAGTGCTTTCACCAGTCCTGTACAACATCTACACCTATGACTTCCCTCGCTTGAGTAATTGTGGAACTGCTATGTTTGCGGGCGATGCATGCATTTTTTCAGCAGATGCAATTGCTTTTAACATCGAAAACAATTTGCAGTCTGCACTGACTATTATCAGCAGATACTTTAACGATTGGAAGATCAAAATAAATGCCTCAAAGACTGAGGCTGTCTTTTTTACAAAAAAAATAAAACCCTGTTTCTTACCAGGCAACAGTTTAACCATCAACGGAACTCATATTGAGTGGAAGTCATGCGGCAAATACCTTGGCGTCCACCTTGATAAACGACTAACATTTGGTCTTCATATTCAGGAAACAATCCAGATAGTTAATCTCACAATAAAAACTTTGTATACTTTTATAAATCGGAAGTCTAGATTGAGCAATGAAAATAAAATAATGATTTTTAAAGCAATCTTTCAGGCTACACTTTTGTACGGTTCACCTGTATGGGGAAAATGTGCAAATTCCCACATAATAAGACTGCAGAGAGCTCTAAAGTACTAAAGTACTCAAAGTGATTCTGAACCTACCATGGCATTTCTCGACCAATGAGCTTCATGAATTAGCAAATGTAGAAAAAATATCACCGAGAATAAATAAATTATTTGAAGGATACAACTCAAGATGTAGGATGTCTAACAATGAATTGGTTTCAGATCTAGCAATCTAACTAAACTTGTGATAAAGGCCCTCGGCTTCCTGCCATATTTGTTGTTAGTAATTTAACTGTCAATCTGTTCAATTATTTATTTGTCTATTTATTTCTTTTATTTTTTTATTTATTTATTTATTTATTTATTTATTTATTAATTTTTTTATTTATTTATTTATTTGTATAATAT
Organism: Orthonevra nobilis; assembly: GCA_963555765.1. NCBI lineage: Eukaryota > Metazoa > Arthropoda > Insecta > Diptera > Syrphidae > Orthonevra > Orthonevra nobilis. Next base: position 7,169,565 of record OY743225.1, read on the forward strand.
TTGTTTAAAGATTTACTTACTTTTATATGTACGAATCTATTCACTGATTGATATTATGTATTCATTGTGATAAGGAAAATTTATGTTCCAGAAATATCATGGGTCAGGTGATCCTGAATTCCTTCCTTCTCCCAACCCCTTTGTTTAAATATACAGCATATTTTTAACTTATTTATTATTATTGTTGCATATTGTTTTTTTTCTCTTTTGGTTTGATTAAGAAGGTTTTTCTTGTAGCTTTTATTTCAAAATTAATATGATTCTGTGATAATAATATTTGATTGTAAATAGTTACATTTTTAGGAAGTAATGTACTGCGTACCACATATCTAAATTGTGCAATATTTAAGAATTCAAAAATTTACTATGTGTATATTTAGCTACAATAAAGATAAAGATAAAGAAATAAAACAGTCTATTTGATGGATTCAAATGGCTCTTCGTCCATTTCAAATTGATTTGAGATCATACATCGCTGCCGCCTTTCTTTTGTACAACGAATGACGAAAGCTTTCCCTTCATTGATAAGACATTGAATCGCCTATCATAAGTTTTGAGTTGAGAATCACTTCTCAAATTTCATTGTTTCGTAATTTCTCCGTAACCGTAACCTCCGCTATTAAAGTGTTGTATCTCTTCAACGATGATAGGAAAATACTAACATACAGTATGAACTACTTTGACCGCTAAAACCACAAGTAATAAAATTAAAGTTAAAAGAAGAGGGTCCCTTTACAAAGAACAAGTTATTTCGGCAATTTTTTAATAAAGTTTTTGAATAAAATATGAAGTTCAAAATCTATACAGAACCCTTCGTGTGCGTGTCCGATTCGCACTTGATTGTATTTGAAAATTGCTTTCCGCCCGGATTATAAAATATTCTATCAGGCCAATGGGCTTTTTTTTACATCTAATCGCATGAACTTAATATCCAATATCAATCTCATGCTGAGATGTCGAATTGACTCTCACAAAAGAACGCAAGAAAAATGCATTAATTTCCTGTATTCATAAGAATCCATGGAATCCTTACAGCTCTTAAAATAAGCAAATCATGAAGGAGATTATATATTCAGCTCATGTGCAGTGTTCACGTTCAACTCTGTGCACTGTTTCGCAATGACAGCTGTTAAATATGACCGTTATATGACTGACAGAATGCAAATGCTAAACAGTAGTAAAAAAAACAAAAAATGATAGGTATTCCCTGTGCATGTGGGAATGTCCTTTTGATAAAAAACTATCCACATAAAAATGCTATCCTAGAAGAAAACATAAATAACTCTGAAGAACAGATTCCATGAGCAAGACGACTGCAAACTTTGCATAACCAGTAGATTTGTCATTCCATATGAATGAGTCGGGGAAACAAAAGTTTTCTGTCAAATTTAAAACGTTTGAATGTTTTAGTTGCTTGCACTCGCCGATCGGATTAGGCAGAATCCTTGTAATATTTTCAACTTCAGATTATGATCTCATGAAGGAGCTAGGGTGATTTAAGACGAGGCAGTGAATTTGGCATGTCCTGCTTAAGGGTAAGAGAAAAATCGGTCTACGGGGAATACGAATGCGCTAACTTCCCATTGGAGAGGGAGGCTTTAGCTGTTCTAGCAGTAGATTCGGTTGTTGTTGTTTTAAAAAATAACCACGAGAACTCCAAGACGTCAGCGAAATCCGTAAACACTTGGTGCATGAAGTTTGAAAATTATTAGCATTGGCCTTACACAAAATTCTGGACATTGGTTCATTGGAACTGGGGTGCACCTCGGACCTTTTATTAAGCTTAATTCAAGTCCAAAACACTTAAAACTAAAGCTTAAAATTAACATAAGAACTTAAAACTAAGAGGACGGAGGGGAATGGTTTGACGAGAAAAGGGTACTTTTGAGAGACGCTTTAGAGAGATAGAAGTTAAAAGAACTATGGGCTGTGCGCAGCATTCTTGACAAGTAGCCGTGGTTTGTGCGATGGAGAACCACACGGATGAGTGATGAGGACCTAAGGTAACGTGGAATCGTGTTAAAAAGGACCATTTTTTAATAGGGAAGGGGAGTCAATTGCACCGGCTTACAATTGATGTATGAAGAGTGTATCGGCAATTTTTCGTCGTTTTACGAGGGTAGATCGATCAATTTAAGTCGATTTTGAAAATCTTTCTTGTATCTATCATCTCAGGGTAAGCCGCGTAAAGCAAAACAGATAAATCTGCATTGGACTGCTTCGATTCTGAGGGAATGTGCATCATAATATGAAGACCAAACTTGGGTGGCATATTCGAGAAGTGGTTGGACAAAGGTGACATAAAGAGACGAAGAGACTTAAGGATTAGAGAACTCTTTCGACCATCGTTCTATAGAAACAAGGGTGGGATTCGCTCTACATATGACTCGATCGAGTTCGGAATCTGAGTTCTCAGTTGCAGAGAACACCAAAGTCACAAATCGAATCAACTAGAGGAACAGGGGGTTCCGTTAAAGGAGTATGTGCGGGGAGGCTGAGCAACACGCTTGCGAGATTAGGTAATAGATTTAAATTTGCCGACATTGATCTTAAGTCGGTTTTTGTCAACCAACAATGGGGACGGTAAACATATGTTTTAAAAATCCCATATCATCAGCATAAATGGACAAGTCAGAGTCTTAAAGAATGCATTTAACATCGTTGATATTGAGAGTAAAGAGAATGAGTTCTAAATGACTACCTTGAGGTAATCCAGAGGTAGGGGCTGTAGGCTTGGAGTATCTAAAAAGAACCTTATACTGGCGATTTTCTAGATAAGATTTTAACCAGAAGATGAAGGATGGAGAAAACCTTAGGGCCTTAAGTTTCAAGTAAAAGATTTGATAGATTTTATCAATAGCCTTGCTGAAGTCAGTGGCTATAGTATCAACTTCTTTGCCTTGTTGCAGTGCTTGCAAGGCTTTAGTGACGGTAAGATCGGTAAGATTTGTTATCGTAGATTTATCTTTTACGAATTCGTGTCGCTTTGCGAAAAGTTTGGATGTACTGTGAAAGTACAAAGAGTCGTAGACAATACTTTCGAAAAGCTTGCTAACGGAAGAGTTTGGCTTTGGGATTGGGGTTTGTTCTCGTTGGATCCCTCACAATTTGACAATCGCTCAAAAAAAGGCTCGTGTCGATTGGTGCAAGGAAATGTTAAAAAAATACGATCGCTGTGCTTCAAAAGACGTTAATAAGGTTGTCACAGGTGACGAATCATGGATCTATGCGTATGAGCTCGAAAAAAAGCAGCAATCGACCGTGTGGGCTTCGAAGACGAGCCAAATCCAACAAAAGTTGTCCGTGGAAGAAGCAAATGGTCGCCTGTTTCTTCAGCAAAACGGATCATGTGGCGACTGTTCCGCTTGAGCAACGTAGGACGGTAAATTCTGAGTGGTACACCACAATTTGTTTGCCCGAAGTCTTCGAAGAAATTCGAAAAACGAACAAGAGAAGACGAATCATTGTTCACCATGACAATGCAAGCTCTCACACATCGGCTCAAACCAGCGTCTTTTTCACCGGCCAAAACGTCGAATTGATGAGTCATCCATCGTACAGCCCTGACTTGGCACCCAAAGACTTCTATTTATTCCCGCACACCAAGAAAAAAATTCGTGGTCAACGATTTTGGTCGCCAGAACATGCTGTTGAAGCGTTGAAAAACCATGTTTTGGAGGTGTCTCAATCGGAGTGGAAAAAGTGTTTCGACAATTGGTTTGAGCGCATGCAAAAGTGTATAAATCATGCTGGAGAATACTTTGAAAAACAATAAAATCACTTTTGGTGATAAATATTCGCAATTTCATTATTAGGCCAGAAATATATCTAGCAACCTACGTAAACGATTGGATGAAGGAGTTAGCTAATAGGTTAGCAATTATTTTTGGGTCTGTGAAAGATGGGGCCGAGTATTTGTGGATAGAGTGGTAGCCATCAGTTTTTCATTAATAAACCTATAAAAATGCAAAGGGGCGGAAAAGAGGCTGACCAGGATTTTGATGAAGATTTTTATGCTAAAGAGCCTCACATAAACCGGAGAAGTTGGTAAAAATTTGGATTCAGAGACAAAATAAAATCGAGTATCAATGATGATTGACAGAAGAAAATAGTTCAGATTACTGGCACCCGGAATAACTTCTGAGCCGCCAAATTTTGCAGCTCTTCAACAACAAGAATCAATTATGCTTAAATTTAGGATTCTTTCGTTCTTAAACTGTTGTTGTTCTTGTATTGTTGTCTAGGTGTTCCACGCAATAATTGGATATAGTTTAAGCTTCATAGTTCTTATTAACATGATACCACTGCAATTAGTGTGCGTGAGTCCCCGAGCAAAAACTATCAAATATTGTAATGGCGAAATCCACGTCTATCATCTCCACGAAACTGTTGATAAAGTTGTTGAAGTTTGAATAAACATATTCATGAAACTGCTGCACTTTCGTAACAAACAATAAATTAATTGCTTTTAACCATTTTTACGATTGATCTTGAAGGTTCTCTTCACAACGCTATAGTGTACGCAGACGATTTGATTGCGTACAGATCAAGACCGAAGATTGAAGACATCATATTGAACTTGTAATGTGACTTTGATAGAATCCAGCTTTACAGTGACGACTGGAAGTTGAAGACTAACTACAGAAAATCGACGACTATTCTTTTCAGAAGTCCGCTGTCTTATGCCTCTTGGGATAAAAGAAAGAATTGGCGAAAATTCTTGATCATGGGACAACACGGGCAACCATTAGCAAATCGAAGAGTAGTCAGATACCTATGACTCTGGCTCGACCAATATCTATATTTTAATAAACATCTGGATAAAGCTCTATCCAGAGCTAAAGAGCTAAAGCGACAACTCGATGCCAGGGTGAAAGTCATCTGCTACAAGACTCTTGTCAGGCCAATTATTACCTATGGGAGTCCTGTGTTGTTCAACGTTACAGCAAATTCGATGGAAAAGATTAGGGTTTTTGAAAGGCAATGCCTCAGGATTTGTCTTCGTTCATATAGAACTCTGGACTCGACACATTATCCACAGTTCCGAAGACTGTTTCCTCTTCGGCAGGGCGATATCAACCCGCGATATAACAGATGCGCAGAATCAGCACCGTCAATTTTGGTGGCTGTCATGGAAACATGCGACGTTTTGGGACAAGCTCTACATGCCGTGTACTACCGATATTTTTTGCATGCAACGACATTCGACCACAAGTTAAATAGTTAACTTGAATTCGTGATTTTTCGGTGACGTAAGGCCCGCACGTACATTCAACGATTTCCATGGTGAGTACTACGGGCTACGAGTTTTGCTTAAAAAAAAAGTTTCTTAGTTTAAAATTTGCTAACCTAAAGATATATATATAAATATTTAGATTAAGTCGAAAGACATATAATTAAGTAATAGTATTAACTAAGAGCGCTCGGATTGTGCCAGTAAGTTAAATAAACAAATCAATTTACATAAACTAGTTTAAGCGTTTTTATCTGGTATACAAGAAGTTCTTATAAGTAAATAAAAAATACATTCAAACTAGCTAAATCAAAAAACAATAAATAAATTGACAAAATATGTAAAAAAAATAAAGATGCACAAGTGTGAAAACAATTTATGCCAATTAATATTGTTCCTCGTATGGTGACCCGATGCCATTTTTTTAAATGAAAGAAGTAAACGAACTGCCTGATGTTTAAGAACCACTAATAACTGGTTTTCAATACAGTTGAAAACTTGGGTTTTAAAAAAAATCATAAAAAAAAACACAAACATGATGAACAGAATATAACTTTAGTACAACATTCAAATTTGGTCTACAGCCAGCCGGTCCTTATTTAATAAAATTTATCCCAACAAAGCGTATACATTTGATGAATGGACAGTTTTTGAGTTATCTTGCCCCACTGTCCGAAGTACATATTGTACTCTCCGATTCAACTGAATAGCTACAACATTTTCCAAAGGTATGTGATTCATAATTGTGTAGGAATCTAGTTAATTGATAATTGACTGTGAAGTTAGTGAAAGGTTTGAGTCTTCAAAAAATATGTTCGAAAATTTAGGTGAGGCTGGGTTAAAAACTGTCTTTAATTTTAATTGAATATACCAACAAAACTAAGGGAAGCCTACACTGCATCAAGGTATTTCTGTTAAAGAAGCCAATAAAAGCCTGCTGACGATATGATAAGTAAAATCGAAATCTTGACCAGAGAAAAGTTCTCAATTGATTTTTTTTCCAAAAATGCGATTTTTCAACAAAACGAAGGAGAATAATTTAGACGGTTACTTGATTTGATTAATATTTTAAAATTTTGGCAACGTTGTAATAATAACGGCTGCGAGTTGAAAAAAGACGGAACTCTGCTTTGATTTGCGCTGTAAAATCTGGAAATGAGGTTATTCAATTTGGTCATATCTCAAAGGTCTGTTTAGGGACCAATTTTCTTTCTCAAACTTTGGTATTTGTATTTGTCTGCATCTGCGGACAACAAATAAAGAAAAGAAATCTTCCAAAAACTTACTTTTCAAAGTTGAAGTTAACAATAAGCCTAGCAATACAGTTCGAAAATTATCTGGCTGAGCCTCAACGAAGATCCGATTTGGACCACAGCGAATGATGAAAAACGCGAGTAATTAAGCACCCGGGAAACGTTAATATTTTAGTTTTTTTGTATCAAAATATTGAAAAAATATGTTTGTCCAGCTATTTGTTTAGAAGTTATTTGATTAATGTGTATTTTGAGTATAAATCAACAAATACACAGGTTTTTCGATTAGACGGATAATTAGTTAACTAACAGATATCAATGTAATTAACTTTCCGAGTCATTATAATGACACGGCCTTAAATCCGGATCTATTAATTGGACATATACCCGTATATTTGAAGAGAGGTTTGTAAACCTGCTGACATTATTTAATTGTTGTTCCTATATTTTTTAACATTCTTGAGCTCTAGTTTCTACAACACTTTGAACGTCAATTTATGAAAAGAAAACTGTCTTAGAAAAGTCAATGACTTAATAACCCACGATTACGAAATATTCTTCAGTTGGCAGCTCCACACATAAATACCTCAAACCGGATCTAGTTGCACCAGGCCGAATCCATCTTGGAAAAAAACTTACAGCTTTTTGAGAATATCAATTACTAGCGCAATTGAAAGTCGATAAGAGAATCTTCAACTATACCGAAAGAGCCTTTACTTGTTAGGAAAAAGTTTGATGCTGTCCCAGATCACGAACTGGACTATACCGAAACAGTTGCACCAAAACCATTTCCGTTTCTCTAAAGACATTTTCTTTCTTATCTTGTAGATGTCGGTTACCGTCATTCTTAGAACATTTGCGAATTTTTTGAAAAAACATAAAACATACCTTTTACCAGTTATCTGCAAATACCTTACTCGCTGGTTTTCTTTTACTGATGATCTTTTCAATTCAATTCAGTTATTCTTGGATACTAGCACTACAAAAACGTATCGTTTCAAACAGATTGATAAATAAAATTGAAGAATCAAATGGATTTGGCTTTTAGCAGAACGCCTGCTGTGCCGCAAACGTGTTAAATATTTTTAAAGTTAGATACAGTGAAATAGTGTTGAGTTGATTACAAGTAAATTTTGTAAATATAAAAAAAGATAGGTTTTCAAAAACAGTAGTGGTATGGTTCCACCATATTGTATGTGAACATATTTTCCAAACGGAGGGCATAATCAAAAAACCGCCAAGTGCGAGTCGGAATCGCGAATATTTCCACGGCTTTTATGTTTAAAGTTTCCCCAAATTCGAAATTGTGGTTAATAGCAGTTCACATCGAAAGTTAAAAGTTAATTTTTTAGTTAAGTGGCGACTGAAAAAAATAAGATGGAAAAAATGTTGCCTGTAAATGTCTTTGTGCATGTTCCTCTTTATGCGTATTAAGAGTGACATGCCTCTGGAGGAAAAATATAATTAAATGGCGTTTTAAGGATTGGTTTAAAATCTGTGAAGCTTTATTTTTAAACAGCTTTAAAGGACCGCAGTCATTATCCTTGGGGACATTTTGCACACCATATTGTCTTTTTGATGGTGTTCCATAGGTCCGTTAGGGTACGAGCACCTCATGTCCTCCTTGCTAACATAGCCTTCGATATAAAACAAAAATTGCTTCCTCTTTCCAAGTGTTCGTTTGAAATTGTTCCAGCATCGTTTTCGCTTTCAAGCAAAAAAAGATCCGAGGTCGCTGCTGAAGATTTTGGGAAGATTTTTAAGGAAAATTGAAACCCTTTTAGGATCACTCTGTTATCAGTCTGTCTGTCTGTCACGAACCTTTTTCTCAGGCACGCCTGGAGGACTCAAGTTAAATCAAGTTTAAACAGCTGGGTGGCGAAGTTGGTAGAGCGCCTGTCTTTCTATTGATTCAATTGATAGGTCTCAGGTTCGATTCCTAAAGTGGTCTAGCATTTCGAATCTGGTCCAGTCACCATTTGGCATTGGGATCAAGTTAATGGCACTATTACTGAATTAATCGACCAGCGATAGTAGTCTGACTTATTGTCGGCGTATTGTAGTGGTTGTTGTATCGGCTTAGTTCCTTTTTCGTTTTTTCAAAATAGTGATTTGTGTAGATGGCTCTGCTGTGAAAGCATAACACTGAGAGCGGGGTGTTTAGCTAAATTTTCCAAAGTTCATATATCAAACTAATGTCGAATAAAATCCTACGAATTGTGTGAAAGCTGATATTCAAAATCCTTCGTTCCATTTCGGAAAGTGAGTTGAAACCAAGTATACCTGAGTTTCTCAAACCACAAGCTCTGTGCTACTCGCATTATAAAAGTATTAAAATCCTCTTGAAGAGCGAGCAGATAATAATAATAAAAAAAGTTTTAAAAAATACCAAACAAGAATTTTCTGATAGGAACTTAATACTAATCAAAATATCGACGTAGTCAAATGATACGGCTATGTATGCCGCAGATTTTCATACTCAGAAGGAACTCAAAACTTAAAGGTTACTTCAAACAGAAGCGGGAAAAATCTTCGGGACTCGATGCCCCTGATAGACGATATATTCGCATACCTACGAGTTTGTACGGAACCGATCTTCAGCGTGTACGGCTCACACATGACCGGTTTTTTATCTTTTACTTTACTCCCTGAGAGTTTTTAACGACTCACGAGAGGTAAGGTTTTAGAAATTGTTTGATGTTGCTGCCGGGATTTGTTTTTGTCACTAGCTTCTAGGTCAAAATAAAATGAAAAGATTCAGTAGACAAGCCTTTCAAATGCAAACTACGGATCACGTTCACGGATCACGCTCGATAACATTAGCTCATATTAGCTCTTGACGGACTGAAGCATGAAATTATACATATTAAGACAACATGCTCCTCCTTCAGTAAGAACACTTCAATTCTAGATGCAAAGTTAAAAGACAGCTGAAAACTATTTAAGCAAGAAACCGACGCTTAAAACTGCAAAGCATTCGATCCGACTTTTCACGAAGAACTTTTCATTTGTACACACGTACAGCTTAATCTTTACAACAAATATTCATCGCAAGACGATGTAAATCGTATCCACCTCTTCATACATGTGTTTGTAAATATATCTTTTGTTAATAAAAGAAAACTGTCAAATTATTTCCAATTGAATGAGCAGTCAACAATTTAAACTGACATTTCTCGCTTGGCCACAATTGCAGCTACTTGCGTCGCCTAGTTGATCCACACGGCAATGAGCAACCCACACGCCAATGAAGGTCATCTACTTAGCGTCAGAATGCTCGTGAGTTCACAAGAGGGCAAGGTCGTAGCATAATGGTGTTGCAGCTAATGGAGGTGCCACTGACCACGGCTCTCGTCCAGAAACAAGTTCAACTAACAACCACTGCTCCATCGCATTCTCTTGAGTTCTTAACTCAATTATTATCAATCACTCAGATTAAAAAGTCTAGAATGGTTGTTAGCTCAAAGCAAGATTTGAGTAATTCTTTCAGGTTTATCTAGTCTCTGTGCCTTAGTATGTGCTAGACCAAAAGATAAACGATCATATTTAGGGTGATAGGGTGATATGAAGTAAACACACACGCAACAAAATTATTTTGTAAGCTCTCTAATAAGAATGACCTTGTTAAGTTAAGCGGAAATGGTCTATAATTACAATTATTTCCCAAAATGGCTACATTAGTCATAACACGGTATGCCCTTCGTGATACCCTCCAATGATATAAGTTTAGAGAAGTTATTTCCACCCCAATGCTTCCATAGAAAAACTATTTCAAGAAGGTGATATGATGTGATCCAAATAAAGCTAGTTAGCTTCCTGCCTCAGAAAATTTAAAAAGCGAAATTTTTTGAAAATTTACGTTCAAAAAAGAAAACCTCCTTGCTGAGGAAGCAACTTTAATTCACCCTGCCGTCCAAAAGTTTTTATACAAACCATTGTCCTGTACAAATAAGCGATTATAGATCTGAATAGAAGATCTAGGACTTCTAGGCTACTATCAAAAGTCAAGAACAAGATTGATCTCTTAGAGTATAACATTTTGCAAGAACTAACTCAGCTTAGAGGGATTCATATTTTATAGGTTCGAACAATAGTTGCATGGTGATACAAATTAAATTACAAACACGATCAAAAGCTCGGTCGGCAATCATAACTAGAACTGGATTGTATTTGGGATTAAAATTTGTCTGATCGTCCGGTTGGGTGGTAAAAGATCAAAGTAGACAATTCCTTTGTTGTCACACCAAACTGATGTTTCTTTTGATGAATATCAGCTTTTGATGTTGTTTGAGCTGGTTCACTTGGCTTGCTCTACAATCTTTTCCGATTGACATTGTTGCAAATAACCCAGTTTTCATCACCAGTTATCAATCGTTTTAAGAATGGATCGTTTTCATTTAACAAATCGCAGATGTAAATGCGTTGTTAAGTGATTTTCTTTCAGTTCATGAAGAACCCATAAATCGAGTTTTCGTACATAGCAAAGTTGTTTTAAGCGATTTTCAATGCATTTATGTGCAATCTCAATCTCTGCAATCTCACGTGTTGTACTGGGACGATCCGAATCGATTCTTGCTTTGATTTGGTCGTCATCAACTTCAACTGGACGACCAGAGCGTTTTTAATCTTTGAGTGAAAAATCACCAGAACAAAATTTGACAAATCAATTTCGACACTGTCGTTCTGTTAAAGCTTCGTTACCATAAACAGCACATAACTTTTTGTGAGCTTGCGATGCGTTTTTTCCTTTCCGGAAATAAAAAAGCAAAATATGACGTAAATATTCGTTTTGATGTTCCATTTTTCAACAGACACCAAACAAAAACTACACACCCGAACAAAAAAAAATGTTTTCCAGCTGACAGTTGAAGTACCAACTATCGAATAACAAAATGTGTTTGACATTTCGATTATGTCAGCAAACCTAAAAATTCAACTAAAGCCATCTATGAGTGAAATCCGCAATTACTTAGTTGCCAGCCCAATATTTACAATTAGTCATAGCATATCCGGTATCGATATTTGGGGTTTTCCATTACCCTTGTTCCCTTGTAAAAGGTTCCACTAATAATTATCTGCTCAAAATTAAAAAGGCTTTCCGTCTGAAGGTACTTGTACTGCTCGTTTGTTTTACATCAATGGGAAGCAAGTTCCAGAGAAGAACTGTCTGAACAAAAAAGCGACGAGTGGTTGCTAAAAATTTATGTCCGGGTATAATAAGTTGTAAGGTTCGAGTGATTTTACCAAACTTTAATTTTTCGAATAAATATTCTGGTCATAATTTTGTGAAGCAAAAGCAAAGTTCGAAATTTGAGAAGCGCTGTCTTATACCATAGATGTATTTAGCACAACTATTATAAGCAATATTTAGTTTCCTACTCGATTCATAGTCCATGTTTGAAAATAATTCACAGCCGTTAAGTATTTCCTCAACTGTTTCAAAGTACTTAGCCTGTTTCCAGTAAACACGAGTATTTACCTAATCATTTCCAGGGAGACGCAAGCACACGACATAAGTAAGGTCATGCTTTATGACCAAATCATAGCCCCTGGCTTCTCCTGGCATGATATGATCTTTTTTACCTTAGATTTTTAGATTTTCAGAATTAAATTAGTATTACAAAACTGATGCAAGAACGAAATAAGGCTTACAGTCTTTGGAGGCGATACAAACTTGAAACATTGCATCGTGAGTACTGCCGTTTGCATAACATAGTGGCGATGGAGATAAGAGCTGCAAAAACGATTTACTACGAAAATAAATTAAGTCAAAGTAGATCGACGCGAGATATGTGGAGAACTTTAAAAGACTTCAACATTGGGAAGGAAAAGCCTAAAGTATCTGACGACGTTGATTGCGACCTTCTCAACCGAGAATTTATCACAACGCCAACATCCCTCGCAAGTGAAACTGGGCAAAATACCTTTAAGCCATTAGAAATAAACGCCAACAATGAATCTTTTGGATTTGAAGGCGTGAGTAATACATATGTTGTCGAGGCTATTCTCGCAATTAAGTCAAATGCAACAGGCATCGATGAAATTAACTCCAGGTTCATAAAGCTTCTGCTCCCTTACATTCTGCCGTCCGTGATTCATATTTTCAATTGTATCATTACCTTTTCCAAATATCCGCCGGAATGGAAAAAGGCAAAAATCATTCCAATACCTTAAAAAGGAGGTAGTAACTAAAGACCCATTGCAATTCTGCCGTTTTTGAATAAGGTATTTGAAAAAGTAATTTTTGAACAGATTCAAACATTTTTGACACCGAATAAACTTCTCAGCAGTCGTCAGCCTGGATTTCGTCCCAAACACAGCTGCAAGACTGCGCTGTTAACAGTCGTTGATGACGTCAGAGAGTCGAGTAGCCTTCCTGATTCTTTTAGACTTTTCCAAAGAATTCGATACCGTAAATCACGTTCTGCTAAGTCAAAAAATTCAGACCATGTACAAATTTTCAAAAGGATCCGCGAAGCTTGTATACAGTTACTTACGAGAGAGATTGCAATGTGTTGCGGTTAACGCCCGGTCTTCAAGCTTCCTTAAAGTTACGAGCGGTGTACCACAAGGATCAATACTTGGACCTATTTTATTTTTCATGTACATACTATATACTGATCCATATGTATGCCGATGATGTGCAATTGTGTTTGAGTGGACCTGTAAACAATATACACGAAGTCATTGCACAAATTAACGATGAGTTGAATGATATTCTTCTCTGGGACCGATGTAACTTTCTAAGCTTGAATCCGGCAAAATCAAAAGCGCTCGCCATAAATAGGAAAGAGGTAGACACGTGTATATCGCCAAAAGTTAAACTTGGTCAAGAAATCATACCATATGTCAGAACTGCTACGAACATCGGTTAAGTTTTTAATGATATCCTCACATGGAACGACGAAAGGAAAATTCTTGCGAAAACGGCTTTACTGCCAATCTTATTATATGGATGTGAGGTTAACAGCAAGGTTGAATGTGAGAGTAAAAGAAAGCTAAATGACGTATGCAATAATTTTGCTCGTAATGTTAATGGTCTCCGAAAACTTGATCACGTATCAGATTTTTCAAAACCTCTTGTAAACTGCACGGTTGACAACCTCTTAGTTTTTCGTTCGTTATGTTGTTTGCATGATACGTTCAGACACATCAATCTTATTACCTTCACAAAGGACTTTCGCCTTTATTCGAACAAAACACTCGTGTCTAAACTCAGAGCGCCAATTCTTCGTCCATGCTATCCGCCTGTGGAACTGCCTGCCCACCGAACTGAGAGGAGTGAGATATCGGAAACACTTTAAATCTCTACTTTTGAGTCACTTGGTCAGTTCGTATAGTTAGTAACCATCTAACGTTAGTTCTTTTTTCTTATCTGTTCTGCTATTTCTCTTCTTTTTATATACTTCTTGCTCGTTTAGTTTAAGTTCTGTTTAATTGCTTATTAAATAAATTTTAAATTTCTTCAATGATTTAATAAGATTAATAATAATTTTAACTATAATTCACTTTTTTTTTCCTAGTTTTACAATATTTGTTAACTTAACCTTAAGGCTTTCACTAATTTATAAGATTCATCTTAATGTGTAAAGCGATTACAAATACAAAGTATGATAGGCAAAATATAAGAAACAACAAGACTGAGCGATTTGAAAATTAAAGACAAGCAAGGACGACGTTTGTTTCGAGGTCGGCTGAAGAAAAGATTTCTTTCAAGATTCAAAGATGGCAATGGTTACAGAACTTTGGAGACCTTATCCGTATCGATTGAATCGGGAATAAATTCATAGGCTGTAAAGTGGAATCATAAACGCGATCAAGGGGTAACAGATACCCTTTTAAAGGGGATGCCAGCATGTGCATCGGTGCATATTAGTTTTAAGTTTTTTTAAATTGTAATGAGAAGGAAATACCATAACTGAGAGAGAAATATCAGCTTAACTGTACGAACGAAATAGGGCTTCATGGGGTAATGAAGAGCATTCCTCAAGTGAAATTCATGAAATCAAAGTCATGTAGCAAGCCTCTCGGCTCGAGAAGTTACGTCCGAGATAATGCGAGTCGATAAAACTTTGCAAAATTTTTATCGTCATCAAATATTATCGTTCGACTCCATCGAGCAGGCACATGATGGTCTTTGGAGCACCTTGCCTATCATATGAGTTATACTCCAGTTTATAATAATTTTAAACTTTATTAAACTCAGCCTGATCCGGTGAAGTATTCCTTATACCGCCAGAGAAAATCTTTCAGCATATTTTAACGCCATCGGTTGAATGTTTCATGGTCCTCAATCCGATAAAGCATTCTTTCGAGAGACTCAAACATCCAAAGTCCAACACAGGTAGACGTTTAAAACAAGTCAAATACAAACAAAAAAAAATCCAAACGATTTAAAATAAATTCTTGATAGATCTTAAATGAAAAAAAAAATGTTTAGCAAATCTTTCATGAGCTGTCCTTCAACTTCAATTTCTTTGAAAACCAAGTCATTGTAATATTTTATCTAAAAAGGAACTAGATGCATCTTAGCCTCGTAGTGTTAAATAACTACGTGACAATCAAACACCAGATTAATCATATACCAATTAGAAAACGTAGCAACATAATATTAAGTCAAAATCGCACATCATGATGCCAAGTCTAATAAAAACATTTAATAATAAAAGTTTATTGCATTAACAACCACCAAATTGTTGTCTTTGTGTAATTTATTAAACATTAAAAAAGAATGAATACCCACTAACTAGTCAAGCAACAATCTCATGACCATTCTAAACTCATGGCTTCTATCGATCGCGCAAAATCTTGTTTGGCAAAGCTTACCTTCCAATAAGTAAATAAAACTTCTACATAACCAAAACCGTATTCAAGATTCCATTACCATTACCATTACCGCTGTAACACTTTTATCTTCGATTCCATCATTTATCCCCCCATTCTGGGTTGGTCCACATTCAAGCCTCTAGAAGTGCTACATAGAAAAACTCGCATATATGGCAAATGTCAGATCTTTAAACCTGACCTTGCTCAACGTCAGTGGTTTACCACGCCGTCGTAGTGTCGTGTGATAGCTGTCTTAAAACTGGTTCTAAGAACTGTGTCATTATTACTGACCCAAAGCCATGATGCTGAAGCTAATACTGCAACTTTATATCCACACAAGATCATAGACAGTGACAGTGTGAGTGCAGCATTGTGTAATTATAGATACTCAACTAAAGATACGCAGATACTTTGTCTTTTAGCAAAATGATTCCATTTTATTCGTTTTATTCTTCACTTAGCCACGGGCTTTTGCAACAAATGAATAACCCTTCAAAAATGTTTTTAAATATTATTTCCTGTAATAAAGTTTTTTTTTTTTTTTAATTTTGATTTTGAGACTAAGACTCAGCTGAAAGTTGAACTAGTTTTAACCAGAATCCCTCCTTTGGTGCGAGTGCAAAGCCATTCGAATGGAGTTTCAGCGGGATTGTACTCTTGGCTGCAGCCTCAATTTCGAACTCACTCACCAGGTAGAATAAAATGGCCTTGGCCTCTAGCAGAGCAAATCTAGAACCTAGTAGGAAATAAAAGTTTAAACAAAAAAAAACAAATTACAACTTTTTAGATTCATTACGATACCTATACAGTTCCTTGGTCCAAGTCCGAATGGCAAGTATGTAAAAGGCTGAATGTTGGATTTGTTCTCGTCGCTAAATCTTTCCGGGTCGAATTTCAACGGATTGGGATAGTATTTCTCGTCCAAGTGTATACCGACAATGGGTATCCAAATGCTTTCGCCAGCCTTGATCTCGAACTCGATGTCGTCGTCCTTATAGGTGAAGTCTTTATTACACTGTCTGTCACTGACAACAGCTGGTGGCCACTTGCGCAGAGCTTCTGAAATAACCATGTCCATGTATTTCATGCCTTGCAGGGTTTCATATGAAAGGGGCTTTCCATCGAGTGAATCTTTGACTTCGACGATTTCCTGACGTAATTTCTCTTGGCAATCAGGGTTCTCCATTAGTTCGTGCGCAGCGAATGCCATCAACAGTGCTGTGGTTTCGAAACCGGCAAAGAAGAACAAAAAGAATTGAGCAACGATCTCCTCATCAGTCCATTCCCGATTAGTCACCGGCTTGTGATCTTCGTTGTTGTTGATATACACACGCTTGGCCTCCATCATCATGTTTATCATATCGGGACGCATAATTTTGTTCTTTGCCCGATAATCCATAGTGTCGAGGACAATACGCATGAAATAGTCTGTGTCCTTTTTATCGAAAAGTCTTATCTTAAGAAGCTACAAAGGAAAATTTTCTCTAATCAATCGATTCCCCTCTAATCTTAGCTACTTACCCTCATAATGTACTTGAAATTGGAATACATGAAGAACTTAAGATTCTGCCAAGTTGTGAATTTTGTGACCTTTTTTCCCATCTGATAGAACTCGTTCATCTCGTTCTTGAATGTGTTGATTTGGAGGCCAAAAACTGCCGAGGCAATTGCATCATTGGTAAAGCGTGTGAAGTAGTCTTTGATGTTCAACTCAAGCCCGCTCTTAATCTGCGGATCCTTTTTAAGAAACTTCATCGATTCGTGAGCTACCTCATTGATGAGGGTAAACATTTGACGCATTTTACTGCCGGTAAATACTGGGCTCACAGTCGACCGCATATCCTTCCATTTGTCATTCCGCATGGAAAACAATGAGTTTCCAAAGAGACCGCCATCCTCGTCGCTGAAGATCGTGCGATGGTTGACGAAGTGATCGAAATCCTTGATCGTAATTTGCTTAACAATGGCCGGATCACGAATGCCGTAAACCGGAGTGCGCTGATCAAAGATGCCAAAAACTCTGAAAAGATTAAATAAAATATAGAAAAAGTATCTATAAGCTTCACAAATTTGGGATATAAAGGGTGGGTCATATGCTGACTTGATTTTTGGCTCATATGTTGTTATTTTTAAGACGCTGGTTTACTAATAGATAATCGTGCAGAAAACAGAGAAAATTGCACCAAAGCTATAAGCAATTATCATTCTTCAAGTTTTAGCATTGCCACCTCGGCGGCAATATTTGAGGTCAGGAATCGGTCCATTTTTCTTCGAAGACGGCAAGGAAAGAAATGGAACAGTAAATGGTCAAAGCTACTGATATTGTGGATTGTGTTTAAAAATTTTGACTCAACAGAGTTTTGGTTCCAGAGAGATGTGGCACACTTAGCTTGATGCTTTACGGACGGTAAAGTTTTCCTGAAAAAGGGGCCGGTTTTACCGAGTTCAATGACGATACCATGGCAAATAATATCAACGCCAGTGAAACGACAAATCCCATGTATATATCGAAGGCTGATCTCCAAGGCATCTTCGAATCACTGAAGAAGAAAAAATCAATGGGAATCGACGGAATATCGAACATTGTGCTTCAGCATCTTCCACCAGAAGCGATAAATATTAACACCATCCTCTTTTACAATGCCCTGAATAATGAATATTTTCCAACACATTGGAAGACGGCGGTTGTGCAACCCATCCCTAAACAAGGCAAGGATATCTCCAATACGGAAAATCTCCAGTCCATAAGTCTTCTCCAGAACATCAGTAAGGTTTTTGAGAAAGTGGTACATAGAGTCCTGCTTAGTTGGATTGAGGACAAAAATATTATTCCGGATAATCAATTTGGTTTCAAGGCGGGGCATGATTGCATTCATGTCGCGTATAAGCTAGTATCAGATATCCAATGGAACAAGAGTAAGAAACAATGCACTGGTGCCTGTCAAGTCGACCTGGAAAAGGCTTTCGATAGTGTATGGTTAGAAGGACTCTTTTAGTTGTCATGGCATGGTGAAAAATGGCAAATTAACTTCTCTTGGGTTATTTAAATTAATAAATGGTCTGCAACAGGGGGCTGCCATTTCGCCGATCCTCTTCAATATATTCACCAGTGACCTTGTAAGATCCGTTTCCTCTGCCATAGCGTACGCAGACGACTTAATAGCAGGTCCGAAGATCGAAGGCATTAGAAATCCCCTGCAGCGTGACTTCGAAGAGATCCAGCGATTTTGCGACGACTGGAAATTAAAGATTAACTTTCGGAAATGCGAAACTATGTTGCTTAGATCACCGTTGTCTGGGGCCTCTAGGGATACCATCAAGAATTGGCGAAAGCTCTCAATTATGGGACCGCACGGGCAGCCATTGACAAGTCGAAGTGTAGTTCGATATCTTGGAATTTGGCTGGACCAGTGTCTGTATTTCAACAAAAATATAGGTAAATAGACTATTCTATCCCAACGAGGTCCTATACAATAGGGCAGACATTATAAGAGTGGATAATTGTATTATAAAGCTGACACGAAATCACGTTGCAAGAGCAATGAACTCGGTCAATAATCTGATCTCCGGGGCTTTCTACCCAAATGATCTGTATCATAAAAGTGTGCGCCTTAACGGCTGTGTCCCCCCATAGGCCTTCCTCCACCTAGACTCGATAGGTCTGATCCAGAATAGATTAGCGGTTCCGCTTTGAACGAGACGTCGCCAACAGTTCCGCGGAGAGTCTTCGGCTCAGTAGGGCGGTTTCAGACCGAGATATGATAGAAGTAGTACACAAGTAGACAGCACCGACAATTCTGGTAGCTGACAGAGCGCAGGGAATGAACTCTTTCGCCGCATCCTCCCACCGACGAGTTGCCCACAAGGGCAAGCACAAGGTAATGGAAACACATGACAACGAATCTATATGCCGGAATGCCGTGGATTATTTCGAAAATTTGTTGTGAGTCCGAAGCTATACTTTTCGACCATTCTGCCGAAGTGGTTTTCATTATCGATTTTATCGTTGAAATCCTCAAGTATGATTTGAACGTAATATAGTTCATCTGACAGATTCCGTAAGCGCCGTTCGAAAGTTCGAAAAATTCACCTAGCCTGCAGTTTCGCCAATGGGACATGTGCACATATGAAATTGAAATTGAAGACTTTTCCCTCGATGCGGATCGCAGTCAGGCGGATCACAGTCAGACGATTGCTTGTCGCCTTCCGTTTAAAATCATTTTCACATGAGGAATCCGCTAGATACTGGCATAAAGGGTGATCTTATATCACGTCATCATCATCAAAATACACTCTTTCAGAAGTGAATATTTTTTGAGCCATCAAGGGAAAATGCGTCAGAATTCATCACGTGCTTCTTAAATGTGTGCGCATTTATTCCAGGCCTACAAAATTTTTTTTCCAAATCATTTAATTCCATTTTTTTTACAAACAATGTGCAACACTCAATAAACTAAGTATTACAAATAACACACTTATGCTATACTCAATGTACTTCATTCATTCAGGGTGCAGGGTGCTCTTAAATTGTGTATGCCAATTTATAACTACCCATTCAATATGAGTACTCTGCACTAACTGGTTTCTTGATAATGGGTGAAAAGCTTACTTAGTAATCGTATGCAGATTGATTCAATCATAGCTGAATCCAGACTGAAACATTTGAATTGAGATTCAAGACATTCATTGCAGATGTTTACTTCTAAAAAGCACTTGAAGTATTCTTTGAAACAAGTGGAAATATAAACTTGAGAAGAAATGAAGCACATTCAGTCACCGTTCTTAAAGTTAATAAAGAGCATGGTCGACATGTTCTGACTTCGAAAGAAATTTTTTTTTACTAAACTGCCCACTGATAGGGGTCCCTTTCCACTTGCGCGCGCCACCTGTGTCGCAGTCTTCCTCTACTGGGCCGTCCCTCGGATCAGAAGACTTTCCGGGCCGGGGCATTGGTTTTCATCCGTTCTTCATGACTTAGCCATCTCAATCGTTGGATCTTCACTCTTCTGGCTAGGTCGATGTCACTGAACAGCTCGTATAGTTCGAGATTGTATTTTCTCCTCCACTCAGGGTCTATGCAGACAGGACCGAAGGTCACCCGAAGAACCCTCCTCTCGAAGCAACCAAGAGCAGCTTCGTCCGGTCTGGACAAAGTACATGCCTCCGCGCCGTATAGCAGGACTGGGACGATTAAGGTCTTATATAGTTCTACCTTGGTTGTTCGAGAGAAGGCTTTGGATATCAATTGCTTTCTCAGCCCATAGAAGCAACGATTGGCAAGAGTAATTCTTCGTCTGATTTCAGCGCTTGTGTCGTTGTCTGAATTGAAAGCGGTGCCAAGGTAGACAATGTCCTTGACTACCTCAAAGTTATAGCTGTCTACTTTGACGTACTGTCCGAGACGTCGGTGTTGGGAGTCCTTTCTTGTTGACAGCATATACTTTATGTTGCCCTCATTTACCGTCAAACCCACTTTCTATGCCTCATCACAAACGTGCCATTGACATCACGCTGCGTTCTTCCAATAATAGTTGGATGGACTTCTGAAAGATTGATCCTTTGAGGTGTGCGTGCGAGTTTTGAACAATTCTTTCAAGAATAATGTTGAAGAAGTCGCATGACAGCGCGTCGTCTTGTCTGAATTCTTTTTTGATACCCAAAGTCTCGGTTAGGTCTTTTCCGACCTTGAGGGATCAGCGTGTATTCTCCATCGTCATCATTCACAAACGGCGGACGAGTTTGGTAGGGATGCCAAAACTAGACATTGCGCTGTATAGCTCGTCTCTATAAATGCTGTCATACGCGGCTTTGAAATCGATTAAAAAGTGGTGGGTATCGATCTGTTGATCCTGAGTTTTTTCCCAGATTTGCCGTAGTGTGAATATTTGATCTATTGTTGATTTCCCTGGCCTAAAGCCACACTGGTATGGACCAACCAGGTTGTTGACGAACGGCTTTAGGTGCTCAGGCAACATAGCAGATAGGATCTTGTAGGCGATGTTTAGAAGACAATTCGCCATTCAGAGGGTCTCCCGTTTTGTGGATTGGGCAAACAATGCTGAGGTTCCATTCATCGGGCATGCTTTCCTCCGACCAAATTTTACAGATGAGTTGGTGCATACTCCTTGCAAATCATAGCCTGTCGCTTTGAAAAGCTCGGCAGGTAGGCCGTTAGCTCAGGCAGCCTTGTTGGATTTGAGTTTAGATATCGCCATCTTCACTTCATTCAGGTCTGGTGGACGGAATTGTTCATCTACATCGTCCCTTTCATTCGTGTTGAATGGTTACTTCATTTTGTTCAATAATGTTTTACTTTTAATGTACTAGTATAGTGTTATTTTAATTGAACCTAAAAAATTAAAATACTTAATAAAAACTCATTGTTATGGATTTTGAATTTTTATAAATTAAGCTAAATAAAAAAACCTTATAAGGAAACAACAATTTTAGATTCCCAGGCTTTCGGAATTCAAAATTTTAACATAACTCCGCGTGTCGATGTATTCCATTATTTGAAGAAAGATCAGCACATTTTTTCGTCACGCGTTGACCAATTTTGCATCATCAATACATCCAGTGCATCAATCTCGGTTTCAGTCCCCATTTGGGATCGAGGGACCTACATAGCCACAGCTGCCTTCTTTATACGGTCTTGAATGTTTCGTTTCCAGTTTTTTTTGCTACCTAATAAAATGAACTAGGCATTTTGGCTTGACTAGTGAAACTTAATTCGTTATTCTTCATTTTTGGTGGGCTCTTTTGAGATATTTTGTATCTTCTTGTGAACAGTACGAGCTTTATTTTAGACGGGTTGACATCTTAGGTCTAGATGTCCACTTTGTTAGCTTATTTAGCGAAGTTTCCATAATGGTATGAAGAAATTTTCCTTTTACATTGGCTATTGGCTTGCAGCCGATATGACTAATCTAACTAATCGGTAATAACTTTTCTAATTATTTTTATTTATTTATTTATTTATTTATTTAATACTTTTTTACAATTAAGTTTTAAACGGCAAATGCAATGAATAAGTATACAGGTGAAGGATAAGTATTCTGTAAAAAAGTATCTGCAGTCTGTTGTTCTTAAACGAGAGCAGATTCACAAGCAAAGAAATTAAAAAAATTAAAGTACAAATTGAATGAGTGGGTACATTAAAGATAAGCATAAAAACAGTGTCAAAAATTAAAAGATGATAAGTAATAGAAATTTACATTGATAGCAATGAAGATAAAAACAAAAGAAAAAAAAATAGAAAGAAAGTAATTAAAATACAAAATTAAAAATAAAAATTAAAAACAAAAATTGACAAAAATTGGCTATGTCAAAACACAACGCAGGTCAAGAACATCTTTGTAGTTTAATTCTAAAAGCCATGATAACATTTGTTTAAGGAAACTAGTCTCATAACGTATAAGTCTTATATTATAAGGGAGCTTGTTCAAAGGTCTAGGAGCGGTTGACGTAAAGAAGTTAAAGAAGAAGTCGGTAGTCAGATGAGCGTGTATTGAATAAATAGTCAGATATTTTGAAGAATTCCTTTAAAACATAATAGCAATATTAATGTTTCTAGGGTAAAATTTTTAGGTTTCTATAAAGCTCTAGGCTTAACATGATTGTTAATGTTTTTGATTAATGTGAAGAGGAAATATTTTATTATAGTGAGTTCCGCCCCCACGAAGATAGACCATATTCGAATGCACTAGACCATGATAAATACGCTTAAGAAGATCGTGTGAACAACAAGGCTTTAAAAAAATATAAAAATATGTATATAAAGTATATGAAGAAAAATGAAGACAAACAGATAAAATATAATTTTCAAAACAAACTTTCAGGTTATAAAGTAAAATAAATAAGTGTTTATTTTACTCATGTTTATCCTGTAACTCTAATGCTCATTTGACGTATTCCCTACAAAATGCCGAAAGAGTGCTTCAAGTGTCAAGAGAGTGTAACATAGCCTTCTTATACCAAGAGGGATGGCATTCCAAAGTCGAATGGCACGAATGAAAAAAATGACGCTCAGAAGAGGAATAATAGTAAAGCGGAGGGACTAAACTAAAAGTTCGATTCGATTGCGAGAAATTTAGCTTTTCATAAAGATACGATGGTTGTTTGCTGGTGATGACTCTATGAAGGCATTTGATCATACAAAAGTCGAGATGCTGATTAATTGAACATCCAAGAATAGATCTCGAAAGCCGTGAAACAAAATATTGTCAAACGCAACGTTAAGCCTTCTTTTGGTGTTTGAATTGACGCAACAATAATAATGGGGGCCAGTAACGCCTTAGCTAGTTTTAATCTCGTATTGAATAGGGTGTTTCTTGTTTCTTGATGCTTGATAGATTTCTCAGCGATCCGTAAATTTTTTCTATAACTGTATTATAATGATAGTCCCAACACAATTTTTCGTCGAACCAAACGCCAAGATTTTTGGCCTTACTCACAAATTCAATTGGTTCACTATCCAGGAAAACTTTAGGGAGCCTTGCAAAATCAAGTTCATTTCTATCGACTACTAAGCACTTGGATTTGCTAGGGTTGATTCTCAAAAAAATTTCGCTAGTCCAAACAAGAATATTGAGAAGGTCCTTGTTAAGTTTAGTAACAGCAGTACCAACGCCACCTTCTTAACAATTGATGTACAGCTGCATATCGTCTACGTACATATGTATCTTTGCTTTTTTTTTATAGAACTGAAGAGTAATGGGCCAAAAATTGATCCTTGAGGTACACCTGTTGTTGTGTCTACAAACTCAGACATACCATTTTTAGTAAAAACTGGTTGTTTCCTACCATAGAGGTACGAGTGAATAAAATTCGAAGCAGACGAAGAGAAACTATACATAGATTTAAGTTTGCTTACAAGTTTTCTATGGCTCTCCATATCAGAGGCCTTGGAGAAGTGTAAAAGTGCTAAAAAAAGTGATTTGATTTCTGTCCATGGCAACTCGTATGTCATCCGCACGGAACGTTGACGGGAGCTCGATTGATTAGAACATAATAACTTGCTCCGTTGCAGGAAAGCAGATATTTGTTGGTGTATCAACATCTCCAACACCTTGGACAGGAAAGGTAATATAGCAATCGGCCTGCATTCCGCTGAAGAATTGGGCATTGCTTTCTTTTTTAAAACTGGAGTAATTTTCGCCTGTTTCCAAGAGCGCGGAAATGTGGAAGTTGTAATTAAGGAATTGAAAATTAGAGTAACAGCGGTGAGCGTATACGGGAGTATCATTTTTACAAAAATCGGATGTACTTGGACCAAGCCAACCGCCTTTGACCTGATTTTCATGACAGCTCGTGCTACTTCTTCGTAGTCCATAGTCTACTTCTATATCACTATACTTAAAAAACTTAATTTTTTTTGTTGTCACTTATAACAATTTTGTGTATTTTGAACCAATGACTCAGTGCTTCAATAACATGATTGATGTCAGCACAAAGATTCAATGGTGAATTGTTAGTGAAAACACACTTCATATCATCTGTGAATGCAATGACTTTGCTATGATATTTAAGTCAAAAATAATGAATTTATAAATATAAGAAATAGAACAGGACCGAGAACAGAACCTTGAGGAACACCTACAGAGACAGAACGCACGGAACTATGAACACCACTAATTTTAACTCTTTGTACTCTATTGGATAAGTAAGAACGAAACCAATCATTAGTGATGGGCATAATCGAATGATTTTAATAATCGAGATATAAGTCTTCGAGTGATTTAAAAAATCGAATGATCATTCGAAATATGAGAATTATTAAAATAGAAAAAATAAAATGTGCTTTTCCATTACTGGTCCTTGAATTTAATGTTTACTCTGTGCAAAGTGCCATTAATAAATAATAAATGATTTAAATTTTTTAATACGCAATATTTTATTAAAAAAAAAGGAACAGATTAACTCAGCAAACATTAAAAATAACACAATGTACAAAAATCAAGAATAAAGAAGACAACAAAAAATATCATAAATTAAAAAAGCATAATGCATTTTTTTAAATTTTTACAAAATAAATAAGAGAAAAAAAATCAAAAACTGCATTTCTTGCACATATCCCAATTGAAAAATACAATCACAAAATATATAAAAAAAATAGACTCTTGGATCTTAGTAATTATTTGCATTAAAATTGTTCACTTTAGAAAAAATAACTATTCAGAAATATGATTTTATCTAAGTTTTTATCCAACAGACGGTTTCGGCGTTCATTGGTAAGCTGTCCTGCTTTGGAAAAAACTCTTTCTGAAGGCACCGATGTAGCTGGTATGGCAGAATATTGCAAGTAAAGTTTGTAAAGTTCTGGCAAAGAGTTTTTGTGTAGCTTCCAAAAATTGAGTGGGTTCTCTTCTCTTCTCTTAAATCGGAATGTATGGCAATTCCATATACTGCCTTATCATTTAACTAATCGTTGTTCCTGGAGTAACCACAGTCTGCACTTTGGCCACCTTTTGCTCAAAATAATTCCATAAGGAATCCTTATCTTTTTCTTCTGGGATTGTTTTAGAAGAATTTGATGATGATGCCACTCTTCCATCGATTTCAATACGGTTTGAAAAAAGACTAGTAAGCTCCTCTTTGATCTACTTTTGAGCATTTTCGGCATTTTCATCAAAGCTAAAAGCAGTTTTTTTAAGTTTTGGGTCCATTAGTGTTGCTTTCGAAGGCATTGTGCTATTTTCGAAATCACTGAAACGTTTTCCTAAAGTGAGTAATAAACCGTTCTGAAGTTCAAGGCCTATTTCTGTTTTGGGCTTTTGTTTTTTTTTTTTTTTTATTTGTACACCTCCTATCAAAGGAATCACAAGCGATAGTGTTGGAAATTTTTCGCCAGAAAGTTCCTTTTGCTATCGTATCTAAAGGTTTCATAAGCGGAATGCAATCCTGAATAGTTTCCAAATCAGATGCAACTAAGAATTCAGGTGCTCTTGGCAAATCAGTTATTGCAACTGAGAGTGGATCTTTTAATTCCAACAACCTTTCTATCAAGATAAATGAGGAATTCCACCTGGTAACAACATCTTGATTAATTTTGAGTTGTGTAAGTGCCATGGTTTCTTGTGCTTTTCTCAGTTTTTCGGTTGCTTATACGCTATGCTTAAAATGCCCCCCCAGTGGCCTACATTTTTTCAACAAATCCGAGAATACCGTTGGCCCCAATAGCTTCGTTTACACTTAAGTTAAGTGTATGTGCCACCCAAGGGTGTGCATTTTTTTTTCAAATTTGTTGTTATCGCTTTTTTGATATTTGCGGCGTTGTCTGAAACAATGGTCACAATTTTGTCAGCAATGCACTATTCGCGGCAGACATTCTCTAAAACATAGGCAACATTCATGCCTGTATGCGACTCCCGCATTTCTCTTGAACAGGTGAGTACAGCTTGTCATTAGAATAAAAATGACAGGTAACAGTAAAGTACGATTTTTTACTGTCCGAACTCCACATATCCGCTGTTATTGCGACATAGTCGGTTGACAATAACGTTTTCCTTATTTTTTCCGAAATGTCCTCATACAAGTTCGGGAGTAATATCGTCATCAAAGACTTTCTGTTTGGTAGATTGTATAAGGGTTGAAACATTTTGGAATACTCAAGGAATCCCAAATTTTCGACAATTGAAAGTGGTTGGTAGTCCGTGACTATCATTTTGAGCAAACACGCATCAATTTTCATTTTATCGCTTTGCGAAAATTCCCTTTCCTTTACTCCATAGAGTCGCATTTGCTTACTATTTTTGTGACTTACCTTAACCAGTGGGAAAGATGTTTCTTCATCATCTTGAGCAGATCTTTTTCCGGAACTCGTTGTAAAAACAGCTCCGCTGGTTGAAGGGACATTCTGCTGTAGTAAAAGTGCAGTATTTTGAGGTTCTTCAGTACCCATTTCATCCATCCATTGAACAGGATGTAATCGAAGAAGATGTTGCCTTAAATTTGTAGTGTTACCAAATAATTTAAGTTTGTTTTTGCATATTTTGCAAGTTGCAAACTTATTCTCATCTTTTTGAAAAAAACTTCCAAACGATTGACACTTTTCCACCAGGTTTCATGTTGTTTTTCAGTTACACAGAATATCTGCATAAAGCACATGATCATAAAGATAACAAAATCAATTGACATAAATTAAATTGCCATTCAAAACATAGATCCAATTGTAATCAATAACACTTAAAATATTCCAAAAGCCAAACAAAAACAAAGACAAGGCTGGACCAGAAGAAAAATTCAAAAAGTAAGCCGCTACGGGAAAATGTCATACATACATTCAAAAACGAGCAAATAGTAAATATTATCAACCGAATGATCACTCGAGTTCAGCACTCGGATGATTTCATATAACTTCAACTTCAACTCATCTGTGTTCGAGTTCCAGATAAGCATATTGTGTAATTCATTCGAGTGAGAACGCATAGGGCAGGGCATATTTTCTTTTCCGGTTTTCCGGGACTCATCATTCCTCGACCTGCCGAATCTTTTTCAATACGATTGCCCCTACGCTGAACAACAACCCTCGTTTCCTTGTTGCATTTACATTTCACTACAAATAAAAGTCGGCTATGTTCTTCTTCTTTCGAATACTCAAAGTTTTATAACCACGTTGATTTTTTGAAAAAGAGTAAAGTTTTTTCATCGGAGAGCAAAAACTACCCGAATCAGTTGTAATTAAAAAACAAAAATGAGAAAAACTTACTCATCAAGTACTTACGGCAAGTCGATTGCAACTTACCAACGAAAAACGAAAAAAAAAAAATTAAACTTATTTACGCAAACTTTAATTCTACTAAAACTTCACAACTTCCAGCATTCGGTTTCCTGAGTTAACCTAACCACACTCAATATTTCTTTTTTGCTTTTCGAGGCATCTTCGCATGTGTGTGTGTGGGGGAGGTGGTACTATTCGTCTTCAAAGACGAAGTTTCGCATGATTGTTCTCAAAGTGCCTTGGCATAAAAGGTGAGAACAAGAAAAAGAAAACTTTGGCATCAAACCGTCATTGTTCCCAATCGTGTGACTTACGGCAAATAGTTATGCGACATATTGTCGTTGCTGTCAAGGACTCTTCCCCCTCCCAAAAGAGAAAACAAGAAAAATAAAGCACTTGTTCGTTGTTTTTTTTTTTTGGTTTTTCTTGGGTTTCTGGCATCATTGTGATGTGTCAATGCTCCTCCATTGTGCCGCATCCAAACAACCAACTGGGCATGTAACAATTTAAGCTAAAACGACGCTCAACTAATGACGATGATTAATCTGACAGCCCTGCGAGTACTTACAACAGTGTTCGCTTTGTGTTCGACTTGTCCGAAGAAGAAACAGAAAACAGGCTTGCTTCGCGGGTTGCCACTCCGATGCCACTTGAAACCAACAAGCACCGAGAATACAGATCATTCAATTTGTCCAAATGTCTAATCTGGTTGTTTTCGTTTTAACGCTTCCGGTTATAAGTTTGGTTTATTTTTATTCCAATTAAAGGCTCTCAGATTCACTTAGCTCGTGGTAGATTCCAGCAACAAGTTGTAGGGTAGCCGCAATACCGTTGCGTTATGCCGTCAAATTACTCATGATTGCGTATCTGTATCTGTATCTGTATCTGACGAAAGCTTTGTTTTGGTCGGAATAAATAACTTGCATAGGAAAGTGATATGACATTTTGGGCAATTAATGTGCAATAAAATTGAAGAATGTGTTAACAGTTTATTACTTTTTAAGTGGAGCTTGAATTGTTTGCATATTCAAGGTGATTGAGCAGCGTTAATGGTAGGAAACAAGTTTCGTTTTTTGTTTCTGTTTTATTATTTACAATTGCCGGCATTATGATCTGATTAATTCAAAACAAAAGTGAAACCATAACAAAAGATAAAAAACGAAATGAACTTGAAAATTAAGTCTTTGAAATTTTCAGACGTTAGTGTAAAGGGTGTTTTTTGTTTGTTTTTTTAAAGGAATAGATGTTTAAGTTTATTTTGGTCAATGGTCACCGCAACTATGTTTGATGAAGGCAATCCTATCGGTCTAATTTGGCGTCAGTTTTCAAATCATAGTCGGCCTTAGTTTGGCAATAACTCGCGGAATGTTGGCTTCAAAGTTGTCAACTGTAGCTTGACAAATCTTATGACCTAATAGAACTACCGGTTGAAAATGTCGTTATTGCAGACAACGTCTTTTCTATTACTCTGAGGTGAATTTTTACCATGACAGCTGTCAAATCAGAAACTTCATGTCATTGTCTAATTATTTCAGTCTAGGTTATTGGTCATTAGTGAAAACACACAAGTTTTTGTAAAGCAGTAAAATGACTACATTCATGCCATTAAAACAACATTTGCGGGAAGTTTTAATATGCTTCTTTCATTTAAAGAAAAAAGCAACCGAAGCGCATCAATTGCTGACCGAAGCTTACCCGAGCTATACTATAGACGTTAGAATGTGTCAACGGTTGTTTAAGCGGTTCAAAGATGGTGATTTCGACACCGAAGACAAAGAACGCCCCGGCAAGGTGAAAAAGTTTGAAGACCATGAATTGGAGGCATTGCTCGATCAAGATCCGTCGCAACCGCAAGAAGAACTTGCAAAATCACTTGGCGTCGCTCAGCAAACCATTTCCGATCGTTTGAAAGCAATGGGAATGATCCGAAAGGTAGGACATTGGGTGCCCTATAAATTGAAGCCACGAGACGTCGAACGCCGATTTTGCATGTCCGAAATGCTGCTGCACAAAAAGAAGTCTTTTTTGCATCGAATCGTCACTGGTGATGAAAAATGGGTCGGGTAACGTATGGATACCCCGGACATGCCTCAGCATCGACCGCCGTTCAGAATATTCATGGCCTGAAGGTTAGGCTGTGCATTTGGTGGGACCAGAAGGGTGTTGTGTATTATGAGCTGCTAAAACCGAATGAAAAATCACAGGCGAGGTCTACCGACGACAATTGATGCGTTTGAGCCGAGCACTGAAGGAAAAACGGCCGGAAACGGTCGCAAGACACGATAAAGTTATTTTGCAACATGACAATGCTCGGCCACATGTTGCAAATGTCGTCAAAACTTAGCTTGAAACGCTCAAATGGGATGTCCTACCCCACCAGCCGTATAGTCCAGACCTTGCGCCATCCGATTACTATCTCTTCCGATCGATGCAACATGGCGTAGCTGACCAGCACTTCCGTCATTTCGATGATGTCAAAAAATGGATCGATTCGTGGATTGCGGCCAAACCGGTCGAATTTTTCAGAACGGGTATCCATGAGTTACCAGAAAAATGGGAAAAATGTGTGGCTAGCGATGGACAATGCTTTGAATATTGAATTTATATCTATTTTTCCTCAAAAAAGCATTGATTTTC
This sequence comes from Orthonevra nobilis, assembly GCA_963555765.1. Classification (NCBI taxonomy): domain Eukaryota; kingdom Metazoa; phylum Arthropoda; class Insecta; order Diptera; family Syrphidae; genus Orthonevra; species Orthonevra nobilis. The sequence continues at coordinate 7,200,232 of OY743225.1, forward strand.
GAAAAAAACGACATTTTCAACCGGTAGTCCTATAAGGTGACCATGTGAGAGGTCTATTTCTTGATATGATTCGTTCATCATATGTTTGCCACAATAAAGGGTTTTTCCCCGCAGTGTGACACATTTCATTTTTTTTCATTTCATTTTATTTATTCATTCATTTTATAATTTCAACATACAAACCAGGACAATTAATAACATAAAAGGAACAAATAATAGTGACCATTCTTTAACTTTGCGTCTTCCTGCTAAAACCATTGTTTTCTTAGAGCAATGTTTTTTGCTTCATGACGGAAACGTTCATATTTGGAAAATGGTATGAAAACCACACTAAAGTCACTGTGTTCTGCTCGATAAAAAGTGTTTTCGATATCATCGTGAACCAAAAATCATTTGATCAATTTGATGGCAAATTGTTGGTTCAACTAATATTTGATTTTCATCTCATTCACCAAATACAAGACGCTTCAACGGGTATAGTTCTTAACCTTTCCCCAAAATCTTCCGCGCGGACAGGCAGAGAGAGGCTTCTGCGTTAAATGCAGCATGAGCTCACGTTGGAAAAATATAGCATAGAATGCAATTTTCGGAAAACAAAACTCCCAACGACGAATTCTTATAAATGTCAATGTCAATAAAAAAGCACGAAAATGAAAATGTATTAAAAACAAAGAGTAGTTCCTTCCCCAGCGTCTCTCAAGCTTTTGAGAAGGAACGGCCATTAAGCTTGCTGCAAGCTAAGAAAGGTTATTTCGATTTCAAGTCGAAACTGATCACCTTTTCGCTGTCATGTGATTTCCTCCACCTTTTTCTCGAAAAGCTGTAAGGATACGCAGACAATATCCGATATCACCACTAGAACCCAGCGTGTCATTTTTTGAACACTTCACGACCATTGAAGAAGACGACACATGCAGTCGTCACGATTGGAAGAGTTCCGATGAAGTCGTATTATATGAAATCGATGCAACCTCAGATTTGGGAATCGTGATGAGTCTTAATGCTTTGCTTACGAAGATCGAGTTCTATAAAGTAACGTCACAGTATACCTAATGGACGCGAGGATGGTACCGTCATTCAAACAACAAGAGTCAACTAATGACAACCAACGGCTAACCTCAAAGACGTAAACTAAAAAACTGTGCACCTTGAGAGGAAAATTTTGTGTATATGATGACTATAATGAAGTATTTCGGCAACCAAAAGCTAAACAAAGATTCTGGAGTGCTGTCACTAAAACAATAAGTCATGTTCCAGAAGCCAAGGACCACCTGAAGCAACTCGTGAACAGCATGGACGGTAATCGACTGGCAAGAATCTTTATATACGTACGAGTCGTATTTGAACAAATCAATGTAGGATCTCACGACACCTTCTACAGAAGAGAAAAAAAACCTACCATCGGGTTTGCTATTTAGAGGCTTTCGAACGATATTATTGCAAATTAATTATCCTTCAAGTCTTACTCGAGGTATGTGAATCAACGGGTTGCAAAACAAGAGCACTAATAAGCATCAATAAGCTTGTCCAATAACCTCAGCCCAAACCGAATTCAGCGTCCACTTGAGATGAACAAAATTAGAAACTATCACGAGTTTATTAAACATCTCAAAATTCGAACAATTGTTTCGTCCAGGATTTAATTATTCTACCTACTAGCTAGATAAAGAAATAGATTTTTATTAAATTGATTAGTATTGTGCAGTCTTCTTATGTCGAGGGGCAGTGCATTCCAGAGACGGGTGGCATAGATGAAAAATTGGATTAGGATTTTATGCAAGTAAATTCTAACTAAGTAAGTAGGCTGCTAGATATATTTCTGGCCTAATAGCGAATATTTTTCATCAAAAGTAGTTTTATTGTTTTTCAAGAAATTCTCCAGCATGATTTATACACTTTTGCATGCGCTCAAACCAATTGTCCGATTGAGACACCTCCAAAACATGGTTTTTGAACGCTTCAACAGCATGTTTTGGCGACCGAAATCGTTGACCACGCATTTTTTTCTTGGGCTGAACGGCGGCTGACTCATCAATTTGACGTTTTGGCTGGTCAAAAAGGCTCTGGTTTGAGCCGATGAGCTCGCATTATCATGATTAGTCATCTCTTGTTAGTTTTTCGAATTTCTCCGAAGACTTCAGGCAAACAAATTGTGGTGTACCACTCAGAATTGACCGTCCTACGTTGCTCAAGCAGAACAGTCGCCACATGACCAGTTTTGCTGAAGAAAAAGGCAACCATTTGCTTCGAAGTGTTTCTTCCACGAACAACTTTTGTTGGATTTGGCTCGTCTTCGAAGACCCACGCGGTCGATTGTTGTCGACACGAGCCTTTTTTACGGCAGATGTTCATGTAATATCGAATGTATGCTGGTGGGAGAAATGCCTAGTGAAGACTCTATCTCACGGTATGTCACATGACGAGCTTGCATTATCATTTCGCGCACTGCATCAATGTTCTCTGGCACAACGGCCGTTTTTGGACGACCTTCACGGAATTCGTCTTTGAGCAAGCGTCGGCCATGACTGAATTCATTAATCCAGTTTTTCACAGTGCTATAGGATGGTGCTTCATCGCCATACAATGATTAAAGTTCATCAATGCACTCTTGTCGTGATAGTCCACGTCGAAAGTTGTGAAAAATGATCGCACGAAAGTGTTTACGAGTTAATTCCATTTTTTGCCGAGACGAATTTTTCAAGTCTCCGCGAATAAAATAATTTACGATTAAATGACAACACGTTCTGAGTGATGTTGCTAAAAAATGTAAAACTGTCTGAGGTCCTCATTTAATCGATGGGCTCCATCTTCAATAAGGCCCAGCTTACAACTTAAATATATCTGTACGTCATCAGCATACAAATGTATAGTGCTATTTTGGACTGACAGAGGAAGGTCATTAATGAAGATGAAAAACAACAAAGGACCTAAGATTGACCCTTGAGGGACTCCAGAAGAAACATTTATAAATTCGGATACTTTGTTTTTTAATACTACGGGTTGCTTCCTTTCTGCAAGATATAAGTTTTGCAGCTGCCGGAGAGAAGCGGTACATACTCTCTAGTTTTTCAATCAACTGTGAGTGGTTTACCATGTCGAGAGCCTTGGAAAAATCTAGCAACGTTAAGAATGTAACCTCGTCTGTCAATGGAAATACGAATATCATCTGTAACTTTTTAAAGAGCGGAGATACAGCTGTGTTTCTGTGTGAATCCGGATTTGTTCCTGTGCAGCAGTTTGTTGTTCTGCAGAAATGCAGACACCTGAGAGTGAATCAATTTCTCAATGACCTTGGACTATATTCAGGCTGAGAACTCCGCGACCCCTGCTTTTTAAGAATGGGTATAATTTTTGATGATTTCCATAGCGATGGAAAAGAGGAAGTGAAAATAATTGTGTTAAAAACATGTGTGAGAGCTGGAAGTAAATGAGGCAGAATAATCTTCACAAAGCTAGGATGAATTACATCCAAGCCAACAGCATTTGACATAACATTCAAAATAGTTTTAACAACGTCAGTTTGGTCATTACAGGAGAATTCAAATCTAGGCAATGAATTTGCATTTTTCTCACTATAAACCAAGGCAGGGGACAAAGGCGAAATTGTGCAAAAACATTCTTTAGCTGATCGGGATCTAAGTTGTTCAAGTCCTCTTTATTTTCCCGGCCAACACCTATTTCGCGCAAATTATTCCATAACATTTTTGTAGGCAGGCTTCTACTTAACCGATTCAAATAGTAACGTCTTTTAGCAAGTTTGAATTTAATGGCTCTATCACTGGTTTGGTCGAACAGCGATAGTAGTCCGACTAAATATGTGGCTTTGCCGTAGTGGTTTCTGCCTAGGCTAATCATGCTTGAACTCCAAATTCATGTAGTAAAAACAAAAATGGTTTGCGTATTTGATGTCATTGGCTCTTCTATAAAGTCTCAACATTTACAAAAGGGTACTGAACCTATCTTTTAAACCACTTTTACTGTACCTTAAGGCTCATACACTTTAAACGAATAAAATACTGCGAACCAAATGAATGCAAATAAGTGGACATCAAATACACAGAACGAGTCTAAATAAATTTTATCTGAAGTTCAAACCAGGTGCCAATATTTCAATTCTTATCTTAAACCTTCTGCGCGCTCCGTGAAGAATAAATGTTAAGGATATCACAACACCTTAAAAGCAAACAAAGGGTTAGAAGGCTTCAAACGATGGCCGTTTAGTTAAGGATACATCAAACCGATAGTACAGCACTTATAAACATCATGATAATTTTTTTAAAGTTATCAATCTTCAATAAGTGACGAGTTTCTCACTGATATACCGTCGTTGCTTACTCAACAACTGATAGCATAATTATAGAATTATAAACTCTACCTGACTAGATAAACTCAAACATTATTATCAACTTATTACCATTTTGATATGAGCATCTAACGACTAAGATAAGGATTTTTTTTTGTATTTTCGGCAGTTTTTTGTTGATGAATTTCGACCAATTTTGAAATGTGTTGGCGAGTTTTATTAAATTTAGATAAGCTGCAACAACGATCCATCAAACCAATGTAAATCGTTTCTTATCTAATCAAGCTCTAATGAAATTGTTTCCATTTCAACAAACAAACAACGAAAAAAAAAACAAACGGCCACTTCAAAGCACAAGCGGATAAATCAAGCAACAAAGCACAGCGTTTTTGGGTTTCGCCTTGCTTTTGAGTGAAGAATTCCCGCTGGCTAGCCATCGAACAAAGAAATAAATTTGAACTTGAACTTGTATTTCGCAATTACGTTATCCAAACGAATATGATACGGCCAAGGACAAAATTAATGAAGTTATTTAAGATAGTTTTCAATAAAATTGTTGTTCATTTGCACCCGACAGCGACACGCCCACCGATTTCCTCAAAAAATTGACATTTACAAATGTCAACAAAACAATTAGTCACGATCAGAAATCTCATTAAATCTTCAGTCTGGTACTTCAATTTAAAAAAAAAAAAAAAAACTTGACCTGCACGACTTGCTTGATTAAGTTTGGTTTAGCCAAAAAAAAAAAAAACAATAAAGCTTAAAATAATCGCATATCGAAGTTTGAGCTCCATGAGGAGGCAAAGGAATTTGTCACGGAGTGCTCTTGAAGCATAAAAAAAACCAAACAATGCTGAATCTTATTTCTTCTGCTTTGAGAGCTGAAAGATGAACGCTCCGCACGCATATCAATGGGGTAAGAAAGCGGATACGAAATTCGCTGCGATTCGCCTACATTTGTGCGTTACAGTCATGAAGGTCATCCATGATACGCACAAATGCCTTTTTGATTGATGACTGAGGCTGGTCGCTTTTTTTTTCTTCAAGTTCGTCGCGTATCGTTCATCGGCGCAGCTCCAGATGGCACTGGCAATTGTATCTTAAAGTGACACGTGAATTTGATCCTATTTACAGATACCCGCATCATTTCAAATGACAGATCACTGAGAAAAGATTACTAGTTTATTTTGAAGCCTTTGAACTGGATTGGAATAATTTTAAGGAACATCATTAGAAACTTTGAAATACTTTATTAATTTGTTGACTGAAATTTAAACTTTAATATCCAAACAATCGGAAGGCATCATTGCTTCCTAGCAAGAGTTAAAAAAAAGTGCCTTTGAGTGTGAAGACATTAAAAGCTTCATTGAGAAATTAATTTTTTAAAAAAATTTCGGACAAACTACATTTTTCATTTTCATTTCATTTTATTTATTTAATAGATTCTTTTACAATGGGCTACAGAGCCTATAAATTAAATTAAAAATTTCAAATTATTAATGCTTGGACTTTAAACTCACAATTTTTGACATAATTATTTATAAAAAATCATAATTCAACAATTAATTTTGTGCCAGATAATTGAAAAGAATTGCCTCAAACTGTATGGTACCACGATGCTTTCGGATAGAAATGGGTAAATTGTTCCACTGTCTTGTGACATAGACGAAAAATTGCCTTTCAGAGCTTCTGCAGCTGAATCTTGGTTGTAAAAATTTGAAGGACCGAGACGAGTTAGAAAACTTTAGTTTTTCAAAAAGATAAGAGGGTGTTTTATTTATTATTACTTTATTCAGAAGCTTTAAGGACAAGTATTTCAAAAATGTGTATAGGGTGAAGCCCAGAATTTTGCTTGAATAGTTGGAAATATGATCAAATTTTTTGAGATTGTACTCTGTGTCCAAAAAATAAGGTGACATATGAATTTAAAATGCGCGCGTCGAAGGATTTGGAAATTTTTCTTTCTTTTTAGGTTGGTAGTACTGTCAGTGACATCTATGTGAAATTTCGTGTCAAAATATATTCATAGTGTTTGAGATACGCGTCGTTTTGTGAGCTGCTAAAAGTGAGTTTTTCGTTTTTTGCGATGTCGAAATTTATTCAGCAAAGAATTTGCATTAAATTTTGTTTGCGGAATCAATTTTCTGCTGCGGATACGTTGAGGATGGTGCAGAAAGCCTTTGCTGATGAGGCTATGTCTAAAAAAAATGTTTACAAGTGGTATAGTGATTTCCAAGCCGACCGTGAACGTGTCGAAGACGAAGAGCGTTCTGGGCGACCATCAACCTTTACCGATGAAGCTTACGTCCAACAAATCAAAGATTTGGTGTTGAAAAACCATCGATTATCGATTAGAGACCTTGCTGATGAAGTTGGCTTATCGAAAGGCTCTATCAATACCATTTTGAAGGATGCTTTGGGCCTCAAGCGCGTCAAAAAGGCGTCGCGTTGAAGTGTGTGAAACAATGCTTTCCGAGTACCAGGATGTCATGAAACGCATTATAACTGGCGATGAGACTTGGATCTATGCTTACGACCCCGAAACAACCGATCAATCGAGCAAATATCGTCCCAAAGGAGAGCCGAGACCAAAAAAACCGCGCCAAAGTCGCTCAAAAATCAAGGTCATGTTGACTGTTTTCTTCGATTATCGTGGTGTTGTGCTTCATGAATTCCTTCCAACCGGCCAAACAGTCAACAAGGAATATTATTTGAACATTATGCGTCGTTTGCGTAACGCTATCCGCCTAAAAAGGCCGGAATTGTGAAAAGACAACTCTTGGTTTTTACACCACGATAATGCACCATCCCATACCGCACTCGTAATTCGTGATCATTTCGCCAAAAACTCAACCCATATCGTTCCGCAACCACCGTATTCACCTGATCTGGTGCCGTGCAACTTCTGGCTGTTCAACAAGCTCAAAAGACCGCTCCGGGGACACCGTTTTGATACGATAGAGGATATTCAAGCCGCAGAGAAGACGGAACTGCAGGCCATCCCGGAAAGTGACTACAACCAGTGTTTCAAAGATTGGAAAATCCGTTGGCATAAGTGCATTGCATCGGGAGGGGATTACTTTGAAGGGGATGAAATTGATTTGGAAGAATAAATAAAGAATTTTCAAAATAAATACAATGTCACCTTATTTTTTGGACACAGTAGTATACGTACAGCGTTACATTATTGAAAGCAACCGACAGATTTCTTTTCATTTCTGAATTGTGGCTGGTAAATATTTGACATCCATATGTGATAATAGGAACGATGAGAGTTTTTGCTAACTTAAGTCGAATATGTATGAAGAGAGACTGCCCAGTGATCCGTTTATTTTCCCTATAAGCATTTGAATGTGATCTTCCCAAGTTAACGTAGAATTAAAAAGTATACCTAGGTTTTTCGCTTTGCTTACGTATTCAAGTTTTTCGTTACCGAGATACAAATCCAGAAAGTATTTGTGATCCAGTGAAGTTTTATAAATAATCAAGCATTTTGATTTTTGTGGATTCAGATCTTTTCAAGTCAGAATTCAATTTATGAGCCCCATCCTCAATCAGACCCAGCTTGCAACTAAGTTGAACTTGAGCATCATCTGCATACAATTCTATAGATGCGTCTGTTGTATGAATTGGAAGATCATTGATAAACATCGTGAATAATAGCGAACCAAGAGTCGACCCTTGTGGAACCCCCGAGAAAAGGTTAAGAGGGCGGGATATTTGATCACCAATGACAACAGCCAACAATCGCTTTCGATTTTGTTAAGTTTTTCGGTCAACTTACAATTTTCTTTAAGAATAAACTCCTGTAAGCCTTTAATTTGTTTTTCAATCATAGATTCTATGGACTTATTTTCAATACCAGATTTAGTTTTAGATGTATTCGGTGGGGTTTCACCTGTTTTTTTGTTGTAGACCGCCACTTCGTGTTGATGTTTTTTTTCTTATGTGATTGTGGAGTATATGAGTTTGACATATTGTGTGAAGTTGATTAATAAACTCAAGTTTAAAAGCGAATTAAAGGTAATTGAAAGTAATTTCATATGAAAGTTAATTTTCAATGACAAACGAACAATTTAAATGCACTTTTACGATTTAAAAAATGATTTGTAAGCAAAAACTTAAAAATGAAAATTGCACTAGGAAACTTTTGTGTCTAGCTTGACATCTTGAAATACATTTCTCATTCCCATCTGGTAGTTCTTCTAATCCAAGGTATTGGACCTTCGGTATTGTGAATTTTGACATATCTCCCAAGAATCGAATTCGTTTGTTTCAAGAAGTTGGATTGTAAGCTTCCGTCAAAGACGCTCTGACACAATCTTCGCCAAATTGGCGTGAGTGGTAAATAAAGGGTTTTTCAATAAGAGCGCTACAAAAGTTTTTTTCAAATAAAGCAAAAACGGTTTTGGATATCAATGAAATTCTATATTCCTATGAAAGTATGTTCGATGCAGTTATGTATGGAACTCGATTTCTTTTGCATGCCCACCACGGGCACGCTTGCTGAAGTCCAGACACTGAACCCAATTTTCGACGGTTTTCAAGCATAAATCGGCGGATACTGTTGCAATTTCACGTTCGATATTCGTACGAAGTTCATCAATCGTCGCTGGCTTGTTGGCATAGACCATAGACTTGACGTAGTCTCACAGGAAATAGTCTAATTCCGTCAAATCGCATGATTGAGGCGGCCAAGCGTCTGGACCATGTCGTGAGATAACACGTTCTCCAATAAATTGATTGTGACATTCGCTGTGTGGCTTGTGGCGCCGTCCTTTTGGAACCACATGTCCTCCAATTCCATATCATCCAATTGGGGCCAAAAATATTCGGTTATCATTGAACGGTGGCGATCCCCATTCACAGTAACGTGCTAGTCTTGATCATCACGGAAGAAGTACGGCCCAATGACGCCGCCGGCCCATAAACCACACCAAACCGTAATTTTTTCGGGATGCAATGATGACTCATGAAGTACGTGTGGAATGCTGCCTGACCAATACCGCATATTCTGTTAATTGACGGAGCCATTCAGCCAGAAATGAGCCTCATCGCTGAAGATGATTTTTCGATGAAAACCCGAATCATTTTCAAGTTGTTGCTCAGCCCAATTCACGAACATACGACGCTTCTGGTGGTCAAGCGGCTTCAGTTCTGGCGTCAATTTAATCTTGTAAGGATGTAGGCCAAGATCTTTTCGCAAAATTCGCCACAACGACGTCACAGAGATGCCGCACGCTTGAGAACGACGTGTGAGAGACACAATTGGGCTTTCTGCAACTGAAACCTTAGCGGCAGCAATATTCTCGACACTACGGACACTTCTTTGTCTCACTGGCATGGGAAAATTTTGTACTGTGCCTGTGGATTCAATTTTTTCCACTAGACGCTCAATTGTTGATCTGCTAGGACGATTATGACGACCGTAAATTGGACGTAGCGCTCTTAACGCTGAGGCCACTGGCAAACCTTACTGAAGAGAAATGTCAAAAGAGCGGCAAGAAATATGGCGTCTTTTGCTGTCCCTGTCGCTCTACTTTTGTAGCGTCCCTATTGAAAAACCCTTTATATTCAAGAGTGCAAAAAAGATCCAGACGTAGTGACCGACCGAACATTCGGTTTCGGCCAGATTCGGCCACAAAATTTGGTTTCGGCCAAAGTTTCGGTTTCAGGAAAAGAAATCAGCCAAAACTCAGTCTTCCACAAGACACACAGCAATTTGGCCCATTTCGATACTGCGAGGGTTATGTGGATTAACGTATCTACCTATATTGGGGAGTTAGTGAGTTAGTGAGCCGGCCGATATCGGAAAATTAGTTCTTGAGAGAATGTAGTCTATAACTGTTGGAAGAGAAATCCACTCCAAAGATTGAGGACTGATCAAAATCAACTCTGATGCATGGCAAGATTGCATTGAGTCGTACCAACACAAAATTTGTTGTTTGACTAGCACGGTTTACTTCGCGTGAGTTCTTGGTCCGTGAGCCGTATTTTTGAATTTGTTTTTGTTTTATATGGCTAGGTAAGTGCTTGTGCGGTTTCGGTTTCGGGCGAAACTTAGACCGAGGCCGAATGTTCGGTTACGGTATCGGTTAGGGCTGAAAATCATGTTTCGGTCGGACACTATCCAGACGTCTTAAATGATCATTTTCTGGCTAATAGTATCGAAGGACATTCCGCTAGGTCATCGTCCAGCAATTCTACTTTGCTACCTTGGTTAGAATTTTATACAGTATCATGCTTAGACGTTCTTGAAGCTTTTAATATCATGAAGTCAAATGCATAAAAATATTACAAACTCCTGCATAACTTCGTGCATTATTCCTCAGGTGTGGAAGGTTGCAAGAGTTATATCAGTTGCTAAAAAATCTAATGTTAGTTCTGTTAATGACTACAGACCAATTAATATTTTACCCTGTCTGTCGAAAGTTTTTTAGATGATCCAAGCTAAGCAAATCTGTAATTATCTGGAGCAACATTCATTGCTTTATCCTCTTCAGGCTGGGCCATAGCTGCTCTTCTGCCAAAGTCAACATTATGGAAGAAATAAGGACAAATTCTCACAAGAATTGCCTTACTCTTTTTTGCTCGCTAGACTTCTCTAAGGCTTTCGATTCAGTTAACCATGAACTGTTATGCTTGAAACTTCAATACTTTTTCAATTTTTGGTGACAGTGCAGTAAAACTGGTACGTAGTTTTCCTCACAATCGGTTTCAGAAAGTTGTGGTTGAAAACAGATCTTCGGAGTTAAAATGTTTGTTATGCGAAGTTCCTCAAGGATCTATGCTCGGTCCTATACTGTTTCAAATGTTAATCAGTGACCTGCCATCTCTCTGTTAACATGTCGTGTTACATCTCAATGCCGATGTTGTTCAGTTTTCTTTGTCTGTTCTATCAAAGAATGTTTGGGCTGCTCGTTAAAGGTGGATTCGTGCCACGAGTTTGGTTTTGACATAACGCATTATTCTTGTGAGGAGGAATAATTTTTTTATCATTTTAGAGAAGGTTTTCACGACCAATTCAAATCATAAAAGACTTCAAATATTTGTGGTTTATCGTAGCACTCTTACAAAATGTATTCGTTATGCTTGATGTACAAAACTATTAAAAAACTGTATTATTGAACTTTTCATGCGATACCAGGAAATCTTGTATACACCCAAAGTTTGCTAGTCAATCGCTAGCTCAAAGGTTCGAACTCTAATTTAAAACATGGTATTTTATCTAGTTTTCGAACCTGGTGCATTCATTACTTGAGTAGTCGATCAACCACTGTAGTCTTATCTATTGGGTGTCCTGCATGTAGTGGTTTCTGTATTGGCTGCTCGAATTCATTGTTAATGCTGCCAAAAAGCATGGCTTATGTCTTGGCTTTGCTATGCTACCATTGAGCAGGGTGAGGAACAAACTTATAAAACACAATTTTCTAGGATACAAAGCAATGTGGAATAAAATCCTGCGAATTACGTGAAAGCTTATAAGTTGGCAACAAATTCTCCCTCCCATTTGTACTTCATCCTTGGAACAATTAAAACCAAAATAGATCGGAGTTTTTAACCACTGCACAGTCTTTCCATTCCTCTCCTAATCCTTATGGTTGGTCTGTACATGAGCATAATAGTATGAGTCATTTTCTACGGGTGCCTTGCTGGTTGACTCGGAGAAGGTTTGGCAGGCAGGGGTTCTTTTTCAAGCTAGATCAGCTGGACATTAGCAAATCGCTGCTGTACATAATCTAAGGTATGCTCACCAGCAGACAGTTTATTTTGAAAAATGGCTGTGTGACGTCTGTTGGGACTTTTGAAATTAACAACGGTCTACAACAGGGCCTAGTTATTTCGCCGATTTTATTTTTGATCTTCACAAGCGATCTTGTAGGATCTCTCCGCCGCTCCGTAGCGTACGCAGATGACTTAATCGTGTACAGGTCAAGTCCGAAGATTCAGGTCATCGTAAGTCTTTTGCAACGTGACTTCGAAAAGATTAAGAAATACTAAAAAAAAAAGTGTCGAATGTTCTCTATCGTTGGACTAAACGGGCAGCCACTGGCGAATCGAAGTGTTGATACCTGGGGATCTGGCTAGATCAGTATCTTTATTTAAACAAACATAAAGATGCTGCTCTAGCCCGAGTCAAGGCGGCCTTTGCCTTGACAAAGAGACTGTTTCACAGCAATCAACTCGATGCCAAAGAAAAGGTGATCTGCTACACGGTAATTCGGCCTATTTTTGCCTAACCAGAGTCTGAGTACAAAATTCTATAGTAATCAGATCCTGTACAACGGGGCCAACCTGATCATAGTGGACAACTCTCTGATAAAACATATTCGTCACATTGCAACGCCTAAACGGTCTTATTCCCCCTGAAGGGTTTCTCTATCTCGATAGAAAAGGCCTGGTCTATCAGGATAGATAAGTGGTACCATTAATTTTCCACATAGGTTGAAAAGCTGTGGACGGACGAGTTAACTACGACCAAGACGTTGCAAGTAGCTCACCGGAGACTCTGCGGTTCAGTAGGGCGGTATCAGACCACGACAGAGCTGATGTCGAAAGACAACATCAACACTATTGGTGGCTGGATAATGAGTGGAACTCTGTCGTTATTAGTTATCTTGGATGCCCTTCAGGCAATAAATACAGCATATCCTGTCAGCCTTGGCCGGCTTACATATTTTTTAAGGTAGTTTAAGTAGAAATTATGTAGTTTTTAAACTAGTTGTTAGGTTAAGATCTTAGGTTTTAGATTAGTTTGTAGTTAAGCTGTTATTTTAGTTATTAGGTCTAGTTTAAGAAACATAAAAAAGTACATTTATTAAGTTTTTTAATTTTGAAAAAACAATATTTTTCTTAGTTTTCGAATAGTTGTTTAAATGTAGTCTTAAGTCGAAAGAAATGTGCATCTTTTATTTGTTATGTTTAGCTTAGAGCGCCCGCAGAGGGCCAGTAAGTTAGTTCATAATTAATTTAGTTAACTAAGCTTACTTTAAGCGTTTTTATCTAGCATGTTAGGAAAATCAATGAATTGAATTTAAATGAAATGAAATGAAATAGAAAACGCCTTAAAATCGAAAAAATCAAATGGAAAACGCCTTTAAATCGAAAAAATCAGTCATTATCTTTTGAGAGCGAGGAAGTAACAAAAGAAAAAAAATTGGAAATTTGATAAGTCTTGAATCTGCTCCAAATTTTCGTACCAAAACTTATCGTAATTTCTATACACTTTCACAGATGATTAGAGCTATTAAACCTTATCTAAAAGTTATCAAACATGTAAAAAATATATGCTTACAAAAAATACTAAACAAGATAGCTGGACGAATAAACAAAAATGGGAAGAAACACAAACTCTCGAGAAGCATTACTTTATCAAGGTGAAAGCTCCAGCTCAGACTCAGATCCTTCCAAATTAGCTCTAACATCCAAGATCCTTGCCAGGCAACTCTTTGGGGATCCAGGGCCTAGCATCACCATTCTTGTTTACAGGTAAGGTTTTTCGCACAAATATTCGAAATTGAAATAAGAATCGGCCTTAAGTGCCGTCATGTGAGGAGTTTCAAGATTGACAAATTTTAGAACTGACCGAAAAAGTTGATTAAGTCAATAAAAGACACCCTCGAAATTCCGCGTTGGAGTTCAGGATTCGCATCTCATGCAGTGTCGGCGCACATTGGTTTTAAATTGCTGTAGGTTGCAGTGCAGGTGCAAAGTGGTTTTGGGTGCAAATGCCCAGATCTGAGCATTATACTCCATTTTTCGCCGAATAAAAGCCTTATAAAATGTAGCTAAGTCAGAAAGCTTTTCTTGCACCGGTTTAGGAAACCTTAACATTTCGCTGCATTCTTGGCGCCATCGAATGTGTGGTCATTCCACCGTAAGTTAGAATTGACGCGCATACCGAGCATTGAAAGTTTTTCGGTTTCATCGACGCAAGTACCATTCATGGACAATGGCTGGGTAGATGGAATTCGCTTTGATGACATAAGACAGCATAGTATTTAGGAAGCATTAAATTTTACTCGGTTAGCTAGACCCCATTTGATTACGCTGTCAATATCAGAATTTAATGAGTTAAACATACGTTGCCGTTCAATGTCTACGTCCGAAGAGCAGGGGCGTGAGTCATTAAAAGCATAAGTCAAACTGAGTGTACTGTCATCTGCGAAGGAATAAATTGGATTAGATGTGATAAACAAGAGATCATGAATATTAAAAAGAGAGTCGGTGACAAAACTGAGCCTTGGGGAACACGAGCATTTATATGGTGAATTTCAGACTCGAAACCGTCCAATACAACTTGTATTGTACGATTCGAAAGGTAGTTTCTAATCCATAGAAGAGACTCACCGATCCCAAAAGCACGCATTTTCGACAAAAGAGCCGCATGCCAGACTCTGTCAAATGCCTTTGAAATATCGAGTGCAACTATCTTCGTTTCACCGAAGTTATGTATAGTTTGGTTCCACTTTTCAGTGAGACAAGTCATATGTTATGCTACACCACTGAAATTAATCGAACTTGCTACCAAAGCGACTCACATGGTTAGAACACTGCAAATTTGTGCGAACTCGAAACGAGTAAATAGGAAATTCCCCGTCCCTATGCAAACGTCAGCCATCAAGTCTGATGTCATAATCGTTGTTAGTTTTTGAAATGAAAAACATATCTGCTCATAACAATCTTGTTTTCGAATGTCATTGATTGTTATCAATTAATTTAAAATTTATCAAATACATTTGCTTGGATTGGCCACTTATACACCGATTCTTCAACGAAACGAATTTTAATAAATAAATAAAATAACAGCTCGCAATAAATATTATATCTAAAACAATAATTACAAAACGCGCAATTTCTTTGAAGTAAACAAATCGAGACGTAAATCAATCAACTATCAATTAAATAACTTGTAAAACACATTATGAATTTTAATTAAGGAAAATAAGATCTTACTTTGAGTTGAAACGCTTGTACAGATGATTCATGTGATCATACATGGAAGCCTTTTTTAGAACGAGGTCTTTTTGGCTTCCAAAAAGCGGAAAAGGCTTATCGTATGGCAGATTCTGCTTCTCGAAGAAATCAAACGTTGATGTTGACCATTTGTAAAATAAATACAAAGCCAGCCCGAACAGGATCAAACCCTCCACGATCATTTTGGTGTCTACTGTTTGAAATATTACGGACTAATAAAATTGTGCTCGTTACTTGTAACTAAAACCAACTGACGCGACGATTCAATTGAATTTATACGAACAATAATTTCACATTTGTAGACTTTTGTTTAGATACGAGAGCACAACGAACAAAGCTTTATGATAATGGGTGTTAAGCTTTCCAGTGATGGCCACTAGTGTATGTTCTTATAGCTTAGATAAGAACGTGAAATGGGAATCTAAATATGAACGCAAGCGTTTAGGTGAGCGTAAAGCTTTTCCGGCGAAAGATTGTGTTTAAAAATAGTATCTCTATTGAAATGCACTTCTACTTATGTGAATAACAACTTAGTTAATAAAACTACACATTATCAATCATGTGTGAAAATGCATGAAGCGTAATTTGCGCTTTAACAGAGCAATATCGCAACTTAAGAACGAACTAAACTACTAAACTAAACTGGTGCGTCTTTTTAAGGAGTCAAAGCCTTGCTACTAGCATTTTCGCACAAATAGCGTGGGGATTGTACCCACAGTTTGGTGCAGGCCAAGGTGTATAAATAGACGTGTATCGTGAAATTTTAAGTTTTGTTTTTTTTTTTACTATTGGGTTTGGGTGTAAAATATTTCTATTGGGTTGGCAACTAAATAATTGCGGATTTCACTCAAAGATGGCTTTAGTTGAATTTTTAGGTTTGCTGACGTAATCGAAATGCCAAACACATTTGATTCTTTGATAGTTGGTACTTCAACTGTCAATCAGTAAAAAAAGGAAGGGAAAAAACGGGACCAGCCCCACTTTTGTTCCTGCCAGTTGCCGCGATTCCCCATCTGTGAAAGACATATTTTTAACCAATGTCCCCGGCTATGTATCCCAACCTAGTGCAATAAATGCACTTACATCAGACCACAATCCTGTTATCTGCCAGCTGAATTCAGAAGCCGAAATAAAGAAGGAATATTTTTTTAATCTAAATAAAGCTGGGACCGTTTTCGATCAGTGGTGAAAAGTAAATTTCGAAACGCTTCCCATGATCTGGAAAATATAACCAAAGTTCAAGATGTTGATAACATTGTCGAATTTTTTACTAAATCTGTTTTAAGTGCTGTCGATGTTAGTGTCCCAAAAAGTGTTAGGAAAAACTATTGTACGAAACTTCCGCCTTTTCTCTTAGAGTTAATAAATATAAGAAATATCCAAAGACGAAATTGGCAAATGTATCGAAATCCTGCATTCAAACGACAATTGTTCTACATGAATAGATGGGTTGCTCATCAAATGCAACAGTTGCGTAGTTAAAAATGGAACTAGAAAACCTTTCTGGAAGATAGTAAAAATTATAAAAAACAAAAACCGTCATATGCCTTGTATTCGAGATACCAATTGTTATAGCATCTTTTATAGTGATACCGAAAAATCAAACGCACTTGCATTGGTTTTTCAGCAAAATCATTCAGTCTCCCTAAGGCTTAGACGACCCTTTAAACAGTTCTATGGCGAGGGAAGTTATTCAAAAATTTAATACAATCAACATTGAAACACCGTCTGACGTTTTTATATCGGAAGAGGACATAGAGTTTGTCATTCAAAATCTACAGGAATGATTCTATTGGATATTGAGAAAGCATTCGATACCCTTACCTTTAAAATGGTTGTACTCAATTTCGCGTTAAATCTATTTAAAATTATCCAAAGTTTTTTGTCAAATCGCAGCAAGGACAATTATTAACAAAGACTATGAGTCTTTGTTAATAATTGTCCTTCGCATCAATTTTATCCAGCAGCAGATGCACCCCAAGGTGCTGTTGTTAGTCCCGTCTTATACATATTAATACGTCTGATTTTCCACAAATAAGAGAGTATAAGTCCTCTTTATATGCGGATGATACAGAAAAATTATCATCGCATGAGTTTTCTCTCAACATTGAAAGAAATCTAAATAATTGGATTAAAAGACTCTTAAAATATTACAAAAAATGGAAAATAAAGGTTAATTCGGGAAAAATACAAGCCATTTTCCGAGTAATAAGCTCAAGATTAACGATGCTGAACTCACATGGGAGTCATCTATAAAATACTTGTGCGTACATTTAGATAAGAAACTGAAATTCAGCGAACCTATTTCGCAAGCATTAAATAAAGTTAACATTGCCACAAGAACTCTATACCCTTTCATAAACCGAAAGTCCACATTATCCAATGAGAATAAAATCATCATCTATAAGGTTATATTCCAGTCGATTTTGCTTTATGGTTGTCCAATATGGGGGAGCTGTGCAAAAACACATATCAGAAAATTGCAAGTGTCACAAAACAAATTGCTTAAAATGATCTTTGAAAGAATACAAAAGCTTAAAAATACATATCTGTGCATTCGCAGATAATATTTTGGTTAACCAACAAGATCTTAGTTGTAATTTATAAATATATTACTTATGTATGTATTTATTAATTTAGTTATTTATATATCTATTGATTTAATTATTTATTTACTTATTTATTTATTTATCTATTTATTTATTTACTTATTTATTTATTTATTTATATTTATTAAATTTCATTATTTCTTTATTTATATATTTATATTTATTATTTTAATATCTCTTATTTTGTCTTTTTTTTTTTGTGTAGCTTGTTATTTATTTAATTTTCGTTACCAGTGAACTATTCATATATTTGTATCTTTTAACGTCTTTATCTATAAATTTACAGAACAAGTTCTTTTTTTTATTTATTTTTTTTCTTAACGCTTTAAATTGAAGGTTTTCTGGTAGTTGCCTTCAAATTCAAAATGTTAAATACGTAATTGTTTCTTTAAATTTAAAATGTGCGATAGCCAATCATTTAATATATCTATCTATCTATCTATAAAAGCAATAATCGATTCGGATTGTCACACTACAACACGTAAGATTGCAGAGCAGCTAATTGTTTCACATATATGCATTGAAAATCACTTAAAACAACTCGATATATGGGTTCTTTATGAACTAAACTGGTGTTGAAATAAGGACTGCTTACAACAATATCAATCGGAAAAAATCGTGGAGCAAGCCAGGTGAACCAGCTCAAACAACATCAAAAGCTGATATTTATCCAAAGAAAGTTATGTTATCGGTTTGGTGGAATGACAGAGGAATTGTTTACTTTGAACTTTTACCACCAACCGAACGATCAATTCAGATGTCTACATTGAACAACTAACAAAATTGAACAATGCAGTTGAAGAAAAACGGCCCGAATTGAAAAATCGAAAAGTTGTTGTATTCCATCATGACAATGCAAGGCCACACTCATCTTTGGTCACTTGGCGAAAATTATTGGAGCTTGGTTGGGATGTTTTTCCACATCCACCAATTAGTCCAGATCTTGCACCATCTGATTACATTTTATTTCGATCTTTACAAATTTCGATAAGAATGATGATGGCAATTCGTACCTGGTTCAGTTTTTTGCTGATAAACACCAGAAGTTTTATGAACGTGGAATTATGATGCTGCCTGAAAGATGGCAAAAGGTCATTGCTCAAAATGGGCATTACATTACAGAATAAAGTTATTTCGTTGCATGAAAAAATTTAATTTTATTTTCTAAAAAAAATCGAAAATTACTTAGTTGCCAATCTGATCGTTATAGAATTAAAATCGTGCATTCATTTAAAAGCTGTGATTTAGAAGTGAAACTATCTCATTAAATTTCCTTCCTTGAAACTTTTATTTTCATTAACTCTTGGTTGATATTGCGAATTTTGACGTACATCTTGCGGTTGCAAAATATTTTTTTTATTTTAAGAGTTTTCGAGTTACCTCAAGATTTCATAAATTTGTCATTTGTCCCCCTCATGTCACCTGATCGGTCCAGGTAATGCGAAGAGATATATTTTCCAAAGCACCGTATTCCAACACGCTCATATCCTCTGGCGATTCTTCGATTTCAAAATCTTCCTCTGGCAAATCCCCCATCAAACTCGTTGTTAAGGCGGTTTCGGAAATTTCCTCAGATCTGGGCCCATCTTCATTGAGCATCAATTAGTAAGTCGATTAGTCACATCTTTGGATAGTTTGTCAGCTCTATCGGGTTCGACGTTGCAGGTTGCGAGGCGACCCCTTCGTCCTTCCTTTTTATATTAATTCCGCAATCGGTATTTCATTTTTAAGGCCGTAGGATGATCAGAAATCCCACCCTTCGCTCTCATTACACCGAGGAACACACCGAGGTATTTTACGTCGAACTGTTGTTGCAGATTCTTCATCATCATTCTGAGGGCGCTGATATTGGTAAGTATTCCTGGCCGACCTTCCTAGTAAACCTTTTAATGTTTGACCCCATTTGAGTCAAAATTGTGCTCATTATGTTCCACTTCGAGACCAAAAGATGTTATTCTCCGACGTGAATCAATCCCTGCAATCCGACTGTTAAAATCGTCAAACCAGTCATTTACCTGTTTCAAAAGTTATTTAGTCACAGAAATCTTACGTCTTTCAAATATTTTGATCTGCATAAGCCCAAGCCTCCAAGCCGGCATAGAGCGCCTGCGTTTTTTTTTTTTAATTATTTGCTCGCTCTTCAAGAGGATATTAAGACTCTTATAATGCGTGAAGCACAGAGCGAGCGGAAGAATTAGGAGAAGAATGAAAGACTGTGTAGTGGTTTGAGAAACTCCGTGGGTGGAGCCCGAAACGGGACGGAGGATTTTGATATCCACCTATTTACTTTTACTTAAATCGCAGGATTTTGTTCGACATTAGTTTTGATCTATGAACTTTGAAAGTTTGGATGGTTTAGCTAAACACCCCGCTGTCAGTCTTATGCCTTCACAGCAGAGCCATCTACACACACACACACAATCTTCCCAAACTACTATTTTGACAACATGAACTAGGAATTAAGCCGATGCAACAACCACTACAATAACGCCACCCATAAGTCAGACTACTATCTCTGGTCGAGCAATCCAGTAATAGTGCCATTAACTTTATCCCAATGCCAAATAGTAACTGGACCAGATTCGAAAAACTAGATTACTCTTGGAATCGAACCGGACCTATCAATTGATTCAATTGAAAGGAAGGCGCTCTACCAACTTCGCCAACCGGCTGTTGCTTATATGTTTTCTCTTTTAATACTGGAAAAGGTTAACTCACTGCCCTTTGACACCAAAGCGATTTGAATGTCCAAAAAATGTTATAAAATTTCCTGTCTACTTATAATAACACTGGCGGAGTGAAATTAATTATAAATATATTTTTTAGTGCTATTTTAACCATTTGCGTATTAGTAGTAACATTAAGAGTGGACTTTTTTAAAGAAGCTTTTCAGCTCTAAAACTTTTCTTTAAAAAGCAATTAAATATCTTTACCCGTTAAAGTAACATTCTCAAAAATCGCATTGTCTCGACCGTTTTAAAGTTTCATTATTGGTCGCCATAAAAGACTCTTTAATTTACAGGAAATAATTTAAAGCCTGTGTGTATTTTGAAGATGCGTTATAAGTTACAAAGAATTATTTATATTTTAGAAAAGATTGAAATCTGTTTTTTTTTATAAAGATTATTACAGTAACATTCGTTAAACTGGAATCACAGGTTGTTTTTAGTTTTCGAAACTCCCCGGAGCCATTATCACTTAAACAAAAGTAGCGGGTGCCAGCAAAGATCATAGTTTTTGTCGTATTCATAAAACTTTTTCATTTGTTTTCATAGTTTTAAGGAACAAAAACAAATTTTCTGATCTGATTAATAAGTCGAGGTCAGATAACGCCGATTTTATTTCCCGAGTTTGAACCCGAAACCACTTTCACAGAGAACATCTATAATCGTCAGTTATAATAAAAAGAGGAAGACATATTTCAAAAATTTGGGAGGTCATTCGAGGACATATGCAGCACGAAGAAGGCTTAAAGTATACGCGCCATGGTAGTGTCTTTTCGTGTACAATAAGTAAAATATATGACCAAAGCTATATCTCTAATTCATGTTCATATTCAAGCCTCATGTCAAACTTTATCAAAGACTTAATAGTCTTCGAGGAATGCTATACAACACATAATTTTGTCTTCGATTGCATGTTCTATTTAGGAGCTTTTTTTTGTACCCTTGTAACCTGTTATTGATGAAGATTTTTTGCGCTTCAAATATGTTTTTAAAACACTTTCGACCTTCTAATTGGCAAATGCGATTTACGAATTTTTGTAATTTGGTAAATTTCCCGGACCATTCCACTTGGGCAAATTTCCACTGGCCTGGAACGTGTTGCAGGCTCAAGTCTCTTATGACTTTGGGTTTTATGCACCCGTCTGAGTCTGACGTCACAGATTTCCATTGCCATTGCCGGTTTAGCTTGACAACTGTCTTCTCAACCATTTGAGATGACATAGCTAAGCAAGCCTGAATAGTAGTTACCTAAGCAGGTTGAGAGGGTTTTTTTTTGCAGGTTGGAATTGTATGAGGATCGGAATACTTTTTCGCGCATCTTCGCGACAGACCTCAGCTTAGTTTCGGGTCTTTAAGACCACCCTTAAATTTAACTTTATGGAATTGTGCTAGCTAAGTGCCGAAGAAGTAAGGTCAGATAACCTGTGATAGATGTCTTGTTGTTGTGAACATCAACGGGTTGAGAGTCAACGTATGCGCACATGACCAAGTCCGGAGTTAGTTAAGAGCGAACGCACTCTCCCTAAGCCACAAAAGTAGAATTTGTAGAGTGATGGAGTCAAAAGCCCCCGTGTGTTTACTAAAGACTCAAAAATAAAGGAGTTCGACTTCAATGAAAAGTGCCTTGCTGCAGAAATTGAACAGGCTGATTTAATTAAAAAGAGAGGTAGTCACCTAGCAATCCGGTCTCTAGAAATATTCAAACAAATTATTTAGGTTAAACTAGAAAGACCATGCCTTTATTGAAACCATGGTATTGACTTTATGCTAAAGCTGAAGATATATACAAGTCCCTCCAACGGCCTTGTTTGATGTAATGAGGGACCCAACCAAAATGTCAAAAAATCTATCCTTAAAACTTTGAAGCTATCTCAATCCTGTCGAGTTTGAAATAATTGTAATAAGAGGTAACCGCGTAAAGTTAGGAACGTACTAAGCTGAGTCTCCTCCGAAACCTATTTCTTTTGACGTTATAAAACTGCCTCTATTTACATCTTAAATAATTAAGTATTAATTTTTTTTAGAAAATTTATATATGTGAATGGATTTAAAAAAAAAATATTTAAGACAACTTAACTTAACTTTAACTCTTGCTTAAATTATATCTATGCATCATAAATTGATAGATACATAAATATTAAGTAAACCTAAATATCTGTAGCATAGTCGACCAACGATTTCATTAAGTCAATAAAAAGGCCAACTTAGCCCCATGAAGAGGAAGGAAAGAATCAAAGCATGAATTTTTTAACAGATTCTTAGAAATCAAATTTCACATTTCTTGCTTTGGTCCATAAATTAAAGTCTTCGGATCCTTGACCAACTTTGTTTACGTGACCGATTACGTTCTTATTGCAACTTAAAATGTAAAACAAAAATGAATAAGACCATACTTTTTTTTATGTAAATTGTTCACCGTTTAAAGTAAAAACCTAAAAAAAAAATGTTCAGCTAATGTTTCGTAAACTTGTTGCGAAAGCAATTAATTTAATTTAAATGGAAATTTTACATTATCTCTTACTGGTGACATGCTTTTGTTTAAACAGTGCAACAAGACAAATGCAATCAAATTGCGTACCATCGTTTGTGTCTGCAATCCACAAAGCCGCAAAATTAAAAGTTAATTGACTACACACAAGTTGTGCAGAGGTTTTTCTTAAAGTTTCATTAACATTTTTGATCTTATGATCTTAAAAAACATCTTCAAACTGTAGAGGAAGTTGTTGAAGTATGATCACAACACAGGTCAGTCCCGGGTTCAGATAACTACCATGCTGAGCTTCTTATAACAGTTGGGTTGAAAAGTTCGTAAAAAATTTGATTTTATAATTCAATACAGTTGCCTTCGCGGGCGATACAACGATTATAGCGGTCATACAATTTTTCGAAGCAATTCGAAGCCCAATTCATTCAATTTTGTCATCGTTTTCATAGATTTGTGAGACGATGCACTATCTTGATGAGGCAGAACTGTTTTCTTCTTCAAATGGGGACGTTTTTCCATGATTTCGTGCATTAGACGCTCCATTAACGCTGCGTTAAAGAAGCTGTTGATTGGTTTTTCCCTTTTTTAGATAGTCGATGAATGTTATACCATGCGAATCCTTAATAACTGATGCTATAACCTTGCCAGCCGACCGTTGCGTCTTTCCACGCTCAGGAGTCAGTTCATCATGTGCATTCCACTTGCCTGACTGTCGATTGGACTCCGGTTTGAAATGATGGAGCCATGTTTCATTCATTGTCACATATCGACGCAAAAATTCGGATTTATAAGGAATAGAGCTTCGATTGCTTTTGCTATCAAAATGTAAGGGGATTACGTACAAAGTCTCGAAGTATGTTTCTATCGTTCCATAACTGTGATCATGACGTCATCGCATTAACTGAAACGTGGCTCAATCCAAGTTTTTTAAATAATGAACTCTATTTTCATCGGAGTTTGAAGTATATCGAAAAGATAGATCTTCAAACATTGCTGACCCCGTCGGGGGTGGTGTTATCATTGGGGTTCGAAATATTTTGGAAAGCTCTATCTTTCCGATTCCTTTTGTTGAAAGCTTGGATGTAATATGTGTTAAAATTAAACTCAAATCTTAAATGCTTTTTCTTATTAACGTCTATGTTCCACCCAAAAGCTCTAACAATGTTTATGAAGGAGTCTCAGCTGCTATCCTCTTGACGAAATTTTATTATTAGGTGATTTTAACTTACCTCATTTAAAATGGATACCTTCTGACGACGAACTTTATTTTGTTACAGCTGGTAGTGTATCTCGTCATTCATCAATTTTTCTTGACTCTCTAATCTCGTGTGGATTACAGCAAATGAGCTGTATGAAAAACTACATGGACAGATTACTTGACCTTGTCTTTTTCACTAATGCAAGTAACTGCATTGTCGAACGAAGTACCCTGCCAAATCAAATCATTTAATCTTTTGACAATGGGCTTGAGAATGACGTGGAATACAAAGATCTAGAGTTTGATTTTAAAAATACTGATTTCAATCTTCTTAACGAATTAGTTTATAAGATAAACTTTAGCGTATCTTCAAAGGAACTGTTGACCAAATGGTTGGTAAATTTTATGTGAACATGTTCGATTGCTTCGTTTCATCTGTTCCCGTTAAACAAACACGAATGGGCTCGGTAGCAACTGCCCCATGGTACAATCATGAATTACGAAGTCTACGTAATAGACGGAATAAGGCATGAAAAAAGTACCTTTCAAGTAATAATTATAAAGACCATGATCGCTATTTTTCCATTCATATGGAATTTCAGTCACTTTCAAGTCGTCTTTATGACAACTATATTGGAAGAATGCGATTATCTCTTCTGAACGACCCAAAATCGTTTTGGTAATTTATCAACTGCAAGAGAAAATCTGATGGTTATCCTTCCACTCTTTCATACTTAAATAGCTCAAGTAAAAAACCAGATGATATATGTAATTTCTTTTCCTCTTTTTTCAGTTCCGCCTGTGATTCTGATTGTTTTATACCCGACCCAAAAGAATTCGCTCACTTAGAGACCTTTTGCCCTAGTTCAATGGGTCAACTATCAACGGAACGGACACCACCTGCGGACCTGATGGGATACCTCCAATAATCTTTAAGAATTGCTGTAGCTCTCTTGCAGCTCCTTTGGCTTTTTTATTTCAAGCCTCTATTAACCAAAAATTCGGAAAAATGGTTTCATAATAATAATCCCGGTGCACAAAAAGGGCTTCCGGGGAGATGTTACTAATTACAGGCCCATAGCTAAGCTATCTTGCTTACCGAAACTTTTTGAGGCTATTATTTTCGACAGCGTTTGTTTTAGTTGTAAGCCTTTCCTAACTGATAAACAGCATGGCTTTGTTAAAAACAAATCCACAGTAACAAATTTGTTACAGTTTACTTCATTTACAAATAAAATCCTAGAAGTAGGAAATCAAGTCGACTGCGTGTACACTGATTTCAGTAAGGCCTTTGATAAGCTTTCCCATAAGCTAATTACTTTTAAAATGAAATCCCTTGGTTTCCCTTTATCTTTTGTGTTTATGTTTTGTTTAGGGGATCGACCTCTAAAACAATAAACGCTACCTCAGGTGTGCCTCAAGGTAGCCACCTTGGTCCTCTTTTATTCATTCTAGCCATTAACGATGTTGTTAGTGTGATGAAGAACTCAAATGTTCTAATTTATGCCGACGATATAAAAATATTAAAGTGTGCGTTTACAGGATGACCTTAATTCTTTTGTAAAATGGTGCTTCAATAATTGCTTATCATTTAACATATCTAAATGTTTTAGCATGTCCTTTTCGAGAAGATTTAATCCTCTCACCTCTGTGTACACCATAAATAGTTCTACGCTGGCTAAAGTAAAACTGACAAAGGACTTAGGTGTACAATTCGCTTCAAATCTTGACTTCTCAATTCATATTGAGCAAATAGTCAACAAAAGCAACACCCTTCTCGGCTTCATCAAACGGTGGAGTAAAGAATTTTCATGTCCATTAATCACGAGCACCCTGTACACTACATTTGTAAGGCCACAGCTTGAGTATGTATCCAATGTGTGGTCACCGTATTACTTAACACAAACTGACCGTATCGAGTCTGTTCAACGCAAATTTGTTCGTTTCGCACTTCGGCATTTATAATGGACTGATCCTCTGCGTCTTCCACCTTATAAGGACCGTCTTCTACTTATCGGCCTTGATTCATTACAAAAACGTCGGGAAGTCTGTGATATTGTGTTTTTACATCAGCTTATTGCTGGTAATATTGACGCACCACCACTTCTTAACCAAGTCAATTTTAGTGTAAAGTCTTTCAATTTTAGAAACTTACACATTTTTGACATAAAATACCACCGTACGAATTACGGATGCAACGAACCTGTTACTCGGATGTCAATGGAAGCGAATGCAAACTGTCATATGTTCGATTTTGTATCCAGTAAACTGGCACTCAAACAAAAACTTTTTGGACGTGTCAATTCTTAATGTGCATGCTGCGTATTTTTTCAGTACTCTTGTTTTTATTTGTATTTATTTTATAATTAACATTTGTAATTAAAATACATATTCTTTTTTAAATATTTTTTTAACTTTGTATTATCCGTCAGGCATAGGAGGACGAAAGTGCTCCCGAAAACTTGAATGCTGGCTTCTGTATAGATACTTCGACTTAGCTTTCCTATGACTAGTGTTGAATTTGTAAGGCTAGAACGAACTACTTCCATTGTATCATTGTTCGATTTCAGAGCATAATTATAACCGAAAATTTTGCTACGCTCGTAGAAAAATTTACATGACTTACGGATTCTTTGCTTTGCTTTTCTAGCTAGTCCTTGGATCCAGGATGCTAATGGAAAGAGTGGTTAAAGTTGGTTGGGAAGCCGTGGAAACATTAGCATAATTGTCAGTATTTTGATCTTATGACAAGCATATGTTTGGTTTTGTTTAAATTTAAGTCCAAAAGTCTGGTGAATATCCAATAAACATAAAAGAGATGATATAATACAACCTTGTGGCATTCCTTGATGGGCTGATCTATCATAGTTGGGGTTAAGTAGCGTGTTTTTGATTAAATCCTTCTGCAGGTGGAGCTAGGCATAAGCTGCAAACAAACGTGCGGATAATATGAATTCAGCGCTGCATGTATGTATATCTGCAGATGAAACACATGTGCAGAGTTTTTGACATTACGTGTCGTTTCTTTCCGTCAATTCAACAAAAAAAAGTTTTTGAATATATTTCGCTTGACAGCTGGTTGTTGGCAAATGTCAGCTGTTCGTGCCAGTTGACAACAGAATAATTTCAAATGATGAAAATTGTACTAAATACTTGCGTGATCTAGTACCATGGCTGCGCAGCCAATTTAGAAATAGCGACGTGATGCAGCGCTGCGAAACTTGTGTGTTCTTATTTCGCAACACACCTTCTTTACCCAGTTTGGTAAAGGCTTTCTTCTACATCCAAAAAGGTAGCGAGAGTGTAGGAATGTATCAATAAGTGTCTTTGGACTCTCCATTTAAGTAAGCGTGTTGTTATTTAGAAAGAGGACCTCTGATTAGAAGGCCTCGACTGCGTCAAATGGCTTATTCATGACTATTATGTATACGAGTACTTTTGGAATCACACCATCTTCCCGCCTGCGGCTTATTGAATGAAGGAGTGTTCTATAGTTTGGATCTTGGTGACACCTTCTATCATCAAGTGAGTAACAGGAATCTGCTCGTGAGCGAGTTTTGGCTTTGCTATTGCCAGTCTTTATAGGGTTTCCAGTTTTTCTCAATGGGCCAAAAATTGATGACGTCCGAAAGTGATTTGCTCGACAACTGTCATGCATATTGAAACTCGGTGAAGCCATTTAATTGAATCTCAAATAACAATCGGTATAAAAAAAAAAACCAAACAACGACAACAAAACTTTTTGAGTTTTTGAGTTACCAATGAAGGGGTAGAAAAAGGTTATCTAGTCGATTGTGTTTATCCTTTTATTGGCTTTCATGCGACTTTTTCGGGTAGCTAAATTCGTATCATCTTGGCAGGATGTACTACATGTTTTTTTAATAGGTGGTGACATTATTA
Source organism: Orthonevra nobilis (assembly GCA_963555765.1). Classification (NCBI taxonomy): domain Eukaryota; kingdom Metazoa; phylum Arthropoda; class Insecta; order Diptera; family Syrphidae; genus Orthonevra; species Orthonevra nobilis. The sequence continues at coordinate 7,228,433 of OY743225.1, forward strand.
AAGGATCGTTATAGCGAGGTTCATGACATTTCTTTCATTCGTCCCTTGAATGGGTCATACAAGCACCAAAGACGTACCTCACTCTGGAGGGCCAAATGAGGCTACGAATGCGGAAATAGTCCAGCAAGTGCATCGAATCGTTTAGAGTGATCCAAATGTGAAGTTGTGTGAGTTAGCTGAGGCCGTGAGTATTTCAAAAGAAATGTCGGGATACATTTTGCACGATGTCTTGGAGATGAAAAGCTATCGGCCAATTAGCATTCCTCAGAGATCCTGGAAAGCCTACCGAAGCGACCAAAAGACCAAAGCTCGGCCGGGAAGGTTTTGGCCTTCGTTTTTTTTTTGGATGCCCTTGACATAATCTTCATAGATTATCTGCAGAATAAACGATAAAACACGCCGGCACACAAGTCTTTTAAAGCGGCGGCAAAATTGGGCCAATTGAACTTGGCTCCCAGCAATTATCATCTACTACCAAAACTCGAGCAGTGACCCCAGGGAAAGAGACTAAGATTGAACGACGAAGTCATCGCAGAAATCGGGGCGTACTTCGAAGGCTTGAAAGTTTCGTACTATTGACAGGGCGTCGAAATGTTGGAAATTCAATATACCAAGTGTACGTAGGCTGCTAGATATATTTCTAGCCTAATAATGATAATGCTTATATTTATCATCAAAAGTGGTTTTATTGTTTTTCAAAATATTATCCAGTATGATTTATACACTTTTTCCACTCCGATTGAGACACCTCCAAAACATGGTTTTTGAACGCTTCAACAGCATGTTCTGGCGACGAAAATCGTTGACCACGCATTTTTTTTTCTTGATGTACGGGAATAAAAAGAAGTTTTTAGATGCCAAGTCAGTACGGCTGTACGGCGGATGACTCATCAATTCGACGTTTTGGCCGGTCAAAAAGGCGCTGGTTTAAGCCGATGTGTGAGAGCTCGCATTGTCATGGTGAACAATGATTCGTCTTCTTTTGTTCGTTTTTCGAATTTCTCCGAAGACTTCAGGCAAACAAATTGTGGTGTAACTTCCGCTGAAGCGGAACAGTCCCCACATGACCAGTTTTGCCGAAGAAACAGGCGACCATTTGCTTCGAAGTGCTTCTTCCACGAACAACTTTTGTTGGATTTGACTCGTCTTCGAAGACCCACACGGTCGATTGTTGTTTTTTTTCGGGCTCATACGCATAGATCCATGATTCGAGCACCTTGTTGCTCTCGAAGTCAACTTTGTTGGGGAAGAAATGGAACTTTGCCTAAAAAACGTTTTCTTGATAAAATAACCCGCGACTTTTCAGTCAGTTATATTTCTTCAATCTGCCATATTTGCTTCATACATCGGACCTTCCTCGACTTCGAAAAAACTATTTTCCGCGTTTCTCTCTTCATATCGAGCAGTTCTGGCCTCCTTTGATGCTTTGGATGCTCGTATCTCGGAGCAGTCAATCCGAGCGTTGTCTCGTTTCATAGCAAATGAATGAGCTTCCGGGCCAACTTTCATTCCCATAAGCTCCATCATTTTTAAAACAGGAATGAAGCCTTCATTAAAAATACAAACAGCAATAAATGTCGCTATCTCAATCATCTTAGGTCCGGAATATATATGTTTTGGATCGAAAGTCCAAATCAAAGAGTTTAGAAAGATTTGAAGGTAAGAATTCGACTGTTAGCAGATGGACGCAAGTGAACACTAAATATAAAAGATACAAGTCACCTTGGGTGCTCGTATTACAATATATACAAAGGACAAAAGGTTTTACTGAGAAATATAGATTCAGGTAGACGGAGAATCCCTAATGTCTTCTGTCAGTTTGGATGCCGAGTCAGCAAAATACCGATATCTCCGAAAATAATTTAAATTTTGAAAAATCTTCTTGTAGATAAACGGCCCTATCATCGTATCCGTTTAGAAAGGAATTGTCTCCGATATCTCCGAAATCTCCGAAATTTGTATCATGCTAAGCGTTCCGACTGATAAATCGGACAAAACGCGTCTCGAAGTCATGCGATGTACTGCATTTTTTAAATTATCTATCCTTTCCGATTTTCTCCGACTAAAAAACGCTAACAGACTTTTTTCCGCCAAGAAAAATTTTAAAAAATAAAAAAAAATTAAAATGGATATTGGTGAAAAAAGGAAGTGTAAGCTGAATTTTATTTATTTTTACACGTATACACATGTTTTTTGTTTTATTGTTAGAACAAAAAAAAAAACAAAAACAAATCAAGCTCAATACGAGCGGCTGGTGGAGTTTATGAAGACAAACCCAGATATTGGCCGAAATTTCACCAGTCGACCGCCTGAAGAGACGAACGTTTTCTGGGATAGCGTCACAAAGGCTCTAAAGTCCCTTGGTCAACCCATTAGAGACAGTCTTGGATGGAAGTCTTGGAATCTTCAATCATTTTGAAATCAGCTTACCAAAATGTTTTTGTATCTCTAGGTGTGGAGCGACTATAAAACTTACATAAAAAAGAAGTGGCTAACGCCAAAGAATGTACGGCAACGGGCGGTGGTCCATTTAAAAAAAAATCTTTCTCGAACCCGAACGATCTAAAAAATCGTTAATGTAGAAATTGGTGTGTTTTGGTTTTTAATTTATGTAGCTAACAATGAGAACATTTAGGGAATGCTATCCCTTTCTGTTGAAAAATAGATGCTTGTCGTCTTTAGGGGCGGAAATTTTAATGTGAGTCCCATCAACGCAAAATACCACACCCGGGAATCCTGTTTTTAACTGAACTTGCACCTTTGATTCTTCAATTTGTTCCCTTGCCATTTCCAAGGAAATCCACTTAGAGCACAAGCTCTCTTCAAGAATATTCAACACATCTTGAAGAACATTCGAAAAAGTTGACTGCGCCAAGCATACATCGAAGTCCTTCCCTAAGCCGTGCTGATAGCTGCCTTCACCAAAAAACCTTAAACAAGCCGCCAGTTTTTGCTCCAAAGTCAAAGCATCTGATCGAGAAGCCGGTTGCATCCTTGCTTTCATTGCGTTTAGGACGTACTTAAATAAAATCTTGCTCTGGCGAAAATTTTTCTTGAATATGTGAAGAAAATTATGGAAAAGTTTATTTTCAAGTTTTTGATTCTTATAATTGGACATGCTGCATCTGAAAGATTAAGAATGTTAGATTTTTTTCTCAATAGATCTCTGTTTTGTTTGCTTTCAGTTCTCCGCTCATATCTATCGGCTGCCAAGAATAATGCTACGCTGTTGTCCATGTTTCTCTTCATTTATTTCACTTATTTATTTTTTACGCGTCTATATTTCTCTTACGAATCGGATACCATGAACGAAATATATGTTCCGATCGGAGCTTTTTTCCGATCGGAGATTTCTCCGAACGGATACGATGAAAGGACCTCTTGAATAGTTAAACTTTGAAAATATAAAAAATAATGTTAAATGTAAAAGTTAAAATGTTACCCCCTTCCTGAAGACCGATTGTTCTAATGAAAGCCACCGCCACGGCCCTTAAAGATGTGATGCAATTACATGATGACGATCTGGATCAAGTTTATGAAAGATATTTTCATTAGTCTCTCACGAGCCAGGAACTCGAATCCATATCTTAAGCTTGCTGTTGCCCCATTTTACTTCAGACACATTTGTCGCCAATTTATTGGGAAATATAAAACATTTAAAAATATTTACAAATTTTTTACTTAAGACATAATTGCATAACATAAAACATATCGAAATGCTCCACACATTCCATTTCAGTTAGATATATGAAAAGGGTACTGAATGTGTCATGTATTTGTGGTGTTCCTGAGATTACAGATGTAATGGATTGATTATCGCTTTTATGTTCCAGCCATAAGCATACAACATTTGATTTAGTTTTTCAATTCAACGGCAAATTCTGGGAACGGTTTCGCTTTACCTTCACTTATGGACTCCTGCATCCACTCGATAAAGACGTGCCTACATCCTCTGTTGAAATGTTGTCTAAAGAAACAATTAATGTAATAAAGAACTTCATTGAATGTTAACAAATAATCCTCACCTGCTTATGGTAATAGGGTCAACAAGCGTATTGTTCTCGTATAGAACTAGATTTGCTTTCTTTTTATTAAGTGTTACATCACCGCCGTTCTCTTCAAATTGACTAAGATGTTTGTTTAGCGTTGCACTCTTTGCAATTCGAAAATATGCCTTTAATCCAGTAAAAATATGTCCTTTTCGCTTCTTAGGCGTTGGAGGCGAAGCCAGTTCCTCTTCGCGCTGTTCCAACAACTCCCTTTCAACTGACGTTGACTTTCTTTTGCCAAGCAAAGCAAGCTTTACAGGTGTCGTTTCCTTCTTTACTGACGTTGATTCCTTCTTTATTGGAAGCAAGTCTTTTTTACTGATCGATATTTCTCTTTTAACAGGCGTTACTTTAGGTTCATCAGCCTTGTCGGTTTGGATTTTCTTTGGCGGACTTACTGCAAGACTAGTTTCAATTTTTATGTCTTTTATGTCATCACAGCTACCGAGAAGTAGATCTACGTTAACATTGTTCTTCGAAGCAGTAAATAAACTTTGCAGTTCGTGAAGATTTGTGGCTTCTTTGGGCGACTTGGTGTGTCTTTGCTTTGTTATACGTGGAAAACGTATGGATATACCATTCGCAGTGTGTGCATTTGAATTTGTAAATTCCGCTCCAGTTATCTCCCATACGGGCATGTTATCTGGCGTTTTTGCAATGTAATCCGGTACCAGGGGTTTATTACAGACAAGCCAAGGTGGTAATTGTTTTTGATTGCTTCTTTCCATTTGATCCATGAGTGTGTTATGAACCTCTTCCAGGGTTGCGTCATCAAGTCCACCGCTGACCTTAGTCACCGTTTTCCAAAGGCCGCTCTTAGTGTCCTGGCAGCCCATCAAAAATATACTCAACATTCCTCCTTTCTTTCCAGAACCAAACCATCCGCCAAGTACAACTAAGTCAGCAGTATCAGCCATTTTACCTGAAATGAATTAAATGAAACCGTCATCCTCTTTCACACTTTCAAACCACTGATCAAGCGCTCAAGCTTTTTGTCCCGATTCTTGAAACGTTCTATAAAAAAAAGGGACATGGAATAATTTTAAGATGCGTCTCCTTACTCTAAAGTAATTTTGTCATCAATCCTGGAGGCTAGGAATTTTTCTGTGTCGAATGGTCAAAGGATGGTGCGCAGAAAGCGGACCTTTTAGACAAATACATTATCACAATGCCGGAACAGAAACGTGTAAACCAGCGTTGAAAAGTGTCTTTTCTAAAAAAAATTAAAAAAATGTTTGTTTTTTTATGGGCACTTAAAACACGCCCGAGCAAAACTGGAAAAAAAGTTTTCCACGATAAACGCCACTTTCAAAAAAATCCGAAATATTAATTTTCCATGACTCTGGCACACTAATCAAGCTCAAATAAGACACAAAAGTTGTAGTTTACGAAAGGCAGAATTCTTGTGAGCGACACGAAATCGACTGAATTAGACGCCTGGAGGAAATCAATCCTGGACCGGACACGTTCAAGCAAATCAATGCGATCGTTGGCAAATCCAACACGATACCAGAAAGCTTGAACAGCTGACAAGGAGTGGTTACCACGCCGGCAGATAAGGCTGAAGCCTTCGCCATCTCCTGGAAATAGCTTAAGTTGTTCCAGTTCCAAAACAAACTAAAAGATCCAGCATTGACATTGGGAAAGTGCTGGAGTCAATATTGCTACGCCAAATCATGGGAATTTGCTCGGAGAAGGGAATTCTCCCAAACCATCAATATGGTTTCCGGGCGAAACATTCAACCATCCATCCACTGCTGAAGCTGCATCATGATGTCATCCAAAGTCTCAATAAGAAGGAAATCTTAGTGGCATGCCTGCTGGACATAGAAAAGGCCTTTGACAGCGTCTGGATTAAGGGCCTCATCTACAAAATGAAGACAATGGGATTTCCTCAGCATCTGGTAAAAATCCTGTTTAATTCACTAACAGAAAGATTCTTTTTCGTCCAGATACAGGGTCAACTGTCAACATTACGAAGACTTCTCGGAGGAGTTCAACAAGGAGGAAAGGTCTCTCCCATCCTTTTCAGCAGCCTAACAGCGGACCAGCCAGCCAACGACGCCCGAACAAAGACACTCCTCAACGCAGATAACTCCATCACATACGCTACGTCATTCGCCCCAGAAATAGCAGCCGCTAGGGTAGAACAACACATAGCTAAGCTATGGGACTACTACAAGAAATGGGGACTGAGGATCAACAGCAGCAAGACAGAGCTCATTTGCTTCCGACCACCGGCCACAGCAACAAGAAGTAGGGAAGCTTTCGCGACGAGATGCCACGACACGAGAATAACGCTGCCAGATGATAAGGAGATTGCTTCACAGCTCAAAACGAAGTACCTGGAGATAACCTTCAGCGAGCGATTCCGGAACTGGAACTGCAACACGCTGAAAAGGCTATTAGAAAGCCAATTTTGCCCTTCATCTTGTGCAACCACTCCTAAAAAGGAGAAGTCTATAAGCAACTTATAAGACCAGTAATTACTTATGCCTTCCCAATTTGGTTTACGGTGCCGCCAACATAAATGAAGAAAATTGAGATCTTGGAAAGGAAAATCCTCAGATCGTGTACTGGACTCTGGAGGAATCACAACACGCTGAAATATTTCCGCAACACAACGCTGTACGAAAGCGCAGGGATCACACCAATCAAGGAATACATGCTGCAGCTGTCAAGAAAAATCATCGAAGGGTTAGCAAGCCACCCTAACGAAGAGATCAGGATCATCCGCAGGCAAGAAATTGAGCCAGCCCACAGGTACCTCAGCACACGGACAATCATCGATGAACACTTTCAAGAGATCATCGACTGGACCTCGTTCTACACGAAAGCCAACAAATCTACTACAGAGGTTAATACCCTGTATAATATTTTAATTATTTTTCGTTTTTAAAACAACTTCCTCAGTCATTATCGAACATGTGCAAGTTAGCATTAGCCTGTATTGACACTTGCTTTAAGGGTTCATTGCAGGCGTAGTTCGTACGGTGGTGTTTAAAAATCAAAAATGTTAGTTGTTCGGGAATTAATTGACTTAACACTAAAATTTACTAGGTAAAGAACTGCTGATGAGTCAATATTACCGGCTATAAGCTGATGCAAAAACACGATCAGAAGAAGACGGTCCTTATAAGGTGGAAGGCGAAGAGGATCAGTCCATGATAAATGCCGAAGTGCGAAACGAACAAATTTGAGTTGTACAAATTCGATACGGTCAATATGTGTTAAGTAATACGGTGACCACACATTGAACGCGTAGTCAAGCTGAGGCCTGACTAACGTTGTGTACAGAGTATTTGTTATAAATGGACATGAAAATTCTTTACTCCAGTGCTTTATGAAGCCGAGGAGGCAGTTACTTTTGATGACAACAAGCTCAATATGAATTGAGAAGTCAAGATTTTGAGCGAATTGTACACCTAAGTCCCTTGTCAGGTTAACTTTGACCAGCGCAGAATTATAACAGGTGTACGCAGAGGTCAGAGAATTAAGTTTTGTAGACAAGCACATGTTAAAATATTTACAAATGTTTAATGAGGCTAGCCCAGCAGTCTGAAAGATTGTTAATTCCATTCTTGAGCACACTTACAACATCGTTAATAGATAAAATGAATAACAGAGGACCTAGGTGGCTACCCTGAGGCACAGCTGAGGTAGCGTAAATTGATTTAGAGGTTGATCCCCTAAACAAGACTTGATTGGTTCGCACGTCAAGATACGAGCATATCCATTCCACAAAGGATGCAGGGAAACCAAGGGCTTTCATTTTAAAAGCTACTAGCTAATGAGAAAGCTTATCAAATTCCTTACTGAAGTCGGTGTAAATGCAGTCGACTTGACCCACTTCTTCTTATGCTTTATTAGTAAAAGAATTAAACTCCAGCAAGTTATTCACAGTGGATTTGTTTTTTACAAAACCACACTGTTTGTCAGTGAGGGAAGAGGGTCAGAAAAACTGACAAAAATGATAGCCTCAAAGAGTTTAGACAAACAAGATAGCTTAGCGATAGGTCTATAATTAGTAACATCATCCCGGGAACCTTTTTTGTGTGCACCGGTATTATGAAAGCATTTTTCCATAACTTTGGGAAAATCTTTGGTGAATGGAGGGGCCCTGCCAAAGCACTGCTGCAGTTCTTTAAAATAGTTGGAGGTATTCAATTAGGTCCGCATTGTGGTCCACTACGTCAAAGGCCTTCGAAAAATCTGAAAGACACTGGCACTGAGTCGCGATCAATAGCAGTTCTAAGATCATCAATCACTTTCAAGAAACACAGTTGGGACTTTTTCGAAAACCGGACTGATTCATATTCAATAGATGGTAAACATGTGTAAAATCGGATATCTGCTTGTGCAGAAGTTTTTCTAACACTTTTGACATAAATGGAAGGATTGAAATCGGTCTAAACTCTGGTGGTGTTTGGCAAGTAGCGGGCTTTATCACGATGGGGATAATTTTGGCTACGTTCCACGCAAAATTATTTTGACAAAAATTGGATTTTTGTCATTAAAGCCTGTGGCGCTCGATTTTATGGCAAGAACAGCTTTTGTTACATCGTATTCATCCACTCGATGAAATTTGAACCTACTCTCCACAGTATCAGACTGACTATCGGAATAAAGTTATCTGACGGTTGGAAATTTGGAGCATTTTGGCCAAGAAAATGGCATTGATTAGATTTGGTTTCCACCACTGGGTCATTCTTGCCCATTTCGGTCAACACCAAGTTCACGATTTTTTCTCTAAAGTATTTTTGAAGGTAGATTTCCATCGAGCCTATGAGCATACACTTTTCATTAAGCTTTTCTAACTTCTTTATGAAGTTAATTCCTAAGAATATGGATATCTGTGTAAAAATCATAAAGTTGAAAATGTTTCCAGTGATCTCTCTATTCAATCGCTCTAATAATTTTTGATGTGAACCATGAGCAGTTTCTACGTTTGGAGACTTCAGTTTTAAGCAGCGCGTGAGTGCTCATCAGATTGTTGATAGCATCTTATACGAAGTTTACCTGACCGTCTCTAGAAGTAAACTTAATGCCAATTTGCCTGTCGAATATGCTCTTCCGATAATACTGGGTTTATACTTTTTAAGTCACGAAACTCATAGATAGACGTTGTGTTTTCAATTGCAATATCAAAAGTAGCAAACAAAATATCGTGTTCAGACAAAAGTGGGGCTGACAACAGAATATAAAAGAAAATACTTTCGAGGTTACTGACAACGTAAGCATCTAATAAGGTAGCTGAGGAATTTGTGAAGGTTGGTTGGTTGGATTTTGTGTATTTCTTTAATCGAGCCATAGAAAATTTAATCTTTCAATTAATGAACGTGTAGGCTTATCTCTGGAATGTAATCATCTTTCTATTCTAACCATGTTTTGATTGACTTATATGAAGAAAAAGTATTGTGACTTAAGTACAATAGTTACACATGTGGTCTCACTGACTTTTTTTTGTTGGTAATGATGTATACTATGCAGATGTAGTCCTTTATTCTAAGTATCGTTAACAGGTTTCGCCTTGGGATGCAATCATCTTGGGTGGCGAAGTTGATAGAGCACCTGCCTTTCAATTGATTCAATTGATAGGTCTAAGGTTAGATCCCTAAAGTGGTCCTGTTACCATTTGTCATTGGGATAAAGTTAATGGTATTATCAATGGATTGGTCGACCAGCGATAGTAGTCTGACTAATGGGTGGCGTTGTATTGGTTGTTGCATCGGCTTAATTCGGAGTTCGTGTTGTACAAATAGTGGTTTGTGTAGATTGTGTGTAGATGGCTCTGCAGTGAAGGCATAGGACAGACAGCGGGGTGTTTAGCTAAGTCTTACAAACTTTCAGAGCAAATATATCAAACTAATGTCGAATAAAATCTTTCAAATTAGGCGAAAGCAAATAGGTCGATATAAAAATCATCCGTCCCGTTTCGGGCTCCATCCACGAAAGTGAGTTTCTCAAACCAGCTGAGTTTCCCAAACCACTATATAACTTACTTACGATGTTATATAGTAAATTCTCGCGCTTGCTCTGTGCTTCAAACATTACAAGAGTATTCATGTCCTCTTGATGAGCCAGCCAGTTTAAAAAAAAATATTTCAGCCGATTTGTACAAAATTTAAATGGGTTATACAACAAAACCTTCCTATTGGATCACTTTGTCCATTGATGAAAACCGTTTGATAGTTTTTGAGTTTATCGCATTCAGACAGACAGATGAGGGAACTTTATTTAATAATATTTAGTGATAACTAATGTGGACTCACCATCAAACAGATAATCCTTCTTCACTTTCAACCAGCCTCTTTTACCCGGTTCGTAAAGCCCGTTTGCGCTTTTTAACACGATGCCCTCCATACCGGCTTTGAGAACCTGAAATTGCAAAATCATCAAATATTTGATGCTCAAGTTGAATTCCCCTTTTTAACCTTTGCTGTCATCAATGATAGCTCCTTTTTGGTCTTAAGAAAGTGACTCTCAGACAATTGCACATACGATTTAATTGGTTCTATGTTTGCCTCCAAGATCTTTCTTCTCTCACGAAAAGTGCTAAAAAAAATAAAATTATTTTTTTTATATCTCTCAAACATTAACTAGAGGCGGTTTCTTACACACTTCGTAGATCCTTGCCATTCAAGTAGATGCAATCGAAGACAAAAAGGCATACTTGTGCATTCATATGCTCCTGCTTTTTATGCACACCCAGAGTTCCAAAAGGCAGCAACTCTTCAGTGTCTGTGTCTACGAGAATTATCTCTGAATCGATAATCATCTCCGAAACTGAAGGAAATGCCTTGAGGGATCAGAAGTGAACGGACGTGCTTATAGAAAAAATCATGCTATCACTTACCTTTGGAATAATTTCCTTGAATCTTTTTATTTTATGATCCACGACAGGCTTTAGATTGCGCGAGAAGAAACGGAAATCATTGCCTTGCTTGTGTATTTGGACACGTTCACCATCGTACTTGATTTCACTGTAAAGTCCTTCGGGATTTTTCTTAAATGCAACTTCAACAGACCCGCATGCATTTGCAAGCATTGGACTGATAGGAGTCATCAGTTGAACAGAGACAGCAGTAGAAGCAGTCTTGTATAGGAAAAATATTAACAAAGTTATTTCTATTTTTTTTTTTTTTTTGTAATTTACCTTTTTCCCCTTAACTGGACTCTTGGCAGAACTTTTGAAAGCAAATTGTTTCACAACCGCATCAAGATCTCGGGACGACTGATATGCAGGATAGGCGTCCGGACCAAATGCGTCCAACACATGCCTGGCCTTGGCATTGATCTTTAAATCTTGTTTAATCAATCGAATAACCTAAAATGGGACTATTAAAAAACGTTGAATGTTTGCTTAGCTTTTATACCATTTTTAAATCTTCAGCCGTTGTTCTTTTACACAATTTGCTGAAAATATCAGCTTGATAGTCTTCCTTGCCAGAGTTAGTTAAGTTTACTAAGACTTCCTCAACTTCTTGCAGTGTCAGTGTACTTTTACTGCTTGGCGTAACGCCCGCAGATTTTTCAAAGTATATCCGAATCGTTTCAGATACATCGCCTAGAAGTAGAATTTACTTTAAACTCATCACTCAGTAAAATTTATTGGGAACATACCCTGTTCCAAGCTGATCAGCATATCCTCCGAACTGGTTTTAAATATCCGCGAGAACAACTTGATTATTTGTTTGTTCTGCAAGTTGTAAACTCTCTGGCTTGCTGAGGGAAGGAGCATACTTATCCAAAGGTGGATATCCCCAGTAAAACCTGTTCCACTTGTACCCTTTAAACAATGATTCATTAAAGTGTGACCGAATTTATAAATTGTAGATGCTTGCCTTTTGGAAAAACTCCTGTAGTGTGTTTGACTTGCTAATGTAACTGGATACACTTGCCACTTTATCACAGATACTTATGAATGTATTCAATAGATTATCTTTGTTTGTAGACATTTTTTTTTAATAACAAATTTTTAACAATTGTACAAATATATTTTAAATAAAAATAAAAACAAAAATACGAAATTTGGAAACTGTTGCCGGCAGGTGCATACTTCAAGTTTCGCTTACGAGCAGCTGTTAAATGTCACCTGTCAGTTTTCGATGCCTTCTTGGGTATGTTTCATTTGAAATTTCGTTCATGTGTTTGTTGAACCGCGATATATTCTCATACAGAATAATTTGCGACAGTCGACTCTCGATAAATAAAACCTGGATGAAATGAATTTCTCGTTTTTTATTAAACATGAGCTTAAGTTATTTCTCTGCGCAATTAAGTTTGCATTTGCAACTTGGCTTTACATTTCATTTGTGTTACTGACGTGGAAAAAGTCGCAGAGGGAAGAAGTGCCTGTCCATCGAGCAGAGAAGGAAACTTATCCATCTACGCTTTCCAACATTATGAACAAGAGAGAACAGATTGTCGAATGCCAGGAAAGTGGATGTAGAAACAGGTGCCGGCAGGGTCAATATCACCGTCTAGAGGACAAGAGGACAGAACATACCAGTTGGAAGTTCTATGCTGAAGAATAAAGCTTAGTCGTTTGCAACTTCGATTGGCATTCAAGGATTTGATGCAAGTGAAGGGTGGCTGACATATTTTAAAAAAACGTCACGGCATTGTTTTCAAAAAGATTTATGGAGAAAGTGCCAGTGTAAATAAAACAGCTTGTTTTGTGTCTAAGGAAGAACTACAACGCTTGCTTGAACACTGATTCATGCAACATTTTCAACATGGATGAGACCGGTCTTTTTTTTAAATGTCTCCCCGACCGAACATTGATCTTTAAAGATAAAAAATGCGGCAAACACTGCAAACAAAGGATAACAGTATTGCTAGCAGTGAATATGGACGGATCTGAAGAGTTAAACCCACTCGTGATAGGGCAAGCTGCTACATCTAATCGATTAAACAAAAAATTGTGGATGACAACGGAGCTATTCAATGACAATGAAAACGCAAAATTCTGCACTGTTCATAACAACCCACTCTCACTTTTCCACATCGAACTCTAGTTTTTCCCTCCAAACACGACATCTAAACTAAAGCCGTTAGATCATGGTATTATCCAAAACATTAAAACGTTCAAATACAAAGAATTGACAACAGAACGAAGGCTAACATTACAGTTCTAACTGCCATGACTCTGATTGATACGGCATGGGGAAGTGTTAGACAGGAGACGCTACGACGGTGGTGAAGAGAGTCAATTGACTTTGGAATATTTTTGTCACCTATGAGTTTTAACGCTCGATTTTGAATTCCATCAAGCAGGCTCAAGATGGTCTCTAGAGCGTCTGCCCATTTGTATTCCAGTTTGGGGCGAATGTACGCTAAATATATGGCAGCCAGATCAGATGGGGTAAAGTATTACTTGCATCGCTTCAGGAAACCTAGACATTTCGCAGCATTTTTGGCGAAAACGGTTATGTGATCATTCCAACCGAGGCGGTTATCGATACACATACCAAGACCAATGCTGTCAGTCACACTGAACAAGGCAAGTTCGTCATTGAATACTTTCCGTTCATGCGCACTTAGATAGGAGGTGGGTGGTGAACTGTTCTCAGCCCTCGCAACGACAGAAAACCCAGGCACGATGATTTCTTCAAAAATGGTTAGTAAACCTAGTTGATAACAACGACGTCATCTCATAGATCCCTTGGGACCATGGTTACATGTTAGTCGACGTCTTGTGTGGCCCGTACCACAAACTTGCTAAAACCACAGATTGTCTGAGTCTAAGTCCTCGATTTATGGCTCCTAATAATTGTTTATCCTCATGAAAAATGGGACCTGGAAGAAAATTACGTTGCCTCTCAAAAAAATACACCAAACAGTCACACTTTCGGTATGCATTGGTCACTTTTTGTGTGAAGCTGCGATGGAAATTTGAGTAAGATGATTTTTTGAGCCAAATGATCATCAATTTCTAGTTCAGAAGCCTGCAGAGAGAAGTGATAACGATACAGCTCCAATTTTCGAGTAACAATTATTTAAATCCGCTCAGGAAAATGTTTTCCAGAACTGGACCAGTAACGCAGCATTCACGTTGGACCTAGCGTTGCAATGTTTAACAACTTAAAATGGATCTATGAATTGAGAGCTCTCCGTGTCAAATTCAGTTATAGTCAAACAAATAGATACAATATGCAGTGATGAATTAATTACGTATTTCTTCCATAAACAAATGTATTTTATTGAACAAAAAGTTTAAAATAAAAGAGGGACAAATTATTTTGTATGAAACTGTGTTTCATCAATAAATATCTAAAAAAACGAGAAAATTAACAAACATAAATAAAATCTTTAACGAAAATTCATTGGTCAAAAAAATAGGTACAACATGGAAATAAAAGAAAATTTACAAAATTCCAGTAGTTAACCTGATACATTCTGTTGAAGACTTAATATTTTGTGGATTTGTCTTTCGATTTCAGAACTGCATCGTATCTTGCTGGCATAGAAGTAATCATTCAAACTGACGTTGGAATTGATTCTCATATATTTTTTACTTCTACCCACAAATCTTCTTTTTTTTCAACTCGTGCTTCTCAAAGGGTCATTAACATACTTCCAAAGGTGCTCGAATAAATTCAAGTTCGGGAATTGTCATGGCCAAGCAAGAAGATCAACCCTGCTCCTTTCAAACCACTCTCGAGCAGCTTAAGAAGTATGTTTGGGATCATTGTCCTGCTGAAACTTCCAAATGAGTGGCATGTTTTGCTCGGCATAAGGCAACATGATTTTGGCCAGTAAATTTATATGCACGGATTGATCCCTTGTTTCATTAATCCAGTGAATAGGACCAACACCAGACGGAGAAAAACATGCCCACACCATAATATTACTACCTGCATGTCTCACTGTTTTAATGGTATGTGGCGAAGAAAATTCTTGATTTGGAGGACACCTTACGAATATCCTACGATTAGATCTTTGCAAATTAAATTTGATTCCGTCGCTCCACAGAATGTTTTGCCATTTCTTCCCACCGATCCAAGAATGTGTGTTCTTTTGCAAACATTTTCCTTTGCTTTATGTTTCTAGAAGAAAGGAGCGGTACTCTTCTGGCTGCTGTTCAATGTAATTTAAAGTCGGCTTATCTTCTTCTAATAGTTCTGGCCTCTTATATGTCCTTTGAAAATAAAAATGGGTCCCTTTTCGAGAGTCTTGCAATGCGACGGTCGGTATGAGGCGATGTTTTTTAGGTCTTCCTCTATTCTCACGCATATATTTCGACTTTATTGCATTTACTATCATATTTGCAGATCTTATGAGCAATTCTGCTTTTTCTCGAAAGGTTTTTCCACTTTCGCGAAGATAAGCTATAACTACTCTCTCTCTCTCTGCATCTGTAAAGGGCTTGTTACGACCCATATTGACAAATTACCGGTTAACCTAATAGGACTACCGGTTGAAAATGTCGTTTTTTTTTCAAAAATCAATGCTTTATTGAGCAAAAATAGTTATAAATTCAATATTCAAAGTATTGCCCATCGCTAGCCACACATTTTTCCCATTTTTCTGGCAATTCATGGATACCCGTTCTGAAAAATTCGACCGGTTTGGCCGCAATCCAAGAATCGATCAATTTTTTGACATCATCGAAATGACGGAAGCTGTGCTCAGCCAGGCCATGTTGCGTCGATCGGAAGAGATAGTAATCGGATGGCGCAATGTCTGGACTATACGGCGGGTGGGGTAGGACATCCCATTTGAGCGTTTCAAGGTAAGTTTTGACGACATTTGCAACATGTGGCCGAGCATTGTGATGTTGCAAAAAAACTTTATCGTGTCTTGCGACCGTTTCCGCCCGATTTTCCTTCAGTGCTCGGCTCAAACGCATCAATTGTCGTCGGTAGACCTCTTCGTGATTGTTTCATTCGGTTTTAGCAGCTCATAATAACAACACCCTTCTGGTCCCACCAAATTCACAGCAGCATAGCCTTCAGGCCATGAATATTCTGAACGGCCGTCGATGTTGAGGCATGTCGTAAAGTACCCATTTTTCATCAACAGTGACGATTCGATGCAAAAAAGATTTCTTTTTGTGGCGTTCAAGCAGCATTTCGGACATGCAAAATCGGCGTTCGACGTCTCGTGGCTTCAGTTCATACGGCACCCAATGTCCTACCTTTCGGCTCATTCCCATTGCTTTCAAACGATCGGAAATGGTTTGCTGAGCGATGCCAAGTGATTTTGCAAGTTCTTCTAGCGTTTGTGACGGATCTTGATCGAGCAATGCCTCCAATTCATGGTCTTCAAACTTTTTCACCTGGCCGGGGCGTTCTTTGTCTTCGGTGCCGAAATCACCATCTTTGAACCGCTTAAACCACCGCTGACACATTCTAACGTCTATAGTATAGCCCGGGTAACCTTCGGTAAGCAATTGATGCGCTTCGGTTGCTTTTTTCTTTAAATGAAAGAAGCAAATTAAAACTTCCTGCAAATGTTGCTTGAATGGCACGACATTTTACGGCTTTAAAAAACTTGTGCGTTTTCACTAATGACCGATAACCTTGACTGAAATAATTAGACAATGACATGAAGTTTCTGATGTGACAGCTGTCATGGGCAAAATTCACCTCTGAGTAATAGATATGAAGTTGTCTCCAATAACGACATTTTCAACCGGTAGTCCTTTTAAGTAGATTTTATATTTGTCCCTATTTTCTTGGCCAATCTTTTACGCAATTTAAAATACTTTGACGTAAGAAAATAGTGTAACGGTACATTTTCAAAGAGATTTGATTTGTCATATTTTCTGACTTAACTGGCGATGTACACTTATAAACAAAACTTAGATTGGAACTTTGTTGCTTTAATGCTGCGCTGGTAAAAAAGTAATGTGAGATTTTAAACAGCCCCAAACTAAAAGACTTGACACCGAAGTCTTGAGGCCCATCATGGCTTAATGCTGGCCATGATGGTTGGTTTAATTAAAAATCACTTTTAATTGTCTTGTGTTTATTTACAGAATTCGAGTGTGACAAGATTTTTGACTCAAGGAACAGTAAAAATGGGACAATAAACTCTCCATTGTACTCAGAATCCGGCTTTCTAACATGTCGATATGAATTCAAAGGTGAAGATATGGAAAGAGTGCAAGTAAGTTAAGAAATACTTTCATGAGACTATTGCATAACCACAAACATTGTTATTTAGATTAAATTCTATGAGTTCAGTTTACCAAAGCAAACCAACCGAAGCGACTGCGATAATGCAGACACTCTACAGCTTTTTCTGCCTCAACGTGGTAGATACGAATTGGAGGACACCTTTTGTGGCACAATTATCCCGAAGCCAATAATGTCTGAACGTGCTATGATGCTGCTGAAGTACATTAGCAGAAGATTTGGAAAGGGAACCCGTGGTTTCAAGGCTGAATACAGATTTGTCAAAAGTAAATCAAGTGAATTTTATTGTTGTGAGCTCTGAACACCTTGATTCATTTTAGATTTTGGCATAACTACTGGGGATCAGATGTCCACTCATTGCGTCTTTGCATACAACAGTTCAGTAGACAAAGCCGGCTGGTTTACTTCACCCAATTTTCCGGGCTCTTATCCAAAGAACTTAAAATGTAATTATTATTTTTTCGGCCAAGCAGGCGAACGGGTCAACATAAAATTTACATTTTTCGACGTCGAAGGAATTTATCCGTAGGTCTGATGATTTGAAGAGACTTTCAAATAAATTTTGAAATTTTTTAAGGTGTGAGGACTCAACTGCTAGTGATTATGTAGAGTTCTCCAACTTTATGAGCACAGACAGAAAGTTTGCGAAAATATGCGGAAAGAAAAATGACATCCATGTCCGATCAGATGGAAGCTTCTTTCGAATATCGTTCTTTGCCAACGATCGGTTTGACAAAACTGGGTTTAAGGCTTCTTATGAGTTTGAGACAAAGATGGTTACCACGGAGAATACATCACTCAAGAGTGCGATAACTGGAGGTGCATCCGTACAAAATTTTCCAAGTACGTACAATGTTCGACGATACATTCAATTTTAATTTATTTTTATTTTATAGATGAAATTTATTTGGGCATGGTGCTGGCCCAACTGATGTCTTCACATTTTGTCAAATTTCTTTGACAGGTATTTTTTTTTTTAGAGATGTCAAGGTTTCAAATCTCTCCACTGATCATTGTTATTTTCTTTTAATTTAAAAAATTTGTGTATATAACTGGCAATAAAATGTTTTATTTAATAAAATTAAGGATTGTATGTATTTTAGTTAAATAAAAAAAAATTCTGATTCAACGGGTCTGCGGTCCCAAAAAAAACAAATACTTTCTTTGGTTTTCGAAGTGAGCATATATCGGAGCGCTTTTTTATAACAAATTAAAGTATAGCTGTATTTATATCCGATCAACAGATTAGAATTGCAAATAAGTCTTCTAAAAACAGGAGTTCGAAGTTAATAGACAGACGTCTTATCAAACACGCTATCAGGGAACAGTTTTATAACCCTCTGGGTGGAGCCCAGGAAGTCCTTGATCTATAATTGAAAATTTATGTTTTCTTACAAAAAAGAAATCATCTGTAAACTCATCTATCCAAACAAATCGCATTGAATTCTAGATTCATTAAAGCAGTGTTTTTAGCAACCGCCAAACGATAGTGACAGGGTGACAATGGCGATAATAGCGTATGAAGAAAACTCAACTTCAACCGTTAAAAAAGCTGCAACAGTTTAAAAAAAAAATTGCAAAGTTGCGGATCCAACTATGAGATGACAGTTGATGACAGATGACAGTTTTTCCTGTAGCGAAAGGTAGCGAAGAGAAGCGAGTCGCTACGGGAAAATTTAAGGGATATTTGACGGAAACTTAGCAAAGTTTTCTTCGCTTCGCAAGGAAAGCTGTCAAACCTCATTTGATTTGCTGGTAAACGTGACGTCATATTTCTGTTGCTCCAAATTCGTTCCAGAGAAATTTTCCCGTAGCGGAGCTGTCATGTGATTTCTTCAACGATATATCTGTAAAGTTTGTTCAGCTATGAATAAGTAACTGTGATTCAAGGCGACTGGAGATGAGGCTAAAAGAGTTCTTCGAATTAAAAATGAAGAAAATGAACTTGCTGTCGACAATCAATTCGGCGAACTCCAACTGGACAAAATATTACAATCGAATTCTTTGAAGTTAAGGTAGGGTTTATTAATCAAGGGAAATATATCATCTCCATAAACATCAATTTCATATAGATCCGACGAAGACTCCTCTCTGTGGTTTGTTCAAACAAATTTCATCAAAACCTCTATGAAGCTGTAGCCAGGTGATAAAAAGGAAAGCAGGACAGACCAAATGGACATTCTAAAGAAACATTTTGTGTCGGATAAATGATCCTGCTCGCGAGGAGGGCTATTGGAGAAGAAGGGTAAAATTGCGGACTCCACGAGATGTCTCAGTCATCAAATATCAAGCAACCCACAAGCAGCGTGTACGTGACTGTAAAGATTGGAGAGCAGCTTTAGCTCAGGCTCAGATTGGCTTATAAATATGAAAGTCAGTTAGGAGTCAGCCCTCAAGATGGTTCATCAGATGAAGGATCATTTTATTTATTTATTTTACCAAAAACAATTACACATAAGCGTTCATATTTTACTAATGATGGTTTTCCCTTATTATAACAGTTGAATTTGAAATAATTTATTAACTAATGTAACCGTTATTTAATGTTTGATTTCTTATTTGAAAAACGTATTTCTTTATCTTCATTTTTTTCTACCAAAAAGGATTAGACTACAGCTACACTCCTCCTATACTGATTGGTTATACCTTAATATGCGAATAAATGTTGAACCTGGGTACATGTGTCAACAGAATTTTTAACCTATGATGACCAGGTTCGGCTGATGATTGGCTTTCAATAATCTCAACACTTTTCCACATCGAAGCAATTTTTTTGCTATCTCATATTGCAAGATATGAATACAAAATTAAAAAGTGGGATCACTTTGCTGAACTCTAGAGTAATCTTCAGTACAGAGCGCTTCTGGGAAATTCGTGAAAACCCTTCGCAAATACAAAAAAAAGAAAAGAATAAATATATAAAAATAAAATAAAAAAAATTTGACTAGATTGGAAGTAAACATCCGTTTGTATAAACGAATAAGAAAAAATAAATATATGTACATTAACGAAAACAAAATGACAAACTGATAAATAAACAATTGTATATATTAATAACGAATCAAAGAGTTAACAAACGAATAATTAAATATATATATATATATAAATAAATAAATAAAATAATAAATAAATTAATAAATAAATAAATAAATAAATATATAAATGAATACATAAATAAATATTTGAATTAGTAAATAAATTTGTAAAAAATTATATAAATAAATTAATAAATAAATAAATAAATGAGTAATAAATAAATTAAATAATTACTTAATAAATAAATAATTAGATAAATAAATGTAAAGAAGTGTGTAATTGAATACAACGATTTTTTATATTTTTATGCTATGTAATTTAACTGCTCAATTGGTTTACGAGGATATTATCAGCAAAGATACAGCTCGACAGAAATTTCGTATTCAGCTTTTGAATTCTATCAGAAATCAATTCAACATTCGCTCTTTCGTGGAGATCAATCGTTGAGTGGTGCCATGGTAGATTTAGCATCATTTTAAGTGTTTTATTTTGTGACACTTGCAAGCGTTTAATGTGGGATTTAGCGCTATTATCCCAAACTGGACAACCATATAGAAGTAATGCTTGGAAGATCACCTTCAGAATTATTATTTTATTTTCCTTCGTTAGTTTCGACTTCCTGTTAATAAAGGGGTACATTATGTTAGTTGCTAATTTAACTTTGTTCAGCGTTCTTGTAATATGTTCTTTGAATGTCAGTCTTGTGTCTAGATAAATACCCAGATACTTCACAGATTTTTCCCAAATTATATTTTTTCCATTTAGCTGGAGTGGCGTTTGCGTGCTGGGTAGAAAACAAGCTTTTCTTTTTCGGGTGAAAAAGATAGCTTGCGTTTTATCCCCATTTAACTTAATTTTCCATTTATTGAAATATTTTCCCAATATTTGAATCGCATGGTTTAGATTCGTCTCAATGTTGAGAGCGAATTTATGAGAAGCAAATATTGCTGTGTCATCAGCAAAGATAGCGGCCTGACACTGAGGCAAGTTCGGGAAATCTGACGTGTACAAATTGTACAAAATTGGTGACAGTACTGCACCTTGAGGACCACCCATTGGGACGGGCATATCATCCGAGATACCATTGTTAACGTGGACTTGAAAAAGACGGGACGACAAAAAGCTCTGGACTATTTTACACAAATATTTGGGGAAATTGAAGTTGATCATTTTAAAGAATAAACCGTCGTGCCATACAGAGTCGAAAGCCTTCTCTATGTCGAACAAAATCATACCAGTAGTCCACTGAGAACGTGAAGTTTTAATATGCTTACAAATTCTGAGCACCTGGTGGGAAGTACTGTGCCATTTTCTAAAGCCGAACTGTTCGTCGGGAAATATGTCGTGCTCATCTATAAATCTTAGTAGTTTCTCCTTTATAATTTTTTCATAAATTTAACTTAAACTACTGAGCAAACTAACAGGCCTATAGCTGTCCACATTATTAGGTGGTTTTCCAGCTTTAAGAATTGGCACTACTTTTGCGAATTTCCAGGCGTCAGGAAAATATTTCAATTTCAAACATCCGTTTATAATATACGTAAAGTATTTTACTGCCGACCTCGGCAAATGTTTAACGTATAAATTTTTTATTAGATCTAATCCACCTGCTTTTCGTATCTTTAGGTTCCTGATAATGTTTCTTATTCCTTCCTCAGATACATAAGCACTTGCAGGTGTTTCAATAACATCTGTATTTAGACATTGAACTTCACAGTTTACTAATATATTTGTTGCTACGTCGCCCAGGTTTGAAGATACTGTGTGATTTTTTGCAAAGTTTAACGCCAGCGCATTTGCTTTTTCCTCATCAGTAAAGAACGTGTAACTAGAATTTTTGAGGAAAGGCAATTCTCTGTTCTTACATTTGACTAATTTGACCATGTTCCAGAAAGGTTTAGCGTTCTTGTCAAGATCTTTAAGTTTATTGTTCCACCTTTCATTGCGTTGCCGTACGAGATGCTTCGAAATTAGTTTGTTCAGATACTTTATTTGTATGCGGTAATCAATGATTCGATACATTTTTGCCAATTTCTTTTAGCTATATTTCGCATTCGAATAAGCTCTTGTACATTCAACTTGAATGTGTAGATCAGTTCATGAATATACTATATCAATTTCATTACTAATTAAAACGCGCTCGTACTATTCTGGAGGGTGCATACAAATAAATCAGGTCAAGTTACCTTGGACACTCATATATACAAGGAGACAGTTGTTGCCTGTTAGTTGGATATTGAGAAGGCTTTCGACAGTGTCTGGATCAACGGCCTCATCTACAAGCTGCTGAAAATGGAAGTTCCCCGACATTTTGTAAGAATAATCTTCAGTTCACTAACAAGTAGGTTCTTTTTTGTTCAGGTCTTCGATGCTTCTTCATCCATGAAGCCCTCTAAGAGTGGGTGTCCAGCAAGGAAGAAGAACAGCTCCAGCGCTGTTCAACATCTATGTGGCAGATCGAACAGAGAACGATCTGAAAATAAAAACATTTTTATATGCGGACGACTCCATCACATACGCAGCATCGCTTTCACCAACCAAGTAGGATGAGGGATCCAGGACCAATTAAGGAAGCTCTTTGATAACTACTCAAAGTCAACAGTTACAAATAGGAACTCATTTGTTTCGGGAAACCAACGACGGCAACCAGAGGAAGACGACAACTTCAGAGAGAGGTTAAAATTTAACGCCGATGCCAAGAACGTCATGAAAAAGGCCAACGTTGCCCTTCATATTGTTAAGCCCACTGCTGAGGAGGAGGAACTGTTTGAACAAAAAAATGAAACTATTAGTCTACAAGCAGCTCATAAGACCGGTAATAACTTATCGCTGCCCACCAACAACTATGAAGAAAATCGGTCTCATGGAAAGAAGGACAATTCTCTCTTGTACAGGACTCTGGCGAAAACCGGACACGTTGAAATACTTCACAAACACGATGATGATGCTTGCATGACGCCAATCCATATGTAAATGCTACAACTTTCGGGAGGATACTCGACACATTAAAGGACCATCCAAATCGAGATATCAGCAGACCTTAGAGCCTGCGCTCCGATACTTCAGCCCACGAGCAATCATAGACCAGAGATTCGAGGACACCGTAAATTGATACGGGATATCGTTCTACGATAAAGCAGATAGCCGATATTACAGAGGTTAACAGCGTGTTATCAGATTTAAAATTTTTACATTTTAATAAAGCTTATTCAAAATGTTTGGAAAATTGATTAGAGTCAGCAATTAGACTAAGTCGCCATTGTTATACTTATTCGTTAAAAAAAATGTTTTAAAATAACCATAATAAACACGTGGGGCCCTTATTATTGAGCCGGATAAGACTGTACCTTAGTTCTAATTTTAAGTCATGATTGTAAATAATTAACACAATAAATAAAAACATCTTATTCTGTCGCACTCGTACTATTCTGGTTGATGTAAACTTATTCAATAAACAATCAGGTCAAGAAACCTTGGACACTTAATGCGATATCTCTGTAGTCCTTTACTTTTCATTGGTGCCCTTATGGCACCATAAGCCTTGGCCGGCTTATATACCATACTTTCATCTAAGGTAGCAAAAGTAGTTCGTAAGTAGTTTGAAATGTTATTTAAGTTAGGTTAAGTTTTAAGATTTGATTTTAGTTTTTATTTTAGTTTTGGTTTTTGC
Organism: Orthonevra nobilis; assembly: GCA_963555765.1. Lineage (NCBI taxonomy): Eukaryota > Metazoa > Arthropoda > Insecta > Diptera > Syrphidae > Orthonevra > Orthonevra nobilis. The sequence goes on from OY743225.1 coordinate 7,252,333, forward strand.
GTTAAAAATTTAAAAAAAGTCCATGCATTAAGTTTTTTGCTTCAAAAAATTAATGCATTTTCTTAATTTTCAAAAATTTGTTTTAATTTAAATATAAAAAAATAATAATAAGTCGGAAGCCCTTATTTTTAATACATAAGTTTTAGTTTATAGCGTCCACAGAGAGCCAGAAAGTTTTAGTTTTAGCTTTAAGCGTTTTTGTTCAGCTTTTAAGGAAATGAATTGATTGAACAATTAAAAATACAAAACAAATGAAAAAAAATTACGTGATGCTATATGTTAAAATATCCCTAAAAAAACAGTACGCAAAAACAACTGCGCCGAGACTCAAGAGGTTGATTACTAATCAGCAGGTATCTGGTTTTATAAGATGGCATATCTATGTTCCAATTTATTATTTTTTTTGTTTATTAAAACCAACAAAGCAATACTAAGGCACAAACTAAGGCACAAGCTGCAAAGGCTTCAATTTAATTTTTTTTTTTTTTTAAAGAACACACGCGTACAAGGGGTTATGACTACCCTTTAAATGTAAATACATAACGCGAGTGGAAGGGATCAGGGAGGAAATAGGGATAAGTACTGATGCACATTGTTTTTGAATTTCTGCAGATTGTAATGAGTGGGAATTACCGAGCGTGGTAGAGCGTCCCACATTCGTGTTGTGCGGCTAATAAACGAGTCTCTATACTTGACTGTACGACCGAAGTTGGGCTTGAGGGTGAACTGATGAGCATTCCTGGCGAGACGGGTGTTACGGTGAAAGTGATAGGAGGGTGGAATGCAGCTGCCTAATTCGCTAGAGCACTGCTTATGGTAGAAGCGATAAAACAGTGTTAGACAGGAGACGTTACGACGGTGGTGAAGAGAGTCAATTGCCTTTGTAACATTTTAGTCCCCTATGAGTTTTATCGCTCGATTTTGAATTCTATCAAGCAGGCTCAAGGTGGTCTTTGGAGCGCCTGCCCATAAATGGGAGTTGTATTCCAGTTTGGGGCGAATGTACGCTTTATATATGGCAGCCAGATCAGATGGGGTAAAGTATTTCTTGCACCGCTTCAGGAAACCTAAACATTTTGCAGCATTTTTGGCGATAACGGTTATGTGATCATTCCAACCGAGGTTCTTATTGATACACATCCCAAGTACTGAAAGTTTTTCGGCTTGACAGAAGACAGCATTGAGTTTTGGAGGCATTAAATTCCACTCTGTTCGTAGAGCCCCATGATAGTATGCTGTTTATATCAGAATTTAATGAGTTTATCATACGCTGCTGTTCCATTTCCACGGCCGAAGATGAGGGACGTGAATTTGAAAACGAATATGAAAAACTGAGAGTACTATCATCAGCGAGTGAGTGTATTGGATTAGATGTAGCAGACACAAGATCGTTAATGAAGATTAAAAAGAGATTCGGTGACAAAACGGAGCCCTGGGGAACACCAGCATTTATATGGTGGATATCAGACTTGACACCGTCCAATACAACTTGAATTGAACGGCCCGAAAGAAAGTTTCTAATCCATTGAATAAGAGATTCGTCGATACCAAATGCACGCATTTTCGACAAAAGAGCCTGGTGCCAAACTCTGTCAAATGCTTTAGAAATATCAAGCGCAACAATCTTGCTTTCACCAGAAAGATGTAGAGAGTTGTTCCACTTTTCAGTGAGATATACCATCAAATCACCAGTGGATCTTTTGCTACGAAAACCGTACTGCCGGTCATTGAGGAGTTTTCGTGTTTCGAGATATTTCATTAGCTGACGGTTTATCAGCGTTTCCATGACCTTGGAAAACAGGGACGTTAGTGCAATGGGTCGATAGTTGGAGGGAGAAGAAGATTCGCCTTTTTTAGGGACGGGTTGGACAAATGCTGTTTGGACAAATGCTGTTTTCCATCTACTCGGGAAGAGACCAGAAGAGTAGGACAGATGAAAAAGCTTACGCAATGGTTTTGCCAACGTGGAAGAACACCTCTTCAGAAGAATGGGGGGAATACCATCTGGACCAGCGGATTTATAAATGTCAAGATCTTTGAGTACTCTTGCTACTGTACGAGTGCGGAATAATATAACATTTAGGTGCTGCAAGTTAACGTTGAGTTGCACTCGGAACAGATAGGAGGATGTTTTCCTTTCAGAAGGTATTGATGAGTGAACTGAGTGTGACCCAATCGCAAGCGGACGAGGGTCGATACCATTTCCTTTGACCGTATTTTACTATTATTAGCTTGTGTAAAGTGATGATTACATGTTTTTTTTATATCTGCCCCTCCCGAAGTGGCGGACACTGAAGGAAAAGACCGGTCTGAAGGAAAAGACCTTTTGTATCTAAGTTAACAGAACTTCCATCCTTCTGATGAAAGTCAGAATATCTTTAGCTTTGGATTGTCTAATGTCCAATGCGAAGCATATCTCTTTGAGGAAGATACGCCTTTTTGACCAAATTAGAGCTGGACATTCACAAAGAATGTGAACAGCCGTTTCGTCGTCTTCCAAACAGAGTCGGCATTCGGTGGTTGTACTGTACCTCGTTTGGTCAGATGTAATCTTAAGCGGGAATGGCCTGAGAGGAAGCTCACGAGCTTTCTAATGTTCTTCCTGGTGAGATTAAGGATTTCTCTATAAGAGAAGGGATTGATTAGTTATTTAGATTGTCTGAGTCCCGGTAGATTTCTCCAGCGGGCAATGCGTTGCTTGTTTTCCCACTTATTGGTCAGACCTGTGGCCGTAGTCCAGTTTATGCATGCCGCAGAAAGGTTCCGGACCAGTGAACGCGGTTTTAGAACATAGCTAGTTCGTCCGCAATTTCATTGCCTTCGATTTCATGATGACCTGAAACCCAACCTAACCTAACTTTGTTTCGTCGGGCCATGGATTGTAAGGCGTCGTAGGAGCTTTTGACACATTTGAATTCCACTTGATTGGATGTCTGTGCCTTGAGTGCTGCTTGGCTGTCTTAATATATTAGAATTCTGGTCCCTTTATGGCGTTTTGCAAGGTTATGGCACATGATTCAATGGCTTGTAGTTCAACCTGGAAAACACCTGGATGTTTTCCCATGGGTATAAAGATTTTGGTGTTGGGTCCATAGAAACCGGAACCATATCCATTTGCCATTTTTGAGAAATCAGTATACTAGATGAAGTTTCTTGGGTCGGGGGCAGGTATGTTGCTCGACCAATGATCACGGTTAGAAATGTCTACTTCAAAGAGACGCCCAAGGCAGTATGTTGCCTTCATCCATTCTGGGATCGAGCAGAACATGTCGTTATCCGTGATGAAATTGATTATTCTCAAGTGTCCCGTTTAGTCACCTGGTTTGTATTTCATAGACAGTTGCATCTTAAGGGCATTTCTGACAGCTATTTTCCTTATGAAAATGTGAAGAGGAGACAACCCAATAAAAGCTTCCATAGGGCTAATAGCACATGTGATGCCCAAACAAGCTAAACGTTGGACTTTTTCCAGCTTTTAAGCAGTGGTTGATTATACGTTGACCAGTGAGCTTTCTGTTCTGAATTAGTTTTTTTCAGTTTAAGAACATCAGATTAGCTGTGAATGTAGGATTTTTATTGGTTGAATTGGCTAGTTTATCGGCATATTTATTTCCTTCAATGCCAACATGGCCGGGTACTCACATTATTCTCATCCTGTTTGGTGATCTTATAATGATTTCTCTTGTTTTCGAGATGATGTTGGAGTCAAGGCTCGGGTTCAGGATGGCTTGAAAGACTGAAAGACTGTCGGTGTCGCCCTTTAACATTGCTTGCATTTTTTTTTAGTAATCCCTCTGACATCACCCACCATCTTTCCACCACTTTAACCAAAATCTTCTCCACACGTGCCCAACCAGAGGCCCAAGTGAAAAGCTAACAAAACTCACCCTTACTTATAATCGACTTTCAACTGTACTTATATTGTTTTTTTTTAAAGCGTTTTGTTTTTTCTCAGTGTACAGGTTAATCAAAATACGATAAATACGACTTTTGCCTGAACTCATCTGGCAAGACTGGTGGGCATTCGAACAGCTGCTTTGACGTCGGAAACGTCATTGTTTCTTTTTCTCTCTTCTTCGCTCAGTAGCTTTTATGTGTGGTTTCTTTTTTTTTTGTGTGCTCTTCCCGAAACGAATATAGAAAACTTTACGAACGTTTTTCAGTTGAAAAATTGTATTCCTTCTGTTGGGTTGTCGGGAGAAGTAAATAGCTTCGCCGCTTCGCCGAGAATAAAAGTATTTAAAAAAAAGGAAAAAAAATCCAAAAATAAAAAAAAAAACGTATTTAATCTGGAATTTGATGAATCGATCTCATAACTGTGCAAATTAAAGTAAATCATGTTAACTCGTCCAATGTAAGTGTGTGCCTCCAAGTCTATCCCGGTTAGGGTTAACGAATTACTTCGACCAGTTCCAAAAACAGAAAAAAGTTTTTCAAAATTTTATTATTGATCGATTTGCAAGCTTTGCTCGGACCGTTTACTTGTGTACATAATTTTGTTTTAAATTTTATCGCGAATATGTTTGATATTTTATGTAACTGAATGGGGTGGTGGAATTTCGCCCGACGTATCGAATAGATACACAGAATTGGTGTTGCATTCGGGTTCCACCCCTGCGCGATTGGGGTCTGTTGCACTGGTGTAGGTCACGGTGTATGTTGGCCAGAAATTGGGGCGCACATGCAATACCTATAAGGGTGTCCCTTTTTTTTTGCCAAGTACGAAGTCACCACCTGTCAAAATTGCATAATCGCGAGAAAAGTCCCTGCAAAAACGTAAGAAAAAGTGAATAAAGTCGGACACACTATTGGCGGACAGAAAAGACATCACCTTTGGCAAGCGCGCTTTTCTAAATTTAGTGGCTCCTATTGCGAAAGGCCTTTGTTCCACGATGGCAGCACACAAGCGGAGGAATATAGCCGTAGAAGAATTTCTAGAAGTCTACCGATGTCGAGGGGGTTTTTCGCATTTGCTCGCGTAAATCAGCTGTATTGTCTGAAAGTGCACTTGAGTTGCACGGAAGTCATGAATGATGGGTATACTACTCCCCGTTGGGATTATTGTGGAACTGATTATGTCCCTGACATCATTGGGGGATTGCGCTGTAAGCGAACTCGTTACTGAATTTGAATCACGGTTACGGGCAATGACATTTTATGGAACTGGTACCATTCGTTACACCTTCTACCTATGTACATCTTTATTTGAACGCGATTATGGAAGCTCTGATGAATGACGCGAGTCTCTGTTTGTTCTCTCGTTTCAGCTTAAATAATAATCTGGCAAAAATCTGTGCCGTGGCGCGACATGGTGCTCCAACATCAGCATGTGGCCACGATTCAACGCGGCAGTATCATGAAGTGGTTGGTGATATCATTTGTCCGTCACAAGTGATGGGAATTGATCATCTCCGGGATCCTAGAATGAATAAGGTAATTGGACCATGTGTTTTTATGTATATTAGTGTCTTCACCTGGGTGAACATATATTGATAGCGGTCAAGTTTAGTGTCATGTCCATCGGTTTAGAGATGCCACATAAACTGGTTTGAGTTTTTGGCTACGTCTACTTGAGGTATTCTTTGATGTATTCTTTTTTTTTGGCAAATCAAAGTATTATGCGAATAAAAGAGGAAAGGAAGGAATTCATAAATTGCGCCATATGGAATACCCTTACTGTATACATACTCATAGCTATGGCTACGGCTCTTGGCACAAGTTTTTTCAGAAGAAGAATGAGGTGGATGGAGATGATGAATGGAAAATCCCCGAAATTAAGCATACTGAGCACATTGATATTTTTTTATGGTATCAATGCTCCTTAAAAAATATGGCAGACTTCCACTTTGTTTGTAAGTGTTGATGGATCTGGCAAAAGTCTGCTACCTTAACCTTTTTACTGTAAGAAAACTTGGATAGAGATATCATTTTGTATTTGATGTGTCAAAAAATATTCAAACTTAGGATTCGAATGTTCGAATTTTCTATAAAGAATCAGCGGTCAATTATGAACTTGAAGTCAGAGGGCTTATAGGTCAATTATTCATGAAAAAATATTGGTTATTGGATCCAAACCATCCAGGGACCAGCTAAAGCGCATTTAAAAAATTACTTCAAAATCGGTCCAACCATTCAGGAAGAGTTCAGTGACATACACACGTACGGAAGAATCAGATAAGCTTCAGATATTCGCAAACAGTATAGCACGAGACTACTTTTTTTGAACTTAAAGAATCTGTGCCCAAGACAAGCCAGCCTTACTCTCGTGTACGATACTTTCGGTCGTCTAGACCAAGCGCTGTGGCATGTCCGATAACTTGATCTTTTTCGTTTAAAAGTTTGAGTTTAGTTTTCTTGTCGTCTCGGACAAGCTGACTGTGATTCGAATATCAAATTTGCTTATTGCCTATTTACTCGATGTTGGCGAGACAGTGTTAACGCCGTGTTTTGACTTTTTCTGCGTTTGTTTATCCTTCTTTATTTATCAACCTATAATGAAAGCCGATTGTGGTGAATATAGCATTATAATTTGTTGTATATTTCGGGACGAGTTAGTGGGTTAGATAAGTTAAGAACCATACTATAAATGTCTAGCTCTTTCTTTTATGTATCATGAACAGTTTCCGCACTTCACGCAAAATAATAACTTATTGGAAAATGTTTGAAACCTTGATTTGCAATCATTGTCATATCTCAGCTAATTTGTACAAAACTTAAATGAAGTTTAAGCCTAAACCTTCCTTATGAATCACTCTGTTCATTGGTGAAAAAAATATGAGAATGCGTTCAGTGGTTTTTGAGTTTATCGCGTTCAGACAGACGCGACGGGGAACTTTGTTTTATAATATTAAGTGATAATGATTTTCCAACAGCTCTGCCTAGGAGAGAATCATCTACAAAGCCGGAACTGTGGACGGGAATGCCTGCAGATGATTATCAATTCTACTTTGGAGTTTTAAATTCAAAGTTTCAGTACATGTGACACGTGAAAACGCAAGTTGTTTTGTACAGAAATAATTTCAGTAGAATAACGACTTCGCCACTTTAATATCAACAAAATGTTGTCATACCCTAGTGGCACTTTTTCGATGGAACAGTAAAATCGCGTTAGTTTTCGCGTTTCAAATCCAACTTCAAATTAATCTGCCCTAGAACGGAAGCTATTTACGTTTGACAGCTTGTTTATTTAACAGAGCAGAGTGTCCCATAAAACCCTTCCAGTTTTGTCCGATGAAATGAATCCATTGATCCAGTAAGGATGTGCGACTAACGCAAAATGTAGTTATCTCCAATATTTGACTATTTGAAGTCTTTTTTATGGTTCCGTTCCCAAAGGGTCCAAAGAAACCCTATTTATTAAGCCTTCGCGGTCCGGTCTCCAGTCTTTCCGTCTGTCAATATAAGTTAAAAATAAATCGGGGTTACCATTCAAAGAAAATATTTCATAAAATCGCAACGCAACTAATCCCCTTAAAGTAGACAATGGTAACGTTTCTTGGAGCAACTTAACATCTTAAAGTAGGCAATGATCCCGTCCATCCAACACTTTGAGTTCCCTAATTCATTGGAAATTTGTGTAATGAATTTTAAAATATACTGAGTAATGTTGTGTGTGTTGATTACGCATTTAAAGCACAAAAGAATATTAAATGCAATTCCTTGAATACTTTGACTACAATAATTTAAACACACTCCAGAATTACATGATGCACCTGTATTTAAATATTTATTTTCAAGAAAATAACATTATGCTGAGATAAGCTGTGCAAAAAAAAAAACTCGTACACGGATGTGACTCGAGTTAGGGTGAGAAATTGAATTTTGAACACTACTAAATTAAGACATTGGCCGCGTTCAGAATTCTAGGCACTAAAATTTCAGTCAAAAGCTAGAATATTGCACGGGTATTCTGACTGAAAATGCAGTTGACAGTTTCATATGTCAAACATATTATTTTCGAAAATTTACTTTCAATTTATACTTGGAATAAATTTGTTTTGTGCCTGTGTGATTTCTTTCAATTTCAATTTGAACTAAACAATTAAAATGAGCGATACAGAAGAAGAACTTTTATGTGAGTTAAGTTCGGTTAACATGTGCCAAGAAAGTGAACCTATTTAAACATCTGTAGGTCAAGTTACGCTTTTCGTTGCAAACGAGTTGCAGAGCCCATTGTTGATTTTGCGGAATTCTGCAATGTTTGGATTGAGTCAACGGCCAACCAGAAATCCCAGCTACTTTGAGGAAGTAATTCCTGCGTACTCGCTCGAAGAATTTCGGGCCCACTTCAGGATAAAACATTACCACTTTTGACGGCTCCAGCAGAGCACCCCGCGACACATTCTCCTGAAGCTGAATTTTCTGCTGTCTGCAATGCTTCTGTCGCAACAGTATTGTGTCGGGCTTGTGCCAACAAACTCTCCATATAGCTTGCGGCAAAATTATGGTCTGAAAGTAAATTAAATTTTCAGATTTTTAAATTCTCTTTTGGTTTACATAATAATATCTTACCACTCATCATACGGTTTACTAATTGCTCAGATTCGTCCAAGCAATAGATCACTCCCTCATAAACTATTTGCACCTGCATTTTTTTTTTGTAAATTATTTATTTAAACCTTATTCGTTTGGTAAACGTTTTCGAAATGAACAGCTGATTTTTAACGTTTCATAAGACAACTGCAAAAATTAGTCAAATAATTTTAACTGCAAATCAAGTCCACTTCCTCACCAAATGTCAACTAGCTTTGCCTTCAAATTCACGGGCTCTCGACCAATCAGAGCCGGTTGACTAGCTAGTGCCTAGAATTCTGAACGGGGCCATTTTTCACTCGGTTTGAGATGAATTTCTTGCATGAATTTTCCAAATAAAATGTCAGAATTATAGATTCACACAGCAAGTCTGCATGAAATAATATTTAAATCTCGTGATCCTTTAAGATCCTTATTTGTTTAAACTTTTTATTTTCCCATCTGGAACCTCTTGTTCTTTTTGGCATAACATGTAAATCGATGTTGGACTTTCACTTTGTCTGGCTTATATGTATGTATGTACATATGTGCGAATAAATTAAAAATCTTAAATTAAAGTCATATATGTAGTTTTGCACACTCTTAGGAGGCGCGTAACCCTTCGTGTGAGATTAAACGCTCAGTTGCCTACTTTTTTCGAATACTTTGGAAAGCTTGGATAAAAGCACCATGGGTCGACATTTATTCACAAATTGTTTGTCAGTTTTATTCGTTGTCAAGCCTTTGGTTCATGGTCAGTAAATATCAAACGCCCAATTATTTGACACCTAAATTTAATATCTTTTTTTGTTTCCTTGACGGAGGCTTCATGACTGATCTAGTGAGTCGAATTATGAGAAAAAATATTCACAAGCAAAGCCTTTTCATATATGCGGAGTAACCTCTTTTAATAAAGCTGAAAAGAAAGAGTTAAAAAGGCTTACCAGGAGACATAAGGACATTGAACTCCTTCACCTTATAGGTAATTCTGTCTTTCCTTGGAACGGACGAAAGTAAATCCGCTTTTGTAGGTTCTTGGCATAAGAGCACAAAAACTTTGTTGTCCAGTGTCCACTAAGCATACTTATATTAGCGCATGAAAAGTATGAAAGCAAACTCTTCAGATCGTTTAACAAAGTGTAGTTAGTGGCAAATATATGCGCTGACCAACAAAAGAGATAAACTATATCCAGGTAAATGCCTTAAAAAGTTTCAGAGTGATTTCAACTATTTGAAAATTTCTTGGCTTGAAATCTGTAGCGGAAACAGAGCTCAACGACACCGGAATATCTAAAAATATCTTAAAGTGTGAAACTCAGGTTCTTCGGTTTTTTTTTTAAATTTGCCACCAAACCACGCGAAATTACAGATGTATATTGAGAAATTTGCAGCAGTTACAATTGAAAGCAACACAAACTAAGTTTCGAGCCCATTTGGATAGTACAATATTTTTTAAGTGCAAGATCTACCTCCCATCTTTCTTAGTGAATGAAGAACAGGCGTCCAAATTGGTCTCAAGTTTTAAGGGGACAAGATGATATCATATTGCTGCTGGTTAGAAATATATCCGCCGAAAAAAAAAAACAGTCTTTGCCCTGAAAACATCACACTATTGTCTATAACTTGACCTATAAACTTCGTGCTGCACATTGGAGCAGTTCTCTGAATTTCAAGTCCATTGCATATTTTAACTTCTAGAGCACTGATTTCTATCTGCATTTCGTGTAGCCCTTTAAAATTATTGTAATACTTTTCGCGTGATCGATGATAGAAGGAAAATTCGGTCAACATCCTTCTGTTAACGTGCCCACATAGAGCAGAATTGATTGAGTAACTTTTTCTTTTTCTGTTCTGCAATACTCTTGTTTTCAAAATAGCTCTTCCAGGTAGCGCTGATTGCACATTTCGTCTGAGAAAGCTTCTCCTTTAAATGTATTTCCAAGTACATGTTTTTGGTAAAAATGACTCAGGTAATTCTACTCATGGCCTGCTTCGATATTCCCTCCATTATAGTGTATCTTCAGGTTATATGATAAAATGTGCACCAACGTCGATTGATCGTAAGTTAAACACTTTAAGGCTTTGACACAAGCAAGAAAGTGTTGTCCGCGAAAACTAAGGCTTAATTCAAGAGCCTGCCTGGCTTTGTACATATTTTTCAGTAAAAAAAAATATATACAAAGCAAACAGAGGGGGACTAAGCATGCATCCTTGCGATACACCTGATACGTGATTAAATCAATCCGAAAGCTCTTCGTCATTCCAAATTGATACTTTTCCATTTTCTAAGAGGAGGTCGAGTTCGAACAACGCGTTCGAACAAACGCACAGTCGTTACGTGCATGTCAAGACCGCCCAAGACTCGTGAAAGGAGAGTACGGCCAAAGCGACTTGCTTCCAGAAGGGCAAATGAGCTCTCTTCATACAACAAACGTTACGGCGTGTTATATGGGAGGAGGAGGGGACAAACATTTTTAAAAATTGCGTAATGTTATTGGAACCATATTCCAATACCATGCTTATAAAACTTTAAGGATATTTTTTTTGTAAGCATAAGCTTACTACCTACCTTCATTCCTATGATGGGCCTTAACTCCCTACAACCCAGAATGATCACCAAACCGACATCACGAGAAATGCTGCGAAATGTCCGGGTTTTCTGAAGTGATGCAAATAATACTTGACCACATTTGATCTGGCTGTCATAAACACAGCTAACATTCGCCCTAAAATGGAGTACAGATCCCTTGTATGGGCGGGTGCTCAAAAACTCCATTGAGCCTGTTAGAAAGAATCTAAAATCGAGCGATAAAACTCATAGGAGACAAAACTATTACAGAGTCAATTTACTCTTGTCACCGCCATCATAACCTTTCCTGTTCTATCATATTTTTTCGCTTTTATCGCAAGCACTGCTCCAACGAATTTGCCAGTTGCATTCAGTTGCCTAGCAGGAATGTCCATCAGTCCACCCTTAAGCCCAACTCCGGTCGTACATCCAAATATGGAGATTAATTTTTTAGCCACACAACACAAATGTTCAACTCTCTCCCGTGGTCGGTATTTCCAACTCATTGCAGTTTGCATCAAAAATAAAGTACTTTTCTCTACGATACGGGAAATCATTATAAGGGTGTTCATAGCCCCTTGTACGCCAATGTACTACAAGCAAAAAAAAGATTTGGTTGGCTACAAAGGAAATGCGAAGTTGGTCCTTTTGACGACAGACATTTCTTATTTTAATCAAACATTAGTATTTTTTAATTGAGTGAATGATAATGAATATCAGTACACACGTGTACCCCTACTTTTCAACAAGAACGTAAGTCTATACATCAGGTCTGGTATTTTTAGGACTTCCCTCGTATATTTAAGCTTTCACATTTAATAATAATAAGAGAAAACAATAAATGAATTTATAGTTCTTGAATTGTTGAGTAGAAAAGTAATTAAGAAATAAATAAAATTAATAAAATAATAACTCAAGCTGCTTAGGTTGTGAACATTTTTTAGTGTTCAATATAAATACTTTTATATCGATTTATTATCGCTACTTGCTGAAGCCGTGTGAGCCATTTGTTGCATGAATTCCATTGTTATGCAATCTCAAGTGACTGTGCACACACCGCTCGTAATTTACTCTCGTTCAATTAAAATATATTGTTAGTGGGTGTAATTCCTGTGGCCTGGTCACACCTTATCTTTCAATTTGATAGCTGAAGTCAGAAAAGCTGGCTTGTTAATTTTACCCTCAACCAGCTGATGCGAAAAGACAATATCGTTAACTTCCCTTCGTTTTTGAAAAACAGACCAGACCCGAAGAAGACCATTCCCGTTTAAGTTTATAGCGTTTCATGAATTTTTGCGAGGTAACAGATTTGTTGACCATAAGTTAAGTTAAAATTTTGAACGAATTGGTAACTTTACTTTCGCGATCACAGAACTATTCAGAGGACACAGGATAAAGTTTCCTGGAATATGACTTCTTTTTATTATAACAACATTTCGCGTATAAATAAAAGACATCCTAAAAAGAGCCACAGTCGGATTCATTGTGAAGCTCTTTTATTATTTTTTTGTGGTCGGCATAAATCAGCACTTCAGAAACACGGATTCAATGAACAATACAGGACCCAGGTAGCTACCTCGAGGCACACCTAAAACCCTTAGCTAGACTTTATAGATCCACAGCAAAACTTCAGAAAATAATTGACATCTGATACTTTACTCAATTGGTAGAAGCTTCCAAATGCAGGAACTGACGTATCCTCATTTGTACCACGCAGATGACAATAAAACCACAATTCGTCAAAAACTGCCAGGTAAATGAGGTTATGCTTCAATATGTAATCGTAGCTTTAGTATCGAGTTTTCAAATGGGGACTTGAAATCTTTGAATTTAATTCGTGAACGCACCCTTTCGCTTATCATCGAACTGTCATTGTCAATTTATTCAATAAACTCAACATTTTCACCATGGAAAGTACACGAAGAAGGAACGTCTGCAAATTATTAAACTTTTCTGCTGAAATTCGGAGTCGGTGACCGCAACTTAACTCCAATTTTCGATCGTAAGAAAATTGTAGACGGACAATAACAAGTTTAGTACAGAAATTTGTGTATTCATGTTCGTTTTGTGATGTCGCCGTGTCAGTGATATAACGTGTTGGTCGAAGTTTCGAAAATATCGCTGCCGTTCTGGCGTCCGTTGCAAACGATCCAAATCAGTCAATTCCGCGGCGTTCTCAAGAATTGGGCATCGCTTAGACCACTTAATGGTGTATTTTGCGTTAGGATCTTGGTTTACATCCACACGAGATCACGCTGGCTCAAGAATTGAAGCCGATGGACCATTTGAAACGACGTACGTTTTTCGATTGGGCTCTGGAGATGATGAATCTTCAGTGTCGAAGCTAATTTTTGGCTCAATGGGTTCGTCAATTAGCAAAGTATGCGTTAATCCACAAAAAATAACTGTTTGTTGCGGTTTGCATGTCGACGGCGTTACTGTCGACGATAACGATCGTCACGTTACTGCGAATGGACAGCATTAGCCCGCCATAATTATCGATAATTTTTGGCCCGAATTGAAATAGCACATGATGGTGCCACAAGCCACACAGCATACCTTATTTATTTTTATTTTTATTTTAAAAAAAAGTTGTCAAATCCTTATTTAAAAACCCTTGATTGCTTTATTTTCATCTGGCCAATTTTTATGTCTTAATGGATTCGACTGATTTAGGCGGGCAAAAGTATTTAAAGGGTGCTAAGCTGCATTTAAAATGATGAATCATTGTTTTTTTTTTATAAATATAATAATATAGTATAATAAATAATACAAATATTAAATATTAAGACAAAAACTTAAAAATAACACAACTTGAATGAATTCAACATTCTCGGCTCGAATTTAAATTTTTGGTCATTACATAACAAAAATTTAATATAAAAATAATTATTTTAGAAAATATTATTCATCGTCAATATTAATGGAAATATTATACTCGCTCTCCGGAACCTCGTCTATTTCATAAGTATCAGTTTCAGTGGGTATCAGCAGTTTCAGGTGAAATTGATTTCACAGGTTTTTCTTCTCTGCCGATAAGAGCGCAAATGTTTATTTCGAGCTTCTGCTGCCTCCTCTGAGTATTGTCCTATGGGCAGGAATGCATTTTGTATAATTTTCCACCATGGATCAAAATTGTATGCATGGTTATAGTTGTAGGATGTCGTCACCCGTACAATTCAATATACAATTTTGCCGTATCCAAGTGGTATCGTATTTTTCGACATTTATTGTATGCCCACTTCAAGTTGTTTCTTTCTATAAATCTTTTCTATCTATATCCAATTTCCATTGTTTTTCTAAGAGCTTTTCTTCGTCAGTCCTTTTTTCTCGATATTTTTTAACTTACAAGCCAATTGCAGGACACTTTCAAATGGCCGGATTTTGGCATGTAAAACTGTAAGTCCAAAGTCGACAGCATCTAGGCTGACATCGTATTTCTTACTCAAATTATTGGTCTTTCGTTGTAGCTTCGTTTTCGTTTAACACCGACTTGTTGATGTTGTATTCGGTACTGCATTATAGGCCTTTCCGTACAACATGCTCATTTTTAAAATATTTTTCGTTTTACCCGTACTTTCCTTCACGAATCAAATTGGACGGGAAAAACGTGGGGAAGACGGTCTTGGATTTTGCAAGGCAATTTTCCTTCCACAAAGTATTTACAACGGAAAGAATGAACTTAGAAATATACCATAAATGCATCTGATTCCGCTTTAAGGGTAAACACAATGGGGCGCTCGCGCGGTCGCGCGTTTGACAGGCTTACACCCATCTCACGAGAACCTCTTTTACAACGCACGACCTCAAAAGTTGTAACATACGATGTGACTTCATGACAGTCGCGCATTGAGAGGTTGGGAATTTGACCGAATGATCTTCTGTTCTCTCAAATTCGTAGGGCGCAGATTGACAGATGTCAATTTTAAAGCGACACCAAAGTAGAAAATTGCTCTACTTCGACGTTGAGGTCGGGCTTACGATATTTACGATCAAACGCCAACCAAACGCGCGAATTCACATTTTGTGTAACGACATAAAATATCATTGAGCCGCATTGTGTTTCTTCTTTGATTGTTAAATCTTTGCTTGAACTTGAGCTGTTTACTCGCATGATTCATTCGGTGGGTAGCATTCTTGTTTGGCTTTTAACAATAGGTCGTAACACGGATAAAATGTTTTGTTTGTGGCTTGTTTTATTTCATATTGCGGCGGGGCAACGAACATCAATAGCTCCAGATGTGGGGTGAGGGGCGACACGTCTTCGTTTGTCTTAGAATATCTTCTTTCATCTTCACTTGCACATTTTGAGGAACTTGTAATGTCCTTGACAATTTTTGAAGCTTTTCTCCTTCCATCCGGTTGTTGTAACACATGACCCCAACGAACAATAACTTCTTTATCTACGCTGGAACGAACTACTTCAGTTTTCTTCTTTTGGTTCGCTCACTGCACTCCCCGAACGCTTTGCAAAATCGACCTGGCTCAAAAGTTCCTTCCAAGAATCATTGTTTTTCAGGAATAATTCTTTTATTTTATGTGCTGTTGACCATCTTTGTTTCATATTAAATTTAAAGTATGAAGAAGTATGCTTCAATTTTTATTATTTTCTTCTGAATCTTTATAAGATGATTTAATGTTTCAAATATTGCAGTTTTTCATTTCAATTTTTGCTTGTGTGTACATCAATTCGAAAAGATATCTTTGAGACACCACTTTCACACCCGAGGTGCCAGATGAACCTGCAACAAAGAAAAGAACGATTTCGCTAAAAAGTTGTTGTTTTTTTACTTTGACAAAAAAAGCTTTGTGGTCATCTCATTTCATAAATTGTGAAAACTAGTTGCAAAATTTTGGAGGCTTATTAGAAAGATTCAAATTTTATTATAATATAAACGAAACGATCGGGCACGGACAGAGAAAGTTAAAAAAAAAATTTTTTAAATCAAAATTTTTGAAAAAAAAAAATGAAATATTCTGGTGTCTAAAACTGGAGATAGAATTATAATATCAACTCGAAGGATCTTTTAAAAAAATAGTTTGAAGCACAGGAAGCTTGACGATCAACTTCCGATAGACTGGTAGGCTGTCGAACACTGACAAGGGACAGGTGGCGGCATAGTTTGGGAAATTTAAGCATATCTATGTATGTGCGGCGTCCAGCGTTAGTTCTAGATATTGTGTTTCCTTCTAATACGATATTTGTAAGAGTTTATGTACAGGGTGATTAACATAAAATGCAGAAACAGGCTAAGTGTGTGAAGTCTGAGATATGGCACAGTTCAGGTCTCCGATATGATAAAAAAAATTCAGTTGACAATGGGCTATAGCTCACTCTTTTCCGAAGAAGTATGAAACAATCGCACAACCAGTCCAAATTTCGAAAGTTGCAAGTGGGTTTTTAAAGGGTGATTTTTTAAAAGCTATAGGAAAGTTTTTTTTTAAAAAAAAACACATAAAATTCAGAAAAATGCATGAAATCTTTATTTGAATCGATAGTTCGGTCCATATAATTTAATATTTGAAGATTATTTTACCTTGACTGCGTCTCAAATGGTCCATCCGCTTAGTCCAATTTTGGCATAGTCTTTCCAACATTTCGGCCGGTATCTCACGAATAAATGCTTCAATGTTGTCTTCCAATGCGTCAATTGAAGCGGGCTTGTCTGTTTAGACATGAGCTTTAACATAGTCCCACAAAAAATAGTCTTAAGGCGTTAAATCGCACGATCTAGACGGCTAATTGACCGGTCCCGAACGTGAAGTAGAATGTTCACCGAACTCGCCTCTCCATAAGTCCATTGTCGCGCGTGCTGTGTGGCATGTGGCACCGTCTTGTTGAAACCGCATGTCATGCAAGTCAAGCTCTTGCATTTTGGGCAAAAAAAAGTTTGATATCATTCCCATTCACAGTTACGTTACGATTCGCATCATCTTTGAAGAAGTACGGTCCAATGATGCCACCAGCCCATAAACCGCACCATACTGTGACTTTTTCTGGATGCATTGGTAGCTCTTGCCGATATTCACTCCAAAATCGACAATTCTGCTTATTTACGTACCCATTGAGCCAAAAATGAGCTTCGTCGCTGAACACAATTTTTCGGTAAAAAAGTGGATCTTCGGCCAACTTTCCAAGAGCCCATTCACCAAAAATTTTACGTTGCGGTAGGTCGTTCGACTTCAATTCTTGCACCAGCTGTATTTTGAAAGGTATCACACCTAAAACCTTCCGCAAAATTTTCCACGTTGTTGAGTAACAGAGGCCCAATTGCTGCGAACGGCGACGAATCGATTATCGATGGTCATCATTAACACTGGCCGATACAGCTGCGATATTTTCTTCAGTTCGCACTCTACGTAAGCGTGTTGGTGGTTTAATGACCAACAATGTAAATTTGGTGCGAAATTTACACACACAATTTACGTCACAATAGCCCGAATGGCCGCTTCAGTGGGTCGATTAAACTGACCATAAAATGGAAGAAGCGCGCGATGAACTTTCTTAACAGAGCACGCATTTTGATAATAAAATTCAATAATTTGCATGCGTTGTTCGTTTGTAAGATGCAACTTTTTTATTTCTTAACGCATTCATCGTGATGAAAATTCGTCATCCAAACGCTGGCTAGTGTTTAAGCATCCAATCGCAATCTGTTCGACGAAGTCCTCAGGCAATTGGCTTCAATCCTTGAGTAAACTTAATGTTCCGTAAAATCAACGAGTTTCTTGACCATCTTATAGCATAACATTTTTTTAGCACTCTGAAGTACCTACTTCAGTGATTTCATAATGGTGTAAGAATTCATGCACTCTTTTAGGAACATCCTAACAGGAATCAATGTGTTTGAGAGCAAAGTAACCTTCTTCGAGGTGACAAGAGCACTCACCACCTGAGAAATAGTTGGACCGCTGAGGGATATCATATTGATTCTCTTAGTTACGATCTTCGAACTACAGCAGGACGAGGAATCCGAGTGGGCCGTGGAATACACACGTCTTAATAACAAAGAACGGGAGCCGTATGTAACAATGGCATGTCGGAATTACTCTGGCAAAATGAATGAACTGCCTTTGGATGCGTATACGCTTAATGAAGTGCTGCGGTAACATTTTCTTGGCACTAGTAAGTGAAAAACCCGAACGGTGGCGTGTTATGTACCGCGACGGCTACTACTCCATTGAAAATCCTGAGCTAAAATTTCGCATGCAGCATTCGCATACTCTTCGGGCTTTGATAGTGACGTACGTGATTGAAACGGGGATGTCAAAATTGGACCACGAATTGATGACCCTTTACATATTTAAATGATTCAAAAAACTGAAATAAATTATCAACTTTCAAAAATCATCCCGTCGTTAATATAAAGTTGCGGTCAAAATAATATTGTAGTATTACTACATGAATAATCTATTACTTCCTTCAACTAATTTTCTGTTACTCGAATATGTGCGTTAAATTTCAATGAAATATAATTTCGATCACATAACGGTTCTTTTCTAAACGTCATCTGATTGCATTCATTATGTGGTTTTTCCTGGTCAAAATAATAGCAGTGCTCGCTAGTTTTGTTATTTAATTGTTGTTTTTTAGTCCTGCTTGTATTTTAAATAAAATTTTTCTAAGTGTTTAAGTAAAATCTCGAATCCTGATAGTATTTAGACAAATAAAGGTTAGATCATTTACAGGGCGCGGTAAACACTGCATTTCGGATTGACGAAAGCTCAAAACATATTCGGAAAGGCATGTTTGAGAATCTGTAAAAAAGGCTACAAATGCTAAAAAAAAATTTAACGAAAAACCGGAGACAAGGAGTTTTGACAAAGAAATCGGTAAACCGGATTTTGAGTGCTCGAAGATCTCACCTAATATGCCAGCTACCGAGATAAAGAAAGATTTAAATTAAGATACAAGTGAAGAAACTATAAGAAGAGTATTTAGAGAAAACAGTCTTGAAGCCAAAAGCGCCAGAAAAGTTCGACTTTTAACAAAAAAACACATCAAAAAGAATTCACTTTGCCAAAACTCACGTTGATAGACCCCTTCAGGAGTGGAGGTATGTCATATGGACAGATGAAAGTAAAATTGTACTATATGGCGGCTCTGGTTCCCGTGAATATGTACGACGCGAAATCTGTTAAATATGGTGGTTCTATGGTACTATGGTATAGGCCCCATGCATCGTATTAATAGTGTTATGAACCAGACTGTTTACGTTGACATACTTCAGGAAAGCATGTTGCCTTATGCAGAGGATGAAATGCCACTAAGATGGGTCCTTCAACAAGACAATGAACCTTAGCACAGCAAAAAAGATTAGGTTTCGGTTCAATAATATATCTATCATGGTCTGGCCTCCCCAATCACCTGACCTTAAGGGGGACTTTGCCCTTGAAATTTTCAAAAAATCAATTTTTCTTTATTACGGATTCTTAATCTACATTTAAGTAAAAAAAATTCTGTCGAAGCGTTTCTCGGATTTGGAACGTTTACGATATTTTAAACGATTTTGAAATTGACACCGTAAGCGTGCTCTGACCCACGCGGAGAAGCAGGGAGATGTAAGTGTCTCTTTGGGCCACACATTGCCGATTAGCGGTAAACACCTTACAAAACATTAAACGCGTATTTCTCGAAAAAACGTTTTTTTAAAAAATGGATGACATTCTTCTGACCGCTGTAATTAACATATCGACCTGAAATTTTGAGAGCATACTAAGAAAATATGTCTTCACGGAATGACGGATCGTTTTTTCGATTGAAACATTTTTGCAGTTATGATTTGATTGATGATTTATCTTTTTATGCGAAAATTAATTTTCCGATATTTGTAGGTACTAAACGAACACAGATTGACAATATGCTTTGAAATTGAAGAGGCGGCAGTGATTTCTGCCGTTTCCCTCCCGTGATTTGAGGGCCTGATTTCGCGGAGTTGCTACGGCCGCCATGTTGTTTTGTTTTTATTTTTTTCAAAAAAAAATGTTTAAGTTCTGTATACATGAACAAAAGCAAGAAAAAAACCGCACTCAAAAAGCTTTACACGTTTCCTTAAGAAAAAAAAATGTAAACACCTGAAATATAGAACTTCAGAGACAAAGTCTCCCTAAATCAAATAGAAAATCTTTGGGCAGATGTCAAAAAAGTTGTTGCAGCTACAAAACCCAAGAATAACAACGAAGTTTGGGTGACATTAAAGACAGCTTGGGAAAATATTTCATCTGGGAGATGTCAGGGTTTGGTGGATTCCATGAAATGGCGTAGTGAAGCCGTACTAAAGAACAAAGGTTCCATAACAAATCACTAACTCTATATAATAACGTTTGCTTCAAAATATTTTATTGTTTGTGATTTTTTTTAAACTATTATGTATACTTCTATTTTTTTGACCGTTGGAAATCCTTGGTCTGGCGACAAATTTTATTTTGTTTATTTTTTTATGGCAACAATAATTGTTTACCACAAATATGAATTAAAACAAATGTTAATACGATTTACAAACATAACGTATTAAATTTACAACAGCTGGGTGGCGAAGTTGGTAGAGCGCCTGCCTTTCAATTGACTCAATTGATAGGTCCCAGGTTCGATACCTAGAGTGGTGGTCTAGTTTTTTGAATCTGGTCAAGTCACCAATTTGCCATTTGGATCAATTTAATGGCACTATCACAGGGTTGGTCGACCAATGGTAGTAGTCTGAATAAGGGGTGGCGTTTTTGTAGTGGTTGTTGTATCGGCTTAGTTCCTAATTCGTGTTTTCAAAATAGCGCTTTGTGTAGATTGTGTGTAGATGGCTCTGCTGTGAAGGCTTAACACTGACAGCTGGGTGTTTAAGCTAAATCTTCCAAGCTTTCAAAATTCATAGATCATAAAAAATGTCGAATAAAATCCTGCGAATTAGGTTAAAGCAAATCGATATCAAATTATTCCGTCTCATTCTTCTCCTCCATCCTTCCGATCGCTCTGTGCTACACGCGTTATAAGAGTCTTATTCCTCTTGAAGAGCGATCAAATAATTAAAATAAATATATATATTAAATTAACGGAATTTTATATTCCGTAGTTTCTAACTGCTAATATCATATTTTTACCGCAGTTGTAATTACCGCATTCGACATTCGTTGATTAGAGACGGAAAAATAATGAATAAATTTTTAATTCGTAGTTGACAAAACAGTAAGCCTGTTTATTTCTGAAGTTTGAATTATATCCGGTCACGATTTAATTCTAGGAATTGACTAATAAATTTAAAAACACCTCCTGTATATATTCGCTAATTATTGGGCATCCAACACTTCCAGACTAATAATAATAATTTTTTGTTTTTTTACTTAAAAATGATTCGGGAAATGTGTCACTGTTTACTCGTAAATAAACACACTTGCTATGTATTTATTTCCTCAACGGAAAACATATATTTTGTTCCTAATACACTGTTGCGAATGCTTCAGATATTATCTTTCATTATCTCCAATAGGGATCCACGAACCTATCACATATGTATAATCATATTCATCGCAATGAAGCCATAATTTAAACCATTAACGAAATAAATGTTTCCCCGCCATAGTCGTACACAGCAAAGCCCACTAGCAAAAAGCTTTTCAAAATATCATACAAATTAATACATTCACAGAAGCGAAAAATTCGAAATACAATCTGAGCTCAACCAATTTTCGAGAAGCATATGGGCCTAAAGTTTTCAATGTCATCTAATTAGCATGCTCCAAGTGAAGCACGAACACTTAGCCACGCCAGTCACTGACCTATCATCTGTGACTTTTCACGCTATGACGTTTTGTATCCAAGTCTTTGATTATTTCATTAAGTACTTTACTACTTAACGCTGTATCTATCCTTTCGGTATAACCGACAGTGAAGTCATCCGACCAAATAAGCTGCTAGCTCTCCAGATTTTAAGGGGTATTTTTATATCTCATTTTGTATTAGTTTCGGTATGCTCAATTGGGAGAAATTTTTGCCGCCATCCATTGATGCGGTGATTAATTTTAACACATTCGCAGCACGTATGCCTTGATTAAGCTAAACAAAAAAACCACCGACTCTATTTTGGAACTGAAAAAAACATTATCTATGATAGTTTATAAAAGGCTTCTAGAACTTTGGTATTTTCAGTATGTTGGCACTCAAAAATTCCAAACTAAATGCTGATGGACGTCAATGATTCTGCGCCATTGACTGCTATATTTCGAACTCATTATACAATTTTTGAGATATGATGTGAAGGCCATGGCAACTTGATCATAGTGTATACAAAATTTCATTTCATTTAATTTTATTGTATTAACATCAACAATTTTAGTTATTGAATATATTCCACATTTTAGAGACACGGTACAGGTTACCTTATTACTATAAATTATTACTATATTTATACAATTATTATCACAGGAAAAGCTACAACAAAAAACCTTCGTAATAATAAAGAAAAAAATTTAACAAAATATTTATGTTTTACTCTAAGACTTTTGGTCTGAGAAAAGGGGGTGAAGTTAATATACACTGCCATTGCATCTAAAAACAAAGTACATATTTCAAATATGGAAGGCCAATGTTTATTAACTATAAATATTTAACGAATAATTAACGGTAAAAAATAAATAATAAATAATAGATAATAAGTTATAAATATTAAATAATAAATGATAAATAATAAAAATTAAATAATTAATAATACATAATAAATAATAAATAATAAAAAACAAAAAACAAAAACCAAAAAATTAATAATAAATATTTTCGGGAAGTTTGTCCGTTAAGTAATGGCACGGCAAGTCAAGAATCATTTTCAGTACCTTGTTTTGAGCTCTTTGGAGACTCACTCGATGATACTTTTCACATTTGCCCCAAACGGGTGAACCATAAAATGTGATTGCCTGAAAGATTGCTTTAAATATCAGAAGTTTATTTTCATTGCTCAACATTGATTTTCGGTTTATAAACGGGTACAAGGTTTTTATTGTTAGATTTATTTTGTGTATCGTTTCTCGAACATGAGGACCAAATGTCAGACGTTTGTCAAGGTTGACTCCAAGGTACATTCCATCAAACTTCTACTCCATCTGTGTTCTGTTGATGATTAAAGAGTTGTCAGGTAAGAAGCAGGATTTTCTTTTTCTTGAAAAAAAGACAGCCTGGGTCTTCGAGGCATTAATTTTTCTTTTCAAGTCGCTAAAATATGAACTGATTTCATTCAAAGCAGATTGCAATTTGTTTTCAATGCTGAAAGCACTTGCATCTGATGAGAATATACATGTATCATCTGCGAACATGGCGATATTACAGTCGTTAAATCGAGGGAAGTCGTAGGTGTATATATTGTATAGTACTGGTGATAGTACTGCACCTTGGGGAGTTCCTTCATTTACTGGAAATGAATTATATACCCAGTCATTGATAAAGACCCTAAAAGTTCGTCCTGTGAGAAAGGATTGTATGGTTTTGATAGGGTATGCTGGAAAGTTCAGTGATGTGGTGGCCATGGTTACTTGTTCATATTGTATTCAAAATGATTCAAAATGTTTGGATTAATTCATTCATAATAAATTTTCTGTCTTTGAAATTTATATAGCTTTCAGTGTTGTCCATTTAGAACTTAATACTGAAATGCTTATTATTTTATTTATTTACATAATCTACCCCTTTTTTATACTATTTAAAATTCTAAATCAAATATCAGTATATAGTTGGAGCAGATGTTTTTCTACCAAAGAAGCAATCAAGCGCCGTAAATGACAGCAAAGCTTGTTGGAATTTCGCGAAAGAAAGATTAGTATGTATCTTGAAATATTTGCCATCAAGGCCTATAATAATTCACACGTTAAACCGGGAGAAATACCAACCCTCACTTATACACTGCGAATCTTAAGGTTGAGAATAATTTTATTGCTATATTTTCGTCATCTTCACCCTACTTACCTACTCGGTCCATTTATTTTTTTCCCAAATAAGAGCCATAACAACAAGGGCTTTTATGGTAAGTCCATTCGAATTTTCCTTACTAATGAACAATGAACAAATTATTTAAACGTAAATATTTTGTGTATGAGCATGAGTATGTCCGCCATTTTTCAACATAACCTCTATAAAGCGGTTTATAAAGGGTCCGCCATCTAACGTTTTTTTTTCAACTAGTGCTTATTTCGTGAATGGTAACACTTAGCTCATGTCTGATTTGATAGATAATTAGTTTTATCCTTCCGCTGAACGAATATGGTTGTGTATACGCTTGAACAACGCTGAGAAATATTGCGACATTACTTTGAAAATCATGGTAATGTTGCAGAATGTGTGCGAAAATTGCGTACGGATTTTGGAAGAAGAGAAGCACCGTCAGCTCCGTATGTTCGTTATCTTGTGAAAAAAGTGAAAGAAACTGGCATCTTCATCGATAAACCAAAGCGTGAAAAGTCAAAAACAGTGCGTATACCCGAGAATATTGCTGCTGTGGCAGAAAGTGTGCGTGAAGCGCCATCAACATCAATTCACCGTCGTTCTCAACAATTGAACATTTCGGAGACATCATTGAGACGAATTTTGCATAAAGACCTTGGTATGACGCCATACAAAGTCCAATTGGTTCAGGAGTTGAAGCCAACTGACCATCCAATGCGTTTTCGCTTCGCTAAGTGGGCCTGCGATCGACTTACAGAAGATGCCGATTTTGCCAAAAAAATCATCTATTCAGATGAAGCTCATTTTGATCTTGGCGGGTATGTAAATAAGCAAAATTTATGCACCCAAAACGAGTCACTGTTTGGTGCGGATTTTGGTCCAGAGGCATAATTGGGCCATTTTTCTTCGAAAATGAGCAAGGAGTGGCCGTTACAGTCAATGGCGATCGTTATCGAGCCATGTTGAACGAATTATTGTCCACAAAAATCGAAGAGGAGGATATTGGCAACATTTGGTTTCAACAGGACGGCACTACGTGCCACACAGCCGAAGCTACACTCGATGTTTTGCGCCCTGTTTTTGAAGATCGCATTATCAGCCGTAGAGCTGATGTCGTTTGGCCACCTCGGAGCTGCGATTTGACACCGTTGGACGATTATTTGTGGGGTGCCCTCAAAGATAAGTGTTACGCCGACAAGCCAGAGACAATCGACGCTTTAAAGGACAATATTCGTGAAGCCATTGGTCAAATACAGCTGCACACAATCGATAATGTGCTTAAAAATAAGACCGATCGTGTAGGCTACTGCATGGCCAGCCGAGGCAGCCATTTGAATGAAATTATTTTCCATTATTAACCGGAAGGATTGTACTTTCAAATAAAAAAAGAAATTTGAGAAAATATTCAGCAGTTTTTTTTTATAGCATTTTCAAAAAAAAGTTATTTGGCGGACTCTTTAATTGGATTATACAGTTGCCAAATCTTGCCACATGCATTAAGAATAGCTTCGAATAGGCTTCGAATTGTCTACTGCCTGTATCATCTATTTTGAAGAGGTTAAAGTCCGATGATTAGGTCATAGGTCAGCCATTAAAAAAGCTCCTCGTTTTCTCAGTAAATCCAATTCCAATCCAAGGCAGAGATAAAAAAAAATTTACTTCATATTTTGAAGAAATATGCCCCCTTAAGTCACAGTGCCAACAGTTTTTCTTGAGATGTTACAACTTTTTTTTATGGGATCCGCAAGACAATTGTTTACTTTTGTATGTATTTACCTTCCCTGATATTTCTCTTAAAAGCATTTTTATTAATTTTTCTGTCGCTGTCAAAGTCTTTCAGGAACTACTTGTGTTTCAAGTTAAAAGAAAAGTGTTGTTAAATAAATCGTCAATGGGTCTCTTGCATTGCAATATTCACAATAGTCTCTTTATGGTGGTACAATCTTTTTAAATTCAAATCAACTTTCCCATTATTTTTTATTCTATCCTTTTGAGAAAATATGAACCCTATCACAGGTAGTAACGGAGAAGGCATTCTTGCCAACACTTTCGTGATGCCCATTTGTTTTGTGTTTCATGTTTTGTTCACCTCATGGTCTTTCGAACGTCCTGAGGCTCAGTTAGCCTGAGCCGATGCTTGCAAACGAATACAATTCCAGCAACTATAATTAACGTAACTAGGTTGATTGCTTCTCATTGGGATTGGATCTCCTGATAGGATTGTTTCGACTTAAATTAAAAAACAAAAGAAGGAAACTAATGAAAGGAAAATCTAATAAAATAAATAAATCACAAATCATCGTTCTCTCGCATTCTATTGCTTCGCAGTGTACTCGTAAAGCTTCTTCTTCAAGCTTTCAGTGCTTATCTTATGCAATGTGTTTTTCGCACGTGACAAAACATTTTTTTTTTGTCAAAATGGAACCCCGTGTGTCATGTTCGGAATCACGACAACCCAAATCATCAGAAATAAATTCCCCATCATAAGTTTACAACTCAATATCGACATAAACAAACATGACAATCAACTTCATAGAATCCGCCACTAATGCCCCCAGACTAAGGTTGTTTAGCAATTGGCACCTTATCTCATCGATATTAACGATAAAACCAAACCAGCCAACCAGACAAATGTGAAATGCAAAACAAACAATAAACCAAATCCCAGATAACAAAGCTCAATCAGGCTAAAGTGTTAAGTGATGAAAAATCAAATCAAATCGAAAGTTACTAATTAAAAAACGAAATGCATGTTTTTGAAGCTCTGGGGTGGCCATAATAAGATTCGAGGTCAAGAACGATTGTTTTTAAAAATATCTCCTTTCGTCGAAAACACACAATGGCCGTGATTTTCACGGTGGCAGGAAGCCAACTCTGGGCCGTATTGCAAAGCTTTCATTTTTATTTAAATAAAATAAAACAAATAAACAAAACAAACGAAATTATTTCGAGAGAAATTACATAAACTTTAAAGACTCATTTGTGACATAGAAGAAAATCGAAAATAGCGAGAATTTTCTGCACACGAATTTGCAAGTGCACGTTCTTCATTATTAGGCGAGACATCTGAAGATGCATTTGAGGTTCATTAAACGTGAGAAGGTTCTTAGGCGGGGAAGAAGTAATTTAATCAGATAACCAAAAACAACTGTTGACACTTTTTTGAACCATAATCTATTTTGATGCACAAAGTGTCGTCATATAATCAAAAATACCTGAAATGTAAACAGCGATGTTGGTTCAAAAAGTGCATGGATTGTGGCCAAATTTTTGAGTTATAGTTAAATTTTATTATTGAAAAATATAAAATTAAAAAGAAAGTTGACACCGTGCAGTGGCGAACTGAGAATAATGCTGCAGCACCAAATAAATAAGAAGTCACTATTTTAACGACGGGCACTTTGGATCACAAGTTGGATCCTTGTAGGAATGAGTGCTCGCAGTAACTAGTTTGAAGGGATGAGGATAAGAAGACGTAAGGATGTCTTGTTTTTCCAAGAAATGAAATAGGGAAACCGGGAACATTTCTTGGAAGTTGAGACAAAGGTTTCATCCTTGTGGTGAAGCTCCTTAGCAACTCTTTACTTTACCGTGCGATTGTTGGTTACTCGAGATTTGAAAGTATCTATCAAGAAGTCGAAAGAAGACTATGATAAATGCCGTGAAGGAATTTTTTTTCCGTGGGTATGTTAAAACCTTCATAGGAACTATGAATAATTATGTGAGATTCTAACTCACTAAAAAACCTCCCAAGTCTTTTAGACTGCGACTAAGTTTCCTTAACAAGTAGATTCATTTTCTGTGGGTCATCGCGTTTGGTAGGTAGATTTCCAGTGAAGGCAACTACTAGAACCGTCATTGTATGCGGTTTTTACTTAAGGCGCTAGATCGAACGGTTTTGTTCGTTGTAATTGGTGCACAAGGTTAGTCACATTCCGAGTTTGTGTAATAGGACTACCGGTTGAAAATGTCGTTTTTTTTTTTCAAAAATCAATGCTTTACTGAGGAAAAATAGATATGAATTCAATATTCAAAGTATTCCATCGCTAGCCACACATTTCTTCCATTTTCCTGGTAATTCATGGATACTTGTTCTGAAAAATTCGACCAGTTTGGCCGCAATCCACGAATCGATCAATGTTTTGACATCATCGAAATGACGGAAGTGCTGGTCAGCCAGGCCATGTTGCATCGATCGGAAGAGATAGTAATCGGATGGCGTAAGGTCTGGACTATACGGTGCGTGGGGTAGGACATCCCATTTGAGCGTTTCAAGGTAAGTTTTGACGACATTTGCAACATGTTACCAAGCATTGTCATGTTGCAAAGTAACTTTATCGTGTCTTGCGACCGTTTCCGGCCGTTTTTCCTTCAGTGCTCGGCTCAAACGCATCAATTGTCGTCGGTAGACCTCGTCTGTGATTGTTTCATTCGGTTTTAGCAGCTCATAATACACAACACCCTTCGGGTCCCACCAAATGCACAGCATAACCTTCAGGCCATGAATATTCTGAACGGCCGTCGATGCTGAGACATGTCCGGGGTATCCATACGTTGCCCGACCCATTTTTCATCACCAGTGACGATTCGATGCAAAAAAGACTTCTTTTTGTGGCGTTCAAGCAGCATTTCGGACATGCAAAATCGGCGTTCGACGTCTCGTGGCTTCAATTCATACGGCACCCAATGTCCTACCTTTCAGATCATTCCCATTGTTTTCAAACGATCGGAAATGGTTTGCTGGGCGACGCCAAGTGATTTTGCAAGTTCTTCTTGCGTTTGTGACGGATCTTGAACGACGATTAAGATTTATTTTTATTTAGTCTAATATGTACAATTTTGACTTAAAACTAGACTTATAACTACAATTTTATATATTGTTGGCTCAACAATAAGGGCCCAACGTATTTCGTTTGTGATTTTATACAATACTAAATTTTCTTTACAAAATTTGTGGACATGAAATGCTTAATCTATAACTGATTTTATATACAATTTTCCAAACATTATGAAAATTGACTCTGAGGGAGTTGTTTTAAGGACGAAAAATAATTAACATACTATACAGGGTATTAACCTCTGTAGTAGTTTCTGTTGGCTTTCGTGTAGAACGAGGTCCAGTCGATGATCTCTTGAAGGTGTTCATCGATGATTGTCCGTGTGCTGAGGTACCTGTGGGCTGGCTCAACTTCTTGTCTGCTGATGTTCCTGATTTCTTCGTTAGGGTGGCTTCCTAACCCTTCGATGATTTTTTTTGACAGCTGCAGCATGTAATCCTTGATTGGTGTGATCCCTGCGTTTTCGTACAACGTTGAGTTGCTGACGTATTTCAGCGTGCTGTGATTTCTCCACAGTCCAGTGCATGATCTGAGGATTTTCCTTTCCAAGATCTCAATTTTCTTCATTGCAGTTGGCGACACCGTGAACCAAATTGGGAAGGCGTAAGTAATTACTGGTCTTATAAGTTGCTTATAGACCAGTAATTTGGTGTTTTTATGCAGACCACTCCTCCTTTTTAGGAGAGGGTGTACAAGATGAAGGGCGAAATTGGCTTTCTGAATAGCCTTTTCAGCGTGTTGCCGGAACTGGAATCGCTCGCTGAAGGTTATCCCCAGGTACTTCGTTTGGAGCTGTGGAGCAATCTCCTTACCATCTGGCATCGTTATCCTCGTTTCGTGGCATCTCGTCGCGAAAGCTTTCCTGCTTCTTGTTGCTGTGGTTGGTGGTCGGAAGCAAATGAGCTCTGTCTTGCTGCTGTTGATCTTCAGTCCCCATTTTTGGTAGTAGTCCCATAGCTTCGCTAGGTGTTGTTCTACCCTAACGGCTGCTATTTCCGGGGCTAAAGACGAAGCGTATGTGATGGAGTCATCTGCGTAGAGGAGTGTCTTTGTTCGGGCGTCGTTGGCTGGCTGGTCCGCTGTTAAGATGTTGAAAAGGATGGGAGAGACCTTTCCTCCTTGTTGAACTCCTCCGAGAAGTCTTCTTAAAGTTGATAGATGATCCTGTATTTGGACGAAAAAGAATCTTTCTGTTAGTGAATTGAAGAGGATTTTTACCAGATGTTGAGGAAATCCCATTGTCTTCATTTTATAGATGAGGCCCTTAATCCAGACGCTGTCAAATGCCTTTTCAATGTCCAGCAGGCAAGCCACTATGATTTCCTTCTTATTCAGACTTCTGGTGACATCGTGATGCAGCTTCAGCAGTGGATGGATCGTTGAATGCTTCGCCCGGAAACCATATTGATGGTTTGGGAGAATTCCCTTCTCCGAGCAAATTGCCATGATTTGGCGCAGCAATACTGACTCCAGCACCTTCCCAACACAGCAGAGAAGCGCTATCGGCCTATACCCGTCAATGCTGGATCGATTCGTTTTTTTCGGGACTGGAACAACTTTAGCTATTTTCCAGGAGGTGGGAAAATAGCTATTGTTGATGCAGTTATTGAAGATCACAGTCAGAAGTAGTATAGCAACATTTGGCAACTTTTTTAGTAAAAAGTTGGAAATGCGGTCTGGACCTGTGGACTTTTTTGAGTTTCCACTCAAAATTAGGTCCTCTACTTCTTCGGCATTTGTGAAAACGCCAATACCTGGGGCTGGGTTTGTTGCGGGATTTTCTCTGCTGAAGTTCGTCACAGTGCTGGTGTCAAGTTGAATTCCGTTGATCACATCGTCAACTTCTTCCAAAAACTCTGGTAGGTGCATTGGTGGCCTCTCGGTGAAATTTCTTTCGAAGTGCGCGGCGAAGGCTTCAGCCTTATCTGCTGGCGTTGTAACCACTCCTTGTCCGCTGTTCAAGCTTGCTGGAATCGTGTTGGATTTGCCAACTATCGCATTGATTTGTTTGAATGCGTCCGGTCCAGGCTTGATTTTCTCCAGACGTCTTGTGAATTGCTCCTCAGTGTGGTGTTTCACGGCTCTTCGGAACATCACGTTGATGCAGTTCAGTTCCGCTTGTACGCTCCTGTACTCGTCGTTGATCGTGTTCCATGTTCTGTGCCAAATCCTTTGAAGCTTCTTCCGGAGACGCTGTCGGTGAGCGTATATGGCTTGGATGTTGAGTGGCAAGTGGGCATATCGATCCTTGCTGCTCTTCGGTTTTTTTTGGGCATCGATAGCATTAAGGACCACATCCTTTAGTTCTTGTATCGTGCTGTCAATTTCGGCGTTGGTGAGATTCCTTTCCTGTGGCAGTATGTTGATGTTGCTCTCGACGTCGTAAGCAAATTTCCTCCAGTCCACTTTTTTGTGATCCAGGTACGTGTCTGGTGTACGATGAATGGTCATGATTGGCATACTCGGTTTGACCCTCAGCTCAACTGCCAGATGATCCGAGTCACTTAGGTGGGCTTCGCAGGTGAAATTCCGGAACTCTGGAAGTATATTTATGAAATTTGATGTAACTAGGAAGAAGTCAAGTGATGAGGGAGTCCTCGGGAACGTCTTTTGTGGTTGCGAAGCTACTACCCATGATTGAACATGGGCGTTTTCGTCCAACCATTCGACAATTACGCATCCTTGGGGTGAGCAATTGTCGTCATGCCAGAGTGTATGTCTGGCGTTGAAATCCCCCCCAATTACACTGTAAGTGTACAGGTTGGAGATGTTGTTGATGATGCTGAGGTCTTTCTTGATGTTTTCCTTACTTGCATTACAGTGGTTGTATAATGCAAGCACAAGAAGGGTTTCTCCATCGTTGCATCTGATTACGGCTGCTGTGACTTCCATGCAGCTTAGTCCTTGTATTTCCAGCTTCGTAGAATTTAAGTTATCCCTAATGAAAAGGGCTGTGCCTCTTCTTCCGTCATTTTTGTCCTCCCGATAAATGTTGTATCCATCCTTCTGGTACCGATTCCTGGGTGTGAGGTTGGTTTCCTGTAAACATAAAATATCGGGCTTCTTTGCCTTGAGAAACATGGCCAAGGAAGCCCTTTTTTCTAATGAATAAATTGAATTAACATTGTATGTAATGATACTTAGCCATTTTCTTAGATGCATAGTTCGCAAATAAGTTTACCCAATACCATTGTTTTTGCCTTATCATCCAGACTTCCGTAGTTGCTTGGTACAACCTTCCTTGCCTTCTGAACGAGGGTTAGTAAGTCTGTACCAAACAAGCGTTCGGTATCGTCAAAGATATTGTGTGAAGGCGACGGCGATGGTGCTGCCTTCCTGGTTGCTGGTGCAGTGGTGGTTCCTACGGCAGTTTTTGTGGCCGTTTTTGGGGGCTGTGATGGTTTGATAGGGTTGTTGATTTTCCTTATACCCTGGGCAGCAACATTTGCAAAGCTGAGTCCAGCTTCTATCTTTTTGGAGACGGACTCCTTGGCAAATTTCTGCTGCTCCTTCTTCTTCAGAGCCATTTTGTCCTTTGCGGCGACCCTCTCCTTGTACTTTGGGCATCCACGGTAGTTTGCCGGATGTCCATTTTTTTGGCAATTGATGCAGTACACATCTTCATCCTTGCTGGTCCTTGGGCAGGTTCCGGGTGCGTGGCTGTTGCTGCATTTGACGCATCTGTACGCCATTCCGCAGTTACTAGCAACATGACCGAACTTTTGGCAGTTCTTGCATTGTGTGATTCCCTGCGTCTGAAGTTTCTCCCAGTGAACCTTTTGGTTCATTAGGAGAGTTTTCCTATATATTGAGGGGATGTCTGCTCCCTTTTCCACCTCGACAACAAAGTTGTTAAACTTTTTGTCGGCTCGGCTCTTGCAGAGGCTCACTTTGATGGCAGGAATTCCCTCTGACTTCAGCTCCTCTGCGATTTCCTCTGGCTCGTAGCTATGGTGAATGCCTTTGAGCACCAAGAGGTTTTTCCGGTCTTCTTTCGGAGTGAAAGTGTTGAATTGGAATTTCCTCGTCTTCAGGTAATTCCTTATTCGCTCGTGTCCTTCCCTCGTTGTGGTTGTGATGACTGATTTGTTGGAGTTTATGTTGTGCACTTTGTAGACCACATCCAATCCTTTGGTGTGTCTGCTTAGTTCTGCAACATTGAGGCCAAAACAAATAATTGGGGGCATTACGGAAGCTCTCTTCATAGGTTCCACGCTGGGGTTGCTCGTTGCCTTTTTGGTTGATGTTGTTGGTGTGTTGCGGTTGTTGTCGGCTGTTGCTGATGTGGATGCGGTTGTTGTCGTGGTGAAATCTATTGGACTGGGAGAGTCCGACTTTTTCCTCTTTTTTGCTTTGACCAAGGTGAAGGTTTCTTCTTCGGCCGACTCTTCACTCTCGGTTGCCTCTGCTTGCTCAACAATCGTTGAATTCAGCTCTTCCTCTTCCTCGGATGAGGAGCCTTCACAGTCGGATGGGTCTTCTTCCTCCATCCTTAATTCTTCCTCATCTTCGCCGTCGTCTGAGGAGTATGCAGGCATACTCTCATAGAGGGCGTCGATGTCCGAGAGTTTTTCATGGATAGAAACCATGAACTCCCTCCCGTGGTTGGCTGCTCCGTCCTTGATTTTTTTGATGATTTCATCGAAGGTAGCGTTCACGCTATCCTTCCTTTTCTCCTTCCTGCCCATTTGGGTTGGGTTTCCCGTTATCCTTCTGGGATGTTTGTTTATTATTTTTTTTTTTTTTTTTTTTTTGTTTGCAGGTAGCCGGCAAAGCAGGTAGGTAATGTTTTGAAAAAAACTTTTACCTGACCTGAAAAAATTATACTGAAAAAAATGTTTGTCAAAAAATTTTTTTTTAAAAGGATTTTATTAATAATTCCTGTTGCCTGTGTGTATGCTTCCGCTGTCAACACTGAACTGTACACCGACGGACGGATCTTGAACGAGCAATGCCTCCAATTTATGGTCTTCAAACTTTTTCACCTGGCCGGGGCGTTCTTTGTCTTCGGTGTCGAAATCACCATCTCTGAACCGCTTAAACTACCGCTGACACGTTCTAACGTCCATAGTATAGCCCGGGTAACCTTCGGTAACCAATTGATGCGCTTCGGTTGCTTTTTTCTTCAAATGAAAGAAGCATATTAAAACTTCCCGCAAATGTAGACATTTTAAGGCTTTACAGAAACTTGACAATGACATGAAGCTTCTGAAGTGACAGCTGTCATGGTCAAAATTCACCTCAGAGCAATAGATATGAAGTTGTCTGCAATAACGACATTTTCAACCGGTAGTCCTTTAGTTTCGTTATTGCAGTGATCGTGGGGACGAGTACGAAGTTTTTGAACAAAGTTAGTTACTTGGTCAGTCACGGTCCCAAATCTCTGTGAATGCCGCTATTTCTTATATACCAAGGAGCATTCACAATTGCTCTTAATGTTTTGTTTTCAAATTTTTGTAATACCGATCTATGGCTTGCTTTGGTA
The DNA here is from genome assembly GCA_963555765.1 of Orthonevra nobilis. Taxonomy (NCBI): domain Eukaryota; kingdom Metazoa; phylum Arthropoda; class Insecta; order Diptera; family Syrphidae; genus Orthonevra; species Orthonevra nobilis. Next base: position 7,286,652 of record OY743225.1, read on the forward strand.
CAACCCCATAGCTGTATACCGCACGTACAATAAGTTTTTAGCACTTACTTGCAGTTTGTTATAAAAGCTTAGGTTCAAGTATCTCCCGAGGAGCCAATGCATTTCTCTAAGCCTCACTTGGAGCTCGTCGCCCTTTTTAAACGTGTTATTTCCATCTTGGTTTCGCGACTAAAGTCATTTCTAAATATTTAGCCTCGTTTGAATACGGGATTTGAACCGAATTAAAAAACAGAGGTTAATTGTATACGTTCCTGTACGTGAAATTAGCATGTGTTGTTTTGGTCTCATTTAAAACGACCTGCCAAGTCTTCGTCCACTCACTTATTTGGTCTAAAGTTCGCTGGAGTTTTCGCGTTGACGATTCGACTGTACCATCCATTGCGACCACTGCCGTGTCGTCCGCGAACGTGGCAATGACTGTTTCTTCATCTTGGGGCATGTCCCTCTTATAAAGAAAGAGCAGAATCGGACCCAAGAACACTGCCTTGGGGAACACCGACATGAATTTCGTTGAATTCTGAGTATTCAGCCCCGAATCTAACACGGAAAAGTCTGTTTGCGAGGAAGCTTTCTAGTATTTTAAAGAATTTCTCCGGAAAAATAAGCCTTAGTTTATACTTAAGTCCATCGTGCCGTATCTTGTCGAAGCCGCACAGTTATAACGTCCTGAATTCCATACTCGTGAAACAAGGCCGGAATCTATTCGCTTTGCAAAATAGAAAATGACGGGAAAAATTGGGTCCACGCGGCTCAGATCATATTCTCCAAACTTATGACTGTTGATTCAAGGCCTCTACGGGACTGTCGTCACGGCTATAAGGTGTATAAGAAAGTTGGCTACAGAAATCAGTACAGCTAGCTGATGCACTGATCGTCATTTTTACAATTTAATCTTTACTGCTCAGATATATTTTTGATGTACAATTTTTGAATAATCTTTGACTTATGACTAGTTTAAATACATTTCTGCGAGCACATAGGGCTCTACGGTGGCCTAAAGGCTTTAAATAATTACATTTTGTCTAAAAAAATATATTTGTTTTTTTTATATATATACATACATATATGTATATACTGTCTTAATTAAACGCCGTGCGTGAGCAGCGCCGACGGTCCATGATGATGATGATGATGTTGATGATTTTTATGCTGTTGATGATGGCGAGAATGCTTCTAGTTTCTTAGTGTCATCCCCGGTGATAGTTGGGGTGATTCTGCTTACTCCTGTCCAAGTCGTCTATGAATCCTTCTTCATTTGCCTTTCTATACCCCGGGTCCATCATGGAAGGGACATTGAGATAGCGATTTTCAATACATGGGCTACCTGTAATTATATTGATAATACTGTTGGAATGGGAAGGGATTTTGCGTAGCATCTTTGAGGACACTACACATAGATACTTTTCTAGGGGTGGCATGTTTGCCGTGCCGTATAGTTTTTCATTACTATAGAAGTGACGGGTTTCTGGATTTCGGTGCAGGCCTGTGCAGTAACGAAGTGCTTTTCGCTCGAAGATTTGAATTTTCTTCATTTGGCTTGGACTTATCGTGAACCATATTGGGAAACAATATTTCACGATGGGACGGATTATTTGCTTGTATAGCAAGAGTTTGGTTCTTGTATCCAAACCGTTCCTGATTCTCATCAGCGGGAGGATTAGGGATAGCACATGGTTGGCCTTTTTAAGAGTGGCTGTCGCATGGGAATTGAACCTGAATCTTTCTTCGAAGTGAATTCCTAGGTATTTGACTTTTTGTTTTGGTCGAATGATCGAGTTATCGGGCAGGGTCAAGGCAAGGTTTTTGCACTTGGTGGCTGAACCATTGTATGAGTTTAAGGATATGTTCCTCAACATTGCGGAGAGCTACAGAGGGCATTCTGGAAGTAGAATACGTGACTGAGTCATCCGCGTATAGCAGTGTTGTTGTTTTCTCACAATTTCGTGGTTGGTCATGGGTATGGAAATTGAATAGAGGCGGACCAAGCTTTGTACCTTGCGATACTCCTGCATGAGTGTCAAAGACCGGTAAAGTAGATCTTCCTACACGAAAGTAGAATCTACGACCCCTAAGGAAACTGTGTATGATTTTAATAGTAGTATGGGAAAAATTCTGTTTGTATACAAAACCATTGATCCACACTGAATCGATCGCCTTTTCTATATCAAGAAGGCAGGCAACTGTGATCTCCTTTTTGTTAACGCCTTTCGTTGTGTCTGTATGAAGTTTCAACAACGGGTGAAAAGTAGAGTGGGTTAGTTTGAACCCAAATTGATTTTGTTGGATTACACCAATCGTTTCACAGACCGATTCGAATTTCCTTAGTATCATCATTTCCAGAAGTTTGCTGAAATTTGGAAGGAGTGAGATCGGCCTGAATTGGGATATGCAGTTTGCGCTTGGCTTTTTGGGGATGGGAAAGATTTCAGCTATTTTCCACTTGTTCGGGAAATAGCTGTTATTCACGCAATTATTCAATATAATTGTAAGAAATATGATAGCAGTGGCAGGTAGTTTTTTAATAATAAAGTTGGAAATTTTATCGGGTCCGGAGGATTTCTTGGCGTGTCCGCTGCGAATCTCGAAAGAGAGATCGGATGGATTAGTGAACTCATCTGGGGATATCGGTGAGACTGAGGAGTTTGTTTCCGTAAATTGGGTTATATGTGACACATTACCAACGGCTAGAGACGATACTTCCGCGTTAACTTCGTGCAGAAATTGTGGAAGGTGGGATGGAAGATTTGGACGAAAGCTATTGGTAAATTGTTTTGCAAAGGCGTTAAATGATAAAAAGTGAGTACCATGTTGAAGTTGGTCCACAATTGGGGATCTTTTGCCAACTAGTTTATTGATTTTTTTAAAAGTATCAGGGCCTGGTTTGATTTTACTGAGTCTTTTCCTCAAATAGTGTTCACAAAATCTTGAGTATCAGGGAATTCAAGCAGTTGATTTGTGATTGTACGGATTGGTACTCACTGTTGCGAGTGTTAAGAATTTTATGAAGCTTTTGCTTGTATTCATACATTTTAATTATATGGTCAGGGAGGTTCTGCACTGATCGTCTGGTCACTGGGTTTGCCAAAGATAAATCAACTGCGAATGCAATCCAAAGCACAAGGATCATTCAAGAAACCGCAAAATTGATCATTGTTATAAGTTACATAAGTTCGTATGAAAGTTGGTTGACATTAGGGGGAAAGTCCTTTGATGTGCATTGCTGTCCTTAATTATCTTCTTTAGGGAAAATCTAGCGATAATTAAAAATAAACGAGGATCAAAATTGCCTATGGAGGGAACTGGTTATCAAATCAGCTCAACTAAGACTGAGTATTACGTCCGCAGAACATTGTCTGATCCAATCTGATACATTTGTTTGAATGAGGCTTTTCATGTAAAGCAACTTTTTATTACAACATCAATTATACTATAAGCGTGGGGCAAACAAAAGGAGTTTGGATATGATTCACAATGCCGGACAATGTAAGAAAAATGTGGTATTAAATTGAAGGCAGCTGAGATGAAGGTGATTCGCAGTAAATAATAGTGGAACAGTAATATCTTGGACTCACGAAAAATCCCACGAAACCTATAAAAGAGGAAATGTTGATGAAGATAATAATACATTGTTTATGTAGTCCTAAAAATGGATCACATAATTGCAACAATGCGGGATCATAACATCGCCTTTATTACTTTGAACTTTCAAACTTAAAGAGACTCTGCCTGAGACACAGATCCTCTCTGATCTCGAACATGTTGCTGCCAATTTGTTCAATCATTAGTTATTCCGAAATCCTTGAACTGGCGGTTAAGTCTTCCGTTTCGTCTCGAGTTTGAATGCATAAATACGACAATTCTATTAAACAGATCATTCTTGTCCATTTGCTAGATGCGTCCAGGTCAATAATGTTGACATGATATGGGTTTGTTTAACCTCACTCTTATTTCAATTTTTTTTTTAAGGATCCAGTATTTGATCTGCTGTCTTGTTTATAGTCCAACACATGGCGTCATAAAGTATGATTGAAATGAGTGCATATGTCCTCCAAGTGTTTTTTGAGACGTCAATGTTTTAATGTTTTCTTCGAGGTAGGACCAATCAGCTTTCCCGAAGTTTTATCTTAAGTGGTGCTTTAGTCCAGTTTGGTTCGTCAGAGGGCAGCCAACGAAAGACGGACGGCATTAAGATGTCAAGAACGTCATGTGCTTGTTCCAAATTGTAGAGGCACCTTTTTATGTAAGGTTACATTAGGCGAAGAGTGGATATCTAGTTGAGAGTGTCCTGAGCAATTGGTCAGAGAATTTCGTGGGCATTGGAACTATTCCCATATCCAGAAAATCTTTACCTATCCCTTTTGGAAGTATTTAACATACGTTGTGTATTGGTATGAGCTGAAGATGAGTGATATATGATGTGTGACTTATCCTCAGATTGTAATCGATCATTCATAAAATCTTGAGGAGCAAAGAACGATGGTTCACTTTCATCTCTGTTCATCCCTTACAGTCTCGGGTGAAGGCAATGCATACCTTATGTATAACCTCAATATAAATATTATATATTTACTCATAAAGCAGGGAGGCTTTATGAGGGGGATTTGACCTTTAATTTGTGACAAAAATTTGTTGTTCAACGCATTTGTTTGCTTATTGGCAATTTTTCTTCTTTCTGAGAGAATTTTACCACGAATTTTGGTCCAGAAAGCACGCAAACAGAGCTAATAGTTGTAAAGAGGCAATGGAATGATACAAGCTTGAAGCACGAGGAATTATTGTAACTGCTTTTTTGACCAAGGATCAAAGCCCTGGTTATTTCCTGGCCACACGAGCATGGAATTGAAAGGCATGTCGGGTGAAAGAGGTAGCTTTTTAGTGAGTTGGAATAAGAAAGGTTGATTGAACCGAAAATCCACCAATTTTCACCCGGGATAAGGCTCGATCAGCCTCATTTATTTGCTTGCCTGCAATATTTTTACATTTTTCATTTTTTTTTAATGTGCACTGCTCTTTGGTCAAATCACAAATTGACAGCTTTTGTGTGTTTCGGTTTTGCTCCGATGTTTAACCGCTTCAAGGCTGGTTGATGATTTATCCGGTTTCTTACTTCATAGTTCACGTCCTTCTTGAAATTTGGCGTGAAGTTCGTGATGGATAGTATATTTACTTATAGTATATTCTAACAGATTTGTACGGAACCCTCGGTGCGCGAGTCCGACTCGCACTTGGCCAGTTTTTTTCTCGTGTGTAGCCACTTCGTTCATGGACATGCCTTTTAATCTCATTCTTGTGTGGCCAGACACTAAGTCCAGCGCACGCGTCTCAGGCAACGAAGGAGATTTCGAATTGCAAATTTCTGGGTCGTGTGCTCTCCGTTTTGGCCAGGTCGGACTGCGGCAGACAACCTTTTCGGATGCGGTCATTTGATAGATATGATTCCATTGTCCAGATAAACCTCTCCTGAAAATGACGACCAATTCACGAATAGATGAAGTTGTGCTCAGGGTCTATTGAGTTCTTCAGGCCTCAGAGAGGCTCTCGTTGTTATTACAGATTTGTTTTCAAAAAATCCGCCTCGCGGTGAAACGGTTGATATACTTTAATCATTTCCGGGCTAGTTCAAAGCTAAAGAGTCTCTCCATTTTTTAAAAGAAATTAAAATCGTTTGGACCCCAATTCAACCCCATCGTTATACGAGAAATGTTTATTCCTATTTATTTATGGTCTTTATATAGTTTCAGGTCTTAATCATCCAACACGCATTCTAATAAATGTTTTCCTTTCTTTTTTATTGCAGGGGCTGGGCTTTACCTTGGCGGAGAGACAAGTATTGGGTATACATGGCCTGCAACCGGCCCGTTTCAAGACACAAGAAGAACAGCTGGAACTGTGTAAACTGGCAATCGACCGGTACAACATTGATCTGAACAAGTATCTGTACTTGACAGACTTGCACGATCGCAATGAACGTTTGTTTTTCCGACTTTTGTCGGAAAATATTGAACTTCTCATGCCCATTGTGTATACGCCCACGGTGGGGTTAGCATGTCAGAAGTTCGGTCTCATTTATAGGCGTCCTCGGGGTTTATTTATAACAATAAACGACAAAGGTCACGTGTTTGATGTACTCCGGAATTGGTAAACTAAACACACTGGAGTTGATCTCAAACTGATTATTGTATTTCTAAAATAGGCCCGAACCCGACATTCGCGCGATTTGTGTTACAGACGGTGAACGTATTTTAGGTTTGGGCGATTTGGGTGCATGTGGTATGGGCATTCCTGTGGGCAAACTGTCACTTTATACTGCCCTAGCGGGCATTATGCCCCATCAATGTCTACCCATTCAAATCGATGTGGGTACAAATAACAAGGATCTGTTAGAGGATCCTCTCTATATTGGTCTACGACAAGAACGCGTGACGGGCAAAGCATATGAAGAGCTGATCGATGAGTTTATGGATGCTGTTGTTAAGCGTTATGGCCAAAATACATTGATTCAATTCGAAGATTTTGGAAATCATCACGCATTCTCATTGTTAGATAAATATAGAGACACCCACTGCACGTTTAATGATGATATCCAGGGTACAGCTGCTGTGGCAGTTGGCGGCCTTTATGCGGCTAGACGTATAACCGGTAGGAATATATCGGACAATTTGATTTTATTTGCTGGTGCTGGTGAAGCTGCTATTGGTATCGCGGATCTCTGTGTGAATGCAATGATGGATGAGGGTTTAACCAAAGAGGTGAGTTTTTAAATTATAACATAATTTTTTATCCTAAGTGTTCAAAATGATTTAACTTACAATTTGAATTATGTAAACTTGTTTTCAATTATTTGTGCATTTAAACGTGTTCCTAGGTGAGTTAGTACTTAAAAATCTATCATATGGGTTTTCAAGATAGTATAAGTTTATTGAATGGTTTGTACGCCTGGGAAACCCTATTTTCTACTGTTACTTCGCACACGTCATTTTGTTGCTGGCCGCTGAGCTAATGGATTGTGATAAGCTATCTGCTTCCGCTTTCTCTTTTTGAAAGTAAAAAATTAGTTGAATTTTATAGACAAGGTCGAAGTTGTTAAGAGTGACAATTTTTAGAATGATGATGAATATCAATTATTCTTAATTTTAACGTGGTAAATGAAAATGATGTTGATATAAAAGAGTATTTGTTTTTTCAATGAATTTTCCGTTTTTCTGAGAAATGAGAGAACGGAAAACCTAGAAATTTTAGGTGATTTTAACATAGATACTCTAGTTTCAAACCCAACGGTTGGTTCTTATAGCGCTCTCTTATCTGAGCATGGTCTTACTTCTTTTATGCACGAACCAACTAGACTCGTTTCTAGTACTTGTCTTGACCATGTGCATGGTCGTTTCTCGTACATACCGCCGAATTCCGTAGCCGCTGTTAATTTTGATCTTCGAATAACAGATCATTGTATGACTGGACTTTTGCTAAAAAAAAAAATCTAAAAATTAAGTATACGAGAAAAATGTCTCCTCCCAAGTTGTCCAGAATCAATTTTGACGAACTAAACTTTAAATTGCGCCTCGAAAATTGGGAGAAAGTTCAGGCTGAATTAGATGTTTCTAAAGCTTATGAAATGTTTATTAAAATCATGAAGAACCATATATGCTTATCAACCTGCATCCTTTCTATGAGAAAATCAGAAACTAGATTGAAGCCTTGGATTAACAGAAATCTTCTCAAGAAAATAAAACTGAAACATAAATTGCAAAAAAAAAAATGCTTCAAACATCCCTCAAATACAAACTTGAAAAGTCGTTTTGTCCATATGAGTAAAAAAATCAGTTAGTTAATTCGTAACTCACGAGATGGTTTTTATATAAGCAAGTTGCAGAAGGCGAGGGGGAATCTCAAAAAGGAATGGAAAGTAGTCAATAATATTGTCAATCGTAATGTTAGCAATTCTGCCGAGCCGATCATGTTGAAAAACGGAAATATAAATATTTCGGATTCTACAGCTATAGCCAATATTTTTTGTGAATACTTTTCTTCAATAGGACAATCATCCTTTTCGGGTAGCGTTCCCTCATCTTGTAATTGCCGCACTGAAACTGAGAATGGGCTTAATGAAAACAATAACACCAGGAACAGTTTCTTTTTCGAGCCAATAAGAGGGTTTGAACTTCTAAAAATAATGAATTCTCTAAAGAATTCGGGTTCATGTGGCATAGATGGGATCACTAATTTTATTCTTAAGAAAACTGCGCTTAACATTGTAGATATTTTATCACATCTGTTCAATTTGAGCATTGAATCCGGCAACTTTCCTGAGGAGTTAAAATGTGCACTTGTAATTCCTTTGTTCAAAGAGGGTAACAAGAAGGATAAAACAAACTACAGACCAATTTCCTTACTGTCTTCAATCTCAAAGGTGTTCGAGAAAGCAGTTAAAACTAGAATTCTATCTTTTCTTAATAGAATACGCTTTTTTAGTCCTTTGCAGTTTGTGTTTAGGGCAGGCCTTGCTACTGAAGATGCTCTACTAGATTTTTGTTCATATATTCATATGGGTTTGGATGGCAAAAAGTCTTGTGCTGGTCTCTTTGTTGATATAACAAAAGCTTTCGACCCGGTAAACCATACCATTCTTTTGGATAAATTGGAAAAAGTAGGTTTTCGTGGGTTTATCCTCAAATGGTTTGAGTCGTATCTAAAAGATAGAACGCAAAGAGTTAAAATTGGAGAAAATACCAGTAACTTGAAAGTGACCAATCTTGGTGTACCCCAAGGATCTGTGCTTGGCCCAATCTTGTTCCTTATTTATATAAACTCTTTATTCGAGCAATCATTCGTAGGCAAAATTAGCGCTTTTGCAGATGATCTTGGTATTGCCTTTAGCTCAGGAAGCCCCTTGAATTTGATTGCTGATATAAATCATGATGTGCACATCTTAAGACGTTGGTTTGCGAAACACAAATTGATCGTTAGTAACAAAACTAAGCTAATGTTTTTTTAGCTTAAGTTTGCAAGAACCCCCGGACTTAGATATTATATTGCATGCATCAGATTGTATTAAGCAAAATTTATCTGACTGTAAGTGTAGAAAAATTAATCACAATAATAACAATATTAATGAAGTTAATTGTAGTGGAGATTGCTTTAAAATTGATGTTGTGTGTCATCATCGACCAAAATATGAGTTGGTCCAAACACATCTTGTGTTTGGCGCAATATCTACTATCATCCATTCGTTGTTTTTATCGGCTCATGAAGTACTGTTCCATACGTACCTTAAAAATTTTGTATAATGGCATATTCCATTCAAAAATGCAATATGGTATTAGCTGTTGGGGTGGTGCGTATCGCAATAAACTCCAACAGTTAACTGTCCTTCAAAAATGTGCCATAAGGAAAGTTTGTAAAACTAATCGTTTTTCTCACACAATGCATCTATTTAAGGCCTTGAATATTTTGCCTGTGAAACATTTGTTTTATTATAAAGTAATGAAAGTTTTCTTTGCGAGAGGTGGTTAAATGCAAAGCCCAATCTTCGACCGGCGGAACTTACGTAGCAGTACAAACTACGTTGTTTGTGTTCCCGCGTTTCGAACCACTAGCTACAGAAACTTCTACTCAATCATTTCATGCAGATTGTTTAACAAGCTTCCAATAGAAATAAAAATAACTAGGAATCTGACCGCGTTTTTGAAGAAATTAAAGTTGTGGCTTCTAAACTTTGACCATAATCAAATCGAAATCCTGTTGCGCTTCCATGTTTAAATATCGAAATTATTATGTAGTATTTCCAAGATCATTATTTGCTTCCGCACGCTTAAATTGTGTATTTTTTTTTTTAATTGTTATTGAACATGGATGTTATCAATAAATATTTAACTAATATTTGCTTTGTACACCCCACACTGAATTACAATAAATTGAAGTGGCATTTATTTCTAAAATGTCTCTAACTATTCGCATAAAATAGTTCTATAGTTATAGCTAGATTAGAATAAATTTTTAATATTTAAGAAAGATGTAAACTAGATGAGAATAATGAACAATAAATGAATGAATGAATGAGTAATCATGTCATGCTATCATCACAAAAGATTTGATTTTTTTGTCCCATACCCGAAAAGGTTTCTCGTTACATCTATATCTATTGATTGCTCCGAAATGAGCTCCACTGGCCTAAAAGTGTTTTATAAATGACGATGAATTAACAAAATTCGATTCATGTCAGATGTTCAGAATAAGTTCCATAAGTTTAAAAACATCAAAAAGTTCTGCGCTATTTAGTAGAAGTGGCTTTGTATGTTACTTTATTTCTTTTATTTTTATTTATCGAAATACGCGAGACAGATGCATTTTTAATTGAATTATTGAACACAAGGATGCACAGTAAATAGTTTAAAAAAAGAACAAAAAAACTTCGTAATGGTATTCTGCCAAATCCGTTTTTTTCTCTTTCAATTTTTCGGTTGGAACGCCAAAAACGTAGTTCTAAAAAAAAGAGATGTCCCAATTGATTCCACAAATAATTCAATTTTATTTGAATCGAGTTTAATAACACCACTTCTCGGTTCTTCTGTTGCAGGAAGCTTGAACACAATTCTGAAGTTTTGAATTTCTCCCATTATCTTAAAACCGCTTGAAAAAGTATTCTCAAAGAGAATGGGTCTAATGTCACAAAATAGCTAGAAATTCATTGCGGTCGAACAGCACTTGTTTATTACTATAATCCAGTTGGTGGGTATTCCAGTTGTGGCCTTGCACAACTACTCATTGATATCCTTAAGCTGGGAGTCTTCGTGTGTTAAACTTTTCTTTTTCCAAAATGTGCCTTTTCCCTTCTGGCTGTTGCGGCTGTTTCCGGGATTATATGGCGGCATTGTGACCACCGTTTTTGCGCGTTTGAGGTAAAGGCAATAGCTCACTTGAAAGTCTTTCGCTTAGATGCTGTCTTCGATGTGGTGAGGCGTCCAGTGTTAAACCTCCTTATTGTTTGGCGCAAGTTCCTGGCTTTGAACACTTGGTCTGTGCTACTTATCATCATATAACTCTTTGATGTGGAAGCCGTTATGTGTTCTTATTTCCGGGAGACTGAACTTTCAGACTACTCCGCCGAAGATATTTTCCTTCTTCGGGCAAGCTATGCAGGCTGCATCCAAGAGTTCCTAGAAAAGCTCTTTTGATAATTCGCCCGAAACACACAAACTGGTCTAACAAACCATTTTTTTGTAAAGGTTTCTTGCTAAGTTAAAGTACAGCTAAGAAGCCTATCAAATTTGGATTCTATTTTCGGGACGCTTTCATACGGTACAACAACGTTAGCTGACTCCAAGTTGATCACCTCAATTATAGAGACATGTACAATCTTAGAACGATAGGTAGGAGTTCCGTTTTTTTTTGCCATCACAAATTTCTTTCCGAATCCGCAAAATTATACATTTTTACTAAAAATGTAATCGAAAGATAAGTGGTATTAATGTAGATAAGGCATGGCATATACCTGATAAGTTGACAACAGACGAGAAATAAGTTCGCTTAGAAGTATCGTCTTTAATTTTGTTGTTAATAACTCCCATGAAAAGGAATTGACTAGCTATCGTAAACACCGTAACTAGATGGAAGAGGGACCTATCATACGGGTCCACTTAGAATATATGAATGTATGAAATAACTTACGAACTGCTTAAGATTACATCAAACTAACAAATCAATTTCATTTCATAACAATGATATTTTTGCTACAAACTTGTGTTAAATATTGATTGTGCACACCTCATACAGCCTAAGCACGTAGAGACTTTGTTTAAATTTTACAATTTCATTTTGGTGACAAAGCTTAATAAGTTACATGCCAGTTTAAAGATGTCTATTAAAGTGTCTTAGATTTATACACCGGGTAAATGAGATGTAAAAATTGAAAGCCTTGACTAAACGATGCAATTGTTGTGAGAGAAGTCGTGATCCATCAAAAACTAAATTATAAGAGCCTTCATTTTTCCGCAATAAAGATGATATTTTATTTCTTCTCTAGTCATATGTTTTGGCTATGTAAATCCACAAAAATAAAAATAGTAACAGCCAATTTCTGCAACTGATTGTTCATTGTCGATTTACTTGGTTGCCAAGGGGTGATAACCACATACTATATTGAAGCTCCACGACATTCTGACTGCAGCGAGAGTCGAAAACAACGCAAAAAATCCACATCGTTTCAAGTTTTCACTGCATACCGCTATGTAACATCGTATATGGGGCGGTCAAAGTGACGATTTTAAGGGTTCCGTTCCCAAAGGTTCAAAGGAACCCTATTACTAAGCGTCCGCTGTCCGTTCGTCCATCTGTCACATCCTTAATCGTTATAGGGAGACACTTGCAATTTTCACAGGAGGTGAACTGCTATTGCCCCTACAACAGCAAATAATATAAATGATATAAAGTTAAAAATAAATGGAGGTCACCATTCAAAGCAAGTGTTTCATTAAATACCAGTACAACTAAACCCCTAAAAGTAGACAATTGTCATCTTTCATGGAGCAACTTAACAGTTTAAAGTAGGCAATGATCCCGTCCATCCAACACAAAATAAAAGCTCGAATTCGTTGGGAATCTGTGTGATGAATCTCAAAATAATGGGGTGTTAGTCTGAATTGAATGTTGAACTAAACGAAGTGTCACATCCATGCATACGTATTTCGCTTTAGTGGCGGCATTTTCCTCGATCCGAAAAAAATTAATGATAATGCCATTTTCTAAAAAAACAAATCATTAAAAAAAGGTATTTCATGTGCTTTTGATATGTATTTGAGTTATGATTGTCGCAGCATTTCAATGAATCCCTTAAAACAGAGAATGTTGAAAAATAAAGTTGATTGCGCAATTAAAACACACAAGAGTATTCAAGGTTTACATTTTTTTTCAATATTTTCAAATCCCTTAAGAACAATATTTTGAAACGTTGACAACTATAACAAAACACATGCCAGAATTACATGATGCACTTATTTTTAATTATTTATTTTCAAGAAAATATCATTTTAAATATCATTTTAATAAATATCTAGCTGAGATACGCTGCATCAAACAGTCTTTCAATCATGTGATCCTTTTGAATCCTTATTTTTTTGAAACAATTTAAATTTCTCATCTGGAAGTTCATGTTCTTATTGTAATCAATTCAATTCAATGCATTTTTATTGGATGATTAATGTTCCTTAAACGCTAGACAGAAATGTCTAAATCTAGCTTAATTAACTTAACTTTGTCTTTAATAACTTACAAGCCGTTTGCGGGCGTTCTAAGCTAAGTCTAACAAATTAAAATAATGGCTTTCGACTTTATACTACCTAATATTAAATATTCAAATTAAATTAACTAATAATATATTTTTATAATCAAAAAACTTTGTGAATGGACGGGTTGTTTTTACTTAAACTAAACCTACATGCTAACATTTTTGCCTTAAGGGCACTCAAGACTAAAATTTAACATATGACAGAGTTCAATATACGTCCAGCCACTAATAGTTCTGTCCTACTGAACCAAAAAGTCCCTGGTGAGCTACTTGCGACGTCTTGGTCGTAGTTGACTCGCCCGTTCACAGTGGAAGATTAACGGCACCGCTAATCTATCCTTGACCAGACTTTTTCTATCTAAATAGAGAAACGCTTCAGGGGGAATAAGGCCGTTAAGGCGCACTGTCTCGTGGTGCATATCAATGGGGTAAAAAGCCCCGGAGATCAAGTTGTTTTTTACGAAGTCATTGCATTTGCAATGTGACTTCGAGTAAGTTTTATCAGAAAGTTATCCACTCTGATCAGGTTGACTCCGTTGTACAGGACTTCATTAATCGAAAACCCGAATCTTTTCCATTAAGCTTGTTCCGACGTTGAACCAAACGGGACACCCATATGTGAGGACAGGCCGAATAAAGGCGGTGTAGCCCTTACTATGAAACAGTGTCTTTGTCAAGGCAAAGGCCGTTTGTGCTCGGACTAGAGCGGCATCTATATGTTTGTTTAAATATAGATTCTGATCCAGCCAAATCCCAAGGTATCGCCAGTGACTGTCCGTTTTGTCCAACGATACAGAACATTCGCTGCTTCTTTCTAGTATCTCTTTCTTCTTAAATTAATTACAAGTAAACTATGATTCTATGGGAAATCTTAAATCCAAGATATTTTGCGTTGCAGACTCTTAGGAGGCGTGGAACCCTCCGTCGGAGAGTCAACTCTCACTTGACTACTTTAACTTCGCTGTGTTTTTGAAAAAAAAATTCCTGTTGAAACTATATAAATAATTTACGTTAATTTAAAAAAAAAGGTTGTGACTCTGGTTTACTGATTGATAACCAATGATGCGCCTTTACCCGAGAACCTCAACACCAGACATATGTCCACAGTTAAACATTTGTTGTGCTCGCCTGAGGAAAGAACATCTATGATTTTTCGTTTAAAAAGCTTTCAATGCCTCCACCATTTAAGTCCTTTGTTTTCGTTTCTCTGCTGTACACAGCTCGAAATTGCCGACAATTTTATTCAAACAATCATCTTTTCATATGAAACGCTACCTTTACTAGGAACGCTATTTTATATATATATTTGGGGCTCGGAATAATCCCAAGCAATAGTGACTATTCGGTCTGATTTATGGAATGATAGTATTATTAACTCAGTTTTCTAATCGGCACGTACTAGTGTGGCTACCGGCATGGCAGATCTACAATCGACCAAGTATTCACACTAAGACAAATCCTCGAAAAGATCAACAAGACTCGAGTCGGAACTCAACGTCTCTTCATCGACTTCAAAATCGCATATGATAACATTCATCGTCTTGAACAAGCGATGGCTGAATTCGGAGTCCCGGTCGGAAAGATTCCAAACATGCGCGGGATTTCGGAAGGAGATTTCTTCAATTTTGTGTTGCAGCAGATGATGCGAAGCTCAGGGGTAATCACGGAAGGCACTATATTCAACAATTCTGTCCAGCTGCAGACGATATCGAAATCACCAGTCGCTCCCAGCGCGCCGTCATAGGGGTTTTTCGGCAATTTCGAGAACAGGCGAAACGTGTTAGCCTGTTGACATGCTGTCAACAAACAATGATGGCAACAGTAACAGGTTTTAAACTCCTAACTTGGAAGACGAAATGTATGCTTAACGAAAAGTTGATCCTGCCAGCTCTGCTATATGGAGCCGAGTGCTAGACGATAATCAGTAAGGCAGAACAGATTTTGAGAGAAAAATTCTTCGTCGAATATTTGATCCCATATGCGAGGAACTCTATGAGCTGTATCAAGATATAGATGTTTCACACTGACTCGACCACACCGAGCTCCAACATCTTCGAATCAAAGCCCCCAGGTTCGAGACGACAACGAAGACCGAACCTGCGGAATCGGTAACAGTGGAAGGCTCCCGTGTCTCACGCAGAAATTCTTCACGAGTCGGGTGAAATTGGTCATACGGGCCAATACGACGTTCATCAGTCGATTTATTGTTCGCCAAAGGTTTTGGTGATGTTTCTTGGCTTGATTTGAATGATATAATATCCCGTTGTCAATGTTCAGTTGAGGTCTTCTCTATTCAATAAAATAAAGTTGAGGCTCTTCAAGCTTCAAGTTCGTTTGGAAAATGGCACGAAAGTTAAGTGAAAGTTATTTCTTTATTTCTTCAGTTATGCAGTCTTCTTAAGAGTCTTATCCACGTTAGATCAACAGCATAAATAGACTCTATTCAATCCTCGTTGTTCACAAAAATAAATTTATTAAAGAACTCTTTCTTAAAGTTGTCATATATAATTGTTTTTTTTTTGTTTGCAGCAAGCACGGGATAAAATATGGATGTTCGACATAAATGGACTCCTAACGACAACCCGAACTGAAGGCGATCTTAGCGGTCACAAAGCCTACTATGCCAAGAATGTGCCACCACAGAAATCACTCAAAGATGCTGTTGAACAACTTAAGCCCAACGTTAAGAGAACTCAAATGAAGATAAGAAAAATGCAAACGTTGAGTTTATTTTCATTTTCAGGTATTAATAGGAGCCTCGGCAGCTTCTGGACTCTTCAGCAAAGAAATCCTCCAAATGATGGGTGCGAACAATGAGCGACCAATCGTATTTGCCCTCTCTAATCCCACAAGTAAAGCGGAGTGCACTGCCCATGACGCTTTCCACAATACAGAGGTATTATATTAAACCAAGCACGCATGTCCTCACACACTGCATTTGTATTACAGGGCCGAGTGATATTCTCATCCGGATCACCTTTTCCACCTGTAGAATATGGAGGAAAGACTTTCAGCCCCGGCCAGGGTAACAACGCATATATTTTCCCAGGCATCGCTTTGGGAGTCATCGCAACTGGTACACATCATATTCCTGACGATATGTTCCTAATGGCTGCGCAAGAGTTGGCGAAGTGCGTAGATCAAAGTGACCTCGACAAGGGTTCACTTTATCCACCACTAGCAAAGATTCAAGAGATTTCCATGCGAATTGCCATCGGTGTAACAGACTTTGCTTACTCCACAGGTAAGTTGGTATGGCCCATCACTTCAGGTAGTCACTATAAATATGTTTCCTAGGACTTGCATCGACTTATCCCGAACCAAACGACAAGCGAAAGTGGCTTACAAGCCAGCTTTATAATTACAACTATTTGAGCTCCATGCCAGTGACATGGGACTGGCCCGCACCAAAGGTAATCAAGACCCGACCACTACAACCAACCAAACTCTTTAAGGATAAATAAATAATTACATCCGGCTTTGACAGTAAACAAGCGTTTGTGACCAATTAACATTCTCATTCATTTTAATTTAACATTTTAGCTTAAGAGAAATCAGTTTCTAAACCAGTTAATGTGATTTATGTTTGAAGTACGGCTGTGCAGGAAAAAGAAATGAAGCAAGAAAGAATAAAAGTATTTTGGAATTGTTCCAACCCTTTGACTTCTAGTACTTCAGAGAAGCATAGCGGTGGTGTCCCTTGTCTGGTTAAGCTTGTGCTTTCCGAAATTGAATTTGTGCAAATTTTTATATTTATTAAAAAACGGACTTGCCACTTTTTGTTTTCGAATTAATTTTTATAGGACGTCTCTCGCGGCTCCGAGAGCACAGCAATTACATTCGTAATGCCCGCCAAACGACACACACTCAAGAACCACAACTAAAAAACCATAACAAAGAAAGCACTATTGTTCGTCGAATTAAAAAAAACTTCATAAATGGGTGAATGGTTGTTGTGCTGTTGATATAAATCAATAGCCCAACAGGTCCAATGAGGTGGAAGTAAACCGTCACCTTTATGTAGGGTGCTTCAGTTTATGAGGTCAATGAAGAACTTTCATTCAGAAGTTTTCTCTGGTGTTGGAAAGCCTCGAAGTGCAGTTGAATTCATTGAAATTGTAACCATGGCTATCAAAAGAAAGCCACCTACATTTAAATGTTTGTTTAACTACTGTTGTTTTTGCTTTACTGGTAACTTTGTAAACCTTTTAAGTTTTTCTTTCATGAAGAAGATCGGGTTAAGAAGAATGGATAAAGGAGGAAATAACATAACGCTGACATGGGCTTCAAGAGGTTGTAAACAACAAGACAATCAATCCAGCAAACTTAGCTATTTATTGATCAAGTAACCTAAATCGACCATGTACGGCGTTCATTTCTGAAAAATCTAAACTTTTGGATACAATTCAGTTCTTGAATCGAAACAAAATGTATGCCGTTTTTCCAAAACTAGAAATCAAAAGCATATTTCATAAATTCTTTTGTCCCATACAATTATGTATAAATAAAAATCGTTGACTTTTTCGAAATGCGCTTTATTTTATTTTTTAGTAATTTTTATTTTTGTGTTTATATTTATTATTAAACTTTTTTTAAATAAAAAGCTATATACTTGCATGTTTTTATGTAACTCACACGATCAACTTTTCCCAATGAATGGAAGAGAAGCCGAAAACAAATTCTCTAATGCAAAAGAGCCGATTTTGTCAAAAGTTTTCGAGAAAGTCATCTTATCGCAAATATTAATTTATTAACATAAATAGCAGCTGCATTGTTCTTATAGAAATTGTAATAAGGTTTTACTCTTTGTTGTTGATGAAATGAATGCTTACGCTTCCTGATTTCTTGAAAGCCTTTGGCACAGTAAATCAAACAAGCCTTCGAACACTTTTTAATTTTTAACTCTCGTAACGCAATCCATTTCTTCATTTCTTTAAATAGTTCACAACACTGTGCAATCGGTGGAGAAAAATCGTCTAGTTTTCTTAAAATTCAATACGGAATACCGAAAGGGTCGATCCTTGGACCTCTGGTCTTTTTTGAACAAATTTTATAAAGACATTAAATACTGTATGCAGGCGACGTTAAATTTTTACTAAAGCTGTCCTCTTGAAAAGGTTAAGGGAACCTTTAGCATGTATATTCGACTGATCCGGCAGATTCTTTGGTCTAGTTTTTAACCGTATCTCACATGGGATACCCGTACAAACAGTCCGATCAGCAAGTTTTATGATGGACTACATACTCAATGATCTACCTTACACTTCGTTTCTACAAACACTAGACTTATGTAAGCTAAAACTCTCGTGATATTAGCTCCTTTGTATGGTTGTGAAGTAGTCGAAAACTTAATGTTGCCTTTAATAGCATAGCACGATATACAGGGTGTGCCGTATTAAATCAAGGAAAATTTAAGGGTATTCTTAGAATTCAAGAAAATTGTTCTACAATAAGGGTCTAACTTCATAGTTGATATCACTTATCGATGATTTAAAATAAAAGGTATCAACGTTATTTTCATGCAGTAACAAAGGCTAGTTTTTCTTCTAAAATTAAAGCCCTTAACGACGTTTCTATTATTAGTATTAATAGAGAAATTATTGTTAACATGGGTCAAGTTGGCGTTGGCGTTTTGGTCATCGTAAGTGATCTCAACTTTGAAGTATTCTAAACCCTTATTTTAGAAAATGTTTTTTCTAAGAATATACCCAAGAATCACCGCTTGATTATCCTTGAATAATTACGGGACACCATGTATATTAAACTTGCGAAAACGTAATCTTATTTAAATTTCAAACCGGTGCTCCTCCCTCGATGCCCTGTGTATCTAAAATTGTGCCGTCTAAACGAAGCAGCCAGACTTTGTATCACGAGTGTCGTTGATGTTAGTCCAACCCAAGTTCTCGTGTTTATGTTCAGAACGACAATTCTTTGTACAAGAAACGCGCAAGCCCTCAGAAGAATGACTTCCTGCAAAGAAGTGGGAACTTCTTTTCATGGTTTTTCAATGTGGATGTATAAAATACTTGAAAATGGGACACACAGAGTTTGAGCCCTATCCTTCTTCATCTGTTTATCTATGAGTTTTTTTTTTTGTAGTATAATAACTGAGATAAGCTGTCTTTTTACTGTCCTAGAATCGATACGAGGTCCATTTGAAGATTTTAAAACAACATTCTTTCAAAATACGTCCTTAGCCTGCGGTCTGAAGGAATAGACCTATTGTATCTTGGGGAGTCAGCTTCTGATAAAGGTCAGAACGTTTTAAGCATTGGATTGTCTGTCAAATGTCCAATGGGGAGCATATCTCTTTGAGAAAAATACGCCTTCTTAGCCAAATAAGGTGGCTGTACTATGTCCTAATTTGGTTGGATGTGATATCAAGTGGCAAAAACCTGAGAAGAAGCTCAAAAGCTTTATAATGTTCTCCTTGTTGAGCATAATGATTTCTCTGTAAAGAAGGGATTGATAGTTAATTTAGATTGTCTGAGTCCCGGTAGATTTCTCCAGCGGACAATGCGTAGCTTGCTTTCCCACTTATGGGTCAGACCGGTGGCTGTAGTCCAGCTAATGCCACAGAAAGTTTCCGGACCAGTGAACGCGGTTTTTGAAGCAGCTCATTTTAGGGCATTTCTGGCGGCTATTTTCCTAATGAGGTTTAAATTGGCTTAAAAAATCTAACTAACTATAGCACAGGCTAGTAGGGTTATCGAAATACTGTTTTCAAATTTAAGTTGTTTTTTTATTGATATATATTTTCCATTTTATGGTCTTTAATCAATTGCTGGTTAGCGGGTTATTGTTGTCACATGTAGATGGATCCGTTTTTCCTTATGAGGTGATTGTAAGATTTGTAAGCTGGAGTCTTGAGAATATCTTGAACTTCTTAGAATAGTTAAAGGGAGAAATCACAGTACAGTACAGGACAGATTAAATTTCTCCTTTGGGTCTGTGTTATTTTGGAAATGGACTGCCCAATTTCGCGACTGTGTTTGCGTTTTCATTGCCAATTATACCGATTTGTCGTTGTATACTACTATCAGGGAGCCTGTAGGTTGTAATAAAAGGGAGATTTTTCAAACAAATTTTTTTAAAGTCGCTAATCGTATACTTTTTTTTTATTTGTAAAGCTGTATTAATAGTACTATTTAGTCGATGCATTTTAAAACAATCACTATCCTTGTTTTTATAAGATCTGTTTAAGATTCGAAACTTTTTTTTTAGTCGGTACTGGGTAATTTGAATTTGATAATCTTCGATCAAAAAATTCCGGGTGCAATTTAATTTTAAACATTTTTTAAGGCACTTCCCGGCGTTCGAATATTGCAATTTTTGGATTGTATTATCCAGAAAAATATAAATTTTTAATCATCAGTCGAAAACAGAAAATTGTTTTTAGGGCTCCGTTCCCAAAGGGGTTAAAGTTTCCACTGTCTGTCCATCCGTCCTTCTGTCTGTCACAGAGCTGTGTCTCTTTAGCCATTATAGGGAGATATTTGCAATTTTCACAAAAGGTGTACTGCTATTGCTGCTATATCAACAAATAGAAAAAAAAATAAGGGGGGTCACCATACAAATAAAGTGTCATAAAATCGCAACTCAAGTTAGCGCCCGACAGTAGGCAATTAGATTCGTGGAGCAACTAAACAACTTTTTAAAGTATGCAATCATTTCGCCCATCCAACACAGTGTAAAAGCTCGAATTCAAATAAGAAAAAAAAAACATTTTGCAACCAATCAAAGTGTCAACAAACACATACGTGCTTCGCTTTCGTGGCAGCATTTTCTTAATCTGAAAAAAATTAATTGCAATGCTAATATCTAAAAATAATTTATTTAAAATAAACGTTTTTCATGTGATGTTTATCCCAACATTTCAATAAATCACTTAAAACAGATGGTTTATGATTGATGCTTTGCGTGTTGATTTCGCATTTAAGGCACACAGGGATATTCAATGTTTCTATATCTATCTATATTTTTTTTTTTTTTCAAATTTTTTACTTGAGTTTTTACTATGTCTGGCCTAATCGTACATGCAGTGGAGGCGCAGAACCCTTCGTGAGAGAGTAAACTTTCACTTGCATAGTTTTTTATTTATTTTTTTACCCTACAAACTCTTTTAATTCTGATCCACTACGGAGAATGCTGTCCCAAATTTAGTTTAAGAATCGTCTGTGAACACTCATTTGCAATTACTTTGGTGATATCTGCTTTGGAACGCATATGTCCAGTACTTAACCTTTATCCAAAGAATATCTTTTGCGTATTACCAATGTTTTTATATTTCAAAACAATTTCAAATAATAATAAAAAGTGTTACGGAATGCGGCGAGCCTTATAGTATAACGTTTCCAGGTGATGGGATGGTGTTGTTTATTTTTATTCGAAATCGTCACTTGGTAATAATGGTTTTAATGTAGCCATACATTCTGCCGCCAACTGTCCATTCCTTCAATTTGTTTAGTATATTGTGAATTCCAATTTTATCGAAAGCAATAAAAGTGAAGAAGTGAAGATTTCGAAATACGGGGTTTCAACAGTACGGGGCTGTTTTTAGAATTTAATTAACAATACTTTTTTATTTTTTTAAAGGCATAATAACTGCACGTGGAACGAGTATGCATTCAGTTGATTATCGCATTATTTAAAGGCTTTCATTATTTTTATGGCTTTGCAATGTTTAAGTAAGATAGTAAAGGTGATTTAATAACCCTTGAAGAGTTGCGACATCGTTTTCAAAGTGTTGTTTCGTCGATTTGACTTATTGTTTAAGCAAGATTGCTGTGCGGATTTCATTGTTTAGTTCTGAACTTTTTTTTCGAAAGATAAGACGTGGGTTTAGTTGAACAGAGTGCAGCGAATACTAAAGTTAATTTTTCTTTGCCTTAAGGAATTGGTCGATTGCTCCCCGTTTGAAATTAGTTCAAGGAATGAGAGTACACTTGTGACAGCTTGTTCGTTTCCAGGAATATCTTCATTCGCAGGAAATTGTACAAGTTGGGAATATTGGACGATTGCACTGAGGGATTCTTCAGTAAGCATGTTTTGATTTGAGATGCTAAGCCGATGAGTGAGGATTTTGTCGCCTTCGAGCCTTGATAACAGGAGACATCTGCAAACAATATGCACTTTAAAAACCCCAGTGTTGAACTTATTACTCTCGACTTCTACTGGAGTTTAAACACATTAAGTTAAATATTTTAATTGTTTGTACATAAAGTTAAATTGGGATCATCGGTGTTGTTTCTTTTTTTATTTCTAAATTTTGACCAATTCTCCAGAAGTGTAAAATTTATCACTGAACACTCTTTGGTCAAGCAACGGGTTTGTAATTCATTATATTAAAGCACAAGGTCTGAATCCTGAAGCCAGTTGGCAAGGAGAGTTATTGCAGGATTATTTTGCAATGTTCCACAAATAATATTACTAGCATTGTATGCTATGTGAAAGTTGATTTGCTGGTTCCTTTCAGATCAAATAGTTTTCGAGTGTTCTCTTTTAAGCTATAAACTGTGGGAGGTAGAGTAATAGTTTGTGATCATTGTGCAGATACGTTATTTTTTATTCAATTTGGAAACTTCAGTTTTTACCCGATTGGTGAACAGGATTCACGGTGTCTGACTTAGAAACGTAAGCACTTTCTGTGTGCTGTGGCGTGCCGCGGTACCCATGTTAGACTGACATTAAACACTAAACGTTTCTAGATTATTTGGTTTGTATTTAAATTCTTTTACAAGTGTCGGCGCTGATAAGGGGTTTGCGATAGCTTTAATCGCCACAGTACTGCCTGTGAAGATTAGTATTTTCTACCCTCATTATTGCACTGCTTAATACATTCTTCAGGGAAGGTATCGATATGTACAAATATGGACATGCTTCTCACATACTCGGAAGCCTGAATTAATATTTTTACATTACCTTTTTATTATTTTTTTTTCCTGATGTTATTGAATCCATCAAAGAATGGAAACTGCCACATGTTTTTTTGAGTCATATAATTCTTATACTTATAAATTTCAACTTAATTTTTTTTTTTGAAAAAAACTTATTCATTACCACTTAAAAAACATAAAAAAACACTGATCCTAAGCATCAGCTTCCACCCTATCAAGCCACCAGTATTTGCTGCGATTTAGCCCTTCATTATTTAGTGTATGTTTTTCAGGTACGCTCATGCAGTAACGCCAGACAGGAGTTCTTTCACGAAATTTTGTTGGCATTTACAGGACTCTTTTATCTGTTGCTCTTCTTGCAGCATGGTAAATAATGGGAACATTGCTCGAGTCAGACAAGCAGCCATGTGCGTCTAGATACAAAAATGCCTCATGTGTCCCTGGTATGTTTCCCTTTTCAAATGAGTTTCTAAAATATCCCCGGTTAGGATAAAACAAGCCCTATATGAGTTCGTTCTCAATTACATTTGCCGATCGCACAAAATGATTCCTCACAAGGCCCACGATAACGTTGTCAATCCTGGACACTCCGGAAGCATCCAATAGTTTTTTGTTCGAGACGTAATGCCGAAAGTCGGAATGAGCGCTTCTGTACAATCGGGTGCAAGCTCGCAGGAAACTCTAAATTTCTCCATATATGAAGGGCTTATATTCCACCATACTGGACTCCCATAGGTCAGGATTGGACGCACAAAGGCTTGGTAGCAAATGACCTTCACATCGGATCTTAGATGGTTGGAGTAAAACAGACTTCTCAAGGACATGAATGCCGTCCTTGCTTTTTTATTTGAGTATTTATATGTTCATTAAAGTACAAAAAAAAATGGTCCAAATGAACACCCAAATACTTCACAACTGTCTTTGACTCCAAGTTTTCTCCAATTGCGTCGCAAGTCTGAATTACCCTGTCTAACTGGGGTGCGGAACAGTATGGCTTCACATTTGGAAAAGTTTATTCTAATTTCAACTTAATTGATGAGGCAATATCCACTTTTTGGTGAAGTGTAATTTTAAACTGATTTCTCGTTCTGCTATCAAGAACTGCATTTGCGTTTTCTTCAAACGAAGCTAAGAATCTCTAGAATGGATATTATAGGGCATCACGAAGAAATCAGCGTAATGGCTGTCAAAGGTTTTCAAACGTTTTTTTCCCGTGGGCGGACTACTGACTCTATTGACTATTGCAACTGTCTTGTTGAGGCTCCTTCCGCATGGGTCATCGACATTTATAGTATGTTATATATTTTCATGAGGGTTCGACGATGAGCTCGACGTGGAATTAATCAGAACATGCCGGTTTGTTTAAGTTCTAAAGATTTCTTGTTGACATCCGTATTTTAGCCGGTCTTCCTGTCTTCCTGATGTTAAATATAGTGACGCAATATTTCACTCCGATATGCAAGTCCTTTTTAAGTCTGAGTTATTCAAACAGATGTAGAGCTATTCCAGCTGTGCAAGTTCAAAACTTCATCGTTAGTTCTCCATGAAATAGCTCCCCTTGCGGGTGCATTTTAAAACCCATTAAAATCGGGACGTGTGTTCTTAGCCTAAATTTTCATTACCAATATTATCTTATCCATTTTTGTCCCCTATTTTATTTTAAAATTGGTTAAATGACATATGTTTTTATAATTTTTTATTAATATTATAATTTAATGTTCCCGAAATGTATAATAAAAATATTTATTCATTCTTTTATTGAATTATAAATTAAAACAAATAACATACCAATAAAAAAACTGAAAAATATTTTTTAAATTAATAGAAACATTTTTGATATTTTTTTAATTCAACAGAGCATAGAGGTACGTGACTTTAAAAAACTAAAGAAGAGCCCTGTTGCGCTACACGAATTGAACCTAGAAGAGGAAAAGTGAAAATCGCCACATAATCGCTTCACTTAGAATTAGGCGGCCTCCGATTCGGAAGAAGAAACCAATAACGAACCAAACCAAAAGAAATATCGTTACAAATAAAAAAGTTAAATTTTAATTTTCAAAAGAGCCGCTTCATTTGCATTGGGATAAAAAAGTGCACGTTAATGAATGAGTATAAAATAAGTATTTCAAACTTAGTATTAATTTCAAAGTGTTACGATCTTGTTTGTTTAAAATAAACTACAGTGTTTTTTTTTGTAATTTTATTTACACAAAGTGTTAAGTGAAAATAAAAAAATGTAACAAATATGAATATAAAAATAAATTAAAAATTTCGAAAAAAATATTATTAATGTTAAATGTGAAACATTTTAAATATACGCAATTTTCCAGAAAATATTAGTTTCATCAACAAAGATTTTATTTGTAGTTCACATAATGTTATAAAAATAGATAAAATATAAAAAGTGAAATGAATTTTTAAAATGTTATGTTGCTTGATTGTCCTCCCATGTAAAATTTCAGGTGCAATTTTTAAGGAGAATGTGATGTTTGGCAAGTTTCAGTAAAGATTCTGGCAAAGAAAAACTTCTCTAAGACGGTGTATAAGGATATGACTGCTTCCTTTGCGTCCATCCAAAATAGCAGGACGATGTTCTTAGACAAATCG
This sequence comes from Orthonevra nobilis, assembly GCA_963555765.1. Classification (NCBI taxonomy): domain Eukaryota; kingdom Metazoa; phylum Arthropoda; class Insecta; order Diptera; family Syrphidae; genus Orthonevra; species Orthonevra nobilis. Next base: position 7,312,434 of record OY743225.1, read on the forward strand.
CCATTCAGCTCTATTTTGTAAATGTAGTTTCGGAATGTATGGCAAACAAGTCTCTGACGTACCCTTTGTGTTTTTAAGCAATTTTAAATCTATTTACAATTCTCTTAAACATTCATAGTTACATGCAAAAGTAAGAGGCTTAAAAGAAGTTTGGCCGTGTAAAAATAAAAAATTCTCTTTCCAATCAACCCTCCGAAATAATTATCTAAATTTGATAATTTGATTTGAGAAGGATTAAACTAATAAGCAGTACCTACCATTTTTGTTGCTTATTATAAAAGCTAAGCTTAATTTTCTGTTGCAATAGGAAACATGGGTAGGTTGCAGTGGCTGCCACAAGGCACATTTAGCAATTGTGATAACACAGGAGTAACATGGAATTACCTATCTACCTTAATTGCGAAGGGGAGAGTAACGAATTCGAGAGGGATTCCTTCTATGGATGAAAAGGGGGTAAGGGCATCCTCCATCATGTGGCTCCTTCCAAGGAAGTGATTTGACCGAATGATCAGCCTTTCCGTATGTCTGCTAATAAGTCAATGTCTGGAACTACGGAAAAGTTGGAAAGATTTTTTTTTTCACAAAATGCTAATGCCTGAAAAAAAAACAAATTTTTGGACCATTTTTTTGACTGTTTCGAATTTAAAAAAAAAAATAGTAATAGAAATTTGGGGATGGAAAAAGTTTCAGCCATAGACAAGTCTATGAAAAATACTCTTAAAAATTTCAGGTAAATCGGTCCAGTAGAACTTGGGAAATCGTTTGTATTGTTTTGAAGAAAAACAATACGCACGAGAAAAACGCGTTTAAAGTTTCGCGTAAAGTTTTTCGCCGTCTAAGTCATGAAATTATATAGTAGACTAACACTGATTCAATCTGACATTCCTGCTTCATACATCGGACCTTCCTCGACATCGAAAAAATTGTTTTTCGCGTTTCTCTTTTCATATCGAGCAGTTCTGGCCTCCTCTGAGCGGTCAATCCGGACGTCGTCTCGTTTCATAACAAATGAATGAAGCCTTCATTTAAAATGCAAACAGCAATAAATGTCGCTATCTCAATCATCTTATGTCCGGAATGAATATGTTTTGGATCGAAAGTCCAAATTATTATTATTATTATTATTATGTTAACTTTATTTCATTGAAAATCTTTAAATACATTTTTTAATTAAACAAATTTCAAAACAAACATAAATTCAAAGTTTTAAAACGAAATAGTTGGGACATTCAGTTTTCATAAGGACAAGAGGCGAATGAACCATTAAACTTAAAAAAAAAATCATAACAATGCGTTGTAAAAAATAATAATACAGTATAACAAAAAAAAAAAATATAATATAATAATTTGTATGCAGGTGCATTTCTAGATAAAAGAAAAATTAAATTCAAATATTTTGCTACATGACATTTAATTAAACAAAATTTCAATTTCATTGTGGTTGAATGAGAAAATCCAAATTTTAATATTTCTTAAAAAGGTTGATTCACTTCTTTCGCATCTTATACATTCGGGTAAATAATTAAAGAATCGGGGCGCAGTGACATTAAAAAAACGTGAGAAAAGTGTTTTATTTATTTTAGGTATAGTTACGAAATTTCTGATATTCACGCGTAAGCTATAGTTACCATATAATCTGGAGCGTTATAACCGGATCTTAGAAAAAATGATTTCAAAACTTTATACACATAAAGGTGTCTCATAGGTAAAGTTCTTAAGTTCTGAAACAAATCAAAACTTGGGGTTCTACGATTTTTCTTAAAAATTATGCGAAGAGCATGTTTTTGCTTGATAAGCAATGGGCCTACCTTGTTAAAATATGTACCACCCCAGCATGTCACTCCATATTTAAGCTTAGATTTGAGTAGAACATAATATACTAATTTCAGGATTGATGGAGGACAGTAAAGGCTTAGATGATAGAGTTGCCTTACTATTATATGAAACTACTGCTTTAAATAGGAAGTATGGCCATCCCAAGTTAGCTTAGCATTCATTATAACACCTAGGTATTTAAATGTGTCTACATGTTCCACTAAAAAAACAATCGGCGGTACAGCTAATGTTAGAATTGCATGTAGGCATATTCTGATCATGGGGACAGGCATTATTTAAACGCAGTTTTAAACAACTAGGAGAGTGATATTGGAGATTATACCTTCGCGAGAAATGCTCGTGTTTTTTAAAAGCATAAACTTCGTTTTGTTACTTATAACTAGCTTATTAAGCTTAAACAATCTGCGAAGTAGTTCTAGATCCCAGTTCACGTCCGAAAATAAGCTAAAAAAATTTCTTTTTGAGTAGGACAGAGCAGTATCATCAGCGAATGCTGTTATTTTACCATTAAATGGTTGTATGAAAAGAGAATTAAAGTTTAGAGACTCATTAGTATTTTGAGTTTCTGAACCGAAACATCGAGTCAACAATTCCTCTGATGATAAATTGGCTTTATAATTTTCAAAACATCATCACACAGGGGAGGATATTCGTGGTCAAACTCCTGTAATGTACCTTCAGATGTAGCGTTTTGCCATTTACACCAACTCTCCACACTAGGTGGGTAAACCTGGTGTCTTCCTGTGCCGTGAATCGCCTTTTTGTTTGTCGATCTGGACGCGTAATCCTTTGCGCTGAGGATTTTTTATCCATTTTATTAAAAAAGAATATTTCACAATATTTTTATTTCACTCACAGCATATATGAACGTCCACGTAGTTTGAAGGTAAGAATTCAACTGTTAGCTGCTGGACGTAAGGGAACACTAAATATAAACGATACAAGTCACCTTGGGTTCTTGTATTACAATATATACAAAGGACAAAAAGTAGACGGAGAATCCCTAATGTATTTTGTTCGATTACTTCCAGCCGAACCAGTTTGGATATACCGATATCTCCGAAAATAATTTGAATTTTGAAAAATCCTCTGATAGATATATTCTTTAATAAGTAAACTTTGAAAATTAAAAAAAAAAACGATAAGGAGTTGCAACTCAAGTTAAGTAGCTTCCTGGCTCTCTGTTTACTAAGAAGCCAGGTTTGTCAAGTAATGTTGCAAGATGGTTCATTTACCCAAATATTATTAGCCAAGTGGTTGTATTTATTTTTAATGTTTAGTTTGACCGTGGCTTAGAGGATGTCAATTTATTGTGAAACCGCATCTGCGGTGCGCATTGTACCTGCATGCGCAAGTTCATCTACCTTTTTAGTTTTTTTGGATGTCCCTTTGATGCATAATCATACCAATTTCTGGCAACAGGCTCGGTGAGTAGTTTATTAGTTTTCTTTCAGACTAGATCCACAACATTGTACGGGTAGTAGAGTCGTGGCTATACATTCTCCTCCTTAAATCATTCTCGTTGACCGCCTATACGATGGAGAATTTTGTTTTAAGGTCCCTTAAATCTTTTCTGCTTTCCAACATAAGGCTTCATCGTACTTGATAAATACAGTGGAATTTGGTTATTACGACGACAAATTTTTCGTCGTTATAAGCGGATTTTCAAATCTCTGCCCAATTTTATCTTGAAGTAATGCAGAAGCGATATATTCCCCTGATCTGGGGACAGGCTAACGATGTATTTATACCAAAAGCTGGAAACGGACCCCCGGAGCTACCGAAATCTTATGGGCCTATCAGTCTATCCTCCTTCATCCTGAAGACCATGGAAAGACTTATAGACCTGCATATCAGGGAACACTTGGAAACTCACTCTCCCCTGCACCCTTACCACAATGCATATAGGAAGGGAAAGTGAACTGAGGGGGCACTTCACCATCTGGTCACGCTTGTTCACTCTAAGGAAATTGCTCTCTGCTCCTCCCTGGATATTGAGGGTGCTTTTGACAATACTTGTTACAACTCCATTACAAACGCAATTCGGAGTTTACGATTCGACTAGCAGATGGATAAGATCCAAATCTAGTTATGACCTCCTCGCTAGGAAGGTCATAAATACCCTAAATATGCAACTTGCAATGAAAAACAAACCAGGTGACCAAACGGGACACTTGAGAATAATCAATTTCATCACGGCTAAAAATATGTTCTGCTGATCCCAGACAGTATGAAGGCCACATACTATTTTGGGCGTCTCTTTGAGGTAAACATTCCTAACCGTGATCATTGGTCGAGCAACACACCTGCCCCCGACCCCAGAAACTTAATCTAGTATACTAATGGCTCAAAATGGCAAATGGAGTAGGTGCCGGTATTTATGGACTCAACACTAAGGTATAGCATCCAAGTGTTTTCCAGGCTGAGCTACAAGCCATCGAATCCTGCGCCATAGTCAACCCCAAAAAGGGGCCAGAAACCTTATAAACTCTTATAGCCAAGCAGCGTTCAAGGCATTGTCATCGAATCTTATGGAATTAAAATATGTCAACATTAAAATATGTCAACGGCGTATGTTTTTCAAAGAGATATGCTCCCCAAAGGACATTAGACAATTCATTAGACAATTCCATGATAATTGGGTTTAGATTGAGTTTGTTCTCTACAGTACAGACCAAGCGGAATTTCGATTTAGTTCGCTATTAAAGCTGGCCTGACTTATATGATTTTTCGGAAACGACATATAAATTGGAACATCATCACGGTGTATATGGTGTTGACAAGACATGAATATCATTTTTAAAACAGTCAAATAAGAGTGGGCACAAAACAGAACCCTGAGGAACACCGGACGGAATTAACAAGCGTGAGGACCGATTCGACAAATAAGACGATAAAAGGCCACGCTACGAACGACCGATTAAAGTTTCTATTTAACTTTTCAATAAGTATGCGACGACCAACACAAACAAAGGCTTTTGAATCCAAGAAACCTTTGAGAGCTTCCATATTATTATCCAAACAGGCACGTATGGTATATCCTCACACAGTTTAAGTAATGTTGTGTTGAAAGTATACTTCTACTACTCCTTTGCATTTGGTTACGATGATTTTGGTAGTCAACGAATTTAAGCAACCATCCCGTTACCTGGAAAGGATTAAGTAGAAATAATTGTGCTTGTAACATGCGAGATATGATCAAGGACAGTAGGAGGAAGTACATGGATGTTATTCCAACCCACCGCTTTGAATTTTATTCTGAAAATAGTTTCGCTAGCACAGAACTGATTAACACCAGAGAGCTACAGCTACAGAAAGTTTCGAACTGATTCAACGTCGTTGGTGAAAGGCTAGAAGGACAAAGGCACAAAGGATGGATTTTTTGTTTATCCCGATCAGAACATTATGAAGAAACGCCATATCTAAAGATTTCAGCTACTTAACCAGCTGAATCCGCAGCTTTCATCCTCGTTTTATGGTGGGAGAGCTACTTCATTGGCTTGTGCCATCAAATATCGGGAATATGTTTGGTGTTTTGATTAATGAAAATAAGAACTGCTTTTATATTACGAGTATTCCGAGAAAATCGAATAAATTAAACTTATTTTCCACCTGCTATTTGTTCTGCTCACATCAATCAGCTTTAGTTCAAGCATGATGAGAAGTACGGTGGCTCTAGAAGTCAACTATATCACACGCACGATCCACCAAACACAAGCGTTTTCCTTATCGAATAATAATAATTTTATTTAAGTCATATCAATAAAAAGTTAAGATTGGCAAAATAAGCAAAATGTACAGACGTCCGTTACGATGCAGCGTCTTCAGGCAATCTATTGGCATCTATTTGCGATCTGCGTGATCTTTCTATTGAGTAATAACACATCCACAAAGTCCCTTCTATAATAATTGTTAGTTTCTACGCGTGCACCAGCAAGAGAATGAGATCCAATCACCCATCACCTAACTACTAACGGACATCTTTTCGGTTTGGTATATGGGAGTGTATCCAGCGCTGTGTGGAACCGGCGACAAAAACTGCAGGAACGTCTCGATATATTTTGGTAAGTACACAATGCTGGAAAAGGTGACGAGTGACAAGATGACCAGAACAAATCCATCTGCAAACGTAATCAGAAAAACAAAGAAAATCCAATAAATTCCATGGAACTTTGAACATTGGAGTGGATACACTTACTTATGAGTTTCTTCTCCCATGGCTCGAACATATAAATACACGTCACCATCTCGTATTGTAAGTACAGATTCAGGATATATTTTTTTATTACTTGCAACATTTTTTTTGTTTGTTTTCTTATAATTTAAAATTATCTTAAAAGAATTAAATCTTTTACGTTGCAGAGTTGACGACAAAAACAATAGTGAAATGAAAATACGTCAAACTACTGTCACCTTTGGATTTTTTTTATTTATTTTTTGTTACCACAGTGCAAAGAGCTTTTTGCTTTATTTGACAGTTGCTGTGGTGAGTTCTGCGGGCGTTTACACAGCAGACTACGTGAATGCAGTGTTTAGGCAGTAAAATTGACGGGTACTTTCAAACTACATGTTTGAAAACCGTGGAATTATGCGAGATCACACTTCAGAGCGGTATGGGTAGTGTTGCCAAGTTTTTTCTGAGCAAAAGCACCGTTCCTAATATTTTTAGTGTTTATTTTGATACATCGGGTTGCAACAAAATTATTTTTCCAGTTTCCCACAAAAAAAAAAACGAAACATTTATTTAGTTCCAGTCATAAATATGTGTTACCAGGCCTTTGTGCATCCAATTCTGACCTATGCGAGCCCAGTATGGTGGAACATACTACTGTGTCCAAAAAATAAGGTGACATATGAATTTAAACTGCGCGCTACGAAGGATTTGGAAATTTTTCTTTCTTTTTAGGTTGGTAGTACTGTCAGTGACATCTATCTGAAATTTCATGTCAAAATATATTCATAGTGTTTGAGATACGCGTCGTTTTGTAAGCTGCTAAAAGTGAGTTTTTCGTTTTTTGCGATGTCGAAATTTATTGAGCAAAGAATTTGCATTAAATTTTATTTGCGGAATCAATTTTCTGCTGCGTATACGTTGAGGATGGTGCAGAAAGCCTTTGATGATGAGGCTATGTCTAAAAAAAAATGTTTACAAGTGGTATAGTGATTTCCAAGCCGGCCGTGAACGTGTCAAAGACGAAGAGCGTTCTGGGCGACCATCAACCTCAACCGATGAAGCTCACGTCCAACAAATCAAAGATTTGGTGTTGAAAAACCATCGATTAACGATTAGAGACCTTGCTGATGAAGTTGGCTTATCGAAAGGCTCAGTCAATACCATTTTGAAGGATGCTTTGGGCCTCAAGCGCGTCAAATCTCGACTGGTACCGAAAACATTGAATTTTTTGGAAAAAAGGCGTCGCGTTGAAGTGTGTGAAACAATGCTTTCCGACTACCAGGATGTCATGAAACGCATTATAACTGGCGATGAGACTTGGATCTATGCTTTCGACCCCGAAACAACCGATCAATCGAGCGAACATCGTGCCAAAGGAGAGCCGAGACCAAAAAAACCGCGCCAAAGTCGCTCAAAAATCAAGGTCATGTTGACTGTTTTCTTCGATTATCGTGGTGTTGTGCTTTATGAATTCCTTCCAACCGGCCAAACAGTCAACAAGGAATATTATTTGAAAGTTATGCGTCGTTTGCGTAACGCTATCCGCCTAAAAAGGCCGGAATTGTGGAAAGACAATTCTTGGTTTTTACACCACGATAATGCACCATCCCATACCGCACTCGTAATTCGTGATCATGTCGCCAAAAACTCAACCAATATCGTTCCGCAACCACCGTATTCACCTGATCTGGCGCCGTGCGACTTCTGGATGTTCAACAAGCTCAAAAGACCGCTCCGGGGACACCGTTTTGATACGACAGAGGAGATTCAAGCCGCAGCGAAGACGGAACTGAAGGCCATCCCGGAAAGTGACTACAACCAGTGTTTCAAAGATTGGAAAATCCGTTGGCATAAGTGCATTGCATCGGGAGGGGATTACATTGAAGGGGATGAAATGGATTTGGAAGAATAAATAAAGAATTTTCAAAATAAATACAATGTCACCTTATTTTTTGGACACAGTAGTATATACTCTTACCATAAATTTCCCTGTAAAGTCGGGTACAATATTTGACAAAACTGATAATGTCAGTGAGAGTGCCACTATCACTTTACAGAATGCTTCTCTTGTGATAATCTTACACGCATTAAGCATGGGAGCCCCCATAACGACTTTTGCAGGAGCTGCAGGGACGAGGAAGAAGTAGAAAGCGTACTACACTACCAAGGCACCTGTCCCGCCCTCGCAAAAACAAGGAAAAGCACGCTAGGAAGCTACTCATTCGGCAACCTAGAAGTTATTAAAGATATAATGATTCAGAACATAGCAAAATTCATTAAGAAAACAAACTGGTTAAAACCGGTAATAAAGTGGACAATCTGTACAGAGACCACTTGGATACCAATCAGGTATTTCTAAGGCATCAGTTAGTCCCCTGGCCAATGAGGAATCGGTGTATAAATCACCGGCAAGTGATAACACAATGGATCCAAACAGGATCTAAGTGGGTCACAACAGTTTCAGATGTGACAATTACACCTACCTACCTAACAACTTTTTAAGGAATGTAACCTGGTTACTATGTTTCCTCGATAGAGACGTGGACGCTGCCGCTGATATGTTAACGAACAAAGTTCTTCAAGTTGGAGGGTTTCATCCTAAACAAAGTGAAGACAATAAGGCCAAAAGAGAATTCAAGGTTCGACTCGAGCTGTAAAGAGGCTGTCAGGTTGAGAGAGCTGAGTTTCGACGAGTGCTTAATGACTTTAATGCTCTTCTACAACATACGAAGTTGAGAGAGCTGAGTTTCGACGAGTGCATAATGACTTTAATGCTCTTCTACAACACACGAAGTTCTCCTTTGGACTAAAATTAAGGCAAAAAATACCAGGTTCTCTCAGCGGCAGTAAACAGTTTTTGTCCTTCGTCGAAAATATTAAGAACTCTACTTCGTCATCGAGTCCGACGTTCATTTCGAATCATTTCATTGCAATCTGCTTGGTGAAAAATTTGCAGCCAGTTCTAGATTTCGCTTTATCACTACCTGTGATTGAGAGCGTCGAACGATCTTTGAGGCAAATATATTTTAGCATTCGCACAGTCGCAAAAATACTGAACGACCTAGACAAACACTTTCACGCTGTGAAAACCACTGCGTAAGCTTTTTCAATTGTCATACTCTTCATAGAGGGAAATCTGCGTTTGCCCAGCCTGTCTCTAAAATTGACGAATCTTCTGCTTCATCCAATTACAAACGCATGGCACTTCTTTTTTATGTTATGAAAACGCTGACAAATCGTCAGCTTAGGAAATATCTTGAATCACGAAAACTTCTTAACGACTTTAAGAGTCTATAAGGTTTTTAGTCGAGCAAAAATGCAGGAGATGCAGGTGCACCCAAAACCACTTTGCACCTACTTGATAGAATCCAAAATTGCCGAAGGCGGGAATACAAATGTTAAAATGTTCTTAGCTATAGGCCCATAAGTTTACTTAGCTCTTTCAGCAAAATTTTTGAAAGAATTTTGAAGGATAAGTTACTTAAAGTAATTGAAGTTAAAAAAATTTATCCAAATGAGCAATTCGGTTTCCGTCGCTTCCACAGTACATCCCATCAAGTGCTAAAGATTTGCGAGCATGTAAAGCAAAATCGAATTTACGGGAAATCTACAGGAATGATTCTTTTGGGTATTGATGGTCTTATCTATAAAATGGTTATACTCAGTTTCCCGTTACATCTATGTAAAATTATTCAAAGTTTTTTGTCAAATCGTAGCTTCATAGGCTTTGTTAATAACTGTTCTTCGCATCAATTTTATCCAGCAGCCGGTGCACCCCAAGGTGCTGTTGTTAGTCCCGTCTTATACAATGTTTATACGTCTGATTTTCCACAAATAAGAGAGTGTAAGTGTGCTTTGTATGCGGATGATACAGCAATATTGTCATCGCATGAGTTTTCTCTCAACATTGAAAGAAATCTAAACAATGCAACAGTATTACAAAAAATGGAAAATAAAAGTTAATTCGGAAAGAATACAAGCCATTTTTTCATACGAAAAAAAAAATCTTGTTATCTTCCGAGTAATAAACTCAGGATTAACGGTGCTGAACTCACATGGGAGTCATCTATAAAATACTTGGGCGTACATTAAGGTAAGAAACTGACTTTTGGCGAACATATTTCGAAAACATTAAATAGTTAACATTGCCACAAGAATGCTATACCCTTTCATAAACCGAAAATCCACATTATCCAATGAGAATTAAATCATCATCCATAACGTTATATTCCAGTCGATTTTGCTTTATGGTTGTCCAGTATGGGGGAGCTGTGCAAAAACACACATCCAAAGATTGCAAGTGTCACAAAACAAATTGCTTAAAATGATGCTCAATCTACCATGGAATTACTCTACATCAGATCTTCATCAAAAAGGGAATGTTGAATTGATCTTTGCAAGAATACAAAAGCTTGCATACATTTATGGTACGTTGTGCATTCGCAGATAATATTTTGGTTAACCAATTATCTAGTTAAATTAATAATTATAAATTAATTACTTATTTATTTATTAATTTAATTATTTATATATTTATTGATTTAATTTTTTATTTATTTATTTAATTATTTATTTATTTATTTATTTATTTATATATTTATTGATTTAATTTTTTATTTATTTATTTAATTATTTATTTATTTATTTATTTATTTATATATTTATTTATTTATTTATTGCTCTATTTATTAATTTATTTAAATCTTTTAACTTAATAATTTCTTTATTTATATATTTATTAATCAAATTATTTATTTATTTATTTATTTATAATTGTTAATTTAATTTCTCTCATTTTTTTTGTGTCGTGTTCATTTACTTTTTGTTACCAGTAAACTATTCATATATTTTTATCTTTTAACGTCTGTATCCATATATTTACAGAATTTTTTTTTGTTTGTTAATCCTTTAAGTTGAAGTTTTTCTGGTAGTTTCCTTCAAATTCAAAATGTTATATATGTAATTGTTTATTTAAATCGAAAAAATTATATTTCAGTAGAAAGATATTAATTACTTATTATCATATCTCTGTGTAAAATGTGCGATAGTCAATCAGTTTATAAAATTTCAATACCGAATAAAATATATCTATATCTATATCTAAAATCGTGCGATAAAAATTTTAAACGCTGGAACAACGAAGAAATGTTTCCTGCCATTGTTGCTTTTACCACCGAAGAAATTCGCACCATCAACAATTCACTCGCATCTCTCGATTTCATTGAATGCTCATCAATTTACCCTTAAGTTTCGGGCGTACTGTAAAATGTAGAGACTCTTTTTTAAGCTGAACATTACGCATGAGGAATGCGTTACCTCGCTATATTTTCCTATACAGCGATTCAAGACCAATGTGCACCGGTACCTTCCTTCTCTCAATTCTTATTTGCCTTCTGCTCGTGCTATGAAAACTCACTATATACGTAATGGTACATAACGGGTTTCTCAACAGGGACGCTACAAAAGTAGAGCGACAGGGACAGCAAACGACGCCATATTTCTTGCCGCTCTTTTGACATTTCTCTTCAGTAAGATTTGCCATTTCATGATGGAAAGATATACGAGCCAACAACGAGTCGAAATTGTTAAAATTTACTACCAAAAATCGGAGTCAGTGGCCTCAACGTTAAGAGCGCTACGTCCAATTTATGGTCGTCATAATCGTCCTAGCAGATCAACAATTGAGCGCCTAGTGGACAAATTTGAATCAACAGGCACAGTACAAAATGTTCTCGTGCCAGTGAGACAAAAGAAGTGCCCGTAATGTCGAGAATATTACTGCCGCTGAGGCTTCAGTTGCAGAAAGCCCAAATGTGTCTCTCACAATTCGTGCTCAAGCCTTGGGCATCTCTGTGACGTCGTTGTGGCGAATTACAAGATTAAATTGACGCAAGAACTGAAGCCGCTTGACCACCAGAAGCGTCGTATCTTCGTGAATTGGGCTGAGCAGCAACTTGAAAATGATTCGGATTTTCATCGAAAAATCATCTTCAGAGATGAGGCTCATTTCTTGCTGAATGGCTCTGTCAATAAACAAAATATGCGGTGTTGGTCAGGCAGCAATCCACACGTACACCATGAGTAATCACTGCATCCCGAAAAAATTACGGTTTGGTGTGGTTTATGGGCCGCCGGCGTCATTGGGCCGTACTTCTTCCGTGATGATCAAGACCAGCACGTTACTGTGAATGGGGATCGCCACCGTTCAATGATAACCGAATATTTTCGGCCCCAATTGGGTGATATGGACTTGGAGGACATGTAGTTCAAACGGGACGGCGCCACAAGCCACACAGCGAATGTCACAATCAATTTATTGGAAACCAAGTTTGGAGAACGCTTGGCTGCCTCGTTCTTGCGATTTGACGCGGTTAGACTATTTCCTGTGGGGCTACCTCAAGTCTATGGTCTATGCCAATAAGCCAGCGACGAATGATGAACTTCGTACAAATATCGAACGTGAAATTGCAGCAGTATCGGACGATTTATGCTTGAAAACCGTCGAAAATTGGGTTCAGCGTCTGGCCTTCTGCAAGCGTGCCCGTGGTGGCCATGCAAAAGAAATCGAGTTCCATTCATATTGGCATTGAACGTTCTTTTACAGGAATAAAGAATTTCATTGATATCCAAAACCGTTTTTGTTTTATTTAAAAAAACGTTTGTAGCGCTCTTATTGAAAAAGCCGATATAATCCATTGGGCACGTTCCCTATTTAAAAAGAAAATCTATAAAAAAAAAACAACAACAACTTATTCCATTTAATATAAAATTTTCATTTATATTTCGAGTTTATAAAAAAAAGCCGTACAATAATGATTTTATTAGATTTTCTAAACCGTCATTGACATTTATTGCATAAATTCACAACTTCTTCGATCTCGATTTAAAATATTCTCGCTAATTTAATTTACAATTTGACTTAAATGCCTACTTATAAGTAAATCCAAACTAAAAAAAAAATTATTAAAAGAAGCCGTATTTGAAAAAAATAAAACCAAAATACTCGCATTACACAATGAATTACAGGAAAAAAGGAGCAAAAATCATCATCAGCCTTTGAATTTACAAGAATTACAACAACTCATTATTATTACCTATTTTACTACATAAAAAAAAGAATCTATGTAAATTAAAATAACATATAAAAAAATTTTATATTAAACTAAATAAATAATAATTTAATTTTAAGGAAATTAAGTTAATTGCAAAATAAAATCTAACAAGGGGAAAATTGTTAAACTAAATGAAGAAAAATAATAAACATATTGTAATTGCATCGAATACTAAATCTTATTAAATTTAAATCTAATTAAATTAAAGAACATATTTTATATATTTACATTTTGATTGGTATGTACACAAGCTTAAGATAATCTCTGTTTATGTACAATTCAATATGGTTTTCCATTTAAGTTTTTTTTTTATTAAGTTGCATAATTTGTTTGTTAATAAAAAAATTTTTCAATTTATTCTTAATGTTAAACTTAATTAAAATTATTATTACTTTTTTAATATCACACTCATTAGGATTTGAAAACAATTAATATTGCCATTTAATATTTTTTGTTATTAGTTATTATGTTTAACTTGAATACTGCGTGAGATTTAATTTAAAATACATTTGTCTTTTTTTTTTAGTTTTTGTTTCTGTTTAAGTAGGCTCTGAAGTATACATATGTAGATGGCGCTTCTCTGGACACGTGAAAAAGTAGTTATAATTATATATTTATTTTTGTATTTAAAACAATTGTTTCGTTGTGTCTCGTTAACTACGTGGTAGACAAAAAAAAAGTTAACAACTTTCGTGCGTAACGTACGAGATCTCTATTTATATATATTTCTAACAACCCCCTCTAGCGGAAGACAACCGGAAACTTAGCTTATAATAAATATTATTTAACAGTTACAACCAATGACAACCTAGGGTAAGAATTTGAAATGCTTCTTCAGCCGTTCACTACACGTGCACCGTCAGCACGTCCGGATCATCAGTACAGGGTGGGGCAGACTTGCAATTGATTGATCGTTTCCCGAAATCCTTTCGCGGACTATCCAACGAGCCGACAGTATTCTTTTTCATGTCGGAATTTTGGGTTTTATGCAACAAGATTTGTGAACTTCTTTTCTGGTGCATAGCTTTCGCTGAAGTGTCGAGTTCCCGATCAAATTTTGACTCACAGGGTGGGTAGAGTGGCTGTGAGCAGTGCAGGGAGCTGGGACCAGCTGTTAATGGAGGCATGGTGGAAAGCTCTGGCGCCGGATTTAGACTGAGCTCCATTCCATTGGCACGCAGGGAACTGGTACTTCCTTTAAGGGGATTCGTATACCGCTTAAGGTTTTCTTCGTTTTGCAGATTATTTGACTTTTCCTCCTCGTGACGAAGGGCATCCAGAGAGGGAGCCAAATTAATGCCGGATGTCGTTCTTATGGCAGTCTTTTGTTTCCACATCATTCCAATGAAAACAGCGAAGCCAAGCAAAACTATTCCCACACCACAGAGGATTCCGACTAGTAGACCGGAACTGTTGTTGCTTTTCGAAACTAGGGCCGTTTCGACTTTCACCTCGAGTATAGAGATCAGTGGAGCCAAACTTGGTTTTCCCACTTGATGGTGGGTGTGAGAAAGACCACTTTGACGCGAGAGTAGCTCACCGAGTAACTTTATTGCCAGTGGAAGCTGAGGATCACCAGCTTTTGTTGAAGACTGCAATTAAATAAAGATAAATTAGTATTAATTTAAAACAGTAAAATATTAGAAAAAAAAACTAAATAATGCAATTTAAATTGGAGACTAACAATGTGCTGGACTAAAGGAATGTGCAGAGAAGATGAAATACTCTTTCCTCTTCTCTGTCATCAGCCTTTTCAAGACTAATCTTTGCTCATCGTGCAGTGTTCTGATGTGGCACAAAAGTTTTGGGGCAAAGATCACTGCAGGAACGAGAGCAGCAGTGTTTTGTTTACATTGAGCATAAATAAGTCATTTAGAGATATTTCCAAATGCATATAGTGTCTTCCAGGATAAGTCTTGCCACAGGTTATATTTACAAACTTCGCACAGCAGCACACGATTAAGCAGCTTGCAAGACCGCCTGCTTTTGAGTAAAATTGAGTCACACGCTTTGATCAATGTCCTGGCGGGACAATGGCATGATGGTGTCCATACTTGACATTGTTTCTAAAAACAACCAACCGGCAAAGTGCGAGTCGGACTCGCGCAACAAAGGTTCCGTATCAACGTGTAGGTAGGTTGTGAACGATTTAAAAAAAAAATTATGTAAGTACATGTTTAAAAAATTGCAAATCTAGCTTCATGCCAAATTTGATGATTCTAGGTCAACGAGAAGTAGGTTTTGATTCCCTTTCAGAGTGTCAAAATATGCAGCATAAATTGACGTATTTTTTTGTTTCTGCATTGATTTAGAGGCGAGACAGCTTTATGGGACGGCAGTCATAAGAATTTGATAATAATTTCAACTTGACACCTCCACGCTTTCCTGAGAAAAAGGGCCGTGAAAAATAGATAGATTAAGGGTTTCGTTTTACCTTTTGAGGTACGGAACTTTAAAAAAACTAGTACTGTTTGGAGAAGCGCATGAAACCTTTGAATGGCTTCCGTGTGAATGATCTTCAGTTTATGCGGAGCTCGGAGCACTTGCAAAAGTCCTATCTCAGGATTTAATGAACTTTTTAATAAGAAAAAAGTGAGTGGTTCTCACTGTCATGAGTCTATTACATATAGTAGACTATTTTACGGGGAACCACAATTAAATTTCATTAAACTTCAAGGGTCCCGTGCTAACTTAACTTTTTATAGAGTGGATCCCTTTAAAACTTGCGTTATCTAACTAACTTAACTTATAGGCATTTATAAGATGCCTTCATGCGAAATTCGGTAAAGCTGTTTTTTTGTGATTTGCATAGTTATTGAGACGGAATATGGGCAAAAGGTACAGATGAAGATTCATCGGTTTTCCAAACGAAACTTTGTCCCATTTTCTGAAGAACTCAACAAAACATAATGCAGACGTGTGTATCGTTGCAGTTTTGTTAATGTGACAGCATATTTTATGTCATTTTCACATCATTTTTTAACATTTTCACATCACAACGAAGCCTCTTGTCGGAAAACTTATTTTTTGAAGATAAAGACATTTGAGACAAAAGAGAAATCTTTTTTAAAAAAAAACGGATAAATTGTAATTGAACTTTAATACAATATACGATCAAATTCTGAACGGAACTATTTTTAAGAGATTCCACTGAATTGCAATTCTTCTTGTGAGCTGTCAAACATTATACATTGCAATTGCAAATTTCAGTACAAACTTAAGCTGAGTAAATTGTGTAACGTCGTTGGAAAGTTTCCGAAAGCCAATATAAATACACTAAACTCTTTTCAAACACGGTGGCTACGTTTCTAAGCAATCCGTATAAAAATAATACTCGTTCGACGTTCCATGTCATGAAGATGAAACAAAGAACTATATTTTGTTCGAAAGACCGGAATAGAAAGGAATAGAAATAAGGAGCAATATTTACATAGTGTTGATTCGTTTGATTAATAATCGATTTTTTAGTAATATTAGTTTTTAAATTTTAGCGAAATTTAATAGTTTTATTATAATTGGTTTTCTGTCTCTTCCTGTCACCGCTGTCACAACTGAATTTATTAAGCCCGCGATGCGCTTCAGGCGCTTTGACATATGTTTTGGCAGTCGGCTGTTTGCAACAATACTAAAACAAATATCATTGGCCACGTTCTAGGGACTAAAATTTCAATCAAAACCTAGAATTGAACGAGAAAACTGACTACAAATGCAGTTGACAGTTTCATATGTCAGACAATTTTTTTTTTCGAGATTAACTTTAAGTTTTTACTTGGAATAAGTTCGTTTCGTGAATTGTGTATAACTTTCAATAATTGTGTGTTTTGAATTAAACCATTAAAATGAGCGACACGGAAGAAGACTTTTTATGTGAGTTGAATTGTGTGCACATGTGCCAAGACAGTGAACTTATTTTAACATCAGTAGGTCAAGCTTCGTTATTCGCTGTTAATGAGTTGCAGAGCCAATCGTTTATTTCGCGAAATTCTGTAATGTTTGGTTTAATTGCACGGCTAGCTAGAAATCCCAGCTACTTTGAGTAAATAATTCCTGTGTACTCGCTGGTAGAATTTCGTGTCCACTTCAAGATGAGTCGGGCTTGCTTTTCAGTTGGTACAAATGTCCTGCCTTGTGATCCCATTTTGACCTAGATTTTGAAATCCTTATTCTAGGTTATTAATTTATTTTAAAATAATACATTACCACTTTCATATTTTATAAACTTCAACCGATTAGTAAACGATTTCAAAATAAACAGCCGACTTTTGACGTTTCATCAATCAACTGCAAAAAGCAGTCACATATTTTTAACTGCAAATCCAGTCCACTTTTTCACCATATGTCAACTAGCTTTTCCGTCATATTCACGGGCTCTCGAACAATCAGAGCCGGTTGACTACTAGTGCCTAGAATTCTGAACGCGCCCATTCTATTTTCGTGGTTCAGGGCAAAAGTTGCAACGTTTATTGAGGTTTCAAAAAGTATAAATTAAAATTAATCCTACAACGCAATTGAATATTTGAATAAAGAGTCTTTTAGCAGATGTAAATGAGCCGCCGGTTTCTTTGCCATGTGGATCATGAACTCTTCGTTAATTTTATAGGGAGCCACCGACATTTTTAGGTTATCCAGGAGCGTGGAGAAATCCAAATCGGGCTTCCTCTTCGTTGCCCTAGGCGTTTACTGATCAACCGGCTTTGAGGAGGGGGATTCTCCCCGTTCGATCTACTCAAAATATTGTCTTCGGCTTCTGTATAATTCTCAGTTTGTCTGAATGTGAAAGCAGTTAAAACTACCTACTTGTCTATAGAGACGGATTAAAAGCGCATTTACATTGTTTAAACAAATGCTTTGCTTCGAATTTGTTCCCGCAACGCAGTCAAAGCGACATTGTGAATCGAGCATTAAACATCGCCAAAAACGGCCGACCTCAACTTGAAGTTGGTCGCAGATCGAGGTAATGTCTGCCATCATGTCGTCGTTCTTGGACACTTAAAAAAAATTTCTCTAAAAATGGGCGCGTTCAGAATTCTAGACACTAGCTAGTCAACTGGCTCTGATTGCTCGAGAGCCTTTGAATTTGACGGCAAAGCTAATTGACATTTGGTGAGGAAGTGAACTGGATTTTCAGTTAAAAATATGTGACTGCTTTTTGCAGTTGATTGATGAAACGTCAAAAGTCGGCTGTTAATTTTGAAATCGTTTACTAATCGGTTGAAGTTTATGAAATATGAAAGTGGAAATGTATTTTTTTTAAATTGATTAATAACCTAGAATAAGGTTTCCAAATCTAAGTCGAAATTGCGATCAGAAGGCAGTACTTTCGTACTAACCGAAAAGTAAGCCCGACTCATCCTGAAGTGGACACGAAATTCTACCAGCGAGTACGCAGGAATTACTTCCTCAAAGTAGCTGAGATTTCTAGTTGGCAGTTCAATCAATCCAAACATTGTAGAATATCGCAAAATAAACGATGGGCACTTCAACTCTTTTACAAGGAATAACGAAACTTGACCGACTGATATTTAAGTTTGAGTTTGTGAACTTAAAATTATTATCAAACTCAACTGAAACTACCGTTAAATGTGGTAAAAACTGACTTTTTTATGTCATAGAAATACCAACATAATAACGAGACAATGATTTTCGAAATCAACTGTACTTCCCTAAAAAATTTTTACAAAAAACAAGTGTTTTGAAACATGTAACTTCAAATCCGTCTAAAAAAGAGTTGGGTGAATGACTTAAGACACATGAATTCAATGTGTGATTTGGCTTGTAACCACGAGCATATTTCATTTAAAAAACTCCTCGATATGTCAGTCCTTTTACAATGATTGAAATACATTGACTTGCATAGCAAGTTGGTTTGAAATTGGCAAGTGTTTTTTAACAAATAAATAAAATATAACTTTAAATACTTACCACAGTCACCTCAATGGTGTCATTAGTCGAAGTCTTAAGGTCACAAATTAAGATGAGCATTCCTTCACTGGTTGGTTCCTTGACCATTCGTGTGGCCAACAACGATCGCATCGTCAAACACAAAGTTTCCACCGATGTGCCCTTAGTAAGTCTTTCCAACTCAACAAGAATCGTGAGACGAGCACAATTCTCATTCAGCACGGCTTGATTTGGCCAACACTCACTTTTTGCTGGTAATTTCGGTGGAGCCACCCTCCGTGATGGCTCCAATGCTCTACAGTCACCGCGCGTCAAACAGGGTGGTGCCAAACATGATTCCCTTAACGAGGGCACACAAACTTCGTGACTCTGACAGACTCCCGAAAGATTTGATGTCTTTGAATCCTCGCCAAAACAATTCGCCAGACCGCACCACACATTCGTACACTTTCGCTTCCCCTTGACACATGTGCACGCGTTGCATGACTCCTCCAACTGGTTAATTGTCGAAATGGAACCATTTATCAATGGATGATATGGCGAAAGGCTTGTCATATTCAAGCACGCCGATTGAGGATCCAGAAGAGCTGCAAAAGACACACAAAACAATGTTACTTTAATGAGCACTCAAGACTGCATTGCGGTGTAATACTTACAAATCTCACATCTGATTCCTTGCCTTCCGGGTGGACAAATACAGGTGTATCCTCCGATTCCATCGATGCAGGTAGCACCGCCCAGACACGGTTGTGGCGAACACTCGTTAACATTTATCCTACAATCTGGCCCGGAGAAGCCCTGCGCACACAAGCAGCGAAACCAACCCGAACCGGACTCACAGCTGCCCCCGTTATGACAAGGCTGACCCTGGCACTGGTCAATTGCTTCACTACAGAATTGTCCATTCCAGCCAGGCGCACATCTACATTGCGCCTTCCCGCCACCAGCAGTTACACATGTTCCACCGTTTTGGCACTGTCCAGCGTAGCACTGAGTCGCACGCTCCGAGCAACGTTTACCTGCAAATAATTTGTTCAGCGTTATGTTCAATTTTACCAACGACAAGTGACTACGAATAGAACTACAAAAATAACGACTAAAGGTACTTGGTGCTTCTATTTCGCGCGCCAATTTTACATCTAGCCAACCGCGCCACCAGGACGAACGAGCAAAAAGGAAATTATAATCTCAGCACGGACACTGCGTGTTCCACACGGACACGGTATTAATTCCCTTTTACGTTCTACAAGTAGTCTGCCTGCCACAATCAGATAACGAATACTTCACACACGATTAGGAATTTTTAATTAAAATATTTTTTCTCATTTTGTTTTTATTTCCTGCGCTCGAAGTGCTTTGGACGAGGAACGAGCACACAAAAAAAAAAAACAGAAAACCAAGAACGAAACCGATAGGCACAAAGTTCTGAGAGGCAACGTTTGTATCTTTGTCCGTCGCGAACAAGCAGAAACACCATCAACGGCGATGGCGACGACATGTGAACATGAGTATGAACCTATTGGCCGATCCAGCTTCCTTCGATCAGTTACCTTCAGCGGATTGGCGGCGCGACGGCACAGGCGCGGCGTGGATCAACGTCGTCGATTTAGTTGGATCGGAAGAACAACCATGCGATATCCCTCTGCGCAGGAATGCAGCATCTCAACATGAAGAACATACAATCTTTCTCTCGTTCTATCGCCGGTGAACTTGACTTGACTCTTCGTGTCCGAAATAAAAACAAAAATAAAAAAATTTGGCAAAACAAAAATTAGGGCAAGGAACTAATGAGAACGCGGCGAAAGAGGACGCGACCTCACTCGCGAGACTCATCGATAAATCCGAGTTGAAACACATAAGCATGTGAACAAGTGAGGGGGGAAGGATGAAGCTCCGACTTAATCCTCCACCTCTGTCATCATCATCATCATCAGCACACCGATTTTTAACTGGAAGACGAATGTTTATTGGGTTCCTCTTGTACATACCTGTCCAACCTGATATGCATTCGCATGTGAAATCACCTTCACCGTCAAGGCAAATCCCCCCATTGCGGCAGGGATTCGGGGAGCACTCATTTAAATCTGCGGGAGAAATAAAATTGTTTGGTAATTTTAATTAGGTTTTTTTCTGCTATGCTCCATCCACTCTCCAGCCATTCCAAGTTCGAAGCAAGGATCGAAGCTACAAGACGAAGAAGAAGATACTCTTGCATGCATCCCACGGAGGATCTTCTTCTTTGCGTTTCGTATGCTCAAAGATAATTTAATATCTTTAATCTCTTCTTAAATGGAATTGAGGGTAAAGGATGGAGACGATGGGTCTTTCTACAGGGATAATGCGTGCTGTCGTCCCCGTATAGCAGCAGTGTGTGCGTCTGTAGCATCTCGCAGATTAGTTTATTAGCGGATTAATCAATAATAAATAATTTTACGTATCTCGGAATACACGGTCCGCACGCACTGCTGTACATATATATTTATAAAGTCGGAATTTTTGGTATTAAACAAGTGAATGAGAGGATGATACTCACTGTGCTCACAGTAGGTACCCGTACGTCCTGGATGACACTTGCAGTAGGTGCCAACGTCTCCGATTTCGCATTTTCCATGGCCACTGCAAATGGACGGGTACTGCGTTGAGTTAGTTATGGGCGGTGTGCAGCTATCTGTGGAAGGTGAAGAAAGGAGAGGAGAATCTTTAAGTCCTGTACATAAGTCAAGGTAAATTTAAATTGATGCATTCGATTGCGGATTAAATTGAAATATGTTCCATCGTGTTGTGGTGATCGCTGCAAGCATCTATGAGAGAATAGATTGGCTAATGGGGAATCTCAACAGATGGCGGCATTTGGATCTGTTCAGGATGTTTTCGCGATACTTTGAATTTAAGAGTAAGTGAAGAAAAAAAAAATACATTTAAAGAATAGGTTGAGAGCTGAATTAAACCTTTGTTGGAAATTGGACATCCCTGGAAAGTACATATTTTTGAATGCAAATAGTTCGAGCTATAAAACGCAAATTGAAGACAAGTCAGAGCAATCAAATCGAAGCCTATTAAAGTCATATATCTACAAAAACTTAACAGATATATTGGGAGACTCAAGCTTTCCTTATTTTATAGTTCCACGATGATGCAAGGATTTGAATTGGGATAGAATGTTCACAGAAGAAGAGTACCGTGAAATCCCACAACGGAGGCTAATGTAAAAAAAGTCGTAAAAGTCGACGCAAAAATAGTCATCAGAGAATTAGAGGACGTCATATGACTCTCTTATGGCAACATTCAGCGGATCCTTTATGGCAATCTTCACTTCAGCAAGGTGTAATTTCGGGCATAAGAAGAAACGAGTTGAAATATTCAAGAGCAAATCATAACTTCAATTTTTATAATTCACACGTGTTCAAGGGTTTATGAATAGCCCTTGTTTGGAAAAGTTGACGCGCTCTAGTACAGGAAGTGTTGAGCTGGCGGCATAATGGGGCGCAAGCAGATTTGCTAAACAAGTTCAGAAGATGAGACACAATTTTTTAAAAGTTTTCCGGAACGGCCAAAAGTTTTTGTTACCCTTGGGATATTGCAGCACACTTTGTCTCAGTTTTCGTTTGTGGGTAAATTTTGCACAATGGATTTTGGCGTTGCAATCATTTTGAGCTTGTTTGTATCTGTTTCGAGTTTCTTCAGATGTTTTGGTTTTGAAATCCCAATCTCAATCTGACTATCTACAGGCCTATATTTTGTTCTTCGATTCCTGTGAGGCTCTTAACCGTAAATATCTTGATCACATGCAGGTCAGCTTTCCTTTGAATCTAAGCAGTTTTCTTGGTTTCTTAACTTAAAACGAACAGCTGACTTCTACTCTGCTACCCTACAGTACTCGCACACATGATTTACAAATCCAAAAATAGCTTTCGCTAGCCACGTTCAAACATTTATAGTATCGGTCAATATATCCACCACTGATGTGATTAAAAAAAATTAAAAAAATAAAGGAATACTATTCGCTAGGGCCAGATGGACTGCCTCCAATATTATCCGTACCACTTACAATTTTATTTCAGCTATCCCTTAAGCAATCTGTCTTCCCTTAATTTTGGAAGGACACTTTTATTATTGACCACAAGGACAACAAATCTTATTACCGTCCCAAAGATAAACTCACTGCTATACTCGAGCCCTTCGAAAGTATTGTCTACGACTCTTTGTTCTGTCACAACTCACAGTGAATCCATACATGCCTCAAAGCAACATGGATTTGTTAAAGGTACATCTACTAAAACCTTACTAAATTCGTTGTGTAAGCTGTGTTAGCACTACAGCTAGGCAAAGAAGTTGATGCTAGAACTGCTGAAAATCGGCAGCATAAGGCTCTTTTCAAATCCTCAGTCTTCGAGCATAAAGTTCCTACCTCTGGAGTACCTCCAGGCAGTCATTTAGGACCCATTATGTTTATTCTCACTTTCAATGACAGAGTGCGTCCTTAAAGACTCTAAACTATAACTGATGATTACACAGATGATATGAGAATCTTTAAACATATGTTTATCATTCCCAATCGATCGGCAAATGTAAACCAAGGACTTAATTTCGCAGTATTCCACCTCAACCTTTCCTCCAATGGAACTCCTGTGCCCCTAGTTGATACATAAGTGTGTGATTGGTTTTCTTTGCGATAGAGCAATTTTCTATAAATCAAGTTATATTTATTTTTATTTTATTAAGTTATGCTCGAAAGAGTGTTTCTATCCTGACGTCTCTAAGTCTCTTTATGTAACCTTTGTCCGACCACTTCTCGAATACGCTAGTCAAGTTTGGTGTTCCTTATTATGGTGCACATTCCTTTAGAATCGAAGCAGTTCAAAGTAGGTTTTTCGGTTTTCCGTGCCGTGGTCTATCATGAAAATCGGATCAAATTGATCAATTAACAAACCCCTTTAAAGCGGCGAGAAACGACGGATTCCCCTTCCAAATTGTCCTTTCTCACTCGCACTCTTACTGATGGCTTACTACCGCACATTCTAAAGCCTCTCTCAAAAACTTACTTTACTCGCCCAACCATTTAAACACTTGTATTATTTTGAAGTAATTTGTGAAGAAAAAGTCCGGGAATTTATCTAGTCGTGTATCTTGCTATAGATTAAGCTTGGACTCTGTATAAACTTTATCTGTTTAGTGACAAAAATATCAAATGCAAAAATGTTGGAGGCCGTACAGAAGAAGTATATTCTACAGAGCGATTCATCTTATTTTGAGCATTTAAATTTACAGGAAAAAAAAGTAAAAAGTTTTTCCGACAGTATCCAAATCTGTCCCCTTCACTTGCTTCGGTTTGATGACATTTTGTGGCCTCCACTGAAACTAACGCGAGAAATGTCATTCGCCAAAATGAATGGTCTACAAAGATTGCAGATACAAATTTGTTGCCTGATTCACAATGCAGCGCGAGAGCGAGACGAGTCTAGCGGGAGTTGTCAAAAAAAAATTCAATCACAATGCAAATGTATGAAACAATACACAATGACGCGAGACTCGTCCTATCGCATCGCGTTGTTTTCGAAAAATTGAGAAACTCTCGCAACGTTACAGCGTGACAGCAGGCTGATATAAGCAGCCAGAAAGAGAAAGATGGTGTTCGGTCGTGTAGTTTGCTCATCTTAGATACATAGATTACATGAGCTCGCTGTCATAAATTTGGCTTTCATTGTGTATTGTCGACGATTTTAGGATGACAGCGGTTTCTCGCCTCGCTCTCGCGCTGCATTGTGAATCGGGTATGACGCTTGGGAGTTTCGTGGAGTCTATCTGTCCTTTGTACTTCGGGAGTTCCACAAGGAAGTCACCTGGGTCCTTTATTTTTTATAATTTTCATTAATGATATCGTAAAATATCTTGAATTGCTTTATGTATGCGGATGATCTGAAGCTGTTTTCGAAAATAAGAAGTCAAGTGTATGAAAATGCAGAAGGATCTTTAGCATTTATATAAATGGTGTGTCAAAAATTGCTTGAATTTAAATGTTCAAAAATGTTTCACAATCTCTTTTTCGAGAGTTCCAATACAGCTCTCTTATACTTACTGTGTTGGAATCACACCATTAGAAAGAGTAGACAAAATAAAAGACCTTGGTGTCATTATTGATAATAAGCTTATGTTTGTTCATCACTTGGAACACATAGTAGCGAAAGCTAACTCGTTAGTTGGGTTTATTAAGCGAAACTCAAAGGAGTTTTCTGACCCACATACTATACTCTATTATCCCTTTTTATTGCACTTGTTAGGTCGATACTTGAATATGCGGATATTATTTGGAGTCCAATTTATAAATTTCATTTAGATCGGCTTGAAAGAGTGCATTCACTAAATATATATTTTTTAAAATGCGTTGGAATTTTGAGCCATCTTACAAAGCAAGATGCCAATTGCTTGGCATATTGAGTCTTAGTCAAATCATATTTATAAGAGATATTTTATGTTATCGGAACAAAAGTCCCCTTCTTTTATCCATGCTCCCTAATTATGCAGAGGAACGGCCATTTAGAGAATGACATCGTTCTAGAGCTCTTAAGTCCTTTAATGAAGTTTGTAGATTTGTTGATTTTCACATCTCACAAGAGAGTGCTTCAAAAACATTGTGTTTTGCCTTTTAGGAAATTAAATTCCTGATATTTTATTAGTATCTTTAATAATTAATGTTAATAGACAAATTCTTGCTGCGGCAAAAATAGGCTTTTAAAGTTATTTTCTTATGATCTTATGATATATTCACACGAGTGGCTTTAAATAATAACTCCTATAGTGACTCTTTAAGCGCCAAAAAGTAATGGCCCGAAACTTAAAAGAAACCTGAGCTTCGATAAATGTTATATTTTCTATTATACCCGGAGGCTTTATAGAAATTCAAGAAAAGACTTTATCACAGCTGAATTGTTGATGGTTAGTTTGTTTGGAAAAGTTGTTTTTATAACTTTTGAAAAAACCACAGAGCAAAAACTGCAAACTGATTGAAAAAAGAATCATCGACGAGCATCAATCATAGCTCGACGGTTCCTTCAAGCGCCTTCAACAGCGAGAACACGTTTGAAGTTTCCTGTTTTGAATTTCACACATATTTGTAGTTCGCATCTCCTTTGGAAGCCAGAGTCTTGGACCTAGAGTTAATTGCCTACTCCGCATAGTCGCAGAAACTTTTATTGCAGTAAAACGTCAGTCACGTGACGGAATTGAAAGCAGAACCTAACGTCCATCGGGTCCAACCATTGAGCTACTATTGATGTCACTTATGAATGCTGCACTGAGTGAAAATATAGTACCAATAGACGTCTTAAAAAGACGCCTACATTTAACATGACTAGTTTCTACTTTTCTAATTGTTAATGGTTTCTCCTTGTCAAACATATTCTTCAACAAAACTCCAAGACAGATACAATATCGTTTACAATCTCTTCGGATGACCCACTCAAGCTCTTGTCATCGATACCAGAGACGACACCTTGCGCAAATAGCCAATTACCATCATAAACCGCCCAACAATCAGCCGCCTAATGAATTATTCTCCTCTCCGAATCGGCTCCATGACAAATTGTGCATTATACACCCTCCCACGAGTATTGTCAAGTGAAACTCTCAACAAATCTTCTTCACAAGGAATTTCTAGACAAACATCCATAGAACACCCACTTGTCATGTAGCGATTGAAGCCCTGTTCACATCGCCAACAAACAATAAAACTAGACTTACTCGTAGTACCAGCGAAATCTGTTGGCAAAGAAACAAACTCCCAATGGACGCGTTTTCACGCGATCGTGCAGTCAGTCGGTCACATCCATCACTGCGGATGGAGTTTATGGAATTCAATTTATGGAATATGAAGATTTTGCCATATTTGTCCAACAACATCGAAAGAATGGCTCACGTGACATGCGTACACAATTTAACGCTTTGTTTGGTAAAAAAAATATCGAAGAAAAGACTTAAAAAGTTGCCCGATGTAGCACATTGTACAATGGCAGGTCGAAACTATTTTAGAGTCTCAAAGTGTCAGGGTAAATAAATCTCTCTTAACTAAACAAATAGATCTTCTTAAAGCCTTCGAAATGTTCACATTTGTTTGGGGATTAGTGGCAATATAGATACGTACGCATAGATACGAGTACGTTTGGTCGGTATGAATTGATGGTACCTTTCGTGTTTGGTTTTATTATTATTATTATTATTATTTTTGTAGTCTTACCATTGCAGGGCGGTGAGGAGCATATTGTGCGCATCTTCTCACAGTGTTTGCCGGCACGATCCGATGGGCAGTGACAGTAGTAGCCGCCGGGGGTATTCAGGCATCTGCCTTGAATGCATGGCGACGGCGTACAATGGTCCTTGGCTTCCTGAAATGAATAAATTGAATACTTTGTTAGTTAATCCTTTAATTGTTGCACAAAATATGGTAAATTCATTAAATTAAATCGTTTGCAATACGTAATGATATTTTTTAAAGTGGAATCGACAGAAAGCGTACGCAGACAAAGTGGAAACCTTATTGGAATGACCCCTAACATCATGGCTTTGGTTAGTCCAGCCTAGCCTGTGTCCTACGATAAGTTAACAGCGAATTAATTTTCAATGACAAGACCAAGATACTTAAAATGGTGAAACGTGTTCAAAAGTTGGTAGATTAAAAAACATCAGCTTAGTTTTGTCGCTGATTACGAGCTTATGAATCGAAAACCAGTGTCTTAAGATTTCAAGATCATATGTTATATCCGCAATCAAATCTAAGACGGTTGAATTAGTATATACACATGCAATGTCATCTGCAAAACCAGTTAGTTTGGCCTTCAGAGGCAGATCAAAAATAGAATTAATATATATAAGAAATAATATAGGACCAAGAACAGAGCCTTGGGGTACTCCAGTACGAACATCAAAAATTTCGCTGAATTTAGTGCCTAGTTTTACCATTTGTTTCCTATCTTTGAGGTACGATTCAAACCAGTCAAGAATAAAACCTCGAAAACCAGCTTTTCTTAATTTTGACAAGAGAATATTATGAGCCACTGTATCAAACGCTTTTTTTATGTCAATAAATAAGGACGCAGTTTTTTTCTTGTGATTTAGACTATTGTAAATATTTGAGCAAAAATTAAGGGGCGCATCCTCTGTAGATTTACAATTTCTAAAGCCAAACTGCACAGAGCTTAAGAATGAGCTGCACTCAAGAAAATAATAACCCGGCTCTTTATTCATTTTTCAAAATTTTTTGTAAATATAGAGAGGAGGAGAGAAATGGGTCTATAATTGTTTATGTCCTTTCGATCACCATTTTTAAATATGGGTATAACCTCAGCCAATTTTAGAGAAGAAGGAAAGATACCACCATAAATGCTTTTATTAAAAATATGAGCTAAGATATCCACAATGTTAAAAGATATGTTCCTTATGAAGGCATTTGAGTAACTATTTAGAGAGGATGAGTTAGATTTGTTCAGATGCATAATTACCTTATGAACTTCAAATGACTTAATTGGCTCAAAGAAGAAGCTTTTTGCATTGTTTAATTCTCTACTGAAGCAAATATCATCACAACTCATTTTATTTTTAAAACCTGCATTGGCAAGGATGATTGAAGGAACATTAGTGAAAAGTTCATTAAAAGACGTTGCGAGAATTTCATTGTTTGTCACCTCCACGTTATTAATTTTTATACATGATGGTGAACCAAAAGGAACCTTTTTATTAAAGAGCTCATCAATTATGCTCCATTCCTTTTTCAAATTGCCTTTAGCTGTGGTAAATTTATTCATATAAAATTTTTCCTTACAAATAGGAACTTCAGATCTAACTTCATTGCAAATCAACAGATATTTCTTCTTCAGACGGTGATCGTTAGGATGTTTACTACACTTAAAGTGAAGTTTGTTTTTATAAATTATTTTTTTCAGCAAATTCTTGGTCATCCAAGGTTTGAGTCTTTTCAAATTAATACTTCTGATGTCGTTGCTTACAGTACATAAAATAACATGACTGTTTAAGATTTTGAGAAATAAATCTAAGGCAGAGCAGGAATCAGGTTCTTCATATACATTTGCCCAGTTTTCGCAAAGTAATCGAGCATTAAGTTTATCAAAGTCTATGATCATTTGATTGAATTTACGATTTTTATCCTGCAAATAGTAGGTCATAATAATTCTGGCACGCTTCATCCAAAGTGGAAAGAATTTTTATAGACAGTAAGTCGTCCATGTGACTTCGTGGGCTTTAAGTTCTGACTTCATACACGGAAAATTTACGCCTCTATCTTTCACGAGTCATCGACAGTTTTTTGAGAGTAGGATAGAAGTTCTGAGGTGACAAATACACTTAAGGTCCAATTCCAATCAAGAGGTCAGCTATCAACACTCCATGAGGCTATTCCCGTAGATTTAATGCGACAGCACAACTCAAGCCGCGGTTCTGTTTGTGCTATGAAGATAAAAACGAGCTGGTCTTTAGCATCTCTTTAGTTTATCCAGGAAGCTCAATTTCTTAAACACTTATTTGACAATCTCTGAGGCATTGTCATGTTATATTTAACTTAAATGAGGCTGAAACCAAGGAGGAGCACGAACTCATATGAGTCGATGATTCATCGTCTTAAGGAGGGTTAAGTGGGTTTTCTTGGCAATCGTTTAACGAGCGACTTTTGTAGCACCTCAGACAATGTGTGATAGGCAAGAGCGATGTAGCAAAGTCGATTCCTTGAATCCTTTGACTGTTTAGAGCAAAAAATACATCCGCATACAAATTGCAACTATGTTTTTGATGGAATAGATTTATTTTATTCTTAAATCAACATTCAAAGAGACTTATCAAAGGATCAACACTAACCCCTCATAGGTAACACAACGCCAATCCACATAAATTCACTGTAAAACAAATTCGACACCCTAAGAGCCACACTTAATCTACTTCTAAGAATAAAATCTTTAATCCTGACTGCATTCAAAATCATGTCCTACTAAATTAAACCCAGACTACCGTGCGATAGATTTCCGCACAGCAGAACACCACATTCATCACCTTCTACACTTCCTAGAATATAGCGAATCCTTAATGTGCGCATGCGCGTGTACATTAGATGAACGCTCCTCCACACACTCGATTTGTTACTTTGAGCAAAAAAAAAAACAAAAAAAAAGTAATGAAACTTCGAAACACCTCAAGGCGACAAGCGCGAGAACGTGAGAAATTCAGTTCGTTTGAATTATTTTCTCATCACAGTTGATTGCCCGTAATACGATTAGTGCTATAGGTATTAAAGCATTAAATTCATGTGACAGATACATACCAACCGACAGAGGGACTCCGAAGACACCGAAGACAGAATATAATGACTTAACCCACACGAAGCCCGCGCTGCCGTCGTCGTAACCATAGCCTCAGCCTCAGCCTCAGCCTCAGCCACGGCCATAACCGCCGACAGCGTTAAAGTACCGAATGACACATACGACGGTTAAAAAACAAAAATAAAAAGATACAAAAATTAAACGAATCAAATGTAATAAAGATACATGAAAAAATGGCTAAAGGAGAACTGTGAAAATAATGGATTCGAACGTAAGATACGCTATCTGAAATGGACTCCAGGTGTTGTCCTGTATGGAAAGTGTTTTCAACTTTGATGTTGATCCACCTTTTGCATATGAGTAATGCGTTTAACTTTTTTTTTATCTATACTATGTTTTGTTAAAGAATGGCATAAGGACGTGTCACAAAGTTGTCAGATACCTTCAAAATTTAAATTTATTTTAAATAGAAGAACATTCTTAAAATTCAGTGATTCTTCTACAGAACAGAAAAAGCATTGTACAAGAATAAAAATCATAAGATCTTCAAAATGATTATAACAGTGGCACAAATGAAAATGGGCTGGCAGTCTATCTTCGTCCTTGATATAAAAGGTTTTGTCTTAATGGATTACGTAGATTTGGCAGTTTTTTAAGGGCGAAAAGTCATAAAATCAGGCACTGATCCTCGGATTAGATGCCTTACCAATAAATCCCAAGATCGTGGGAAGAAATAGTCTTCAATTGATTTTATTTGACTTTGGAAAAGCGTTAACCGTGCGCCAAGCTATTAAGTTTACCTCTGTTTAAAACCAACGGCCAATCTTTTAAGGCTAACGTTAAACAGATTTTACAAGTCAAACTGATTTGTGGACGAACCTTGAGTTCCAAGGCTAAGATGGGTGAGCGTAAAGAGTCTGCTAGCATAATTGAGCCTTGTTTTATAATTTCTCACCTGGATGAAATTCTTTGGACAATGCTTTAAGCCATACCCTTTACAACCTTACATGTGAACGCTTAAATTTTTTCAGGAAAAAAAAAGTTGTGGCATCATAAGTGGCATCGTCATCATCATCATCAACATCTGCTACCGATGCAGTTCCATTCAAATTCCCACCAACAAAATTTGTTTCAAACTGCCTAACGCTGCGCACATACCCTACAAATATGTGTATTAAAAACCAAGAAGGACGCAAAAAAAAAAACGAAGTGTATCTGGAGAACAAAACCGACGACAGAGTAAACGATGACTACGGCCATAGAACTGTTGTCACCTTCTCATTTTGACAATGTATTGTCAATTAATTTACGATTCATGCATATTATGATGCTGCTAATTAGGGAGTCCTTCTTGACATTGGAGGCGGCATTTTGATCTTCGTTTTGTGTTTAATGTTCTCCTTTCGGCTTAATTAGGGATAAATTAGTTATAAATACTTTTTTTTGTTCTTCAACTGGCGCCAGATTGTTTAAGAATGCGTGAAAGGATAAAATTTTTCGTTTTGTTTGAACATTCCACATTTGTTCATGGGAAGTGTCAAAAACGCAAAAAAAAAATATTTAACATCACAAGTTTTTGTAGCACCAGTTTACTTAATACCAAACCAATTTTGGGATGAATTTGAGAAACATGGAGTGCGAATCTCTTGAATCCAACTCAAATTTTTTGGCAAATTCGATGAAAGAGAAAGTCAATTTGTTGGTGGACGCTTATCCAAAAATCCACTCTTTATCTACAAACCGCTTTTCCGAAGAATCCTTCTGTAAGGAGTCGACTGTAAGTTGAACCCTAAAAGTTTGAGCGGCAATAATGGTAATAAGTAGCTGTGGTGAGAAAATTAAGTTCGAAAAATAAAAATTCAAACAAGTACAATGGCTATGAAATTGTGAGAATCAACAAGAAGGACCAATATTTTATTCAAAACATTTGGTGGGTTATTAAATCGACGGATGTCGGCCCAAAATATGCATTATATCAGAATATTTAGAGAATAAAATTAATGTCAAATCAGTGGAACATAATCACGTACATATTTTTTACATATTTTAATAAAAAAAAATTGATTTTTATCGTCAAGTTAATTTTTCTACTTCTGGTATACGTTGTTAAATATGCAGTGGCATAAGTTTTTGGCCACAACAGAATTGGACAATTTATGAAGAAAGACGGTTGAATTTACGAAAAGACTATGAAAAGTCAACGGAATTGGGAAAACTCTAAGAACCAGTTCTTCAATGCGAGATCATCCGAGTTTCGGGATTGAGCTCGAGTTAACCCGAGAAACATGTTTTTCAGTACCTTTGAACACTGAGTTAACGCCGAGCTAATCAAACAAATGTGGTGACTCTGGATAAAAAGAAGTGATGTTTATTGACATATATTGACGTAAGGATTGATTTCATTTCTATTTATTTGGACGTTTATTAAATGAATATGTTCTGAGTCTTCGTCATTTTGCTTTTTTTGAAGTGATAGATTTCGATAGTTTTTTGACAACTTTATCGATAAATCATAATTGATGGAGTCAAAATAAATCCTGCACTGAAAAACTTTTAATCCAGAGTTAGTTAACTCTGATTTAACACAGAGTTAACTCAGCACTGCAAAACTAGGCCTGAGAGAAAAATGTTCACTGCACAAATGATACCTCTTCGAAACTTATCGTTTATAGGGTTGGCATAAAATATATATACAACAACAACAAGTAAAGTTGAGATTTGAAGTTTATTGCTTTTGCATAAAGAGAGGCATAATTTGCCTGCTTAAAATAGCGAAATCGACAGAAGACGATTCCATACATGGCTTAAAAGAATCATCGACTCTTGTGAACTGGAAGAACAGCCGAAGGCTCATCTTAACATCCAAACAGGAGAAGCAGCTCCGCAAATCTATGTAGAGTTAAATCGTTTATACCGAGAGCGAGTGACAGGACGAAGACCTCAATAATG
Source organism: Orthonevra nobilis (assembly GCA_963555765.1). NCBI lineage: Eukaryota > Metazoa > Arthropoda > Insecta > Diptera > Syrphidae > Orthonevra > Orthonevra nobilis. Next base: position 7,345,721 of record OY743225.1, read on the forward strand.
AACTCGAAACAACGTCAAGTGCGATCGAAAGCCCCCTTGAAAAGACGATTTCAAATATTGAGTCGAAAAATGAGAGTTAACGTCCGGGGGTCTTCTGGAAAAAAAGCTTAGCTGCATGGGATCAACAGTCAAGAATGAATGGGCATTTCTCATCCTTATAGAATCATGAAAAGATTCAATTTTGCAGAGTTGAAGTTTCAAAGAAATAAACGAGTTTTAAGAAGTGCTAATGATGGCGGTGCCCATAAAGGTTGTAATTGTAAACGTTATGGTAGGCAAAAAGAAAGGGTGCATTTGTTGAAATAAGCAAAAATTTGAATTTTTAAGAAACTAAAATCAAACCATTTGAATTATAAAACTGCTCTATTCTTTAAAAGTTTTCTTTGACACTTAAGGCAGTATGCATAACGAACTCGAGTGGACAAAGCAAGTACAATTGGAAGTCTATTGCAAGCATGTGTGATGAGTTGTTCGCACTGGCAATTGGCATTTCTTTCACGTACTTTGCAGATAATTATACGCAAATATGGTAACTTGAGGGACACTGGTAATATCTGATTAATTATCACCAACAAGAAAAGCATGCAAGCAACACCAATTCGACTTCATAAAAAGAACATCTTTAAAACGGCAGCACCATCCACCGCTTGAAATTTCAAAACTGGGCGGAGTCTTGGATCGCTGTACGAATTTTAAGTGTCAATACTCAACAAGTGTTTGTTTAACTCTGTAAAACGAATTCGGGAAAATATGCAGGTTGAGTTTTTACGAAAAAATTGAAGGAATTGATACGAAAAAACTGCATGGAACAGGCTAGATTCAGATGGAGGAGCTATAGCTCCAGGCCCATCTATAATAAGTCAATAAGCAAGGGACACTGGCTAAAAGGAGCCCATGCAGCAAAGAAAGTTATATCCCACAACAGCTTCTGTCGTATCTGCATATAAATAAACAAAAAACAATCGCTTTTTAACTTTATGTGCGCATGCGCGGCCATTGCAAGAGCCAGACCATTCTTAGACGACCTCAAGGAACTATTTTACAAATCAGAGGGTTGCTTTAAATTACATCCATAAATCCTAAACCACACACTAAACATTCCTCTAACACCCAGGTACCGTGCGTTGTGGTAACAAATCGGCGCTCGTCGTGCTACTTGCGTTCTCAAGAGCCGCCATAGCTACCTGCCTAAAAGACTGAATCGCACAAAACTAATATTTTCGATATTGGCAAAATTTTGTATGCCTTCAATTAGTCCTAAGGATAACCCCTTTTCCGTGGTAGTCATTGCTGCAAAATATTTGGTTGCGAAACCATGGCAATATTTAAACCATGTATTAAAAGCCAAAGCATTTTTTTAGAATTGTTGTTTTTCATTCCCCGACATTTCTTTCCATAAAATTTTTAGCTCCCTTTCTATCCATTCACTTTTGATACTCCCGAGGGTCTTCAAATTGTTCGCCTTTCCAATATTTTCTGTCAATACAATACTCAAGAACCACGACTAAATTCGATGGATTGATCCATATTCACCGAAAAGGTTAAGCCTTTCAAATTGTTTTCGCCATTTAATTGCACCCACAGGAGTTAACGCTTTATCCAGTCACTTCAGTTACTTACCAATTGCCATAAACGGAACCCTATCGAAGAACTGTCAATTTTGACCAAAACTCCAGGCAAATCTCAAAGCCTCAGAGGGCGTGTGTGTATATCTAATTACAAGTCCAATCTAATTGCCTTCTCGCACACACATCAATTAAGCGAGCACAAATAACGTGCGCGATTTTTTTTCCCACCGTTTCACTCTAATATCTTAATTATACACTAAACAACAACAACAACATCAACAGAGAGAAGGAAAAAGAAAAACAACAAAAAATGCTTGCACTTACCTCACACAACGACCCCGAGTAGCCAACTAGACATATGCACTTAAATGTCCCAATCATGTCCACACATTCGCCACCGTTGCGACAAGGCGAATTCGCGCATTCATTGATGTCCGTCTCGCAGTCGCGTCCTGTCAAAGAGAAAACAAAAAAAAAAAAAATAATAGCAAACAGGTTGCATGGAGGATAGTGGCGAGACAAAACGCACCTGTATAACCCGTTACACACGCACAATGATAATCGTTGACCAAGTCAATGCAGCTTGCTCCATTCTTGCATTGGCCCACACAGTCGTCCAGGTCTTTGGCGCATGTTGCGCCGCCCCAGCCCGCAAGGCATTCGCACGAGAACGAACCGGGCAAATTATGACACTTTTCCGCATGGACACAGGGGCCAAGATTTGTGGCGAAATTCGATTCACATTCGTTGACATCCATCTGGCATACATCGCCTGTCCATTCGGGGGGGCATTCGCATCTAAAGCCACCGATGAGGTCTATACATGTGCCACCGTGCTCGCAGGGACCTCCGGCGCACTCGTCAATGTCTGTAAGTGGATTGAATGTATGTTTTAGTATAAGATCTTGTCCCGTTTACAAATCTACAATCTACAATCCGAACAACAACTTTATCTGCGGAACCCAATCGCGCCACATAAATTGTGTTTGCTCGCCGAGCAAAGCAAAACATATGCAATCCCATCATAACCTACAAATCTTACTCGTTGTTGCGGCTGCGCACAATCCGAGAAGACAACACAAATTGTGGTTTGTAGATCAAGAGGAGCATCTCTGCATAATTATCTCTCAAGTGGACAATGTTTTCCTCCTGCTGGTGCTGAGTGGATGCTGCTGCTGCTGCTGCTGCTGCTGGTTTGCCTGCGTGAGAGAGCAATGTAACCTTTTGTTGAGGATGACACATATGCGGCGATAACTTAAGGAAAGGTACACAGGTCTAGCTAGCTCTACACTGTGTTTGCTCTTCCACGGAATGAGTTTGTTTTTCGAGTGTTTCAGGCACTTTTCTCCCATCGGTCGTGTAATTTTCTTTAATTGCGTCCACAGCATCAGCATCAGCACCCTTTTCGAGCGCACTTGTTAATAGGATGATGGGATAAATACTCGAATCTTGATTGTTGAGTGCGTCACAAGGTATAGTGTGTGGGTATGGACACAACGCATCACAACACCCACGACAATCGGCTTGTTTGCCTGTTAATTAACGCGTTTGCCCCGTACCTATGGGTGAATGGCGAAGGTAAACAAGCTGCCAAGTGGAGAGACGAATGCACTCAACACACATGACAAAAATACTCGTACCTTCACATCATGTGTAATCCATCAGCAGGTGAGTGATTGCTGAGATGACCCTATTGCAGGAGTACACCTTTTGTTTTAGGCCGATTAGAAGGAACATTTCCCGAGAAACAAAAACCATTTGTTTGAACTTTGATGGAAGATGTGCTCGTTCAGCATTCCGAGCCAGAGGTGGGCGATTGGGGTTTCCTATCATTTGTTTGCATCGATCTAGAATTTGTAATCACAATTTGTCTGCAGTCATATTTCCAGAAATGGTTCGCCGAAGGTTACTTCGGTTGAGTGGTAAGCTCTGCATGGGTTTGGTGTATTTGCAGGAGGATTAATTGGAAAAAAGAGATTTCAAAACGGTTCTTGGAAATGGAATCGGAACTAGTGTGGTCCGGTAGGCGTTATAATTTAAAATTGAATACTTCATCCCATGAAAGGGTTTCACAAAATTGATCTCGTCTGATAAAATGTGTTATGCGATAAGGATAGAGGACTTTGAATAAAAATAAACCACAGAAAAATAAAAGGATTGATATGGTCGTGCCTATTTTGTGCGCTTCGATGTAGTGAACTAAAGTTGGTTTACCACCGTACAAGAGCGACTTGACTTGCGCCCACAAAAAGTAGTCCACAGAAGTCAAATCACATGCCATAGTTGGCCAACTGACAGGTCCATTCCTGGGCGTTATTTGCTCATCAATTTATTGTATCAATAAAATAGTATAGGAACGTTCTTGACAATAATGGCTTCAACATGTAAACCAAAAAAAAAAACAGTGACTTTTGATCATGTAGCAGGAGTTTTTGAAAAAATGTTCACGGTTTTTAAACGTTGTTCAGGTTAAGCCTTTGCATGGTAATTTGCCAAAGTATAGTGAAGACAAACGTCAACGACACGTGCGCAGTCTGACAGAAAGTTTGACAGATAACCGCAACGGTCTTTCCATATCTCTTAAAATTAATTTACATATTTCGCCTGCTCAGAAGTGAGTTCGAAACTGCAAGAAGTAGTTACAAAACTGTGTATCCTTATCTCGTATGAATGAATCAAATTAGGCTACAACTTCAATGAAAGAAACAAATTTTCATTTATTACAAAATCTGGGCAGTTTTTTTTGGAATAAGACGGACACACGGACGGGTTGTCCAACGACGTCAAATCGCAACTCTGCGAAGACCGAAGAAATATCGTCAAAAAAAAAAATTAAACGCTTTCTGAACTTAGAATATAAGTAAATAGAGTGTGTAGCATGGTCCCATCGATGTCACCAATGTGCTCCAGTAGAGCTCTTCATTGACGTTTTGCAAGAAAAATTTTCTTGTTATATGGAGACTTAGAATCCCAAACCCAAAAGCAACATTTTGAGAATTTCAACCAACAGAATGGTTGCAGACCATAGGAACATAGTAGGAATATAGGAATTGTTTTATATCTCGTACTAGCGATAGTAGTCTAACTAAGCCGACTTACTTCCGACTTGCCATGTTAGAGTTTCTTGAAGATGGAACGACTGGCATATCAACATATCAACTTAAGATGAATTAAATAAAATACTGCGAATTGAGTGAACGCAAAAGAGTCAGTAGCAATTTTTCCCCTCCTAGTTCGGACTCCAACCACGGAGCAATTGAAACCAAAATATGGTACATCTGAGTTTCAAACCTTTACAGAACCCTTAAATTCTTCTCCCAATACTTCTATTCGCTTTCATATGACTCATTATTCTAAATTTGATGTAACAACAGGTGGTCAAAACAATTGGTACAAAAACGAGCTCACATCAAGTTAATTTTACTGCTTCTGCACTGACAAGTGTCACATCAAACATCATCTAACCAACAGCAACAACTGTCAATCTGCTATCCACTAAAGAGTAAAAACATTGCCTTCCTTAACAAACAAATTCCATTTATCTAATCCTCAACTAACATCACTTGCTGATGTTTTCTTCCATACAAAACGTCAAAACAAATTGCTATACATTCCAAATTCCAGACCCACGACGACTCCAACTGCAACTACGACTACAACGACGACGACGACAGCAACTCCTTGATCTGCTATCCGAGATATGTATGTACGTTGCATTTGACAACTTTCTCATTAAAGTGCGTTTCTCCTTGAGCCTAAATCAAAACGAAAAATTGTGATCATGCTCCGAGCACCCTAACGCCACAAGTATTCAAAATTCAAAACGAAACAAAAAAAAAAAAGGCCAAACACCAGCTTTATCTCGATGTGTCTACTATACTCACTTATTTCGCATGTGGGACCCGTCCAACCGGGCACACAGGTACAAGTGAATTCAGCCACAGGTGGAGTAGTTGGACTCATTCTTGCCATTGCACTGCCGCTGCTGGTGCCTCCGTTCATGGGATTGCGATTGCGCCCAACTGGTTTGCCCATGGAGCTCATGCCCCGCATACCGCGCACACTTAAGCCTGCCGCCATTCCCATCGAATCACTGATTTTTTGCGATTCCTGTAAAATGCAGAAAAATAACAAAACAAAAATGCCATTAAAAAAACATAAAACCTTGCAACAACTTAAGTAATGTGCAACCGATCGATGCTGCAACAAAAACAACACCAACAACAGCAGCAGCAAAAATACTTAAATAGTATCTAAAGACACTTGAGTGTATTGAAGAAAGCATAGTCGTACCTTGAGCGTGCATGTGCCTCCATTCTTGCACGGTTGCGTCGCGCACGGATGCTCCACAATCTCGCACCGTTCGCCGGAGAGGCCTTCTGCGCATGTGCAACGATACTGATCAGGTGCCGTATTCTCGCATGTCCCGCCATGCATGCACGGCTCATGGGTGCCACAATAATTTAAATCTAAATGAAATAATTAATGTTAGTTGTCAAATTCGCCTCGCTAAATCTTATCGTTTTCGATTTTCGCGCCATATTTTTTTTTGGATTCACACGCGCGCCAACCGCCAGCGCATAGTGTACACGAGTACTCACCTTGGTCACAGAGGATGCCACCCCAATTTGTATCGCATAGACACTGCCAGGCGATACCATTACACGATCCGTGCTTGCAGCCGGGATATACCGTACACTCGTTGCAGAGCGGTCCACGCCATCCGGGCCGGCATCTGTAAGCGGAAAAAAGAGGGAGACACGGCCAATTGCCATTATTATTGCCCGTTGTTGGTAACAAATTAAACTTTGAACTCTTCCCAAATGAGTTACCGGCTAGGAGTTGCGAATTAATGGGCCTTATATTCGCGGTCTCTTGCGCTCTTAATGGAACTGCGCGCCGAGCCGCCGTTCGCGTTACGTTGCAAATGGAATTTTTAATAATCCAGACGCGACGTCTGTCGGTTGCTTGCTTCGTGTACGTACCATGCACATGCGATAAATGCACTATCGACTATACCAAGTGTATGGAGCTAAGTTATGCGCAGCATTACCGGCGCTGCGACTCTGCTGAAGTATAACGAAATAATTCTGGACTTACCCGCAGATGACCCCCTGGTTTGATGGCAATTTACCATAAGCTGATAGTTCCTAATAGCTTTACAGATGAATCAGAGAAGCCTCTTTGAAACTTTGTAAGGTTATGTGTTGAGATTCTTAAATCTTGATATTTTCGAAGAAGCTCAGATAGAAGCAATCGAAACCTTGAAAATGTTTGAATTTTCGAAAGTTGTGATACATTAAATTCCAATAATTTCTAAAAAAACACACCAAATCAAACAAAACGCAAACAAACAAAACAAAACACATGATTTTGTTTTGGTGGTGCAAAATGCGAATGCAACAAAACTGTTTCGAACCAGCGCGACACAATAGCAAAACAAAGCAAAATAGAAAAACGGGTCAGATACCGGACCGGTTGTTTTTGAAAAATAAAATTTTGACGGTTCGTTGGATGTTGACTCTACGGAAAGTCAAAATCAGTTCAAAAACTGATTAAGGGCTCTCCAAGAATGAAAACAGTGAGTTTCAAATTCCACTTTGTTTTATTTCGAGCAAACAAAACGTTTTCTTGCCTTATGAAACAAAAACGTTTTGCTTGATTAGGTGTGTTTTCAGTCTAATAGAGCATTCAGCATTCTGAATTGAGTTCATTCATTCCTCACTCAATTACCGGTAAAGTTATTCCAGTGAATGAAATGAAGGACAACTCTTCAAGTCTTTTTGAGATTTAAAAATGAATGAACTGTTTAAAGAATGAAGTCAGGGGGATTGAGTTGTTTTTGACAAGTGACGATGGAAGAGTTATCCATTTCTGGGTCCTAGCTTTGAAGCTTTCTCGGGACAGTAATGGTTGCTCTCCAAGTACGCAACATTGGACTCAACATTGGAACGGAACAGTCATAGCTTGGTGTTTAAGCTTATTGCATTACTTCGCCAAATCTCAAATGCAGACTCTGCTTTACCAATTCGGCTTGGTACATCAAGTGCGGGTTTGCCGTAAGTTGAGACTAGACTCCCAAGGTTTAAGATACTTTCTACTTTTGCAAACCTTTGTCCCGCAATGAACATTTGATTTGATGAGTTCGGTTGGAGGATGCATAATTTTGTAATTGTCGTAGTGACCGACCGAATATTCGGTTTCAATTTCAGTTTCGACCATATTCAGCCAAAAAATTGGTTTCGGCCACAATTTCGGTTTCGGCAAAAAATCGGCCGAAACTTCGGTGGCGCCGAAACTCAGACTTCTAAAAGGCAAACAGCAATTTGGGTCATTGTAATACCGCGAGGTTTATGTGGATTTACGTTTCTACCTATATTTGGGAGTAAGTGAGTATTGAGAGGTTTTCCTCCCGGACGGTGAAGTAGGAGAAGATGGAGAGAACTAGTTTGCTTTTCAAGTGTTCTTTTGGGCTTAGCAAGTTAGAGCAAAGCTGTGAAGAAATGGGAACATAGCTTTCTATGTCTTGATATTGCTATGACCGGACATTCATTGAGGATATTTAGTAGCTTTCCGGTTCTCTGCTTCGTAAGGAGGTTCCAGATTTGTCTGGTGATGTTGCAAGATGGTTGATGTATATTTATTTTTTAAGCTTAGTTTGACCGCAGCTAATGGTATGTCGATACATTGTGAGGTGCATCTGTGAAGGTGTATTGTACCTTCACAGGCAAGCTCATCTGTTCTGCAGTTTCCGTGGATTCCCCTATGTTCTGAAACCCCGTTAAGGTGAACCTTTAAAAAGTCCGATATCTCCTTAAGGGATACGCGGCGTTCCTTGACAAGCTTAGATATAGATTTTATGGCAGCTTGGCTGTCGGTCGAAGTGAATATTTCCAGAAATGTTGCTATACAACAGCGATTTCGTGGACGTTGTAAAACATGGAAGAAGAGTTCTAGACAAGACTTGTTTGACTAGCACGGTTAACTTCGCGTGAGTTCTCGGTCCGTGAGCCGTATTTTTGTACTTATATGTATTTATAACTTTCTGTATGGTCAAAAACATACAAAATAAAATACATAATCAATTTCAACTTGTCTTAAAAAGGTTAGTTTTCGATTTCGGTTTCGGCCGAAACTTAGACCGAGGCCAAATGTTCGGTTACGGTTTCAGTTTTGGCTGAAAATCATGTTTCGGTCGGACACCAAATTGTCGAACGAATTTTCAGCCCTATGACGTCTACCTCATTTTCCGCATAGGTCTATTGTTCTGTGAACAAGGGGGTATACATAAGCACATCGCTTACCACCAATAAATATAGTATAGGTGAGAGAATGCAGCCTTGTCGTACCCCACGTTGTACTGCGAATTCTTCAGACAACTTTCCTTTGTGCAATACGTCATTTGTGTAGCCTTGATATAATTGTCAGCAAGACGGCGAAATAATGCCTGCGAAGGACATCGATCCTTAGATCTTTCACGGTTTTTGGTTTGATGTTTCCAGTTGGTTAAATAAAGCTTCATGGCATCCGAGATTGGATGATCTTTGAACTGGTTGTGCAACATTGTTGTTCATTCGCTCACTCGACGGATTTTTGCCATGCGAACTAGATCCACATCATTTGACAATATAAAGGGATTGCACTTGTACCTTTTTCTTCATCGTCCTCCTCGCAAACTGGACCGTTTATTTGACCGTCCATATGACTTCGTATGGATGATTAAGACAAGCCCAAATAGCATGTCTACGATGAGTCTCCACAAAAGATATGAGTCGTTTGAAGAGTTGATATTTGTGCCGAGATAGATAAACTTCTTAAACATGTTTTAGCTTGGGGACTCTAGTTTCCTTGATGAGGACGTGGTCTCTAAAAACTGGTCATTTCCTGGTTATTTCGTCAGCTGGTTCGTTTAAATAGTCTTTTCAGCCTCTTACAGATGGATTCTGATAGGCGAGTTTTGTTTGATTTTATCGTTGCTATTCTGTCCAATCAGTTTCAAATTAGCTTTATGAACAGACGTGAAGAATTCTGCATGCAGCGAAAGTAAAATACACAAGTTTTTATGTTTACGATAACATGCGACATGTTGTATGCAGCATCACGTCTGAATTTCTAAATAGACTGCGCAGCCCCGGTAATAGACAAATAGTACAATTTTCATCATTTGACATTATTCTGTTGTCAATTGGGACGAACAGCTGACATTTTTTTTATTTTATTGCCTCGTAGACTTCAATAAGCGTAATAATTGTCTCTGAATTATGTAATTTGAAAATATTCTATTTTTACAAAATTATTTTAATTCACATATATTCAAAACAAATATAATTTATTTTTGGAATTCACGGTAAAAAACGAGATCTAAAGTCAAAACTCTGCACGTCTGTTTCAAATGATGATACGCATCCAGCGCTGCATGCATGATGCATCTGTAGCCTTCTGAGGCTCACTCATTAAGAAGATTTCTGATTGGAATATAAAGACGAAGGGCACGAAATGGATCCCGATTTCGATCGGTTCATAAGCTTGGAACAAAAACAAGGTTTTTGAAAACCCGAAAAAATTCATGCTTGGATTTCTCGTAAGGATGGCTTGGAGCCAATCCGCGAAAGACGATTGGGAGCATGGCGGCAAAGCGACAAACTAATAACATTCTATTGTCGAGACCTGAATAGTTATCTCTACTTGAATGTGTTTCCAAAGCTGATGAGCATTCTCGTTGACCGAATAGTGAAAGAATTGAGGGCCGGAATGCAGTTGGCTTATTTGTTGGAACACTGTCAATATTGCAATTCAATTCAGTGGCCGAAATTATGGAACTTGAATCTGATTACTTCTTCTTCATACTTCAAACTTTATTGATCAACTTTGCGTCTATGAGCACATAAAGATATTATTGACTTGAAAGAAACTGAATCTTATGACTTAAAATAGGCTTCTTTCCTGCTTCTCGTTTCGTTTAAAAATATAACAATGGAATAAAAAAGTAGACTTTGTTTCTGGAAATCAATCCATGAGTAATCAAAATGCTTATCCGCCTAAATTGAACGGCGAGGTTTTTTCTTAAAGAGGCACTAAAAGGTTTTTATTTGAATGTGGTTTTAACTGATGAGGATGTGATTGAGATGAAGATGTGGCACTCAGTAGATTGAAATTAGCTCTAATTTTCTCAAATAGCAATTCAACTTGGTAAATCATAATAGACGTGACTTTTATTTCATTGTTGAATGTTTTATTCGAAAGCCTTTTTTTATTTGCCTTTCTAAACTTCCCGCAGCATAATCTTTCCATCGAAGATCTCTAATTCTTTAGCGACAGTGAGTGATATCGTGAGCCAGGTTCCGAATTCATCAGTTCCAACTTTGTATTCAAAATCAGTTCTTGCGAATGCAGTTAAAGTTTTATAAAAGTTGTTATAATTTTTTGTTTAAATGAGAACCTTTTTCGTATACTTCTTGAAAATTAAACTTTTGTGAACATTAATACCTTAATACTTAAGTTCATTTCCTTAATGAATAGTTTTTCCATTTATTTCCAAAGTTAAGGCTTTACTTTCCTTCACAGCAAGTACTTTTGCAATTCAATTCAAAGTTAAACCGCACTTTTTGTATTCATTTTCAATCCCCACATTTTTAAATATTTCACTAATATTGACATTTTACCTTTGATTTTGCTAAGAGAGGAATCCGGTCATCTATCGCTAGCTACCATTATTATCACGCTGCTGACACCTAGCACCATGGAAAATCGTGGATGTAAACGTTAAATAAAGGCGGCCCAAGAATTGTACCTTGCGATACTTTTGAATTATTTGGAAAACTATCAAAAAGTTCGGAACCTTTAAAAACTGAGCTTTTCCTGTTTTCGAGCAAGCTTCTTTTAATTAGCGTCAGAGATTCCGCACAGTTAAGCCTTATGAGTTTATATAAGAAACCCTTATGCCATTGCGAGTCGAATTCTGTTCCCAGATCTATGTCTTAACTTAGAGTACAACTTTTATTCGCTAGGTTTAGAACGATTTTATTATGAGCACAATGAGCACTTCTAAATCCAACTTAGTTATTTAGAATCGTGTGTGATTCCTCACAGAAGTTGCTTGAATCTGATAATGAATATGAAAAACTGAGGCTTTTGTCATAAAAGAAAAAATGTATAAACGTAGAGTCATCATTCGAAAATGGAGAAAATATCTCAACAATCTAACGAAAGATACAGACCCTGATTCCACTTTGGTATGACAACCTCAAAGCCCTTACAAATAAGAAAAGAATTAAATCTGCCTGTGAGTGATATGACGATAAGAAGAAGACTCCTGGAAGCAAATTTAGGAGCACGCAGTCCGAGAAAAAAACCATTGTTCACAAAAAAACGAAAAGAGAAACGCGTGAAATTTGCTAAAAAAATTTGTTGGATTTTCTGTCGAAAAATGACGAAACATTTTATGAAACAATGAGTCCAAAATCGTTTTGTCTGTTGGCATTGGTTCACGCCAGTACGTAAGACGTCCCCCGAAAACCGAATATCGGCCTGAATACACCACAAAAACTGTTAAGCACGGTGGTTCAAAAATCATGGTATGGGAATGTTTTTTGATGGCTAAATGGACCAAAACATTTTTGACAAACATAATGTTGCTATACTGCAGTGAAATGCCATTAAAATGGATTTTTCAGCAGGACAATGACCCGAAACACACGAGTCTAAAAGCAAAAGAGTGGTTTCGGAGCAATGGAGTTCAAGTTATGGACTGGCCAGCTCAGTCTCCTGACTTGAACACCATTGAAAATCTTTTAGGAGATATAAAAAGGGTTGTCAATAACCCCAACCCGACAAAAAATGTCCAACTTTGGGAAGAAGTCCAGAGTGCTTGGTGTTCTATAACACCAGAACGCTGCAATCGTTTAGTGGATGCAATGCAGCGACGTTGGTGCTGAATAATTCAGGCAATCCCATAAAGTATCAAGGAATTCAACATTTTTTTGAATTAGAAAGAAGAAAGAATCACTGGTAACGGGTTTTTCAACAGGGACGCTACAAAAGTAGAGCGACAGGGACAGCAAAATGACGCCATATTTCTTGCCGCTCTTTTGACATTTCCCTTCAGTAAGATTTGCCATTTCGTGATGGAAAGATACACGAGCCAACAACGAGTCGAAATTTTTAAAATTTACTACCGAAATTCGGAGTCAGTGGCCTCAACGTTAGGAGCGCTACATCCAATTTATGGTCGTCATAATCGTCCTGGCAGATCAACAATTGAGCGTCTAGTGGGAAAATTTGAATCCACAGGCACAGTACAAAATGTTCCCGTGCCAGTGAGACAAAGAAGTGCCCGTTGTGTCGAGAATATTGGTGCCGCTGAGGCTTCAGTTGCAGAAAGCCCAAATGTGTCTCGCACACGTCGTTCTCAAGCGTTGGGCATCTCTGTGACGTCGTTCTGGGGCAGCTTTATCGAAAAGCAGTTTGAAGTTCCAAAAAAAATTACTGTTTAGAAAATATTTCATTATTTCTATTTTTTTGCCTACTACTATTTACGTTTTCGCAACTGGTTAATATTTTTAGAGGGAAGTGTGAAGTTAAGGAGCTAAAGTGCAATGCCATGTCTCTAGATCATCTGTCGGTAAGCTCGAAACGTTTCCAGTGTTTTCTAAGTGTCGGCAACTCCATTTTTAACTACCATTTTTAAGACCAACAGAATGTAACTTGCGGATCAAACATGCAAGCAAAGTTTCAGCGTCTTGATATGATAAGCAAGTTTACTTCGATTTAAACCTTTGGAAATCCTCTAAAGGTCTCCAAGTAAAATCAAATATTCATGTTCCACAGTTATTTGATCTATTTTGTGAACGTTCCATTTTAGCAAAACTGCTTAAGCCAATTAATTTGATGGCGATTAAGCTTAAATAATATAAACATTCAGTGGCTCCTCATCAACAAAAACCCGATTAATTGCATCAATTCACAATTCGACCTCAATATTAAAAAAAGAAAAAGAGAATAAAAATTCTGACAGCTTTAACCTAATTTTAATTTAAGAATTAGCTTTCATTATTCTTGTAGACTGTTATAAATAAAATATGGGTTTATTGTCATTGAACTTCCGATGCCGGCATCGGCATCGGCATCGGCATCCCATCCGTGTCTGATTAATGAAAAGCCTCCAATCAAACAATGCAAACTGTTGAACTCGCGCGCATTATCATTTCATTCATGGCTTGTGTTATCAATTATCAATGTTATACCTAATTGTGTATTAAAAATTGAAATTATAGCTCAATAAATTAAAATGTCACGTCTGACATATGAGATGGCTTAAAATAATTTTGTAGCAAAACGAATATTTTATTCAAATTAGGTGGCGATCAATTTTTCGTCGATCTTCTTGTTCGTTTATGTTAATTTTCGAGTTTTTAGTTGTAAGAGAAGATTTAGGAACCTTAAAAATGTGGAACAGGCTTTCGGGTCTTGTTTTTTTGGGGATAAATTGCGGAAATTAAGAAATAACTTTGCTGAATTGACTTTTGATCAAGTTTCGTAGACACTCGCGTAGTCGGTGTGCTTCTTGTTTGCGAATCGAAATGGAGAGTGCTAGTCTTTCAATTAATTAGTTTTCGAAGTTGTAAAAAAAATGTAGCCTCGTTGAGAAGCATCAGTTTTGATAAAGGGATAGAAAGCTGTCTAGGCTGACGAATGTAGATCTGGTCTGCTTTTTTGAACCCAAGTGTATTGGAGCCTTAAAAATCCATTGCGATGTCACAGCCAGTTATCGGGACTTATCCTCAGTGAGGTCCTGATTAAAGACTTAAAATGCTTTCTTATTTCGTGAATCATTTTTTGGAAAACAAGTCACGTTTCAAAGTTTTGGGGAGTTTAAGTTAACTGATGTTTTTTTACTTCTTGATGACCGGATCTCAGACCGAACGCTTCCTAATAGTCCTCGTTTCGGAATCTGAAAAATGATTGAGTATAGGTGGTTTGATTTAGGGTCCGGTTGCATTTCCGAACTAGTGTAAATGAAGTATGTTCCGCAAAAGTTTGAGTACAGAACTGCGAAGTCTTCCAGACTTTTTTTTACAATTTTGATCGTCTTTAAGTGATAATGATCATCCAAAGAAGCAGGCGAAAGGATTTGCTTTTGGTTTCAATTACTACATACCTGAAGTCCGCATAAGGAGGCAGAATATGATATCGACTTATTTTCATTCGTTCAATTCGCAGTATTTTATTCCTTATACGTTTTTTGCTCACTCGTGGAATTTTTGTATTTTGGACTGTACATTTTTCAAACAATTCGAACCTCTGACCTGTCAATGTAAAGTTCTTACCCAACTGCGCCACTCAGTCGACTTGATGTTTGGTTAGTTTTTAATTTCCTCCAAGATCTTTGTTTGCATTTTGATTTGAAGTTGTTAAACTTTCCTTGGCTGTCTTGTAAAGGGTTTGGTAAAGGGATAGAAAGCCTGTCTACCTGCATATGTTTGGAAGGCTGACGAATGTAGATCTGGTCTGCATTTTTGAACCCAAGGACACATTTTTTTTAATGGTTGAGTTTTGTGTATTGGAACCTTAAAAAAAACCTATTGCGATGTCATACCCAGTGATCGGGACTTTTTTTCAGTGAGGCCCTGATTCAAGAATTTAAATGCTTTTTTGTTTCGTGAATCATTTTTTGGAAAACAAGTCACGTTTCAAAGTTTTGAGGAGTGTGAGTTAATTGATGTTTTTTTACTTCTTGATGACCGGTTCTCAAACATAACGCTTCCTAAAAGTCCTCGTTTCGGAATCTGAATAATGATTGAGTGTGGGTGGTTTGATTTTAGTTCCGGTTGCATTTCCGAACTAGTAGAGATGAAGTATGTTCTGCAAAAGTTTGAGTACGGAACTGCGAAGTCTTCCAGATTTTTTTTTTTTTATAATTTTGATCGTCCTTAAGGGATTATGACCATCCAAATAAACAAGCGAAGGGATTTGTTTTTGGTTTCGCTTACTGCATAGATGAAGTCCGGAAAAGCAAGCAGAATATGATATCAACTTATTTTCATTCGTTCAATTCGCAGTATTTTAATCCTAATAAGTTAGAATGTAAATTTTTAAAGAAATTCGCTACAATTCGAATTTGTGACCTGTCAATTTAAGGCAGGTTCTTACCCAACTGCGCCACTGAGTCGACTTGATGCTTAGTTCCTTTTTAATTTCCTCCACGACCTTTGTTTGCATTTAGATTTGAAGTTGTTAAACTCTCTTGGTTGTCTTGTTCTGTTCCCTCTCCACGGATATTCCTTTAAATTAAAAGTGTGGAGTGAGTAAGTTTAACCTCTCTCAAGCTTAAGGGTACTTGTTTAAAGCAGTGATTATTTTGGGGCTTCACTCCTTAACTTCCATTGATTGTAAGCCACTTGCAAGTCTGGTTGAGAAAAATTGCCTAGTGTACTCTTGTAGGGCAAACCGGATTGCAGCAATTAGACCCAGAACGCGGTTTCTTTCCTTGTAGATGTTGGTGATGCCTCAAATTTATACCACATTCATTTTACACATTTGCGAAGCGTGTATTTCAACAGATATGCATTTTGTATGCCTTCGTATAGTCCTCCCGAAAGCTCACACTTTGCGTCTGTTTTGTTTTGATTTGACAACTGAAGTTATCTGACATTTATGAAACGGGTATGACCAATAATTCTGGACTCAAATCTTATGGCAATTGAAAATATGAAACTCACGCTTGAGCCACAAATTGAATCGACTAGACAACCTTGGAGTCGACGGGTTGTCGTTGTTGTCGTTGTTGCAACAAAGGTAACATTGTGACAGCAGTAATGCACACAAAACTCACTTCGACTTGTTATTTTATTTAATTAATTCAAAAACAAACTCAGTGTTTTTTCTAAATACTATGTTATAATCGAACAATCGAACCCTTCACGACTGTCATGTAACAAAAACACAGTCTGTTGGCTATCAACCCTTGTTGTCGCGGCTGCAAAACGAAATTTGTCCAACTTAACATTCTCCCAGGCCAGGCTCGGTTTGCACGATACTTGTGTTGCAGCGACGATGTCGCGTCGCGTCGGTTGCACCGAAAACCATCACCACTGTTATTGGTTACAGGGACCGCATTCCTGATTGTCGTTGTTGGTTCACAATGTCTTGTACTCGCCCTCCAAGTGACACATTTTTCTTCGAGCCCAACAAGATTCTCTCTATTTCCGATCCGTAGAGCAGAGCATTGTGTTTGATTTTAATTACCATTCCCAATCGGGTCCTATATTTTTTTTTGTTTTTTTTTTTTGCAGGATCATTGTTCTGAGGTGAAATTTGATTTCAGAATAAATCCAAGTGACTGACTCTTGGAGTGGGACAAGAGGCTACAAAAAAAGAAGAACAAAGTCAAGGCGTTTTGAAGCAGCAAAAACTGTTGAAAAAAGGAAAACCAAAACGATAAGGAATAGTAACGCTCAGTTGAACGTTATTTGCATAACAACCACATCACTTTTAAAAGCCTCCGTGTTGAAAAACTTAATTGAACAAACGTATCTGCAGCAAGTATCACCGCTTGGATGGTTGGTTAGCTACATCCTCTTCAAGTGAGGAGAGGACATAAAAACAACAGCTCTAAGAGTTCTTCTACTATACAAGTAGTAGTCCGGAGTTCATCGTTGTTTGGTCGTCAAGCAAAAGCATGAAGCAAGAAGCATTGTGTCCGTCCGTCAGCGAAGAAGAAACGAATTGTGTATCTATGTGACTGTGTTGCTTGTCCAACGCTACGCTGCGCTGCTACGAAGACAACAACGATGATGGTGATGAGGATGAGGACGGTCCCGAATCGATTGAAACGGGGTATACGCTAATGATGGGTGATGTTTCCTAGTTTTTGTGGTCGGATCAATTGTCTTAATTGCCTCTGGTAAACGCTGTCTTCGCTCTACTCTATGTGTTGTATCTGCACCCTCCGCAATGTTCTTCCTCTTTTTTTAGTTATTTAACAGCCTGAGTTGCTTACCAGTTCAAAGTCGACGGAAATCGCGAAGAAGAAACAGCAAAAGCAAGGAGATGAATGAAACGTTCCACATAATGTCCTGATGCACACCTGTTTGATTGGTATCTTCATTTAAATTGCAAATGCGACCGAGACAGTCCATCAGTCAGGCAGCGGCTAGAGATTTATGAAAGCCACCTCTCGGTGATGGTGCTTAATTACCACGACACCGAATCTTTGCACCTAATTATAACGTCGTTTAGCTGCCCTATCCAGTCTCATATCAGCCCACCAATTAACTTGGTTTTGTCACCGGCTTGCTGGGTATCCCGTCTGTCGTCAAGTGATACGCTTCATTAGTGCAGGCTGCGATTGCATATCAGTGTGGTGGCCCCTTTTGTGTGTCTGTCGTCTCCACTAATTCCGGGACTACGGCAAGCCAAGCTAACAACTCAATTAATAACAATTTCTCAGAACAATAAAGAAGATTTCACAAATTATCTCTCCGCGATGGATGAGCGGCGCAGCGCAGTGAGTGGAGGAGCCGCAGCAGCAGCAGCGCACCAGCAGCAGTACTAAGGTCCCTGGACTGCATCGCAACATACATCACTACGTTATCGATATCGAAGGCAATTTCAATTTCGCCAACAAGCAGGGCGACGACGCCACCAGCCAACCGAACGATTGCTTTACCTCTGCCTGCTAAGCAGATACTTTTTGTTTTTTTTTGGTCCATCGAACCACAACTTTAGAGCTCGACAAGTCAACAACGGAATCTCGTGGATAGGAGAGACGTATAATTTATGATTTCATTAAACAGGGTTTATCGGCGGACGAATCTATGGCATGTCATGTAGTCTCGAGACTCCTCAACTAGCGCAAGAGATCCATAGATCCGAACAACGTGCAAAAAAGAAGTAATTTTTTGGAGCCGATAACAACGACGGCAACTGGCAACAGCAACAACAGCAACAACAGCAACAACAAAAAAACAAACAAGGATCTAAGTAAAAAGGAACACAGCCAGCAACTCGATGCTTGTTAAATAGCACAATCGTGAGTACGGTGTTCTCTTTTTGATTGCGCGTTGATGCTGTGAGGCTCAGTCTAAGCCGAGTTCGAATTTCACACAAACCCTGTGGACGAAGAAAGATATTCGTTACTTCCACTCTTCCGCTGTACAGATGATGCGATGCCGCAGAGAGATGCATCAAAGCTGCAATTTTCATGAATTGAATAATGGCTCTTGCTGACCGAGTGCTGATGTTATGGTTAGCTGAGTATACCAACTAACGCTTGCTCTATTGTAGGCGAAGAGGCCAGCCTTCCTAGCCAGCCAAACAATCACGTATTCTATGTTAAACAATTTCTTTTTTGTGTGCTCATCCTCGCGTAGTCGAAATGAAATGAAAGACTTCAAACTTACGGATACTTGTAGACTTTCGTCTTTGGTGCTTATCTATCTCGGCGGGATGGAAGACCAGATGGGCTGTTATACTTCCAACAAAGCCGACCTTAGCCAAGCAGTATTGTTCACACTGAGATTACAACTGATGATCTGAAACCACTAGGAGCCTTTACCCCCAAAAGTGTACGACGTGCGGCGAAATATTGACAAGCCGTCCGAAGGCATGTAAGCTATTTAGTTCGCGCCCACTAAGCACTTTTAGTGCACATCAAAACGAGAATACTGGCAAAGGAATTTGAGCCACCCACGAGTCATTAAACGGCCTCAAGTTTCGTCGTATGGATTTATAGCCTAGAAAGTAAGATTTTGCTATTTTTATTCATTTTTTTTTCTCGTATTTTATCTCCTGTGGAGGTCACAAAAGTAACGTCCAAGGCATGAATGCCAAAACTCCAGTTTCAATTCTTCAAGCCATTTCTTCGCTGCTATTCGTTTTTTAAGAGAATTTGCAAGCCTTTATGGTCACAAACTTTAGCTGTTAAAACTGAATTTATAGCCAGTAAAACTTGCCATAAAGAAATTTGAAGACTGGGCTTATTTAACATGCACAATGGCTATGAGGCCTGACGTCATGAAACTTATTGTGAACAATTTTGAAGGTTAATAAATCTTTACTTAGAGTATAGGACTGACAGCAGTTGGGTACTGATTCGTTCCCCGAAAGATTTGAGCCTGTTTCATAGTGCCGACCACACTGTTTCCAGTTGTTTGGACTAAGCTGGGTGGCGAAGTTGGTAGAGTGCCTGCCTTTCAATTGATTCAACCGATAGGTCACAGGTTCGATTGTTAGAGTAGTGGTCTTGTTTTTCGAATCTGGTCCAGTCACCATTTGCCATTGGGATCAACTTAATGGCACTATCATTGGATTGGTCGACCAGCAATAGTAGTCTGAATAATGGGTGGCGTTGTTGTAGTGGTTGTTGTATCGGCTAAATTCCTCATTCGTGTTTTCAAAATAGTGGTTTGTGTAGATAGCTCTGCTGTGAAGGCATAACACTGACAGCGGTGTGTTCACATTAAATCTTCCAAACTTTCAAAGTAAATATAGCAAAAACTAATGTCGAAAAAAACACTGCGAATTAGGAGAAAGCTTATAAGTCGGTATGAAAATCCTCTGTTCCGTTTCGGGCTCCAGGAAGGGAAGCGAAATGAAACCAAATACATCTGAGTTTCTTAAGACAAGGTTACAAGCACTTTCAAACGAATGTTGCTTTCGAAAGTCTGAATGGGACTCAATTATTATATTATTATTTTCGAAATATTGTTCAATTTATTTACACGCAATTTTTATCATAATCTTTTCATACAATACTGTTAACCGGACGAAATTCATCACATTTTTTTGTATTGGTTATTTTTTCGATCGGATACACTGTCGATTCTTTCCAGGAAGCTTTTCAAAAGACTTGTTAATAATTGCCTATGCCGGATCAAAAATTTCGAAACTTTCTACGTATATTTTCGGACATAACGAAGTCCAATCTTTTTTGTTTTTTAGCTGTCTAATCAGACAACGGATATCACTCAAAGAAACATAATTGAATTTAAAGTTCAGGCCTAAATCAGTTATTAAAAAAACTGCACACTTCTTTTTTTTGAGATTTCTTTTTTCAAATCATATTTTTTTAGTTACGCCACATTTCTTTTTGAGTAGAAGAATTGTCGATTTTTTCTTTATGGGAAACAAAGCAAATCGGAGTCTTTCCTCTGTACAACGAAACCAACGCATGCAATAAGAGAGCCTCCTTCGAAGTTTTTGAGTACCGAGTTTCACGCTCTCGCCGCATAACTCTCCAATACTTCTGCCCTCTTTCCGGACCGTCCATTTGTTTTCATCACTGAAAAAAACTTAATCTCGCCTCTTTATACTTTGGGAACAGCTTTGGCGTTGGTAAGCGCTTTTGACGCTTGTGAACTCTTGGAAGCCATAACTGGAGCCTTATTTGCAAAGGACTTATTTAATTATTAATCACTATAGGTTTACTTTGCCTTATGACTCTTTCATCAAAGTACAATTTGTCTCTTATAGAAGTTTCTGGCATTGATGTTAGTCGTCCAGTCTTCTTCGGAATTGGTTAGAATGGCTTTTGCCCTCATGATTATTTTTTCTTTTTTTAAGTTCCTTAAGTGGTTACTAAACCACGAATTTTCATTAAACTTTTTAACAATTTTTTTTTTGTAAACTTTTCCACAACGCTGCTTAGTTTATTTAAAAATATGTTTGATGATAGCTCAAAGTAAATAAATGTTACTATTTAAAAGCTCTCGATTAAACAAATTCATGTTATATTGAAACATTGAAACATTTTAATTTTTTCCGGAATGTGTTTTGTGTATTTTCTTAAATTCATTTTTTTTTATAAGTGTTTCGTGATCACTTATTTTCAGTTCATCATTTACTTTAGGTTCTGGCATTTTTAGATGTTCTTGTTATCCTCATCGGTTGTTTAATAACTTCATACTAGGAATTGTCAGATGTAATCTTAAATTACCTACCAAAAAATGTGTTGATTTTCTCCTACCTCCTTTTATAATTCATAAAAGTTGTCACAAAAAACTGGGTCTGATAAACTCGGAGATCCCTTTTTCACTATTGCACTGTAGTTCGTAATCTGAATCTGATTTTTCATGGAAAGCACCACTCCACCCGTTTTTGAACTATCAGAGTTACATCTTGATATGTAATAATCTTTAATTTGTATTTCTACGAAGATATTAACCGATTGATGTGTTACGAAAAGGCTTAAGCGTTCACCCAGTAATTAGATAGTTGTTGCTAGATAAAGGATCGCTTTTTCTGTAGATGGACCGAAAAGAGTTGAAATTCAAATCGGCGGGTTTAAGCTGAGTTTTCTCATATCATAAGGCAAATGTCCCAGCTGCTTGAATAAATCCACAATTTGTGGAATCAAGTAACACTTTTGTATAATTCCGTATTATTTTTTGATCGTATTTCGTTTAGAATAGAAATACTAACGGAACGAGTAGCGTTGGGGGTGATCATGATTCATATATATTTCTTCTGAACGTGTGTATGTCACTGAACTCCTCCTAAACATCCGAACCGATTTTGATGAAATTTTTTACGTGGATCTAAGCGGGTCCCTGGATGGTTCAGGGAGCTTAAACGACTAACACCCTTCTTGAACTTCAACTCGACTTTAAAACAAAAAATGTGGTCGAAGGACCAAAATGTTGGCTTCAGTGTTCGCGTACAAGTAAAAACAACACCGTTTTCTTCCACGTTATAAAATAAAATAAAATTATTAGCCCCTTTTGATGTTGAAAACCATTTACTTTTATTGTCATTGTATCGAACAATATGTTTACAACAATATTTGAAAGGTTCAGCTGTCCCTTTTTACCACACTTTGGAAGTTGGGTTGATTTGTTAACAAGAAGTGACAGCCTTTTTTTTGGAGATTCGCACTTATTTTTAAGGGGTTTTCTGGATTTTAATTTTATATAAGTGTTGAAAACTATTCCTTTAATTGGGAATTCATATACCTTCCTGCAAATTTTCTAAACATCCTTTTTTATAGAAGGTTATGACTAACAGGATATACTGACTTAAAAGTACTTCATTCAACGTCAAGTTTATTGATAAAAATTTGTTATTGATCAATCATAAGAAGAAAACATTCTATTCGGCTAAGTCCTAATTGCTAGATCGCTTTTTGCGATTGCCATTGAAGCATAGAAAAACCTTTGTAAATTCCTGGAATATTAGGCCAGCAAACATGACAATCGTCTGTTGAGTCCACTAGTATATAACTAAGTCTAGAGAACGAGTGAGGATTTTCGTTTATTCGCATTTTAGGCTTGTAAAATTTAAGCTGTTTTTTCTTGGGATATATTCATTGTCTGTTTTTGTCTTAGATCAACAACCCATTGGGATATCATCTTTTATTATATGTGGCAAATATTTCCATGCCATAAAACCTGAAGAAAAACTTTTCTGCACCTCGATGGATCCAAATTCGAGCTTCAATTTACAGTGGAGTTAAACATGCGAAACAAATCACTAAAATAAAGGGTTTTTCAACAGGGACGCTACAAAAGAAGAGCGACAGGGACAGCAAACGACGCCATATATCTTGCCGCTCTTTTGACATTTCTCTTCAGTAAGATTTGCCATTTCATGATGGAAAGATATACGAGTCGAAATTATTAAAATTTACTACCGAAATTCGGAGTCAGTGGCCTCAACGTTAAGAGCGCTACGTCCAATTTATGGTCGTCATAATCGTACTAGAAGATCAACAATTGAGCGTCTAGTGGAAATATTTGAATCCACAGGCACAGTATAAAATGTTCCCGTGTCAGTGAGACAAAGAAGTGCCCATAGTGTCGAGAATATTGCTGCCGCTGAGGCTTCAGTTGCAGAAAGCCCAAATGTGTCTCTCACACGTCGTTCTCAAGCGTTGGGCATCTCTGTGACGTCGTTATGACGAATTTTGCGAAAAGATCTTGGCCTACATCTTTACAAGATTAAATTGATGCAAGAAGTGAAGCCGCTTGACCACCAGAAGCGTCGTATGTTCGTGAATTGGGCTGAGCAACAACTTGAAAATGATTCGGATTTTCTTCGAAAAATCATATTCAGCGATGAGGCTCATTTCTGGCTGAATGGCTCCACCAATAAACAAAATATGCGGTATTGGTCGAGCAGCAATCCACACGTACTCCATGAATCATCATTGCATCCCGAAAAAATTACAATTTGGTGTGGTTTATGGGCCGGCGGCGGCATTGGGCCGTACTTCTTCCGTGATGATCAAGGCCAGCACGTTACTCTGAATGGGGAACGCTACCGTTCAATGATAACCGAATATTTTTGGTCCCAATCGGATAATATGGACTTGAAGGACATGTGGTTCCAACAGGACGGCGCCACAAGCCACACAGCGAATGTCACAATCAATTTATTGGAAACCAAGTTTGGAGAACGCTTGGCTGCCTCGTTCTTGCGATTTGACGCGGTTAGACTATTTCTTGTGGGGCTACGTCAAGTCTATGGTCTATGCTTACAAGCCAGCGACGATTGATGAACTTCGTACGAATATGGAACGTGAAATTGCAGCAGTATCGGCCGATTTATGCTTGAAAACCGTCGAAAATTGGGTTCAGCGTTCTTTCACAGGAGTAAAGAATTTCATTGATATCCAAAACCGTTTTTGTTTTATTTTAAAAAAACTTTTGTAGCGCTCTAATTGAAAATAGCAGAACATTTAGGGCCCTGGCATTGGTCCAAAAAGAATCATAATTTTGAATGAACGAAAAGATACAACCACGAAGTCAATGATACATACCAACACTTTCCTGGCTTGGCCAAATTGACAAAAAGGACCTTTCTTGAAGTTGAGTCTTACATATGGCGAATTTCAAATAGGCAGCTGTTGATAATTTTTTCAATTAGACCAAGACGCGTTCTTAATGTCTTAGCAGTGAAAGTCAATTGGACCTTTTTACGTTACAAATGAAGCTGTCAATTGAGTGGTCTTTTCAGGTCCTGCACTTATTTCCATTTTTGATTAATTAATTTACGAATATCGCATGCCCTAAGTCGGATTCAGTATCTTAAGGGGTGAATACAAAATTCATTAAGACGTTCACAACGTATATCTTACTGAATAAGGATGTTTTATATAATCTTAGGTACTCCCAACAATACATATAATATAATATAATATAAAAATACCATTGTATCGAACAAGACGAACCCAAAGTTCATCGAACTTTTGAAAAACTTTGAAAAACTGCGGCAACTGTCAGTTTTGAAGTGAAAAGACGCAAAAAAATTAAAATAAATTGTGACCGAAGAGGCGTGAATTTTTAAAGCTGTAAGACAACATACGTTGTGCGTTTTTGGGCAGCTCTTATTATCTGGCAATACTGATGAACTAGAAAGTCTATCCATACAAGGTATCAAAAGTTCACTTAACAAGTTTCGTTTTCCATTTGCAACAACGCTGTAAAGCTTTCTAAATTTAAAATAAATAAAATTATTTATACTCACTCGCATTCGCCTGGTTGATCGCATTTCCCATGCGTTGGGTCACAGCCCGGCTTGCATATCGCCTTCTCGCAATTAACTCCCTGCCAGCCGTTTAGGCACACCTTTTGACCCTCCAATCCGCATGTATAATGACCGAACTGGTCATTCCTCGGCCGACAGAACGTTGTGCATGTCGTATTGTAGTATGTAACTGCACACTGAACTCTCACCCGGTATGTTATGCGGGCATTCTTCCCAATGTGATCGAGTGTCTTCCATTCGGGCGATGGTAGGATGACGCCCGAAAAAGATGTTTCTTCAATTAACCTCTCGTTGTCTGGTAACGACAGTCGACAGCCACGTACACAAAAACAGCATTGGACCACCAAAGTGTATAAGCCACGACGACAACAACGACGTGAACGTGAAAAAGCCCCCGAGACGACATCACAGTAGTCCAAATGAAATCAGCAAAAATACAAAAAAAAAGAAAAGAAACAATTGTTTACATTAGACAGATAGATACTCTCTCTCTAGACAAGGGGTTTGTTGCTACTGTTGCTGCTGTTGTGTCTTCTCCTCCTTGTCGTCGTCGTCGTCGTCGTTCGCGTTGCATTGCACTCGTCGACGAGGAATAAATTTGGAATCTTAAATAAGGACATTGGCTAATTAATCGTATGTTTTACCCCCATGTGCACATTGAAATGCCATCTCTCGGCACGGTGGTGATGTGGTGCAATATGCAAAATAGGCGCACAACCAACCACCGACCGACCACAGATAACACTTGCAACTATTCGTTGTTGCATGCACGTTTACCTATTTCGCTAGAAAATACAACAGCAACAATAGTAACAAACCAGCAGATACAGATACAGATACAAAGACACATATGGCTACCAAAGTGGGTATGGCAGGCATATTGGCAACAATAATTACCTGGATAGGAGGTGTTGTACATATCCAGCGCTTGTAGAATCAACGTAAACGACTTCTGTAAATGTAAACAAAAAAAAAAACAAAAAATCCGATTAAATGTGGTACAGATTGTCGGGAGTTTGTTTAGTTTGGTTCGTTTCTTGGTACAGATCATTTTGTCACGTCGTAGTTTACCCTTTTGACCTGTCTCAGCAGTTCCTGAGAAT
Organism: Orthonevra nobilis; assembly: GCA_963555765.1. Taxonomy (NCBI): domain Eukaryota; kingdom Metazoa; phylum Arthropoda; class Insecta; order Diptera; family Syrphidae; genus Orthonevra; species Orthonevra nobilis. Next base: position 7,371,873 of record OY743225.1, read on the forward strand.
TGAATTCGAATACATTTTAAAAGACAAAAAAAAAATAAAATACATCTCTCTTTTCCCCCTTAACTAGCCGAGCAATGAAACTCGGTCATAATTGCAGAGAGCAAGCATCTCATACCATGCACCACTCAAGTTAATTTATTGCACTTTCGAATAAAAATCCAATTTAATTGCTAAACGTCGATTGAGATACATGCACCATAGATACACCACAGCAATACAATGCGTACTCTCGCTGTTATGCTGAATGCATCCAGCAGTATGGTGTATACGATCATTGAAGAACCAGCTTCGGTTGGATTGGAGGATACTTGCTGCTGTGGCGATAGAAGATACTTTAATGAGAATTTCCTGGCTTCCAGCTGAGAAACGTCGTTCGCATTTAATTACACATCTACGAGTAGAGATCGAGAGACTCTCGTCGACTCTATTTCACTTCAGCAGTTCAGATAGAAACGGAAAAAATCGTTTAATACGAATACAATACCCAGCAACACACATCACATCACGAGTTGTCCATCCGTCGCGTCGCCGCCAAGCCTCACATACTTAGAGCATTTAATCATAAATTATTCCTTAAAGCAGCAGCAGCAGCATAAAGCTTCACAGCGTTTGGGACAAGGTATGAGCATCTGACCGACCGCCTGTCTGAGCAAGATCCATCGCTCATCATGCGCCAAGGGAACAAATTTATTGATTCCAATTTATGGATATCAATCACTTTAACCTTCTGGCGTCGATTTTTCATTTTGCTTTTATCTCACACTATCGAGGCGCCTCTGCAAAAGTATCTTCATCATGAGATAACCGCTTTCGCAAACACAAATCAAGAGTGTGTACATTTTGGACTTTAATGTGAGGTAAACTTTGTGAAGTTGATCACTTCCCGGACAAGGATATAGCTGGGAAGAACGTTTTTATGTCCCCGTTTTTCATTGATAGAAAGGTTTTACTGGCACTCAAAATTATGAGTACCGCAAGCAATGTTATCGTTATATGACTTTAGTCACAATTTGACCCAATTTTGACTTAGTGAAGAGACTGTGAGACGACTCTTCAAAGATCGACTGTAAGACGCCCACTTTTAAGTGATCTACAAAGAGCACTACAAGTCTTTACTTTGACGTCGTCTGGCCACTGATCATATGGTTGTTTTCAGGACACCAATTTCATCCGATCTTTCAATAGTTCTTCTAATCTTTCTCCTTGGTCTTTCCAAAATGCATAACAAGGGAGGGCATGTCCTCTAAGTCCTCTAAGTTCCGCTTTTCACTCTTACTCTTCCTATTCCCTATGCTATGACTTAGAGAAGAGACCGTAAGACGATTCTTCAAAGATCGACTGTAAGACGCCCACTTCCAAGACTTTATTTCAACGTCGAGTTTTTTTATCTTCCTATTGACCAATCGGGCAGTAGTCATTTTTCGCGATGCCAAATCGTCTGGCCACTGATCATATGGTTGTTTTCAGGACGACAAAAATGATCTTGCTCATAGCGAGGATAATTTCATCCGATCTTTCAATAGTTCTTCTAATCTATCTCCTTGGTCTGTCCAAAATGCATGATTAGGGAGGTCATGTCCTCTAAGCCGTGGCTTCCGCTTTTCACTTACTGCCTAAAGTGGCACGAAGTTTGTTATGCTCATCCTATTCCCTATTCTGTGACTTAGTGAAGAGACTGTGAGACGACTCTTCAAAGATCGACTGCAAGACGCCCACTTCCAAGACTTTATTTCAACTTCGAGTTTTTTTAACATCCTATTGACAAATCGGGCAGAAGGCATTTGACGCGATGCCAAATCGTCGAGGCCACTGATCATATGGTTGTTTTCAGGACCCCAAAAATGATCTTGCTTATAGCCACGACAGTTTTGGCAATCGTCTTTAGTGAGCCACGCCTTGTCTAGTCTCTGTCTTATTAGCCAATTTACGATAATGGTGGATACAGTGAAGGTTCCTGATCTAGTTTCGAACTTTTTTGAGCGAGATCATTCGATCTTTCAATAGTTCTTCTAATCTTATCGATCACACAAATGCAGCAAGCCAGCAGTTGATGGGCCTCAGTCATGAACGGGTCCGAAACCGAGGGGCAAATTGATTTTTTTTTAAAACCACCCCGGCGGACAAGAATGGATGCAGCGGATGAGAGGCTAACGATCGCAGAAGATCGGACAAAAGCATCGTCTTTAAGGAAGCTGTGCTAAGAAAGGAGAATTTCGTCGCAAAAATTTGGTAGGAGACTTCACAATTCTTTTATGTATTAAAATGTGTCCATGAAGAGAAAGTCCGATATCAAGGTGCGCCTGTGGCATTGATCTTGTCGCTTAGCTATTATTTCCTGCTATTTTCCAGCATGTAATTGGAACTTTAAAGCTAGTATGATTTGATAGACATGCATAACAATCAGAAAGGGATACAGGGATCTGCTTTTGAGTTTCAACAGTTTAAAGGTTTAAATGGCTTTCCGTAGTGAGTGATCGCTATTTTCGTTAGGTGCAAATTCGACTGCTTCATTTTCATTTTGCTTTCCTTGGTTGGTTGGTTTATGACACGTTAGTTTTGATTTGGGTTTTAAACATAAGGGAATTTCTTTACTTTCGACCTCAGTGATAATCTGTACGGTGCACAACTAAGACCTCTACTGCTTCCATAGAATTAAATGCTGTAGTGTTTCGTTAAGAACCATTCGAAACTTGGATCAATTTGCTTTTAATGCGTCTTGGTCGAATAAAGAATCTTCGAACCTTTGATAAAATTATAGACAAGCAGAGAGGCAGAGCAGATACAAAATTTTCGTCGAATATTTGACCACAGATGCGAGGAAGGCGAATGGAGGAGAAGATATGACCGCTTACTCTATGAAGACATAAATTTAGTCCAAAAAATCAAAATACAACGACTACAATGGCTCTGCTACATCCAGAAAATGGACAATAATGCTCCAGCAAAGCGATCGCAGTGTGCCGAAGATCGACAAAACGTAAGCATTTTATTTTTGTGTATAGCTTGTGGGTTGGATGATAGCCGCGGTTTATATTAGCTGTATAACGATCTGGATTTAGTTTGGAAGGCAAAAATCCGTTGACGCTCGGCCAAATCGAGTGGATGAAAAGCAACGCTTCAGCTAATAAAGTCTTTAAATCCGAGCCTCTTTGTTCGTAAAGAAGAGGAAGACCGAGTCTGTGGTAAAACGGTCAATTAACCGCGGATGCAAAGCGACTTGCTTTTGGCAACTGGAAGTTGCGCGCCCAGGAATGTTAAGGATGTAACAAACCCTGAGCTCAGGCTCAGATTCTTGGTACGTATGTTATGGTATCGATGCGTTCGTAGGCGTTTTTTAAACAGTAACCTCATATAGGAAAAGCCCACTGATCTTTGTGGCCATGGGCTTTCAACAAATCGGGTGATCAGTAGAAAATGTCTCTGTATCAAATTCGGTCAGGTTCTGGCGGTATACAGACTTGAGAGAAATAAATTTAAGCGGAGCATTCTCTTATGAAGTTGTTGGTAAGGCATCTTTGTCACACTTTCTTATTTTTTAGATTAAAATTGACTGAGTTTTTGCAGCACTGAACGTGAGACTACTAAATAACGGAACAACTGTTTATGATTGCTTTGCATCTTATCTAAAAGACCGAAAACAAAAAGTTAAAGTTCGGGATATTTTAAGTTCGGAAAAATATATAAACATAGGCGTTCCTCAAGGTTCCGTTTTGGGCCCGATCCTATTCCTAATTTATGTGAATTCACTATTCCTTCAACGTTTTAAAGGCCAAATAACAGCCTTTGCTGATGACACTTCCTTATCCTACTCTGAAAAAAACTATTTTAACTTGTTTATTGCTCTCAATAATGATTTAGATATTCTGCGCAAATGGTTCTTTTTACATAAACTAATTATAAGCCAAAAAACAAAATTCATGATTTTCAATATTTCGGGTTCTATCTGTGAAGAAATTGTTTTAAGCTATCATTCACCGAATTGTCCTAAATATAATTTAAATGATTGTCCTCATCAATTTGGCAATTCCACTTAGTATACAAATAGAAATTGTTCATTTGGCTGCTTCAATATCGAAAGGATTGACAGCTTTAAATATTTGGGAATAATTTTTGATAGCAAGCTAAACTGGAAAGATCATATTTTATATTTGAAACAATACTTTAATAACCTTATGAAACAGTCCTATCACCTCAGCCTTTATTGTAGTCAACATATTTTAAAATTAGTTTATAATGGTTTATTTAAATCTAAGCTGCAATATGGGTTGACTTGTTGGGGTGGTACTCACTCTAATAAAATTGAACCTTTGCTTACTTAATAAAAACATTCAATTCGTATCTTGTGTAGAGTTAACCGCAGAACTCATAGCTTTGAGTTATTCAGGAGCCTCAAGATTCTTCCTGTTAAGCATTTATATTTTTCTAAAGTTTTGAAAACATTTTTTGAAAATTCCGGTTATTCCTCCTCAAGATTGTACGATTCCCATAATCTACGTATAAATAACCAGAATTTAGTAAGTGTACCAAACATAAGAAAATCACACTTTTCACTCTTCTACAAGGTCACCGCGCCTCGTTTATTCAATAGTTTGCCTGTTAGTCTGAGATGCGAGAGACGTGAATCTTCCAAAAGTGCAAATAAGAAACCTAATCACCTGCAGATAAGCCCTAAGCTTCGCGGGTAACTTCAATATTGTAACGTTTTTTTGGAAAGAAGAAAGAGGCAAATAAACAATCCATAAAAAAAGGGACCAATAATAGTCTTCTACGGAATCATCGATAAAACGAACTGCATTAAAGACGCATTTATAAATAAGTATTTGAGGCAGTATTATTTATGAATACCCTTATAATGCTGACACATAACGCGGGTGAAAACAAGCCAAGTACTGAAGCACATTGTTTTTGAACTTCTGTTAAGTGTGGGACTGTGGGAGAGCCTTCCACATACTTTTTGTGCCACTAAAAACGAAGGATCAAGAAGGATAAGCTTTCCTGGCAAAGCAGGTTTCAGTGGCTGATTCGGTGAAACACGCCGTTTCTTTATCGTCGAAGTTGAGGCAAGTTGATTTGATTGAGACGAAACTCAATTCCATTTCGATCAGGTTTAAATTTTTGAAAATGTAAGTATTCTTCAAACTAGAAACAGAAATCAAACACAAATCAAGAATATTTGTACATTTGCGTGGAAGAAAGCTCAACACAGTCAGTCCCGGCAAGGATTTAATGTCGAATTTGTATAAATCCGTCGTAAATAAGCTCAAGACATAAATTCTAGTTTATTTTCACACCTTGGCGCGATTGTCAGTTTCGATTGGGCGACTCTGTCCGCCTAATTCATTCATTCACCTGGCGATGTTTTATTTTAATTTTAATTCGATTGGCGTTTCTTGTTTTGCGTAAATCCGCGGCCAAATACGTCCAAAAAGAAGTTCGCAGATAAATTAACTTAATTCCAGATGAATATTTAAGGATGGAAGTGGAGGTCCATAAAGGCGGATCTTTAGTTTCGTGCGTGTATCTTTTGTCTACAAACTTTGTTTGTCAATCGACATTAACTTAATTAGGCAAAAGTGTTGTTCGGTGGAGTGCATAAATTATGAGAATGAATGTTTATTGGACATTTTAAATTAATTTTATATTAAAATGATTCACTACCTGATGGGGCTTGTGTTACAGATTGGTGATTTGTGCGCGCTTAACATTTACCAGAAACATATTCTTTTCGATAGTCATCATTGGTGCGGTGCGGACTTTGTATTTGTTAAAGAACCTCGGCCAAAAAACGTGTCAGATGGTGGATGACCTGTGGCGGCGGTCTAGAGTTGGTATGATGGACAAATTTTGACAAATAGATTGGTAATAAATCTCATTCGATAAGGTGTTTTAAGTGCTAATGGAAGATTCGTTTTATTTTTGTTTTTTTTTCATCTACTCCGATTTGAATGTCTGATAGGACAAGGAAAGAGCTGGTGAGATGATTTTCGTATTTTAGTAGCTCATCAATCAAGATCGTTTTTTGTTGCTTGGTTTCTTTTAATTAGGAACTTGTTTGCTGTTAAAAGTCAAGTGTAAACTATGAAACAAGCAGCAAGCGTTGCGAGGACGGTCGTTTAATAAATTCAACCTGGAGTTAAGTCCATTAAATTTAAGCCATTAGAAATGTGTAGGAGTGGGCTATGTTCTGTTGATATTGAAAAAGTTCGATTAAGTCGATATGGCTTATTAGTAATGAATTTGGGTATTTTTTCAAAGGTTATTTATATTTTTGTGGTTTTGCTCTTCAATTCGACCTCAGCAATGACCATAAAAGAGTTTTTCGCCAGCGCATTATTTGAGGAAGCAATTCCACGAAATAGATCGAAATGGAATTTGTAGATTATTTCATTGGCTATTTGTTGGCCTTTTGAAAAGAATACCCTTCAACTGTGAAAACATGCCCCAAGTGGAAGTACTTAGGAGGCAAGAAAGGAGAGTTACCAATGCACATCGGTCTTGAATTGTTGGAGATAATCTTGATGGGTTGGCAACTAAGTAATTGCCAATTTTACTCATCAATGGCTTTAGTTGAATGCTTAGGTTTTCTGACATAATTGAAATGTCAAACACGTTTTGTTATTTGATAGTTGGTACTTCAAAACGATTTTTAACGTCATATTTTGCATTTTTATTTCCGGAAAGGAAAAAACGCATCGCAAGCTCACAAAAAGTTATAAGCTGTTTATAGTGACGAAGCTTTAAGGGGGTTTTCTAATCTAGAAATTTAAAACAAATCTATTTTTCAAAATTCAAATTATTTTCGGAGATATCGGTATTTTGGTGACTCGGCATTCAAACTGGTTCGACCGGAACTAGTCGAACAAAAGACATAAGGGATTCTCCGTCTACCTAAATCCATATTTTTTTTACTTACGGCCAGCTGCTAACAGTTGAATTCTAACCTTCAAACCACGTGGTCGTACATATGTGCTTGACTCGATGTTTCGGTTCAGAATCTCAAAATAAAAATGAGTCTCTAAACTCTTTGATTTGGACTTTCGTCCCAAAACATATTCATTCCGGACCTAAGATGGTTGAGATAGCGACATTTATTGCTGTTTGTATTAATAATAAAGCTTCATTTCAATTTTCAAAATGATGGAGCTTATGGGAATGAAAATTGGCCCGAAAGCTCGTTCATTTGCTGTGAAACGAGGCAACGCCCGGATTGACCGCTCCGAGATACGAGCATCCAACGCATCAAATGAGGCCAGAACTGCTTGATATGAAGAGAGAAACTCGAAAAATAGTTTATTCGAAGTCGAGTCTTCAATTTCATTTCATGACTTAGACTACGAAAAACTTTACGCGAAACTTTTTACGCGTTTTTCTCGAAACTGTCTTTTTGAAAACAATACACCGATTTACCTGACATTTTTAGAGAGTCTTTTTTATAGACTTGTCTGTCTGTCTAAAACTATTCCCAAACCCAGATTTTCATTACTTTTTTTTTAATTCGAAATATAAAAAAAAAGTGGTACACAAATTGTTTTTTTTTTTTTTTAGGCAGTAGCATTTTGTGAAAAAAAATGTTTCAAACTTCTCCGTAGTTCCAGACATTGCTACATTATTCTAGATTAATAATCTTTTTATTTTTGGTTTCAGATTGCTAGGAGGGTTGAAATGGTTACGCGCCAATTTTTGAGACCTCCACTTCATCAACTGCTAATTTTTGAGATTTGCAACTTTTTTTATTTTGTAATTTTTTTTCTGTATTCTTGTTATGTTAATAAATAATTAATAAAAAATGGATACTAAGAAAATTACATGAAATTCATGCCTCTGGACTAGAATACTGCCCCTTAAAAGAACGGCTGTGTCAATATTGGTTTGTCAAATTTCGTTCAGACTCAAAGATGAAAAACGTTCTGGTCGTCCAGTTGAAGTTGATGACGAAGAAATCAAAGCAAGAATCGAAGCAAAAAAAAAAAAAAAATAAATAGGAAATCGGAAGATGGACTCTTTTAGGGACCGAACCTGTCATGACTAGCGGACAGCAGATATCGAGACAAATTTTGGACTTTTGCAGTTCTCACATTTGAGTATTCGTATGACTGGAGGAGAGACTAAAGCCTTGGATGAAATGTAGACGCAAAAAAGATGATTATATTATTTCTTTACCTAACTGATGCTGTGAAGAAGTTGGCCAGAGATTCAGGAACAGAGTCAAAAGGAACCATAATGTACTCAGATACTTAAAGGCTAAATAACGACTGACAAAGTCAATGAAAAATGTTGCTTTAAAAAGTAAAAAGTATGACGCAATTAAGTCTTTTTCATTAACCCATAAAAACAACAGAAAAAGTCTTCCGTGCTTCGTGTGCGGTCACCTAAAAACTTCCAATTTACGATTTCTGCTTCGATTTCGAATTTACTTTCCTCAGTTTTGGCACGTCTTGGATGGTAATCATTGATAATTTGACTACTTAACGCATCTTAATAGAAATTATTCGGTTATTTGAATAATTAGGAACCAATTAGATTAATTAATGGCGCCTCATCGTGAAGGCTTCCATTTATCAATAGTTCGTTTGCATTGAATATGCATAGTGCTTTAATTTTTGAACGCTCAAATGAAAATGATGTGATTTTAATTCAAGCTAATCTTGCATGCAAATTTTGCATTGTAGCTCGATGTGTCCAATATTTGCCTAAAAGTAGAATCATTTGAGCTTGTTTTAAGCAAAAAACATAGTCCCTATACTTGACGGAAATTAGGCTTGAGGCTTAACTGATGAGCATTCCTTGCGGGCAGTGATATGGCTCAAGAATATTCGCTGGAGATCTGTTTGAAAATGAAAACGATAAAATATGGAAAGATATCGAACAAGTCTTCGATGGAGTTTGGAGCACCTGCACAGACATGGGAGCTATCCTCAAGTTTGTGGCGTATGAAGATAGTAAAAACGACAGTCAGGTTAAACGGCTTTTATCGTTTCATCAGGAATCCTAGAAATTTAGCAGCCATTTTTATCTTCATCGGTTATGTGGTAATTCCAACCACTTTCATGAATGGCACTTGCATCGCTGATAATGACTGAGGCTTTATGTTTCGCTTAAGCGATAGTAAATGGAATTCAGTTTTAAAGCTATAAAACTCCACTCGTTTCATAGAGTGACAGCATAAAATTAGTATGCCACCATTCCATTTCCGCAGCCGAAGGTGAGAGACGTGAATTCAATGAACGAATATGAAAAACTGAGGACACTTTCATCAGCGAAAGTGTGAATTAGAATCAGATGTAGCAGACAAAAGATCATTGATGCAGTAGTGCATCAAGAGCTTCAAAGCCGCCGACGACCGATCGTGTGAAGAAAGTTTCAAAACCTTCGAAAACGTATTGCTCGATGAGGATCCGTGCCATACGCAAGAACAGTTTGCTACAGCGTTAGGAGCTGCCCACCAAGCCATTTCCAAGCGATTGCATGCGCTGGGAATGATTTAAAAGGAAGGAACTTGGGTTCCTTATGATTTGAAGCCATTTCAGCAACTCAAAGAAAGGAAAGTCATGGGGGCTGCCCGATCATGCTTCTTCGGCGCCGGCTCGGCCGAAAATTCATTCAAACGATTCTACATCATGACAACGCTCCGCCACACGTTGTCAAACCCGTTAAAACCTTATTGGCAAAGTTCAAATGGGAAGTACTACTTCTTCCGTTCGATACCACATGATCAAGCTGATCAGCAGTTCCGCTCAGATGAAGACATCAAAAAATGGCTTTGCAAAGGTTACGCTGGCATGACTTATTGGGCTTTAAAGCTATGCTGGTTTTAATGTGCCTACCTAGAGATCAAAACACTGCGAACAACAACAAGAGATATTTGTTTGTTTCTTTTTAAAATGGCTTTGAAAAAGACTGCTCCATATTTCTGGACTATCTTTAGAAGTATCAAAGATTAAACGTACGATAAGTAAATTAATAGTAAAGGGTGATTTTTTAAAAGCGGTAGGAAAGTTTTTAAAAAAAAATGCATGAAATCTTTATTTGAATCGATAGTACGGTCCATATTATTTTATGTTTGCCCCAAATGATGCATCCGCTTAGTCCAATTTTGGCATACTCTTTCCAACATTTCGACCGGTATCTCACGAATAAATTCTTTAATGTTGTCTTCAAATGCGTCAATTGAAGCGGGCTTGTCTGTATAGACATGAGCTTTAACATAGCCCCACAAAAAATAGTCTAAAGGCGTTCAAACATGAAATAAAATGTTCACCGAACTCGCCTCTCAAAAAGTTCTTTGTTGCGCGTGCTGTGTCGCATGTGGCACCGTCTTGTTGAAACCACATGTCATGCAAGTCACCATTCACAGTTACGTTACGATTCGCATCATCTTTGAAGAAGTACGGTCCAATGATGCCACCAACCCATAAACCGCACCAAACTGTGACTTTTTGTGGATGCATTGGTAGCTCTTACAATGCTTCTGGCTGATATTCACTCCAAAATCGACAATTTTGCTTATTTACGAACCCATTGAGCCAAAAATGAGCTTCGTCGCTGAACACAATTTTTCGGTAAAACAGTGGATCTTCGGCCAACTTTCCAAGAGCCCATTCACCAAAAATTTTACGTTGCGGTAGGTCGTTCGGCTTCAATTCTTGCACCAGCTGTATTTTGAAAGGCATCACACCTAAGACCTTCCGCAAAATTTTCCACGTTGTTGAGTAACAGACGCCCAATTGCTGCGAACGGCGACAATCGATAATTGATGGTCATCATTAACACTGGCCGATACAGCTGCGATATTTACTTCAGTTCGCACTCTACGTAAGCGTGTTGGTGGTTTAATGTCCAACAATGTAAATTTGGTGCGAAATTAAGTCACAATAGCCCGAATAGCCGCTTCAGTGTGTCGATTAAACTGACCATAAAATGGAAGAAGCGCGCGATGCGCTTTCTTAACAGAGCACGCATTTTGATAATAAAATTCAATAATTTGCAAGACAATAGTTTGTAAGACGATTCAGGGTTAAATTACAGACCAAACTGAAGATGTTTGACAGTGAAACAAAACACGAAACGTGCGTCACCTGTTTAAACCAGTGTTGCCAAAAAGATAATAGCTAAAAAATCACCCTTTAGTTTATTTAAAAAACATGGCTTATTAGGATCATATTTAATTCCAAAAAATTTGTACTGCTGTCTTGAGTATCAAGATGAGATGAGCATTTTGTACTTCCACAAAGTAGTTGTGATCAGAATAGTTTTATAAAACCGGATGGGTCTTCACAACAGGGTGTTTTATTTTCTAAAGCACTCTATGTATTCGTTGAAAATATCTGCCTTCGGTCTTGACTTCTGAAAGTCTTTTATTCTTTTTAAAAAAAACTGGTAATTTGAAGATTGTATGTTAAAAAAATATAACATGAAAATTCCTCTTAGATGACATAAGGAATATTTGAGTTTCGTCAGAAAGCACTTAAAACAAGTCAGTAAGGTACAACTTGTTGCCTTCAAAAATTCATCCATATCTATCGCCATCAATTCACCAGACTTATGCAAATGTCAAGTGTAAACATCAAAAATAAAAATAAAAAAAAGCAGTACTTTCACTCCAAAAGTCAGCTCCAAATCAAGCAGCATCTTCGCTGATTAGTCCAAAATTTTTAAAGCCTCTCTTTTTTTTCTGTGCTTATCAAAGATCCAAGGCTTGTTGTACACTCTGTCTGCACTTTTGATGGAGGACAACCCATCGAAAGTGCTGCTCTGATTTCTATAAAATTTAAATAATCACTTGGGATTAGAAGTTCGATTACAATCGCATGAAAGACGATTCGGACGAAAAAAAAAATAAAAAAAACTTGTTGTGCGAGGAGTGGCTGGAAGATAGTATCTAAGCTAAAATGTTCACCTTTCAATGTATTCATGTTTTTTTTTTTGTTTTTTTGTTTTTATACTTTGAAGTATCTGAAGTGATTTAACGCAAAGAAACACGTCTTCATTAAGAGCTGGTTGAGATAATTATTTGTGCGAATTTAATTGCATCGTGATAAGTAGATAATCTGTGTGTCATCACTAATTTAAGCCACATGAAGTGGTGTTTTTTTTTTTTATTTGTTCTTAATGGAGTTTAAGTGGAAATAATGCGAATTTATTTTTGATGTTGCTGTTTATTTTTTAACTACGATGTTTTTAACACCAGATACTTGTATGTCAACTTTGACAGCTGTCGGTTTTTACCAAAAACAATTCACTTCACGGGACAACAATCAACCTCGTGGCATTTTCAAGGATTAATGAAAATTAAAATTGACTCAAGGTAGATAGGACCTTAAATTAAACGAGCGATTTTTGAGTTAGTGTAAGAAAAGCTCTGGTAACAGTGGACCTAAAGTGTATCATTGTGCAGTTTTGTTTCTAGACGTCGACGAGCTTTGGAACGCTAATCCTTGTGACTATTTTTTGACGGAATATTTTCGGCGCAATTGTATCGGCAATCTTTTGATAAAACGCCTTATAACAACGACGACTGAGGCCGACGATATTGGCCATTTACGATTGCCTCTTCAGTGTATTTTAGTCAAACAATTGAAAATGTGCCCTTTTAAAGTGTAGCGAGTCTAGGACAAGATGGTTCAGCCGCACGTATAACTCGAGGGACAATTGGAAATATGCGTCTCCATTTTTCAGGAAGGCTCGTTTTCGTGATTTGCACTCGATTCGACCGTTCTAGAACTCTTTCTTTGGGTTGTTTAAGTTATGGGTCTAAAATAAAAATCTCACATTCTGGAAGATCTCAAAGGACAAAAGAGGTAGAATGTATCGCTGTTGTTGAAAATAGGGTAACTGATTGTCGACAGCAATTTGACAATGCTATAAATACCAACTGAATTAAGAGGAGAAGGCTCTCTTGAAAGCTAACACTGTTGGAATATCTTAACAGGGAATCGTGTCCGATTATAAGGTTGAATGTTTCGACATATGGTATTTATTGACCGACTCTCGTCTCTTTGAAAATCAGAAATGCTTTTTAAACCCTTTCGATCCTCCAAAGGGAACAAAAAGGACACTTAAAAAGTGTCAGAGGATCAAGGTTGCTGAGGAATGAATCCAAAAGAGAAATAAAAGAAAAGAAAGAGAAACAAAATACCAACAATTTGTCGCCATATTTCTTAGGGGCTTCGTGATGTGACTTCGCATTGTTTTTTCGCACTTATGGCGTGCGTTGGACCTTAAGTTTATTGTCAACTCCATTAGCTTGAGGTGGGTTCGTGAAAATTTGCAAGAAGCTACTTCCCGAATTTCAACTCATGCTACGAACGACTGGGCCACGAACATCCAGAAAAATGCGTGCGATGCAAAGGACTTGCGACTCTTGTGAATCAGAAAGTATGGAGCACTGGAATTATTTGTTGCACTGAGCTTTCTGCGAACTGCGACTGTCACAAATGATCACTGGCGCAACCCTCTTCAAAATAACTATTAAGAGAAGTAGAAATGCTCAAGTCCTGATTGTCATATTGCGTTTCGTACTCTTAAATCCACGTTTCCAGTAATTATGTGTTGGATTAATATTGGGTTTTTTTAAGTTCTTCAAAACATTTTGTTCCCCATTTTTTGCATGGAAATCAGTCTAACGGTACCAGATTTGAAGTCCAAATCTTTGACCAAAATGCTGGCAGTTCTCCGATGGCCAATATGCAGTTTCCGGTCCATATCTTTGATTTTTTTGTTTTTTTTTGGTCGGGTTATGATTTAAACGGGGTACCGTTGCGTTCGGCATCCTGGACGTACTTAGGAACACTTTCGAAGCATTTTTCAACCAACGATTTTGTTTTTTCGATAAAGTCTCGTTGCCTTAACGCTTCTCCAAGTGCTTGAGTCCATTTCTTAATCCGCAAAAAAGCGAAAACATAAACAGATGCAGAGGTCACGCTTTTCCGTCTGTTTTTTTTAAATTTTTTTAGGAAAAACAATCACACGTTGTGTTGAAATAAATCGGGATTTTTATGACTCGATAAGTCGTTTAGCGTGCAAAGTCAGCCAAAATGAGATGATTTTAGTTATCAGAGCATTTAATAAATAAAGTTCAGATCTCAATGTAAAAGTTAAAGTTCGCATATTATACAGTATACAATTTAATACAAAAAATACATTATGAAGATCGACAACCACTAACCTAGCAGAATTTGTCTCTCGAACTCTATGTGCCTTGGAGGAAGGTAAAGAAGTTGATGTTGTCGCCACCGATTTCAGTAAAGCCTTCGACAAAATATCGCACAAGATATTTCTGCTCATAGTTTTTTAGTAACTTTTATTGAATGGCTTAAGTATTACTTTGAAAACCGTCAATACTTTGTTATTTTCAGATCCTCCAAATCTAATCCATTTAGGGCCATCTCAGGTGTCGCTCAAGGGAGCCACTTTGGTCTTATTATTTTCATCCTAACTATTAATGATGTCGACCTTATTACGCCGTAGAAGCAAAATTACATTCGTCTGCCGCCGACGACCTCCTTCAAGATGATCTGAGCATGTTTTCAATTTGGTGCTAAAAAAAACTTTCTAGATCTCAACATCAGCAAATGCCAAGCCATCACCTACACATGTAAGCGACTTCCACAGCCCTCCAGGACCTACTTCATCTTTAATCAACCTTGGCTACGTTAAGCGATGGTCCAAAGAATTCCCATACCCCTAAGCCCTTTACTTTACTTTTGTTAGACCACTTCTAGAATATGCTTCCCAAGTCTGGTCCCCTTACTATGAAACCCACATCCGGCGAATCGAGACCGTTTTCTACGAAATGTGTTTGTCCGAATAATCTTGCTTGTGATTATTACTTGTCCAAAAATATTGTCGCTTTCTTAAATGGATTTCTCTTTTGTTTTATATATATATATATGTATATATATATTGATACATTGTAAAAAACCTTTCAAAATCACAAGAAATTACAGATTGACGTTAAGAAGTTACTAAGATATAGTTTATCGAAAAATCGAACTTCGAAAAACAGTTTACTTATCTTAAACCAACATTCGGTCAGGACGACATTTGTCGACTCCTTTAAAATATATTAATTGCCTAACGTCTTCCCTTTCGCTTGCAATTCCTGAATTGAAACAATTCAAGCGCAAAATGTCGCATCCATGTTTGAAAATAAAAACAGGAGAGTGTGCCAACGTCAAGAGTTTTCCAATGAAATTCGTGGTGCGACAGTTCTTTTGAGGGTCCAACGGATTTTAATTACAGAGGCAAATAGCCACTCGACTGAATCATGTCTCGATACTGCCCCTTTTATAGAGGACTTGTTTGACGAGCGGTATGGCATGTGGCATCATTCTATTATAATAACTGGTGTAGATTCCTCTGAAGTCTGTCTAAAAATAGTCTCATCGTTTCATCAACGAAAAGTGCGGTCCAATCACGTCTCCATCATACGGCCAGGTTTTTGTGGATGCAATGGAGTTGTCATGATAATGACAGATTGCAATAATTTTTTACTTGCACGCATTTTTTATCGCCCTCAGCACACCTTTAAATAATATTTTAGTATTTAAGACCTTTGAAATAAATAAATCGGCTCAGTTCATTTGGAACCAACAAAGTACTACGTTTTATATTAATTTTGACTTCCCCCCACCAGTGGTAAGGGGTCAACAATAAATACAACATCATAACATTTGGGTCTTTCGAGCCATCAAAAGCGTAACCAGGGCTTCAACACTGGTTTGGTACATTAAATTTACACATCTTGTGGTACATTCTAATGTACTAACGATATTCTAGAGCTTTACCAAGGCTAACATTGGTAGACTTTATATTAAAAAGTGTTTTTTTTTTTTTTTTTCTGTGAAAAAAGAGCGTTGCCAGGGCTAGGAACACTGGTAGTGTTGTGAAAACATTTATCGATGGAGGAATACGATGTCTTCATTATTGGTGCTAGGCAGAAGGCCTTAGCACAAGAGTTGGAAAGGGTTCAGACAAACTTTAGCGCATCTCGGATAGCGCATCTCGGAAAATGCAACGATACAAGGAAGACCGATTAGCAAAAATAGACGAAATTTGGAAAGAATTTGAACAAAATCTTGAGAAGATTCGGAGTGTTGAAAAGCCTGATATTCCATATATGCAGGCAAACACAATTGAAGTTGTTCGAAATCTATACAAAAAAATAAGAATGGACTTGATGAATATTGATCCACAAATTGAGGAAATTGAAGTCAACAAAGTGATTCCCAAGACTTCCGACGATGACACCCAACGGCTACGATTAAGAAAACTAGAGATAAAAGTTGCGGCTATAATAAGATCGATCGAATCGTTTGAACGAACATTTGAGAATTACTCGAAAGAAGTTCATGAGTATCAGCAACGGATTCTCCTAGATCAATGGAGAAACCTGACAGAACTACATGAAAAATTCCTTTCAAACGCAAAAGTCGAGAAACGATATGAAGATGTTCAAGAAGATGTCAACAACTGCCTGTTTCAAATGGCCTTCGTCGGAAGATAAAATTTCCCAGGAACCGTCTTCTAACACAGAAGTTCGGCTACCTCAATTAAAAATACCCATATTCAGAGGGAATTTCTTAGAGTGGCAATCATTTTGTGATATCTTCACAACAATAATTCATAACAAAGCGACACTTGGGATTACTAAGAAAATGGAGTATTTGAAAACGCATTTGGAGGGCGAGCCATTGCAGTTAATACAACATCTCACAATATCAAGTGAAAACTACGCGAGTGCTTGGGAATCATTGAATAAGCGTTTCGGGAGACGTAAGACATTGAAGACATTGACAATGCCAATATGTCAAAACTCAATCGGTAAAGTTTCAGCACTTCAAATGTGCTCCAAGGCGTGGAGCTCTTTTTGAACTGAGCAGTTATGGCTGCGATATTTTCGAAACTTTGACCGTTGCGTTGTCTCACTATGCTAGGAAAATTTGACAATGAATTGGTTCGCTCGAATTGATCCACTTAATGGAAATTCGGGATCTCATTTTTAATAACTTTGCTAGTTTTGTTGCCAGTTCGTGAACTATGCTTTGGCAAAAATGTGAACCTTGACCGACGTCTGGTTTGACAGATCGTTAAAAAAATGTCAAAGGCGCATGTTTATTAAAACACAAAATTGTTATGTAAATATGGAAAACCTCGGGCCAATATTTAAATCATTGAGTAAGTTTTTGGACGGTAGATCGTTTTACTTGAATTTAAGAATGTTGAGGTACTTTGTAAAATTGGTTAGGCAAATAAGGCTGCGACAGATTTTTTTTTAAGAAAAAGGATCAAAGTCAGTGTGGAGGATTAATAAATGACATGCTCTTAATTCCTAATCGAACTCAAGCCTCAGTAAACATACTTCAAAGCTATAGTCTCCGCTGATTACAAGCACTTTAAGCGTCGCCCCCGATGTGACAAATTTGTATGTTTTGATTCTACTTTTTTCTCGTGTTACATAAACGAGGAAAGGCACAGTTCAGGTACATATTCTCAATAGAGCGGCATTTCTGTAGAGCAACAGGTGAATAACCGCTCCATTCTGTGAACGACGAAGTGCCCACAGCCTCCACATACTTCCTTGATAAATTGGTATTTTGTAAAAAATGAAAAATAAAAAAAATCTCTTGATTTGCTGTAATTAGTTGAAATTATCACGACTTGCGGACTGTAGAACATAACATATACAACATCCCGACAAGCGTATCCATTGATTTTCCACCTAAAAGCCCATATCCAGATACATCATATATCGTTCGATGTTCCTTATGCCCAAATGCCCCACGCACTCGTGCAGAACACCAAATTAAAGTGCATTACAGGGGCAAATCAACACCAAAAACAACAACACAAACAGAGTCCACCAATAAAATGAAGAAACGAAGACGATCAGATCGAATCGGTGCCGGTGCCGGTGCGGTGGTGGTGTGTTCTTGAAAATAAATTACTATGCCGTCGAGTTATTTACAGCTGTGCGCGAAAGAGTTCGAGAAGACGACCGTGCGTCGCGTCGGTCTCGTCGTCATTTTCATATTCTTCATGGCAGCTTGGCCAACTGCAGTTCATTACCTGCAAACATACTCGTCGAGACTGTGAGAGGCTTTTATATATCCGTCCGTCCGTCCATCCATCCATCCATCCATCCATCCATCTATCCATCTCCATCCGTATCCAGTTGGCTATCCCCAGTCATCCGCATAATACGAGATAATCGCGCGCAAGTTCAAGAGAAAATGAAGCATCAAAGCCCGCAACACCAGCGAACTAAAGTCGAGAAGTTGCATTCGGAGCTGATCCACCTGTGCGCCAGCCACCGATCGACCGACAGACACCACATCTCACATCTCTTGGCGTAGGTCAGCGCTCCACCAAACGCGTATTCGTGCGCGCTGCGACTGCAGATATCTTACGTATACGTTTTGTGCAGGTTTTTTTTCTGCGCTCGGTAAGAAGTTCCTAAACCATTTTGCACGTAAGAACGCTACAAAAGTTCTCAAGTCTTCGACTTCGTGGATATCTTTGCATTGTTTTTTTTCTTCTGCTGAAGCAGACACTCCATCACACACATGACCAGTATCTATAGCCATACAGACATTTGCGGAATTAGTTTCAAGTGCTACCCATCCAAGAGCTGAGCCTCGCATCACATCACATGGGGGTAATATATGATATAAACGTTCCAACGTCGACTATGATTTCCCATTATTCTCATAACTTGAATTCATAATCCGCACATGGAGGACCGCCGTGCGGCTGGGCTCTGCGCCAGCCGGTCACACAACCACTGAAGAACTGAGAGACATGCGAATAACCAGAATCAACGTCCTCACATTTTTTATATGCTTTAATGCACTCAACGAAGACGACGGCGGCGATTCTTGGTGGACCAGAAGCTTGAGTGCAGCACCGAGCTCCCGAAAAGAAGGAGCAGCAAACGACAAAAAAAAAAAAATTGAAACAAAACCAAGCAAGACATCAGATCTACTTGGCTTGGACTCAATCCGAATAAGGAGAGGCGACGATGCTTCCCAATTGATATGGAAATATCTGGCGCGCACACATTTCGAATGCAGCATTGCGGCGGCGCGGCGCAACGCGGCCTGTGAAATTACAATTTAATTGTCGATTTGTATCTTCAATTTGCTTTGAATTGCGCGCCACCAAGATGTAAACATCTCATTTCTTCGATCATAGTGATCGATTTGGTTATCGATATCGTACGCGACTACACTATGGCTATCGATCGAGCTCGGGAATCTTATAAATTCGACAGGCTTAGGTCTTTTCTTGGCCTACGCACCGCCATCGACTGGTGATGATCGAGAATTAAAATTGTCTGTTTTTGTTTATCCCAAACACAAAAAAAAAAACTAGCTTTCTCTGGACAATGGATCTTCGCTGGGTTTTTTTTCTTCCTTTGTTTAGGACGGTGAGGAGGGCTCACGAGAAACACACTTGGCCATCATCATCAGTAACGCCACAGGAATCCACAAAATCTAGTTTGCTTCGAATTTGGAATCTTGGTTGGTGGTGGATTCGGATTTGAGCCGGGATTCAACTGTGTGTGAAACCATTGGATACGATAACAAATCGCTTAATTTCGAGATTTGTTTGGGGGGATTCGTTCGAAATCAGATTGGATCGATCAGAGGAATGTTTTGATGAGTCATTTTCTTAATATGATCTGTGTACGACTTATTTCTTTTTTTAATGCGGGCTTGGGTACGTATCCCAACAGTGTGAAGGTAAGCGAATGTGTTTTTATGTTGTTATGATGAAAACGCAGAAGCGAATCAGATTGAATTTTTATCTTGCGCAATACGGATGCAACACCGATGGGCATATGCGGTCACAAAATAATGGTGAAGAGCATTTGTTAAGTGAAAGAGATTCAAAACGATTAAAACATTGATTGGAGTACAGATTGGATTGGAGAAATTTCTTTGGCAATAACTCAAATGGCCCATCCATTATGTGATACAATTTAAGGGACTGTTTTGAAAATGAATGATTTTGGGAAACTGTTGCCGGCTTTAAAGTTCGATTTATCATACATACAGTGTTGTGCAAACAAAATAAGAACAAAGGAGTTGGTGAATTGGCTTTTTTTTTTAATTATTTGCTCGCTCCTCAAGAGGATATTAAGACTCTTATAATGCGTGTTGCACAGAGCGAGCGGAAGAATTAGAAGAAGAATGAAAGATAATGTAGTGGCTTAAGAAGCTCAGATGTATTTGGTTTCAACTCACTTCCGTGGGTGGAGCCCGAAACGGGACGGAGGATTTTGATATCGACCTATTGGCTTTAACCCAATTCGCAGGATTATATTCGACATTAGTTATGATCTTTAAACTTTGAATGTTTGGAAGATTTAGGTTAAACACCCCGCTATCAGTGTAATGCCGTCACAGCAGAGCCGTCTACACACAATCTACACAAACCGCTATTTTGAAAACGCGAATTAAGAACTAAGCCGATACAACAACCACTACAACACGAAGTTAGGAACTAAGCCGATACAACAACCACTACAACAACCCCACCCATTAGTCAGACTACTATCGCTGGTCGACCAACCCAGTGATAGTGCCATTAACTTGATCTCAATGACAAATGGTGACTGGACCAGATTCGAAAAACAGGACCACTACTCTAGGAATCGAACCTGGGAACTATCAATTGAATCAATTGAAAGGCAGGCGCTCTACCAGCTTTGCGGCCCAGTATCTTTTGAATCAAAAACAGCACTTGAGTAGTGTAATTCTACGAATCATAAAAAATTAAAAGTTACGTAAAGCAGGAGGCTTTGATTCCATCTGAAACTTATTTATAAAAGAATTACCCAGAATAGCGACGAAATAATTAACTTGCATCATAAACGCTTGTTTAAAGAACACATATAGTAAATACATAAAAATGAATTGTAAAAAACAGAAAACAAAAATACTCTGATTTTGATTGTGCACAATAATAAGAACACTATTAAAAAAAATTTAAATATTCTATTAAAAAAATAAAAATCAATAGAATTCGATGAAGGAAAATAAGACTATCAATATTTCAAAGCTGCTTCCTTTATTTTTCAACACAGCCGTGCATCTACGGTGCATAGAGTAAACGAGCTTTTGGCAAAGTTTGCTTGAGATGTTATACCAAATCGTTTGGACATTTTGCCACAGCTTAAACCAGTTTCTTGGTTTTGTGGTCTTACTTTATTCTATCTTAACAAATTCCCATAAATTTTCATTCGAATTAAGGTCTGAGGACTGTGCTTTGGCCGTTTGTTTCGGATCATTGTCCTGTTGAAACAGCCACAGCGTACGTCAGCGTAGGGATACAAAACTGTTTCTAAGATCTCAATGTATTTTTCCTTGATTTAGTCTCTTTTTTTATACGGACGGTTTTTAAGAATTTGACCCAAACAAGTTGATTTTAGTTTCGTATGACCAAAGTATGTTGCGCCACTTCTCCACTGTTTTGTGTTGATGGCTTTTGAGCGAAATTGATTCGATTCTGATATTCTTTTTCGATAAGAGAGTTTTCAGTTTTTTTAAGGCATTTACCACCATTCCCAATGAGCAAGAAACAATTTTGGTGGTTTCTGTCATTGACTTCCCTGTCTTTTTAAGGCTTTGAATTATTTCAAAGGCGTTCTACAGTGCAATGATTGTTACGACCTATCCTTCTCTCGAATAATCATTTCTTCTATTGTAAATTGATCTCCAATACCTGAACATACGATACATATCAATAAAAAAACTTAAAATGAA
Organism: Orthonevra nobilis; assembly: GCA_963555765.1. Classification (NCBI taxonomy): domain Eukaryota; kingdom Metazoa; phylum Arthropoda; class Insecta; order Diptera; family Syrphidae; genus Orthonevra; species Orthonevra nobilis. The sequence goes on from OY743225.1 coordinate 7,393,640, forward strand.
TGCCTTTGCAAATATAAATGACCTGAGATTGTTACTGTTCTCATTATTTTGCACAACACTGTATCTCCGTAAAGAGAATAACCCTAAAGTTAAGCGAAGCTTTGGGAACGGTGAAAAAAATACGATTTAATCGATCATGCATTGATCATACTCCTGAACGTTGTTGTACCTACGTGTTAATGTCGGTTATGAATAGGATGAATAGAAGTGGGCCAAATATGGATTCCTGTGGTACATCCGACAATACAGACATTTTGTTGAATTTTGAAAGAATTTAAATTCCCTGAGAATACACTTGTTATTGGTGCTTTGAATTCCGAAACTGAATCATCGAAGGGGAATCTTGTATTAAATTGTTTTTTTTTTAAAAAACGACATCTTTTCGTTTTGAATCGCGGCACAGTTATGCAACAATGCTTATTTCTGAACTAGCTTAACGCTTTTGTTGGTTCAAAGTCAGGGTGCATAGAATTCGTACCTTGAACTTTATTTTTTATCGAGAGAATGTATTCAACAACCGATGTTCCCTAAATTTGTTTTAGATTCAATGACGTTCTCAAGGCAATTCGTGGTCGGTGATTTTATAGGAGTAGAGCCTTGCCAAACATCTGAAAACACAATAGTTTGAGTGCCATTGATTGGTGGTCTGAGGTAGTACTTAAAAAGGGTCATCCGAAGCTACTGTACATCCTCCAAGAGATACTTTGCAAAAAGCTTTTTTATTTTGGATTCAGTTGTAGAGTGGTATGACTTGTCAATAACTACCTTCAGAACCTTTCCTTTTTTTTTTTTTATTTAGTTTGGCTTTGGTAATAATGTGATCAACATGGCTCTTCAAAGAGAAAGTAGAATCCAATATGACTCCTAAAGTGTTAATTATTTTCACTGGGTTGAGCGATTGATGATTAATAACATAATCAAATTCAAAACATAGCTTCTTCAAAGGTATATTGCAATACATTTCTTAATGTTAAGATTCAAACGGTTAGAAGTACACCATTCAGAAATTTGGTTCAAACCAAGACACAATCTTGAACCGAGTTTACTTTTAGAAAAAGTTTGAGATCATCCGCATAAAGTATACAATGACAATGCTTAATTACTTCAACGATATCGTTTTTAAGAAAAATAAAAAGAAATGGCCCAATATGTGTGCCTTGGGCGACCCCAGAAACGCAATTAATTGGTCTTGAGTTTTGTCAATCAAAAAGGAGGAAATCCATTTAAGGGTGATTAAATGAAAACCAAAACTTTCAAGTTTCTTCAGAAGAATTCTGTGATTAACAGAATCAAAGGCTTTGCAAAATACAGCATAAATTACATCAACTTGATATTTACAAGACAAATCCGTGTTGTGCCTGAGTTATGTACTTTTTTGTTAGGAACTCGCGTCGGGTTTTTACCAAAACCTTCGAATCGCCGATTGTTTAGAAATCCCTCTATAGTTCTCAACATTATTTTTTGATCCTGACTTGAAAATGGGAACCAAAAAGGAAGACTTGCATTCATGAAGAAACGAGCCTTCTGCGAGGGAGCGGTTAAATTAAAACTGCAACGGAATATAAGGCGAGTTGCAGCAGTTCTTTAGGATTATGGATGGAATTCCATCAGGACCACTGTTTGGATTTGGCTTTGAAGACTGTAGCCCCGAAAAAACTTCTTGAGATGTGAGTTGTATTAAGATAATATCGGCTTTATGGTTAGCATGATAAGATTGATCACCATCAAGATTAGAGTCCGAGTAGACGGATTCGAAGAACTTGACAAAGAATTCAAGAGTAGAGTTAGTATCAGAGGACTCCATATTTTTGAAAGGCATTTTATTTGGAATTCACACAGAGTTTCTTTTAGAATTAATATAGAACCAGAAAGATTTACTGTCCGACTTTATATTGGATTCGAGCTTCATGATATAACCCCTATGCAGGAATTTATTTAGGACGCAGAAATCTTTCCGCAGATGGCGAAAGTAAGAGTATTACTCTTTTGTTGTTTTTTAAATTTTTTTTTTTTAAATAAGAAAGATGCTTGTTACACGAAGAAGGCTTAGATAATTTTTCAATAGATCTTAAAGGAATTAACTTCGAGAAGCCATCGATTAATATTTCAGTGAAGTGATTGTACATTGGTTCTAAATTAAGAGTTTTAAAAGCACTATGCCAATTAATAAAATCAAAGAGTCTATTAAGTTCAAAGAAATTAACTTTAAAAAATTGTTGAATAAAACATTTTGATTTTGAAAACTACCAAAATTTACGATATACGTTTAGAGCTCGATCTCAGTAAGTAATTCGGAATTGATTTAACAAAAAAAATAGCAAGGCGTACGAATACAAGAACTAAGATTCTATTTTAGTCATTCAATAATGAGTTAACTTGATTCAAATTTAAAGAGTGAATGTAATCAATAAACTCAAATTCAACATTATGTGCCATGATGCAAGGAATTAATATTTGATCTAATTCAGGCCAAGTCCATTCAATGGAAAGAAAATTTGAATCACCAAGAACACATAGGTTTTCAGATACCGAGGGGATGGGTGTAATAAAATCAATATTTGCGATATGTTTTTCATAAATCTCCAGTCTACTAGCAGGTGTAACATAAAAAGCAAGAAAATAAAAGGATGGTTGACTATTGCAGTCGGAATGTATGGAGATGCAAAGTTGTTCGACATCCGAGGTCGGTTATTAGATTTCTTTGCATCTTAAATTTGAACGTACAGCAATATGTACTATATCCCTCCACCTCTTTCTTCTTATGACTGGCAACGATCGCGACGGTGAACGTTAAAATAACGACTATCGAAAAGCTCAGTTGATCCCATTCCACTATAAAGCCAAGTCTCGACAATAACAATAACATCATAATCATTGTTGCATGAGTTCGAATACAATTTAGCGACTTTCGTAAGCAAGCCAATAGCATTATGAAAGTAGACTCTTGATGGATGGAAGTGTAAGAGGAGAGTTCGTGATAGTTCTAAGAGGCAGAGATGGATTAACTATATTAATGGTTTGACGGAAGTTTTTCTTATGGAGTTTTTTGATGATCCAGGCCAGTTGGCAAACTCCTTAATGATCATATTATTTGGTCAAAAATCAGCATCAATAAGAAGCTTTCCAATACATAATGGAGCAAAAATTTTAAAAGATGAAGACATTCGTTCAGGCAAATTGTCAGCAGTTAAACATTGACATCTAATCATAAACATATAAGCCTCCTTAATAGGTATGCCTCAAGGATCAATATTGGGTACCATTCTAATCTGTGCCGTTTTCAACGACCTTCCTAATGCATGCACAAATGTTCCTTCGATGCCTTCCGAAAAACTGCGCATAAGGAACATTAATCTACTTCTAGTTTTGAAATCAAACAGACTGACGGCTAGAATGACGGGTTTTTGCATTCCAGCGAGCCTTCGGGAAGATGTGGATTTACAAGTACATACTTTAAAAATTTATTCTCTAGATTGGGTAGTAAAACACACATTCAGCTTGGAACTAGAAGTTTTTTTTTATTTTTTTTTTAAACGAACACGAGCGTACAAGGGGTTATGACTACCCTTAAAATGTAAGTACATAACGCGAGTGGAAGGGATCAGGGAGAAAATAGGAATAAGTACTGATGAAACTTGGTTTTTGAATTCCTGCAGATTGTAATGAGTGAGAAATACCGAGCGTGGTAGAACGTTCCACATTCGTGTTGTGCGGCTAATAAACCAGTCCCTATACTTGACTGTACGACCGAAGTTGGGCGTGAGGGTGAACTGAAGAGCATTCCTGGCGAGACGGGTGTTTCGGTAAAAGTGATAAGGTGGTGGAATACAGCTGGCTAATTCGCTAGAGCCCTGCTTGTGTTAGAAGCGATAAAATATGGTTAGAAAGGAGACGTTACGACGGTGGTGAAGAGTGTCAATTTACTTTGTAACATTCTATCTATCAAGTTCAAGATAGTTTTTGGGGCGCCTGCCCATAAATGGGAGTTGAATTCCAGTTTGGGGCGAGTTCATGGCAGCCAGTTTTTCGGCTTCAGCAATGCTGTGTAACCTGTGCCATGAGTTCGGTTTTATTTCCTATGAAGCAGAAACGTCGCACCTCTAGATTATGGTATTCACTGGGAAGGTGTTGGAAGAGATCCTTGAAAAATCCCGGCGCCATTTACGCCGGAGGTGGCATCGGGCTTCATTTTTTCGAGGACATTTGCTAATGCGGCTACTGGGACTGGTGAACGATACGGACCAAATTGATGAATTTGAGCTGGACGACATTCCAATAAAACTGTCCAATTACGATACTTGACAACGTTCCGTTTTGGCTCAAAGCTCTTAAAGCAAATATTCAGAAAAGGTGAACGAACTTGTCGCTCGAAGCCCAAGTCAAATTTATTGCAAATATAGTAAGGCGAGCCCAAATGAATGACAACAATGACAGGGACTACTTGACAGATATCGGCTTCAAAGAAAAAAGCCTCAAGCTCCAAATTAATTTAGGAAAGAACAATCTTTGAAATTTTTTCGTTCCATTTTGAATATCGCACACAACAATATCGAGTGAGTGTTTTTTGGTCACCCTCAATAGGTTCCGGACATCATATTTATCATTTTCTAACGAGCTTCATGAGATTCATAAATTTATAGAAAAAAACCAAAGATTTATTTCCAAGAAACTCGCCAATTTTATGAGACAAATAACTCACAACAAAAAACACAAGATAGCTAATCATCCGCTCAATTTGGCACGCATGCGAGTTCCGACCGAGTTTCAACCAATTTTTTTTTTTTTTGTTTCACTCCAGAACATCGCCCGGAACACCCTCGTTATACAAAATATCAAAATTTTTCTCACGTAGTTTCTTTGCAACTATCTAACCCGAAACCGCCTCTAAACGGTTTCTGATTTGCATAATTCCTACCTCCACCCACGGTCTTGATACGAGTATGCGTCGCCGGTTAACGAAATCCCATCAACCAATTACACTACAGCAAAAAAAAAAAAAAGGACTTCAACATCTCCGATATGGATCAGCCTCGTCTCACAGCATTTGCATATAAAGCACCTGAAAAAGAAACACGAGTATCTCGTACTTTCCATTTTTCCTGACCTAGCCCCAAAGTCTTGTTAAGACAATACAAATGTGGGCCCTATAAAGCCATCATCCTACGCAACGATTGTTCCACCGAAAGATGATGAATTCCAATCGAGATCTTTTGCGGATGATAAAGATCATGCGATACAAGCCAAGGGAGACACCAAAGGAGATTTCCAGCCAGCTAAGGACGACGCAAGTGCACACAAATTGAGTGACTAGTGAGCTAGATGTTGTTTTGTTTTTTGTTGTTGTTTGATTCATCGTTGTATTTCGATGACACTCAACAGCAGGTACTTCACGACAAAGGCCAACAGAAATCATAAAAAAAACGAAGATGATGATTGGCATCCGGTGGACACATTTTATTCTTGATTTCTCGCTCCGACTCTTGTGGAGGATTGTGTCATTGTTTTCATGAAACTGGCGGCGTTGTTTCGAATCGTTTTCTGTTGCCACGATTTCGTAGATTTGTCGTTTTGTTGTGTAGTCTACTTTTTTCTAAGAACAAAAAAATAAGCCTTGCAAATATTTAATATTCATGACCAAGAAACCAGAAAACAAACAGAGCGAAGTTGAGGTTCCTGGTGCAAAGCTGGTAGATTCGAAGACGTCTGGAATAAGGACAGCAAGAGTCTTCTTGGCATTATTATTTTCCTCATACTCTAGTGTGTTACATCAGTGTTGTCCAACTGGTGTTCGGCGTAGACTGTCGTACATGACTGTGGGCTTTTGTTTTCGTTGCGAAGCCAGCAGCAGCAGTATTAGCCGCGTTTAGCGAATAAGTCACGATTAGCCGTTTTCAATGAAACATAAAAGTATCTGTGGTAATAAATAATACATTTTTGTTTGTGGTGCCCAATCTATAGATAGATACTCGTACATAACTCGAGCAGGAACGAGTATGTGGATCGAGGCATGCAAATTGAATTGGCAGTGCAAGAGTAATTCCTGTAAATCCATCGAAATGCGCACAGCGCAGGTGAATGCCGAGAGTACAACAATCGTTGGGTAGGTACATAAACCTTGGGTTTCCTAGAGATGTGAATCCTTGGGGAATACTCGGTGCGGTATGTGTCTTTATCGGAATGGGTTCATCGTCTGTGCGCTGGTGCACGAAAGTCTTGCAGATACTTTCACAGTCCCACAAGACTGACTTGCTGGCTTGTTGGAATTGGAGAAAACCTTTGACACTTATCGTTTTTGATTGGTTCTGCCTGAGTTCTGGTTGTGATTTTGAACACGTTTCGGTATATGGGAGCATTAAGTCCCGTCCCAAGTGAGTGAGAAATTTTATTTATTGCCGTCGTTTGATGGTGCTTGGACTTTGTGCGCGCGCATCGCTGAGATGGTCGTCTTCTGGTCGATATGGATTCGATTTTATTGTCATTGAATTTTGATACTCGACAGAGGAGTTGTTTTCGTCTTTTTCTGATAGAGAACCGTTGAAAGGAAGCAGCATAAAATGAGTGTTAATTATATTCAACGAACAAACGTAACCGTATACCTTTGGAAATATGAATGGGGCACGATTTTTGAGGTCAAATTATTGTGTGGCTTGCTTGGGATTGTGATTTTTCGCTTAGCTCAGTCGGATGGGATGGTTATATGCTAATTTAGTAATGGATACCTATATATATTTTTTTTTCCTTTCAAATGTATTAATCTTTGTTGAGCGGAGGCGATGGTGGTGGCCTGGCGCCGGTATTCCTCGAATGATAAATCGTTGAAGGCGATAAATTTGAGTGAGGTTTAGGGTATGGTGTCCCTGTACAAATTTGATTTTGTAAGACGCAAATGCAGATGAGAATGCGTAACAGGTTCAAATAATACAAATGAGGTTTTAAATTGATTGCTGCCGATTTGTTAAACTTTTACATAAAGTATGTCGCTTTTCTTTTGAAGACAACAGATTTATCATGAGTCGCATTTAGTTAACCACACCTGTACGTTATAAAGTAAAAGTTATTCGAATCGAGGCACTCCAGTTTATCCCCTGGGGGTATTTACTTTCTCTGGATAAAAGGCTTGTATTCTTATCAAGGAATGCAGTCGAAGTTGATTTAAGTTTTTCCCATCGTTAACATTACGTAAGGGTGGGTGTGCAAGAGAAGTGTTGGAAAAACTACTTTTACTTGAATATGTTTAAAGTTCTAAGGTCAATGATTGAATGCCGCTTCTGTATGCAGCAGTGTTAATGAAGACCGTGATTTGTCTTCTCCGTGGGATAATATAACGCCAATAAGTGGAAGGTTTTATTTGGTCTAAGACCTAACAAAATAATACAAACCGAAAAATCTGCCCAAGCTTCAAATTTTTGTTGAGTCGGCCTAGGAAAATCTGAAGGAAGAATTGAAAGACTGTTTTTAGCAACGGAGCAATATAAAAGCTGCCAATACACCCGGTGCTCCGGTGTAATCAATGGACGGATTTTTTTCAAAGATAATCGCGAAAACAACATGACAACACGTTTATCGATGAACAAATTTAAAAATTAGTTCGGCCAGCAATTTGTGCCAAGTTTCGGACCGGTGAACTGATCCAACATTATGTTGTCAATGTTATGCCTTCACAGCAGAACCACCTACTCATAATCTTTACAAACTACCATTTTAAAAACACGAATTAAAAATTCCAGCAGCCAATACACCAACCACTACAACATCAGTCGAAAAACTGCCGATGTTCGACCAATCTAGTGATAGTGCCATTAATTTGAGCACAAAGGCAAGTGGTGACTAGACCAGATTAGAAAAACTAGATTGCTTTGGGATTCGATAAAAGCAATTTATTTGATAGCAGAGTTTAAACGAGGCCGTACCAAGACGACCAGGTAAGTTGACCACCCAAGAAATGGAGTCTGCGACTGATCGAACTTAAGAGGCTATGCGGGGAAATATGAGAGTAAATATTCGAATTATTCAAGTACTTTTTGGACTATTCTCATACTCGTACACTAGTCATTTCATTTCATTTTGTTCGTAAAACTCCAAAGAAAGCCTTGAAATTCAATCCTTCAGGAGTCAATTGGTGCAAGGATTCAACAAACCTTGGTTTAATTCAATCCTTCGCTCCAGACGATTTGTATGGCACCAAAAACTAGATAGCCCACTTAAAGGTAGCCATCCGTTCTTCCCTTGCAGGGCTATAGCTCAAAAATTGTGAGAAGCAATGACACAGAGAATTTGTACCTCAGGAGCCAATTCTGGGACCAATTCTGTTTTGTATTTTAGAATTGATCAGTCATCAGTATGTTTATATGTGCAAAGTTATATCTAACCTTTCCGATGAATGACTACTTGTGGACAAAAAAGTGACTTAATCCTCAGCTGCACTGTCTTTACAACTTGGCAAGGCTCGTGCATATCTCTTCTTATTCATAAAACTTATTTGGGCTTATCTTTGCAGATAGTCTCAAGCTCGAGGTTCCACATTTTCCCTTTTACCTCTTTGCCTAGGTTATATAGTCAGTTAAGACTGAATAGGACGTGAAAGAACTTTCTTCATGTATTGATTCTTGTTCGCAAACTTTTGGAATGCAGTGTATCTTTAAAGCCACACATGATCAACAATCTCACAGCTTCGATCGGCGAGTGGATCAACCGAGGGTGTCGGTGATGTCATAGCCACAAATGCTCAATCAAACAAACAAATGACTGGCATACTTGCATGCTCAAGCGTCGACAACCAACAAGTAGCATTTTCCCACGGTGGCGCGGCAATTCCACGGGCAGTGTCGTACACTTTGTACGATTTTATTAGTGGACACTACGCAATAGATTAAAGTGAAAGGTACCGATTCTCAGCCACACCCACGACCTGGCATGCATTGCAAAACTAAAAAACCCTACCGCGAATGCCCAGAACTGGAGGAAGGTTGTTTGGCTCCTGGTACGAGGTGACTTTTTCTTTCGATTTCTGATTGTTGAGATAAATTCAAATTTCATCGATGATGTCCGATGATGGCGATCACTGTGTGTGTGTGTGTGTGCGATCGAACGGGAACAACAAACAAAGAGCTAATCACAAAAGCCACAGCAGCAACAACAGTCAAACAGCCAAAGGGGCAACAACAACAAGAGGAACGACAACAAACACTCTATCGATGGGAATTTGTATCCATGAGATACAAATTAAACATGAATTCCGATCATCATCATCATCATCATCATCATCATCAGCGGCATTGGTCGGAGACTGCTGTTTGTCAGCAACAGCAGCAGCAGCAGCAAAAAAGGCCTCAAAGGCAAATTTGAACCGATGACCGTTCACAATGTTATTGAATACACACTTCAAGAGGGCATCGCAGCCTCAGCGTCCAATTCCCTGCATCGCATCCGTCCCGCTATTAAGTCAGCGCGCACACATTCTGCTCTCATACTACTCGTACAATTGTATAGTTGATGTTTTCTCAAAAGCTCTAGAGGAAGAGTCTTTCGGTATAGTGGAGGATGACTTGATGAAATCTCATCCAATTCAACGCTGTGTGTGAGCCCGCGCAGTGAAGCACAGCCACAACACCAACACACACCGCAACACCACTTGACGGTGCTCCTTAAAAACATTGTTAAGTGCTACTCGAGGATGTTTGTAGAAATCTGTCTTCTCAACCAACCCAGGTTGCGGTCTAACCTGCCTGTGCTCAGCTCTTGTGATTTTTATGTCCAATCCATAGTTCGGGTTATTATCACATCAACATCTCCAAAACATCTCAGTTAAAGTAGCAAAAATTCAGCTCGGGGTGCTCCTTGAGCAGAGCATCCCATTGTCGTGGCCCATGTAAGTTTTGTTAAAAACCCTCGAATTTAGAGCAGTCTTATTTGGTTTGCTGATGCTGCTGATGCTGCCGCTGTTGCTCATGCTGTTGTAGCCTTTGTAGTGTTTAGCGGCAGCGGCGCGTTGTGTGTTTCTGAATTTGGAATTTCTTGATTGGAAATTCGTGTGTCATAATTAAAAAGACCGCGCGAGGAGAACATGTGAAGTATGTTTCGAACGGGTACGGGAAGTACTCTGCCCTGGAGTATACGAGTGTTTAATAGTTTAATGGATCGTCTTACGCATTCCGTTCCTTTTTGGAGTTTTTTTTTTGCTTCTTTTCCTATTTTTTTGTATGTGATGCGTCATGCCGATCGTTGATCGTCGATCACTGATCACCGATCGCTGATCTCTGATCTCTAATCACCTTTCACTATTGTATTTGGCTGGATTCCATTTTTCATTTAACATTATTTTTTTCATTGTCTAAAAAATTTTAATTAAAATAATGGCGACGACAGGAGGGATGCCCACAAGACGCATACGAAAAAAAAAAAACACAACCTTATTAGGTCAAATAGGTTAATCCAAAAAGTTGGATGGATGGATGCGTCTTCATTTTGTTGTTTCAAGTCTGGTTGTAGCCTTGTTTCCAACATGTGCCTAAGAGGCGAATATGTAATCAAATTTTTTGTACCCCCTGCTGATAGCGTGGATAGCGCGATTCCAAATTCGGCGATTTCAGATGCCGCCATGCCGCCAATTGATGGGAAATAGTTTAGAAACATTGATGGACATCTATGGCGAGAAAGACATCGAGCGAGGGAGAGTTGAAAAATAAATTTTCGGGGACCTTTCACTTTTGAAGAGCCAAGCCGTTAAAATTTTAATGAATTTTTGTTTTTTTTTTGTTTTAAATTTATTTGTAAAGTAGCACTGGGGGCTTGAGGTGCTTTTTAGGAGACTACTTCAGTTTTTTGTTTTGGAATGTGTATGTACTTTGACAAATGGTTTTGTGGAGGCCTGTCGCTACCCAGCGGTGGCATGACGTTTAAAACATACTAAATATAACCGCAGGTAATTTGTGTCGATCGGTCGATCGATGCTATCGGATGAAGAGGAAGTTTGGAAAGGAAATCGTTTATTTTTATGTAACCAAGTGTCTTCATTTTGTAAGTCCGAGTGGCGGTTTGTACACCTGTACCTACTCAAGATGGAAAGGTTTGCAAAAGTTTTGCCAAGGATAACTTGAGAGATGAAGAAATTTGACAATTCACACGCAGTCGCTGATGTGATGGGAAATTTTTGACCTCATTTGTTAAGTGCAAGAGGTGTCACACATTTAAGTCGGGTCGTCGCTGAGAGGGATTAAGATATTAAAATTTGTCACGATCATCCCTAAAGGCTGTTGTCGTGTCGTGCTGTGAGTGAGGGAATGTGACAAGAACGGTGAAAGTCACTTGACAAATGAAGACTTTATCCATTGAAATTAAATGCGAGAGAAATTGTGATTGTTTTGAGTGATTCAATGCTTAAGATGACTTAGCCTTTCGCGCTTGTTCTGTTGAAGGATTTTTAAAGTAAGGCTAGTCGACTGGCATCTTCAAAAATATACTGTCTCAGTAACAAAGTGGACCATCCGTTAGTTTAATCGGTGGGACGAGAAGACATTCTTTCAACTTAATCGCACGAAATAAATTGCGAAGTCTGGAGCGGTGAATAAATGTAAACGCTACTTTTGGAATGCCAATGCTGGAGAACTTTCATTAGCATTAAAAATTTCAATGCTAATGATATCCATCAACTTAATTCTTTCATGCACAGTGCTTCTTTTAAGGATCAAGTAGAATTGAATTTCGGTTCAGAGCGTCAGCCAGTCTCCTCGAAAAGACTGAAACTAGATATGACAGAAAAATTTGCAGAAGGTTTCTTTGTGCTAGATCCATAAAAAATATCGCCATTGTGGCTGAAAATGTTGTCCTGTACACGTTCGTCTCAGGAATGTGTAGCAGTTAATGAGCCTGTATTCCGCCATGCTCACGGATCTTGAGCCTCCACAATACAGGGACATTATTCGGTTGAAATTCACCAAGACCCAGTCACATTTAAACTACTGTTGCACTGAAATTCTTACCCATACAAAGAGAGCCAAATTAAGCCTTAAAAAAAACGGTTGCCGAAACCGGTGATCGATACAAGCCGAGGACTCTGGACTTGGCAGAAGGAAGTCTTGGAAAAACTTACAAGCCAGGAATTAAAAATTGAAGGCACGAAAATAAGATCCGTAATAAGTTTCTAGCTCAAAAATCGGTCTTTTAGTTCAAAATTTCGCTAGCTGGTTGGAATATAAAAAGGCCTTGTAAGTAAAACTGCGAAGAAAAAGAGGAAGAATCAAAATTCTACTTCTGCATCCACCAGGACTGACCCAATTCAAAAATCGATAAAAAAATGAAGTTTGCAATATGATTTCAGAAAAATTTTCTACCGTGCAGTTTGGTTAGGTAAGGATGGATATGGTTATGCATGAGAACCTCATATGTAAGCTGGACAGATAAAATGCCCCTGCGTGTAAAAGGATGCGTCTGAGTGTCATTCAATCGCATTTACATATTTTAGATTTGACACCTATAGGCGTTTTTCTTTTTTAGTTCAGAGTAGAGCTCTGAATCGAGCGTGTTCAGGGTGCTCTGATTAGTTTTTGAAACACAATTGAACGCTAAGTTGCCTTTCGATTAGCAATATATGTTTTGATTCGACTTTTCAAGCGTACATAGTTTTATTTAATTTCCCCGATTAATTTAAGGATCATAATTTTATTCCATTAGATAAAAGATTCTTATTTATTTAAGTTATTTTTATATTTTTATAACCTTCCACGCCAAAATAACAAATCTCGTGCTGCATTTTAATTTTTGTTTGTTTTCCTTCCTGTCGCATAAAAAAATGACCGTGCTCAACATTTTGCTCCGAATTCACGCTCAATTAATTCTGAGCTCATAGAGTGCGCTCTGACGGAAAAAGAAAAACGAATTCAGAACTCTAATATACCTGAGCTAAAAAAAGAAAAGCGCATTTTTTTTTTTTTTGACAACTCAGGCTCTGCTCTGAACGAGAAAAGAAAAACGGCATATGTGGTTGCAATGCCTGCAGCCATCCTGCTTTCAAAGAAGACACTGTCTTTCGAGGCTGCTCTATTCTCATGATCAATATTTTATGAAGATTATCACTGGCAAAATAGCCAGTTAAAAAGTTATCGCCAAATGCTAGACCCTCTGTAATCAGATAAGCCGGTCCTCTTACTTACAGTGATTGATTTTATACCCCATAAGGGGTGTTGACTCTCGTCGATCGGAGCTTTGGTAATTCGGAATTTCGCGAGCTTATCAGCTGACCCAGCTGGTTTTGAACGTACGTATACACTTATGCAAAAAATTCAACAAATTTCAAACAAAAGGAACACAAGGAACTCCTCATCGAAGCAAACGACTCAACGAACCAAGTCGTTACTTTCTGCTTCCAAAACTGAACTAATCGAAGTTAAATGGAAGTTCGCGACTGTTTTATGCTGTTACATTGAAAGGATCTTAGCTTTTTTAGATTTTAGTTTTTTGATTAAATTAAAAGTTAATATAAAGCTAAAAAAATATTTTTTGGTAAACAAATTACGTAAATTAATACAGGCACAAAAATTGTCGTTGAAGAACTAATTTCCTAAGTTACACCAGAAAGCCAAAAAGAATAGATTCAATACCAATTTTTCTAAGGTTTGTAAAAGTGGCCTAGTAAAGAGATCATCCTTGATTTATGATTGATGAAGTATATTAAATAAAAGTTTAGATAAAATTTTATAAAAATTACGATAAACAATGGTGCTGATGTGAGGAAAAGATAGAAAGATGGAAAGAAAAGTAAAGTAAAGTTGCAATCACCAAAAGTCAAAAAGAAGATCATCAAAACCTCAAAACAATACAGATGACGGAGAGGAAGAATTTTTAAGTCTTAGGGCAGAGAGTGAGTATGTTTTTTCGAAGTTTGCAGCAAAGTTTGGTTGTATTTTATTCTTATAAGTGCCTCTCCAATAAGCAATACCATATTCTAGCTTCGAATGAAAAATAGCATGGAAGATAATTTTTAAAAATTGGTTTGGGTGCCAGTAGGCCTGCCCATACCTTCAACAAAAGAATGTGCTATTTTATAATTAAGATACATTTTTTTTTAAATTGTCCCGAAGGAATATTTTAGTTTTTGTACCTTTAAATCATTTAAAAAAAAAAAGATGTGTAACGTAAAAAGATCACATTTTTCTCACTTATGGCGCCTTCATCCGCTTTTGATAATAACCATGCTAGGTCATGCAGCAGGATGAGGATGATGATGGTCTTTAAGAGTGATACTTTATTTCTTCGAAATAGGACTTTACTCAATTGTTTTCTTAGCCCAAAGAAACAGTAATTAACAATATGTTTTCTTCATTTGATCTCAGTGCTAGTGTTATTAGCTATGTTTATAGCATATATCTGGGTTATTGGTCAAGTGAGCGTTATGTCCCTTTATGGATTTTGAGATGCAGAATCCTAGTACCAGCTACCACAATGCCTCGCCCCGCGGCAGAATCTATAAGCTGCAATCCGTTTTCAGAGGTGGTGTCGTGACTCATTATGGACAGACAGGCAGAATTAAGAAATAATATGTGGGTAAGTTTCAACATTTTGCGGGAACTTACTTATAGGTTCGAAGACAAGTTGCAAAAGCTCGGTCGCCAATCATAACTGGAACTCGATCGTATTTGGCATTGCAAACTTTCCCTTCCTCAGAAAACTTTTCATAAAGATTTATGCTGAGCTATCATTGAAACATCACCCACAAATTATTGTTTTTATAAGTGCTATTCTAGTAAAAAAAGTTTTGAAATGAGCAAAAGGGAAACTTGTGACCAGGCTTTGTTTTGTTTTTGGAAATTACTTCCATATTAATTTCATCAAATTTGTAAGATTGCTTTTCTTCGAAAGATATTTAACATTGCTAGGAATATTAAATTTTTATTATCTTTATGTCCTCTTAGAAAGGGTTCAAAAGTACATTGTTTCAGTCGAGAGATAGATCACATTAGGTCCAGTATTTTACAGATTTTGATAGCTGTTTCCAGGCTTATTTCGAGAGATTGTTCATCTTAATGTCATTCATGAAAAGAAACCAGTGGCAAAGAAACAAAATCTTTGGATGTTTTGATCATCCTAGCAATGCTTTTTTAAATAAGAGTAATGCAATTTTATGTATGTAGTTTTACTTTGTCCTTTTATCTATTTATAAAATCAATAACGTCATCTAAATTTTCCAAGCACTACCATGGGAACGTGGATCAAGAAACAGAGAAAGGGGCGCATCAAAATTTGAAAAGCACTCAACATAACACTGTTTTAAAGTAAGTCTTCATAACTTAATACTAACTTAACACTTATTAAATTTAGTTAATTGGCTAGCTGATGAAACTCTTGGAATTAATATTTGAAAAAAAAAATTATACGAATTTATCCAGAAACATATTTTTTTCTCTGAAAACGTATTTGTAAACTATAAATTTAATTGATTTGGAACTTTTTTTATTGAAAAACTAAATTGATTTAAATTGAAGAAATTGTCCCTTTTTTTGACAGTTTTTCTGTCATAAAATTTAAACCGTCCCGTCAAATTAAACCAAAAGCTTTACAGGTGATCTTTATGCACACACGCTTTGAATGAAATCATGTGGATTTGGCTTCGAGTTAGGCTGTACGAAAGAATTAGCACAAACGTACGTACGCACGTAATGTAAAAATTTTGAATTTCGAAAATCGGAAAGATTACAGGAACTTTACTGATGGGAAGTCAATAATTTATTGAACAGATGTTATTTAAATAGACAAAGATCCTACGTGTCGATGAAAATAGATCTTCAGAGTTTCTACATGATTCGTGAAGCTCAGTCTAGGGTCGAATGTAATTCCCGAGCATGTAAATTCTTTGACGTTTTTGATCAGAAAATATTTATCGCTCCAATTCAGGCTGTCATTAAAAGAAAGAGTCGAAGAACCAGACTGACAGTAGCAAAATAAAAGTTTGAATCTTTGCCTTTCTGGTCCATGATAGTAAATATTTATGTGATACTCGGGAACACAAAACAAACTAAAAAACACAACTAAAGTCTTGGAGTTTCTAACCAAATCTAAGGTCCCAATAAATGTCGGATAACAAGTCAACATGACACTCAGCCTACGTCACCTGTAAAAGCAGTTGGGACACATTTAAAGCCAAGAAAAAACGGCGCATTTATGTATAACAAAAAGAGTATTGGACCAAAGACAGAACCTTCAGGTACCCGTCACATCGTCAATCCTCACTCTTTGATGTCTATATTTTAGGTATGATTTTAACCATTCTAGCCACGAACTGCCAACCTTTCAAGTTTGCTTAGAAGAATATTGTGATCGACAATATCAGTAAACAAGCCAGCAGTAAATTTATTGCCATCCAGGTTTGACATAAGATTTCTACAAATCTGCAAGCGTTGCTTTACATTAAAAAATTGTTTAGCTGTTAGATAAAAGATAATAAGTAACCTGTTTCTTATACGAGCTTTCAAAAGACGAACTTTTTTAGCCTATACTGTGTTTAGTAAATTTCTGAAAATCCAAGGTTCAAGAATTAACTAAGGGATTCCATAGCGAGTTATCTTTATTTGCTTTGAAGAAACCTTCTGGATTTCTAAACATAATCCAGAGCTTTGAAATATGCAGCTTGACTATAAAAAGGACGAAATTCTTACATATCACCTGCTGGATCTAGATGCTGATGGAGTCTAAGTTTGTTTGTTGACACGCTCTTTCAATCGAATTGTCTGATTTCGTTTTAATTGCCAGATTCCCCATTTATAAGTCCCCGCTTTAGCTGATAAATAGCATCGACCTAACCTTGGGAGACAAATGAGTCTCATCCCTCTGCTTGACAAAAAAAAAGAGTGTAGGTAACCCCGACATCGAATTGTAATTAATCTGCGTTACTTCTCTACTGACCATGGCGAGAGACTCATAGCCTCCTCTCACTGGAAAGTATCTGATTAATGATATTTAATTGACCATGAAGCCCGACCGATGTCCCCATTCTCATCATCGTTCCCCGCGGAACGCCATTAGACGTTCGCCGTAACAAATTAGCACAATGTAGGCCATCCTAGCAATCCGCACTGAGCCTCTTCTCTCGAGATGGTAAATTAGTGAAAATCAAAAAAAAAAAATCTTATTTGGACTCCAAAAGCGAGGTCATCAAGTACTGATGGCAGATTATGACGATCGATCGCGACGGTGCTGTATGTATTATTTATTTTGCCAGAGGCTTTCTACTCCCATTGTAACGTGAAACCAAAAAAAAAAAACCACAACACCGAGAGCCAACAACATCATGTCCATGTGTAGCAACACTTTCGGTGATTTCTGTTTACACAAAATGCGATTAAGGATTAGTTGCGCTTGCGCACCACAGCTTGGAGATAGGGGATACCCTCGCCACCACCGCGCCTTCAATTAAAAACAACCTGTTGTAAGCCGTGTGGTATATCTTGTATCTGGCAGATACAACACGCCAGTACTCGTATCTCCGTCAACATGGCTCAAAATCTTTCTCTCTCTCTCTTAGCAGACACGAAAATCCACAAAAATAAAATTTAATAAACCCACAAAAAAGTAAAGTCGAGTAAAGAAAACAAACTTGTGTAAGCCGAATTAATTACGCCAGCATTTAAACCCATTTTATGGCGTGAGTTCGCGTATCCGCAGCGGCTTAGAAGCTGGCTGCCCAACTCTGCCATGGGTTTGGTTGAGTTTCCATTCTTCAAGTTTGATTTGAAGGTGCGCGCGAGAGCCATTGCTTGGCCAGTAGTGCCGTAAAACCGGACTAACGCTCAGGCAGTCGCTCTAAAACAGTTTCTTACTAGATTGCCTTATGAGGAAATGAGAGTGAGCCGTGCTGCTTCGAGATACATTTTCAGTGTTGTTTTTCCTTGGTGCTGGACATAATAATAATAACGAACGACGACGACGACGACGAAGAGTCGACGATGGTGGCGATGGAGCTGATGATGTTGATGGCTGGCTGGACAAGCAACCTGTAAGCCACGGAAGACTCTCGACTCGAATCGACGCGACGCGATGCGGACAGACAACCTGTTTCGTGGGAACATTGCCTTCATAATGGAACTTGTTAAATGAATGAAATGCTATTTCGTGTCGGAATAATCTTTAGGAAATGAAGTGAACCGAATGATAGAACTGTTGAAAAAAAGTGGAAAGCTCTACTCTAGCAAGCCGTGCTTAGGTTCAGTTTGGGGATTCGCTCGAATTCCTCGAAATTCAGAACTCATGCGAAACGATGTGCTCCCTTTCTAAGAAATCGCAGCAGTTACTTACTCTGCAGAGACTTCAACTCGAGGTGAAAATATACAAAATTAATGGTTCGTTGGGTGGAGGTGCCGTCCTCGTCCATCACACACACACAGATTGAGGCCATTTTTGCACAGACATTAAATGGCATTAGGTGCAAAGTTGATTCTCTGTTGTTTCTCTTTTGCTTACATACAAGTAGCTGGTTGGACGCGGACAGATTAGTTATGCGCGCTCATAAATCACATAGATCGGGTGCTGTTGCTCGTATTAAGGACGACATACAGTTATGAAGATAGTCTTACAAAAACAAAAAAAAAATTAAGCTGGACCTAACAACAGGGGACTATGGGTCAGTGGGTTTTATGACTAGTTCATTGTTGAAATTTTACGAGCCTTGGAGTGCTAATCAGAAGCTATTATCGTTTTGTCATGGTCCAGTTGTTTGGAAAATGCAATGCAAAGTTCTAGACCGCCAAAGCCAGACGAACATCTGGTGCGGCTGATGTACAAAACGGTGTTGAACATTCACGCTGAAAGATCGTGATTGAGGTTTATATACTTTTCATTGCTTATCATGGAACTCTTTGTCTGGAGTTACTTGAATAATGGGCGAATCTAATTTGGGGGAGAAATGGGGCTTTGATCAGAAATTCGGTACGTGTCGGTCAGGTGTTAGATGCTTCAGGTGTGAAATATTTCTTGCACTAAAGCTGGTCTCAACCAAACTGGTACTAAATGAGAATCATCTACGGCGAGCCACCTGTAAAAATGAACCGAACTCGATGTTTTTGTTTAGTTTATTGAGCTCAAACGTACTCAAGTCAATTGAATCCACAGAAATATCAGTAATGAAAGTGCAAGGAACAAGGACTGTTCGCATCTTATGAACCCGATGACGTTATATTCATTTCGAAATGAAATAGCAAATTGTTAAAGGAGGACCGTTTTTATGACTCTCAAAAAATTTTACAAAAATTTCGTTTAAAAAATTATTAGAAACACAGCATTATATTTTCGCGATACGAAACGGATCGATTCACGCTTATTTAACGTTGAGAAAAATATAATGAAGCTCATGATGGAAAGAGACATAGCGGAAGCGGTATCGAATTGACGAGCTCCATATCATTTGTCGAAACCTTCGAAATAAGGTCTTCAATGAAATCAGAGCAGCTAAGGCTAAGTTTTACGACCACAATCTTGACCCATCAGCCAGTAAGGAAAATCTTTGGAAGAACTTACGACGGATCGGTATAAGCAAGCAACAGCTAAAGCCACGAGACGACTGCCGTTTTCTTCTCTACTCCTTCTTGTAAGTCTCTGACTATTGAGTCCTTAGAATACACTAGCGACTCGAACAATTCTGGTACCCTACAATTCCGGAGATTGATCGATGAAGATGTTGTAGAGGCGCTGTTATCGATCAAGTCGAATATTCGTAAAATTGTCACTACCAATCATTCTCCCCGATTTTGACCACTTCCGTTTTCCCAGATGAATACAAAAAGACGAAAATCGTTCCACTACCTAAAAAAGCAAATTGCACTTTTTCGGTATACAGGCCAAGGTATTTGAAAAGGCAATTTTTGTACAAATAAGGAAACACCTCAATGATGAACATCTTATGTCATCCTTCCAATCAGCATTTCGGGCTAATCGCAGCTGCAAAACTGTCCTTTAATACGTTGTGGACGAAATAAGGCGACGTTTAGATAAGAGAGAACTTACGTTTTTGACATTGCTTGAATTTTCGAAAGCTTTCGATGCCGTTTATCATACAGTCCCATGTCGGAAACTCTTAAAGAATTTCAAATTCTCAAATCAGTCAGTCAGGCTCATTCACTCATATTTAACTGGAAGACAGCAATCGGTAGTAGTAGTAACGGACGTATGTCGAATTTTCTTGCAATGACTAGTGGTGTTCCGCAGGGTTCTATACTCGGGCCTATCTTGTTCTGCATATATAGTATGTGAATTAGCTGCCTTATTAAGTTAAGCACTGCTCCATTCATATGTATGCAGATGACGTCCAATTGTTCACAAGTTGCCCATTACACTGACCATTACATGACCTTAACAGCATAGTGATGTGGGCTAAGGCTCATAGTTTTAGCTTAGACCCCAGTAAATCAAAGACAATTGTCATTTATCGGAAATCTGTTGGATCTAAAAGTGTTTCCTACAATCAAACTTGGACAGTCTAGCATAGAGTATTTGAACTCCGCCAGAAATTTGGGAGTAATATTTAACCGCAGTCTTTTTTGGGATAACCACGTTAAAGTCACAATTGGAAAAGTTTATGGGCTTCTGCGAGTTCTATAGGCAACTTAGCCCATTACGCCTTTTAAAACAAAATTAATCCTTGCAAAAACTCTGCTGTTCTATGGCATCCAATTTTTTGTAATGTCGACTACAAAAGCGAAAGAAAGCTGAATGTGGCTTACAATAACATCGCTCGGTACATCTGCAATCGCAAAAAGCACGACCACATATCGTTTTTCTCGAAAAAAATGTACTTTAGAAAACATGATAAAATGCTTCTCTTTAACCTGCATCCGCGGCATCATTAAAACCCGTCAACCTGGTTACCTTTCCAATAAATTACATTTTTCTGTATCTCAAATAAATTTAACACTCATTCCACTAAGATTTGATTATTGGAGTTAATAAGCTTCTAATAAATTAAAATTGAAATTTTCAGAGTTATTTTCAAAGTGGATGGTCTTAACGAAGCAGTGGTAATTTCAAAAATAAAATGCATCAGGCATACGAAGGTTTTTGAAGAAAGTTCGAGTGGATATATTTTTGATTTTAAACCGAACAAATTTCCAGCTGATGCCGAAAGTGTGGATTCAACCCCGAGAATGCACCAAACGACTCAGTACTGGCCTGAGAAAATTTTAATAAGCACCTCTCTATGGACTCGAAATTTTCGACAAGAAAGTCATCTTTTAGGATGAACCGAATTTCTTACTCGTCGGCTTTGCAAACAAACCGAATTGACGTTTTTTGGAGCTTGCCACACTTAATCATGGAGAAACCAAGCCATCTTAAATGTGTGACTATGGTTTGGTAGATCCTCGATTATCCGCCACAATAACCAGGACTCGGTTACCAGAAAATTGAAAAATTACTAAAAATATGCCTAATGTACTCCGTCAGCTCTTATGGAAGCCTTATAAACTTGAAGAGACGTTGAGGCTTTTGTAGGATCATAAAGTGTTTGATAACCATGTTATTCAGGTCCGAGGCTAAATAATCCTCGAAAAATTTTTACGTAACATTTCTCGCCGTAATTCACTTCTTCCAAATTTCCTTCAATCTGCAATCTTCTCGAAGTAGAAATCCCAACATTGTTTTTTTTATAAAACGTTTGGCTGCACCAAAGAGGTCATGTAAGGTTTTAGGTGATACACAAAAATTTGTCTGTCTGAAGTTTGTGATGAGTTTGCATCAGGATGTAGAGCTCGTTATCCCGTTTTTTACGGGAGTCTCTTAGACTCCAAGTGTGATCTCACCGAAGGCACAAATTCATCAAAGAATTTTTCTAATTTTGAAAGTGTAACTGCTTTTGAGCAGGACATCGGATTTGAATGTTCTTACTTGATGACAACATCTGCTTGTTTGTACCCTCGCTAAACTCATCTTTGCCGTTTCCGTCTGAACAATCATAAACGCAGAGTTGACATCATGCTGCGCGATCTCCGATTGCCAAGAGAATTAAAAGATAGGGCCTCTGGTGCTGAAGCGGGACTTTTGCACTATTGTTCCAAATGTGATGTTGAAGAAATTGCATGACGTTGCATCAACTTGTCTTAAAAACTGTTTGACATCAAGTGGATCGGTGACGTCTTTGCCTAACTTAATGGACAAGCTTGAATTCTCCATCGTCATTCTGCTCAAAAGGACGAGCTTGGCAGGGATGCCAAATCTAGATATGACACGTGGATGCTGTCAAAGACAACCTTGAAATTGATGAAAAGGTGGTGGGTGCATGACGTTAATATTTTGTCTACATTACTTGTCAAAAGCTACACTGATATGGCCCTATCAGGTTGTTGACGAAATGCTTCAGACGTTCACATAATACGCAAGCAAAAATGTTATAGTTTCTTCAGGATTGGCCAAACAATCGGTACTGAGATTCAATCATCGGTCATGCTTTATTCTAACCATATGTTCCAGATAACTTGATACATACTCCTAACCAAGTCATCGCCGCCGCTTCGTCAATAAATCCGTCCGCTCAAAATTTTGCTTAAACACAAATACACATCGACAATCGCTAGAAACAGAAGCCATAAGATACTCCCAGCACTGAATATTTGTGAAAGATAACATTTTGCAATGGAGCACATTTGTCTTTCGACGGAGTCTTGGAAAGATGTTGTTCTCTTTGAAGAGTCCAAAGTAATGTTGTAATACTATGCAGGAACGGAGAAAAGCGCTCAAAGCTCGAAAACAAGAATGATGACCAGAGAAAACGGAGACAAATTCCATTTTAAATTTTACCGGGACAACGATTCAAAACATAAATCCTATTTAACATATGTAGAGAGCGGTTGCTTTAAAACTGGAACAACAAAATTGCACAAAGTCTCGACCAAAGCCCCATTGATTTGTGCGCTCATTTAAAAAAGAGAGTAGCAAAAAGAGGTCCAATATCGAAAAAAAACCCGGCCAAGTGCGAGTCGGACTCGCGCACCGAGGGTTCCGTAAAAACCTGTAGGTTAATAAGTAAAAGTTTACCCATCACGATAATCGAGTCATAGTTTTGGTCTTTTTAAAGACAAAGGTCTCTTTATCGTTTCAGTAATCCTTTACTTTATAATATAACTGAAATACCTAAACTAGCCTTGCAGCAGCCTTGCAAAATAAAATATTATAGCAACAATACAAGCATGCTGTCCGATAATATGTTTGACAATATTATAATAAAATGTGACAAACTGTTTGAAAAATTGTGTCCCCTCCCCATACAAAGAGATTAGTCGCGGTCATTTCGGTATCTACAATTATGTTTATAATCACAATTTAAATTAAGTAGTTTAGAGTTTTAAAATATGCGGTATAAATGGTTGTACCTTCGGTTTATTGCGTTGACTTAAAAGGTTTTTCAACAGGGACGCTACAAAAGTAGAGCGACAGCGACAGCAAACGACACCATATTTCTTGCCGCACTTTTGACATTTCTATTCAGTAAGGTTTGCTTTTTCATGGTGGAAAGATATATTAGCCAACAACGAGTCAAAATTATTAAAATTTACTACCGAAATTCGGAGTCAGTGGCCTTAACGTTAAGAGCGCTACGTCGAATTTATGGTCGTCATAATCGTCCAAGTAGATCAACAATTGGGCGTCTAGGGGAAAAATTTGAATCCACAGGCACAGTACAAAATGTTCCCGTGCCAGTGAGACGAAGAAGTGCCCGTAGCGTCGAGAATATTGCTGCCGCTGAGGCTTCAGTTGCAGAAAGCAACTCTCACACGTCGTTCTCAAGCGTTGGGCATCTTTGTGACGTCGTTGTGGCGAATTTTGCGAAAGATCTTGGCCTACATACTTACAAGATTAAATTGACGCAAGAACTGAAGCCACTTGACTACCAGAAGTGTCGTATGTTCGTGAATTGGGCTGAGCAACAACTTGAAAATGATTCGGATTTTCATCGAAAAGTCATCTTCAGCAATGAGGCTCATTTCTGGCTGAATGGCTCCGTCAACAAAATATGCGGAATTGGTCAGGCAGCAATCCACACGTACTCCATGCGTCATCATTGCATCCCGAAAAAATTACGGTTTGGTGTGGTTTATGGGCCGGCGGCGTCATTGGGCCGTACTTCTTCCGTGATGATCAAGACCATCACGTTACTGTGAATGGGTACCGTTCAATGATAACCGAATATTTTTGGCCCCAATTAGATGATATGGACTTGGAGGACATGTGGTTCTAACAGGAGGCCACAAGCCACACAGCGAATGTCACAATCAATTCATTGGAAACCAAGTTTGGAGAACGTGTTATCTCACGAAATGGTCCAGTCGCTTGGCCGCCTCGGTCGTGCGATTTGACGCCGTTAAAGTATTTCCTGTGGAGCTACGTCAAGTCTATGATCTATTCCAACAAGCCAGCGATGATTGATGATCTTCGTACGAATATCGAAAGCGAAATTATAGCAGTATCGACCGATTTATGCTTGAAAACCGTCGGAAATTGGGTTCAGCGTCTGGACTTCTGCAAACGTGCCCGTGGTGGCCATGCAAAAGAAATTGAGTTCCATACATAATGGCATCGAACGTTCTTTTACAGGAATAAAGAATTTCATTGATATCCAAATTTCAATTTCCATCCATTTGTTTTATTTAAAAAAACTTTTGAAACGCTCTTATTGAAAAACCCTTTATTTTCACAGCCTAATGGCAATTAGGCTTAAGGATTTGATATGACTTTCAACTCGATATCTCTACGCGTTTGTGAGGAAGAGGGTAACAAGTTCATAGTTGCTAAAAAAAAATATGTGATGGCGCTAAAAATTTATAATTTTCGCTTCGTACCAAATTTCAAGATTCTGATTTCGCGGGAAGCACCCTGTAAGTTTATTTTTTACAATTTGTCTGTGCACTCTGCTGAGCTGCACGCCGCCTCTTTTTAACATTCCTCCTCCATTCTACATTACACATTCTACATCCTTTCAATATCGAGAGTTTCAAAAGGGCGGGTATTTCCTCTTTTATGCTAATGCGATTGAAATTTGCTTTTTTTAAATTCCTTGAACCGGCGACATAAGTGTGAGTCGGAGTGGGAATTTTTAAAGGACTTTAATGTGACAAGACTTTCACCGAAGCGACTGTAATCGGGATCGTATACCGTTTTACAATGGATAATGAAAGAGCCATGGCGTTACCGAGTCATGATCACCGAATAAGGGTTTGGTCTTTGGCGAACTATTGTCCCAGCTATTTAGCGCTTAGGCCATACAATTTGGTGATGTTGCCTTCAAGGAGCTGCGCACTTCGATACAGAAACGATTCAGGAAGACAATGATCGCACCGATCGAAATTGTATCGAAAAATTGTGTTTACAAGATCGCTGATGCCAACGGAGGCAGCCTTTGAAAGAAAAAATATTAAATAATTAATTGCACTATTAAAACGAGAAAATTTTTAAGGGGGGAAATCACAGTCAATTTTTAAATTTTTCGAAAAATTTTTTTATCGCTTTAGGGTCTTAAAAATAATATACCAAATGATGGAATACGGCAAAAGTGTCCGAGTGACCAAATTTTTCACTCTACGGCAACGCCTCCCCGGTAGGCTCATATATTTTCATATGGTTTCTCAGTACTTAAAACTTTAAACGCGTTTTTCTCGAAACCACTTTTTTTGAGCTCGCCGAAGACATAACTCGAGCGAATCTTTACCGATCGAAATTTTGACAGTAGCTTCGAAATATCTTTCTGCAAGGGGCTACATAGGATTTTTTATTTTATATGGCTTAACGTTTTTTTATCGACGATTTAATGGCGTTTTTTTTTTTTTTTGTTAAAAATTTAACTTTATTTTCAAACATGCACCATTTTGTAAAAAATCAATATATCGAAAAAATCCTACGTAGCTCGCTAGCTGTTGTTATATGAAAACCAAAAAATTTTAGTGTTTGCTCTCAGGTCAAAAATTAAGGAGTTTACGTCTTCGGCCATCGACACGCTTTGAAAAATAGGCGCCTTGAGGCATATGCTGCGCAGCCGCCATTTTTGAATATTTTTGATTGAAAAAAATTACATTTTGTACTTTTTTAGTATTGCTATAAAACCTACTTTACAAAATTTCGATTGATACTTTTATTCAGCCAAAATTAATTCCCGGAAATATGCCTATTTTTTTGTGTGGTACTGTGATTTCCCCCCTTAATTAAAAAACAATCTGTCTACACAGCTTCATTGAACGCTACCTAAATTTAACTGAGAGATTTGGAATTGGGCTAAAGATACACGATCTCGATAGATGATCTTAGCACAACTCAAGATTGGGCCTTTCAGTCTTTTATCGAATTTAAGCATGCATATGTATCGGAAGCTGCTTAAAAGTTTGCATTTGGAAGATTCAAGTATGCACAAGGCCATAAGGATAATGCCCCAGAATACAAGTGACGATTTTACAGAATAATTCGTTAGTGATTGAGTGTTTTTAGGCCATCCTGTATGTAGAGTTTAAAAGTTATTTAAGAAATTAGTTGATTTTACAAATATGTATAGATATCTAAATGAGGATAACGTATCTCAAATCAGTTTTCCTGATAGGCTACAACTCAATTTTAGAAACCTAAATTTTGCTTCCTGTCGGTCAAAGCATAAGAAAGATATTTTTTGGCGCACCGATTTTTTCATCATCTTCTAAAAAGCGACCACACCTTCTTATTAAAAAAAATAATAAAAACATAATGCCAAAACGATAAGAAGGAATTCAAGAATCTAATTCATTTTTGACCTGCATTCTTCCGCCGAGATTTAGGAACCTAAAAATAAAAAATATCCCTTATCGCCAAAGCCTCACTCCAATTCAAGACACGCCGACCTTGTACACACAACCGCACACTCCTCTGTAGCTCTCTCACTCTCGTTCGGAAGCTGTTTTTATTTTTTTGTGACAAGAGATAATTTACACCCCGTCAACGATATCTGCCCCCCTTCTAACGACAGAGCTCGTGCTCATGCGGTTTTGAAGCGTGTTTCTGCGATAAAGGCTCCCACTATTTTTTTTTTTTTTTTTATCAGTTATGGCTTGTGCCACACACAAAGCAAAAATAAAACAAACAATCTGTTGTTTAATTAAATGTATAAAAATGGTACAAACCGTCCAGCGAAATGTAAATGGCAGAACAATAGCACCGATTTCGGGATTACTCAGTACGAAACTGGAGCCGCCAAGGATGCCAGTGCTCGAGTTACCAAACGAGCAGCCGGTCGAGAAGCCTCCTGGCACTGAACTCTGGTACTCCTTCAAACACAGCCGAAACGCCGTCGAACATGGCGGACAACCTGCAATATAAATAAAACCACATTAAAGTCATCTTGTCTCAAAATGATATGGTTCGCTCGTAGTTGTAGTTGTTTGAACCCACCTGTTGTTCTTGTGCTTCTTATTTCTAGAGGAACACCACAGCAATATCCACTCCACAGGTGGCTATTTGTGTTTGAGATTTCTAGTAACTCCAGCTCAAAGTTGCCGGCCGTTGATACCTGCAAAAAACACAAAACAAACTTTAGTTACATGACTAGACTAATAGTACGCCAACATGCATCTAACATATTAAAAAATAAATTTATAGATATATTTATAGTCGCCTCGAATGTCGGGTCTAATTAAATTGCGCGGACAAGATGTGTGGAATTTGTATGGAGCACGGAGCAGAGTACTGGACGCACTTGTCGTTTGTGCGGATTATGCAATCTACATCTGGGGAGACGTTTGTTTCCGTGCGATTCGTGCCCGAAATATTTCATTCCGACCACATAACCGGACAGATTCCGACTTCGAAATGAGTCAGTTATTTTGTTTTTCCCTCGTATTCCTGTCACTTGTAAATGTTATCAAATCTTTTAGGAATAATTCACAAGGGTTATGGTTGGTTTTATGGGCGACAAGTTGTTTTTTGAATTACACCGATTTCCATTCCATTGTTGCCGTACCGCAAGCGGTGGTGAAAGGAGGAACTGTTTAGCCTAAAGTTTGCGGCTTTTAATAGGTTTGTTCAACCTTTTCGAGTCAAACTCGAACTGTGTGAAAAAAAAAATAAAAATAGGGAATTCAGTTGGGGCTAGATACAAATTTTGCAACTCATCACCTGGATAAGTGCCGTCGTGAACTGGTCTTGTGAGGCAATACGATGGCGAAAACTGACTGAACAGCGTGTCATCAATTCGTCATGTAACATTAAACTGGGCTACGGTCATCATGAGCAAATCTAAACATTGCTTAAGCCCGACTCGGATCGGAACACAAAGCCAAATCAAAACGCTAGCTGGCTGGCTGGCGGCAGTTTATGATCGTTTTATGGCGTTGAGGGGAATGAGATAAAACGGCGGCTTATTAGCCGCCGGATTAGCGAAACTCGAGGCTTAACTTTTTCTTTTCGGCAGTCAAATTCACCCGTGGTAAATTAATTCTCAAGGCCAGATTTAAGGCATTTCGAGACAAGAACAACTAATTGTTGTTACACTATGTGATTGAGTTGTCTTCTGTGAACAAATAAAGATCAAAGGCTCCTTTCTTTCTGTCGATCGCGGTGCCAATTTGGAAGAGTGTTGATAATTTAAACAATTCCCAAATGGAGGTACACTGACTGTTGTTTGGCAACACTGAGAAGGGTGTCCTCTATCAGCAGTTCTGGGTTGCAGTGATGGTTGTGTAAGAGGAGAAGTTGCTTAGAGAGATCCTTTAACAAGGATGTAAAGAGTAAGAATCACTCAAGTTTGTTGTAATGAATGTTTAAGATACCAAAGAGTATGGAAAAAGCTGATTCCAATTTCAAATGATATAGGTTTGTGTTTTAGCGGCAGGAATCAACAGATCCCTACCGATGAATGTAGCCACTATTCTTAACGGGACGGTTCTTAAGGAGCTGCTGGTGTTTAAAGCATATAATCAGTCCCGGTATTTCGCTGCTCTTGGCGAGCTGATTTAAGTCTTTCATGCAGAGAACTTTGCTTGATTTTACCTCAGATTTAAAACTTATCTGATAGCTGAGCTTCTTCGAAACTTAGGTTTTCTTAGGTGCACCATCACCAACGAAGTTTGAAATTTTATGAAAATCTCTTGTAGTCGATCAAATGATTTTACATTCTCCGTACTGAACCAGAATCAGGAAAGCTTCCTCAAGACAAGTAGCCTGTTGATCGATCGTTATCATAACATAACGTAACATAAATTTTAAGACTTCGCCATCTCCTCTGCAAAGGTCACTGACTTGTCTAGAAATTTTTGATCTCAACACTTTAAGCAGAACAAAATTTAGACGGTGTTAGACCAATCTGCATCAGTACTCCTAGACATAAATCAAGCTGGCTTTAAAGAAAAGCCAAGCTTCGCTGATGTTGAAAATATGTGTAAACGTATCCGAGAAGGCCACTCCTTAGCAAATAATGTTTAAATCTTATCTGAAACTGGACTAATTTAGGTTTGATCTAATATTTTTGACTGCCACCCGCAGTAGTTGTGATGTACTTGTAAAGCATGGGCTCTCCACTCAACACATTACACTGACAATGGAATGATGGCGCAATCTTTTAAAACATTAAAACTGCACGTACTAGTGTAACAACCAGTGACGAATAAAATACTGCGAATCGAACGAATGCAAAAAAGTTAATTTTCTAAACGTTCGGCTAAATGAGATTGTTTTGATGAGTTACACCGGATAACCCGATTCTGACGATGTTAAAATTCAAGCAATACTGGAAATATAGGAAATCTACAAATAGACTACAAGGCAAAACGAAATGCCCTCCTACAAAGATGTTTTCTGGTTTCACTTTCATAAATATGACATCTTATGCCTTCTTCTAAGTGACTGCAATGATAAATGCATCTTCTTTATGAAGAACAAAGAAACCAACATAAGCTACCTTCCCCCGCATATTGAGTTCATTTTATAATAAATCTTCCCTTAATCTTTGCATTGATTTACCACATAAATTTAAGTAAAATAAATTGGCGATTACAAGTTGTGACATCGAGCGCGCCTTTCACCCACAAGCCATCAGAAATGCGGACGTCATTTTAATCACAATGACAAAAGATATAAGATCAGTTGTCACAAAGTGTTTGCGAGTTACAAATGGATCGATATTAAAGAGCTCTCTTTTCGTCTCATAAAACCTTATAAAAGGTTTGAAAATCATTAAAAAATAGAACGTCTATTAAGTAGTAAAGTCAGATTCGGTTTATTGTGCGCTAGACATTTTGATGCCAGTCGGACGGCACCTCGCTAACTTTTTATTTTACTTATTCGAAGGTTTATTGAAAAAGTAATGACCTCGCTCATTAACGTGATCGGAGCTCATGAACCCCAACAACATGTATCACGAGACAGTAGGCCTTTCCAACTTCATTCAACCAGAGGCTTTCCTCTACTTCGCCCTGATTCAGGATTATCATGGAGTACCGTTAATCTTCCAAGGAGCCAGTGAAAGTATGGTAAGGCGACTTAGACATTGCTCGCAGCACAGGTAAAAATCTCCCCTTAAATAGGGCAATATTAGTCCGCGACAAAGTGGATGTGTTAAAGCAGCACAAGCAGTTCTGGTGGTTACAAGAAGGGGAAAGAAATCCACAATAGTATTTTTTCATTCAGTTAGAGGAGATAGCTTAGATAGCTATAGGATAGGAGATAGCTTAGAGGAGATAGCCAATCGAATAAACGAGATACTCCTGTCCTCCTATCACGAAGGCAGCATCCCAAGGACCAATACGTGTCGGCGTAAAGTTCCATGGTGAGATGAGTGTAAGTCAACCGAGGGGGCACTTCACCATCTGGTTACCCTTGTTTACTGTAAGGAACAATGGTAAAATGCTCTCTGCGTATTCCTGGACAATGAGGGTGCTTTTAACAATACTTGTTACAACTCCATTACAAACGCAATTCGGAGTAAACGTATTGGCGACTCAACTAACAGACGGATTAGATCCATGCTTGAAAATCTAGTTCTTACTTCTAACTAAGCCTTAGTGTGATAGGCTATGTCACAATTGGCTATGCAGATGATCTGGCTATCGCCATAAGAAGCAAATATGAAGTTTTGCATTCAGCATTAATGAAAGTCTTAGAATGGTGTAAGTTTGAAGGACTCTCTTTGAATCCTAGCAAACCCCTTCACAATTAGGAAACAACTGACTCTGTCTAAAATTTTCATTGAGGTAACCTCCCTGGTATTCTTCAGAAACTGAACTGGACTTCACATGTCAAGTTCATCACAGAAACCACCACCAAGGCCATGTGGGCCTGTAAGCTGTAAGATACTTTCCTGGTTATACATCATGTTAGGTTAGACCTTTTGTAACCTACGCAGCCATAATTTGGTGGCTCAAAACTTTAGAAGTAACAACTTCTAACCAGCTGGAAAAGGTCTAACGTGTAGCGTGTTTGGGCATCACTGCCCTACGTAGCACTGGAAGCTGTCATTGGGCTGTCTCCACTTGACTTTTTCATTAGGAAGATAACCGCCATGCAGAGATATAAGTTATCTTGCAAAAGGCGAAAAAGGGGCCAGAATCCTAATATACTCAGACAGCCAAGCATCGCTCAAAGCACTGTCATTCAATCTAATGGAATCAAAATGTGTTAAAAGCTGCTACGACGCCTTACAATCCCTAGCCCAACGGAACAAAGTAAGGTTAGGATGGGTTTTAGGTCATCATGGAATCGAAGGCAATGAAATTACGGACGAACTAGCCACGGCTGGTTCCAAAGCTGCGTTAACTGGTCCGGAACCTTTCTGTGGCGTAATCTGACCAATAAGTGGAAAAGCAAGCTACGAATTGCCCACTGGAGAAATCAACCGGGACTCAGACAATCTAAATTACTAATCAATCCCTTCATTGATTTTAAGAAAGCTTCTGACACATTAAATCATGGTGAAGCAATTGGAATAAATTGATTTACGAGGAGGCATCTTAGCGAAGCAGAAAACATTATCTACGGTGTCCCACAGGGCTCAAAACTTGGTCCTATTATTTTCATTATTTATGTTAATAGATTATTGTCAGCCCTTCATCAGAGTACAGGATATGTAAACGCTGATGATACAGCCATTGGTGTCAGCCATAAGAGAGCAGAAACAGAAGAAGAAATAATGCAAAAAATTATCCCCGGTGTCATGACCATGGTCTTGTGATCAATTAAAAAAAAAAAAGTCATGCAGTTCGAAAAAGATGTCGACTGTAAAACAATGATTGATAATGTGCCAACCTACAAATATCTAGCGTAATAGTGGTCTATAACTTTAAATGGAGCTATCAAATAACTGCTCTTATTAAACAAAATTTAAAAAGTTCGCGTATGCTTTGTTTCAGTTGAGCTACTAACGTACACCAGAAGTCTTAAGAAAGTGCTATTTTGGACTAGTTGAATCTCATCTGAGATGCGGCATTCTAGCTTGTGGAAATGCAGTAATCGAACCTGTCGGATGCGCAACTTCCACAGGTTCTATTACTACATTTGAGATAGACAGATAGATAGATAGATAGGAAGATAGGTATACTTTATTTGGTATTGAAATTTAAAAAACTGTCGCACATTTTTCACAGAGATATGATTATTAGTACTTAATATCTTACAACTGAAATATGATTTTTTTGATTTAAATAAACAATTACGTATATAACATTCTGAATTTGAAGGAAACAGGAAACAGGTAAAAAGAAAAAAAGACAAAAAAACTTGTTCTGTAGATTTGTAGAAAAATGCGTTAAAGGATAAAAATAAATGAATAGTTCACTGATAACAAAAAGTAAATACATAACGAACGACACAAAAAAAAGCAAAATAAGAAAAAGAGAAGTACTAAGGAACAATAAATAAATAATATTATAAATAAAAAAATAGATAAATATTTATATAAATAAAATAAATAAATGTACAAATAATTAAATAATTATATTAATAAATATAAATAAATAAATAAATAAATAGGGAAATTAATAAATATATAAATAATTAAATAAATAAATAAATAAGTAGTTCATTGTTATATTACAATTAAAATCTTGTAATTTTTCTTTAACTAGATAATTGGTTAACCAAAATATTATGTTTAAGCTTTTGTATTTTTTCGAAGATCAATTCAACATTCCCTTTTTGATGAAGATCTGATGTAGAGTAATGCCTTGGTAGATTGAGCATCATTTTAAGCAATTTGTTTTGTGACACTTGCAATCTGTGGATATGTGTTTTTCCACAGCTCCCCTATACTGGACAACTATTAAGTTAAATCGACTGGAATATAACCTTATGGATGATGATTTTAACTTTATTTAATGTTTTCGAAATATATTCGCTGAAAATCAGTTTCTTTTCTACATGTACGCCCAAGTATTTTATAGATGACTCCCCTCTGAGTTCAGCTACTTTTGAGGATTCAAAAAATCATATATCGATTGAAACTTGGTCAAAACTGTGACTGGAGACAAATAAACAATGAGATGAGGCTAGTAAATATAGACCAACTCTATAAATTTCAAATTCTTCCGCAGTTTAAAGATGACAGCACGTACAACACGGGTTTCGAATAAGAAAAAAGAAGAGGATTAAAAAAACAATTCATATAATAAGTTGTTTTGTTTTTTAAACTTTGTTTTATTTAAATTTTGTAAAACAGAATTTAAATCAAACAGCATTTTTGAAAGGCTTAGAGAATTTTTAAAAAACAGAATTATGAAAATGAGAACAACGACCCGCTACCCGTTTAACTCGTGGATCAACTAAACTGTGGAGTCGGTTGACAGTCGATTGGGAAGACAATATATATGAGAGTAGAAGACCAGTGTGATTCAGATACAAAGCATAAGAAAGTTTCGGCTTAGTGTCAGGCTCTGGAAATTGCTGGAATTGAATTGGAATGAAATGTACCTTCCATGGTCACGGTCATTCTTGCACCTCAAGCAAGAAGAAAAACATACTTTTCAAGTTCAGTCTCATCACCATCACCCGCAGTGGCAACACTGATTCCTACCACTTTTCACAGTAATAAACGAAAATAAGTTTTCGCTTAAACTGACAGCCGAGGTTGACAGAAGTGCCATTTGCCCGAATCACAAACAATGTGTTTAACAATAAATTGAGAATAATTACCTACTGCGCTTTATTTTTCCTGTAAGAGGGTTTTTGAACACCCATCAACATCATGTGAAGCCATACTCGATAGTCCGCCAAAGCTTGGAGTACCCCTGAGACAAGTCTAAAGTAAGCACAATCTTAGCAATAAATTGCCACAAATTCGAAGAAAAATCTTGAATCCAAATGAACTACAATAAAAATGTTTGTGTTTTCGGTTTGCTCTTGAATTTGGGCAGCCGAACCAGTTTAAAAAAAACACAATCATCGGTTTGTGATGCTCCACATGAGTCTGCAGATAAGATACATTAATTAAATAAATGTCAACGGTGTATTGAGCTCAGGAGATGTAGATCAATTTGTTTATTTGTTTTGCTTAAATAGTAGGTTGATTGGGTGAAGATACGACTATCAACGAGAGAGGAACACTGGACAAAAACTTGGAAAATTGGTATGTTTAGGACCCGCATCCGACTGACCCTGTTACATGGTTAAAATTTATAGAAATCAAGTTCTTATTCAGAATGGTTGCATTTTAAGAAGCTTACACGGATTGGATTATGAAAATTAGTTAAAAAGAACAGGAAACGCGAATGTAGATCATGCTGTTTAGCGATAAGATCACTGTCAGGTGTTTCAAGATGGGTCAATAGAAGGTGCAGGTGCTATTAATCTTCAACAATAACTGCATTGTTGTTTGTGATAATTTAGTTATGAATGCAGTATTGTATAAAGCTGTTTTTTTTTAGAATTAAATTTAAAACCGAATTCACTTCAATTCCGTTGAATGATGAATCGAATAGAATGACCGTCCTCAGGTTCGTTAGTTTCGTTAACAGAACTTTTGCGCGCCCACTTTTAGCGAAGAGGAAAGGTGTCATACTTCAAAATATTGAGAGAAATTTTGGAGGTGTTTAGCTCCCTCCCCAACTTAACTGGATTTTAAAGACTGTGCAAGACTCTTAATAAAAACGAAAACATTAAAGGTGTCGAAATGGCAATGCGATTATTTCTTGCGGAGAAAAATGGGAACTTTTTCTCCAGAGGTTTGGATTGGCAAAAAGTCGTTAAGATTCTTCTGAATGAATGCGTGAAGAGGTGGTGAATTAAAAAATAATACTATTTGGAAAATAATCGACCTTTAAAATTGTTTGGTCTTATTTTACCGTGAACGAAAAACTGTGATGTGAATCCGACATCACAGGGAATGCTTAAGGCATATGAGAAAACGTTCGAAAACGCTTAGCATCAAAGCATTCCTCAGTGGAAGAAAAAAGCGTCTATAAGGAGATTTTACAAAACGTTCGAGCAACGTTCAAATTTATGATAGAAAAATCTTACTCAACGTTTTTGTGGCAGTTCACAGTTTGGCGATGACGTGAAATGTTTAGTCAAGAGTATTCCGCGAACTTGAAACTGATAGGTCTTGCCATTTTTAAACGTTAGAAAATCTTTTAATAATAGCACTACCGGTTGAAAATGTCGTTATTGCAGACAACTTCATATCTATAACTCTGAGGTGAATTTTGACCATGACAGCTGTCACATCAGAAACTTCAGTCTAATTATTTCATTCTAGGTTATTGGTCATTAGTGAAAACACACAAGTTTTTGTAAAGTCGTAAAATGTCTACATTCGTGCCATCAAAACAACATTTACGGGAAGTTTTAATATTCTTCTTTCATTTAAAGAAAAAAGCAACCGAAGCGCATCAATTGCTTACCGAAGCTTTCCAGGGCTATACTATAGACGTTAAAATGTGTCAGCGGTGGTTTAAGCGGTTCAAAGATGATGATTTCGACACCGAAAACAAAGAACGCCCCGGGCAAGTGAAAAAGTTTGAAGACCATGAGTTGGAGGCATTGCTCGATAAAGATCCGTCACAAATGCAAGACGAACTTGCAAAATCACTTGGCGTCGCTGAGCAAACCATTTCCGATCGTTTGAAAGCAATGGGAATGATCCGAAAGGTAGGACATTGGGTGCCGTATGAATTGAAGCCGAAATGCTGCTTGAACGCCACAAAAAGAAGTCTTTTTGCATCGAATCGTCACTGGTGATGAAAAATGGGTACATTACGATAATCCAAAACGTCGGGCAACGTATGGATACCCCGGACATGCCCTAACATCGACGGCCGTTCAGAATATTCATCGCCTGAAGGTTATGCTGTGCATTTGGTGGGACCAGAAGGGTATTGTGTATTATGAGCTGCTAAAACCGAATGAAACAATCACAGGCGAGGTCTACCGACGACAATTGATGCGTTTGAGCCGAGCACTGAAGGAAAAACGGTCGGAAACGGTCGCAATACACGATAAAGTTATTTTGCAACATGACAATGCTCGGCCACATGTTGCAAATGTCGTCAAAACTTACCTTGAAACGCTCAAATGGGTTGTGCTACCCCACCCGCCGTATAGTCCAGACCTTGCGCCATCCGATTACTATCTCTTCCGATCGATGCAACATGGCCTGGCTGACCAGCACTTCCGTCATTTCGATGACGTCAAAAAATGGATCGATTCTTGGATTGCGGCCAAACCGGTCGAATTTTTCAGAACGGGTATCCATGAATTGCCAAAAAAATGGGAACATTTTTGGCCAGCGATGGGCAATACTTTGAATATTGAATTCACATCTATTTTTCTTCAATAAAGCATTGATTTTTGAAAAAAACGACCTTTTCAACCGGTAGTCCTATTAGGATGACACATTTTGGGCCACATTGTACAATATATCTGGCGATGAGTTTATGCTTCGAAGGTCCTTAATATCAGTTCTGCTGTCTTTTTTAAAGTCCAAAATTCGGCTGGATTTCTGCCACTAGGGTAAGGAATTTGGGTCGATGTCGGACTTCCACTATGGTGTCGTTTATTGAGATGCTTTCTCCCAAGGGATCTAATAATGCAAGGCTTACCTTAGATACGAGGGATGTTGCCGACATAGCCTTCTATGTTGACACCTCTCTGTCAAAATTTGTGTATGTTCAAAAATTAGGTTGACGGAATTCCATTTCTTGCCAGAAACCGTAGCTAGGCTGGAATAATCGGAGGTTCTTGGCCCAAACAACAATTGACCGATTTTTAAGTCGAAAAAGGTTTCAAACTGCTTTCGATTACTGCAGTGTTGCCATTTTTGTAGATGCCTTGCCAATGAGTGCCTTATTTCAAACCTGCAACAAGTATTTTGGATGTACTGTTCCAAGACTCTTGGAAGCTTAGAGCCGAATTTTTCCTTGCAAAAGTTTTTAGGTGTCAAAGCTCTTGCATTAGGTGTGTTTTCTTTTAAGGCTATACAGGCTAGGAAAAAGCTTTACATGTAAAATACAATAACAACGAAGCCTATATAGAATTCGTTAAGCCCGTATAGTTATCGGGCACTGTGAGTTAAGTGGTTATAAAACCAGTGCTGTCAAACTACTTTCCGACATATGTTATCGAAAATGTTATCGATAAATATCAAAAATGACAAGCCGGCCTCTGTCTATTGGAAATTCTGTGGAATTTTGAATGACGCATTGGATTGAGGGAATTGTAAGCAGCTAAGCATGGAGAAGAAATAAATTCTTAAAATAAATCTTAATTTAAAAATGTTAATAAAAAAACTAAAAATCACTTTGAATACCAAATAGAAATAGAGAAATAAATACATATTAGGTAGTTCATGCTTTGACGATGCAACCGCATGTGAGACATGAAGTCCTGGTCATTAAATGAGTCAATTGTGCCAACAAAATCTACACATTTCGGGTGGTTCTTCAACTCAATTTCAGATTCCCCTGAATCGCTACTGGAACTCGAAGCATTGGACACAAACGCAAGCATTTCTTGCGCTTGTTTTAGACATATGGACTGTTGAACATTTATTCCTGGTCTCTGAAGTAATGTTATCTTCATTACTTCAGAGACCAGGAATAAATGTCCTGAAACGAATTTTCAAGCGGATACGCACGATATATGTTTATGTTCATGAAAAGATGACACTGAAGTGTCGTCTATGTCAACTCAATATGTGATTATTGCCATATTCACATTGACAAAATATTAAGCCGCGATAATCGTTTTTTTATTCTTCCTTTTTCTAAGCCTATATAGTCTAAAAACAAAACACACCTATTATTATTCTGAATTGTAAAGATCAAATAGCGCTGACTTTGAGAGTCGTTTTCTAATCTGCTCTCTAAAGGCTCTGTCTATTTCCGGTGTGCTAAGGCATTCACGTTCGAACTTCCAGATTATTTGACGATTGCTTTGCCTCAATCAGGACGGCGTTGATTTCGTTAAAAGTTCGCCCATCTGGGAATAGCCAGATTGCAAACCTTGTGAAACTTTATCACCACATTAGTGTCGCGTTAGAAGTTCACAAGAACGATTTGGACTTTTTGTGAAGGTATCTGAATATATAGAACAGACATTTAAGAATTTCAAAAAAGGGACGTTAAAATTGAAAACCTCTTTGCACCAAATTTATAAAAGAACAAATTAAAAGTTATAACGACATTTATCAAAAATGTCATCCATCATTAAATGCCAATAATAACCCTCCGCGTCAATAAAAAATGTCAACAACGTTTTACATAAAAAAAATAAAAATAAAACATTGAAAAAGAATATGTCATTTTATTGAAAATATTAAAAAGACACCTCAAGCTGTGACACGCATTTAGTCACAACGATTTAACATGTAACAAATCAATAAAAAAAATTATAAATAAAGTGACACTGATTTAATCGTAAAAACAACAATTTATTTAAATTCGTTTAAATTAAGTCTTCAAAATGTCAAAAGATTGAAATTCGTTTTGAAGGAATTCAAAAATTTTATTGACAGCGCTCTGGTGCACGTCGAACGCCTACTGCCCAAAGCCATTCAACAAAAGAATGTGCACCTTGTTTTTTTGTTTCATTAAATTCAGGTTGGTGCTATAAAATGTGACTTATGAATTCTTTGCGAGCAATAAACATGTAGAGAATTATCGCCCACCAAATTGCCCTCATCGAAAAGTTATAAATGCTTGTTATGAAGAGTTGTGAACTGCTCGGGTATGTGGGCGCATTTTAGACACTTTTGCTTTTGTTTTACATTTGAATAAACTATTGGCCGTTAATGAGATAAATTGGTGATTGGGTCTAATCCTAACATTCATAAGATACGCATTAAATTAAGAATGAAAGAAGATTATCAGTGTGATGTCATTTTGTCATTTTTGAAGATGCTGTGATTTAAGGCGACATTTTTCATTCCTTCTGAGCCGTCAATAAGGTTCAAAGTTCTGAGTTCACTCAAACCAATTAAATGCTGGTGTTGGTGCATTTTAGGTATTCTTTGGACTGCCTCGTTGACGTGATCCTATCCGATGTTTCCCATCTCCTTGAAATCTCACAGGGTTTTTTGCGTGGCCCAACTGCATTTCTTCTCATTTCTTAGAGAGCTTTTTTACCGAAATTCGAAAACCAGCTTGATTTACACTTAAATGGCTTCATCTGCTCTTTCCTACCAAGAACACTGAGGCAGCGCACATATCCCGGGCTCTTCACTCTTCACTTAAGTTTTAAGGAAGTGATTTTTCCTATTTTTTATAAACTCTTCGCCTTCATCTTTGTTAATACTTATTGGCTTTCTTAGCCAAGTTTCTCTGCTTCTTTTCCTACCTCGATGCCTCTGTGGAAAATTCTCTACCAGGAGATGGCGTTCGACAGACGAACTTAGCTAGAAAAAGCCTTATGAACGGCACACCCATAGGATGTCAGCACCTAAATAAAATTAGGGTAATTTTTTGATCTAATCGGTAAAACTTTTTAAAAGGTTTAAAAACTAAGTCCGCCTGATTTCCAAGCACGAAGACGTCTTTCGGAATGTTCTTTAGAGTGATTGAGTAAAACTTTTGATCTTTGTCAAATGTCCCTAAATGATGTCCCTTCATGGGAGTTTTGGGCACGGAAGGAAACAGGAATGTTGGGAAGCTACTTCAAGACTGTAGGCGAGCTGGAAAAGCTTTAGCACCTTGGAACAAGACAGGAAGCGTTACAATTAAAGCGGTCACCAGGCGAATTTCGAGGATGGTAAGTTTTAAATTTTTATTGCATGTGTCAAAAGACGTCTGGCTCACTGCACGTGATTTTTGTTGAACTTCCAAAACATATCCTTTCAAATCTCCGACAGGAAACAAGAGCACTTATTTTGGGATTTTCTTGATAAAACTGTGCAAATTGGATGGCATACTTGTACATTTTCTGGAAATATTTAACATCCCACTAGACAAGAAAACGATCGTTTCCAAGCATTAATCTGATTCAGTTTTTACGCTGATACCGACTAGCGTTTCTGCTCGACAACAACAGGAAAAGTGGTTATGCCGGACCCTCTTAGGTACAATGAGATACCCTCAGATTCTTGGAAAAAGATGAGAGGCATCGGGTCCACTCATATCCCAAAGAAGATGGATCATTATGCCAAAAGATCGTGATATCTAAAAGGATTAACAAAAGGTGTTACTAGATTCGCTTGCATTCAATAAACCACCAAAAAGTTGGTCTACACCAGGGGAGTATTCTTAGACCATTGCTCTTTATAAATTGTTGTCTTTATTTATCTGCTATGAGTGAAGCTGAACGACTCCAGAGTTCATCACTTATTCTTTGCTGATATTGGAGCCGTCATGAGCGATGATCGAACTTGCCGACAACGAACACTTAATGTATGGATGGGCAGAACTGCTCATTCTTGCCAGATCGTACAGCATATCTCGATATAAGTGCAGCGCAACTGACTCATTTCGTACAGGAATGTAAAAAAGGGTGAGTTAAAAAGAGCTTCGAAAAGCTCGTTAAAAAGCCAGGCATACTTTAATCATATAAATGCAGGAACTCCAGCATTTACTTCAGCCCTGACAGTATTTTTAAGATCAAGCCGAAGCCTAAAGTTGAACCAAAAGGGAACCCATAGAGTGCGAGAGTTAACCCTAAAATTTGGATCAAGAAAGAAATTAAGGCAATTTTTTATAACTGTTAAAAAGAATGCCAGTTATACGAAATTTTAATTCGCAAAAATTATTTCACTAATTTATTTAATTTCAAAAATTTTTGAGCGATCTTTAAATCTTTCAACAGAAACTCGATACCCTCCGTAAAGTATGTTGGTTAGCATTTGCTTCAACTGATGTGGCTTATTCCAACTATAGTCAGCTTGAGTATAGCGGTTCCAAATGAGGCCCATAAGATTACATCGAACACGCCACAATGTCTACGTTTGACAAAAATGTGAAACCTTTTAGGCATTTGTTATGCATGATTAGTTTAATTTTATTCATTTTATGTTTGCTTATTTAAAAAAAAAAGAACATCTTCAACATGACGAACACGTAAAGTTTACATTAGATTTTGTGAATTTGTAATGTGAAATGATTTTGTATAATTAATTTAATCTAAAAACAAATAAGTTCGTTATCGACACCTGTTTAGCTAGCCACTCTGCCATCGGACTTAGAAAGTGGTTCAAGCTTAGCAAGCAAAAGTCACTGTGAGGAAATTCCGTTTATCTGAGAATTGTCCAGAATTGGGCCAATGTTTGATGGATTGAAATAAATTTACGACTGACAGCTGCCCGTAATTTTATAGATAAAATCAGATTAAACTTTATCAAAAGCCGTAATGGGAACGAACTAAAGACTGCTACTTAAGCTTAGCTTAGTTTATGCATTTTCTTTTTTTTTATAGTCAAATTTTCTTTTCCAAAGGTTCACCTTATTTTGACAGAACTTATTATTGTGTTATGGGTCATTAAAACGTTGCGATGCACCAATATCGAAAGTGAATATAAACTTTGATCTGAATTAGATGTTTTAATAGTTTCTGTTTTATTGCGGATGTTCAACAGACCCCTGCTGTTGTTTGGCTCTTAAAATGAACACTTACAAAATTCGACTCAAATTTAAGAGACACCATTTGTAAGCCAAAGCAAAAAATTTACAAATCTTATGATTATGCATGATTGTAATATTTATAACTCTAACCGCAACCATAAGCATATTTTTCGATTTATGCAAAAGAACTACTTTTTAAAAATATTTTTTTTTCTTTTATTGAATATCAATTTTATAGCCCATGAAGTATTTATTTGGCAATTCATATCGTTTGGGCTTATAAATTATTAAATGGACACAACGGAGAACTGGATTTCCAGAACGAAATTAGCAAATTGAAGAAATAAATTCTCTTCAAATGAAGGTACTAAATGCTTCATTATGTACCTAATGAAGAGGTTAAGATAAAGCGAATACATGTTAAGATGAAAAAGA
The DNA here is from genome assembly GCA_963555765.1 of Orthonevra nobilis. Taxonomy (NCBI): domain Eukaryota; kingdom Metazoa; phylum Arthropoda; class Insecta; order Diptera; family Syrphidae; genus Orthonevra; species Orthonevra nobilis. The sequence continues at coordinate 7,436,023 of OY743225.1, forward strand.
CGTAAATTCATTTAAGAACGATGTGATGTTGGACTGATTGGTCAAAGATTGAGATGGAAATACACATTGTTATAACAAATATTTGATACAAACTAGTTTCGCAAGAATTTTTCGTTTTTCTTAGAGTTAAAGGCTCTTATTTTGATGTCGTCTCTCATTCCTTCACTCACCTTGTAGCTTAGGTAATAAGGGTACACAAACCCCTTAAAAGCAATTGATTGTAAGCTTAATAACAAAACTTTGTAAAACAAACATTCTCCCTGTCAGAAAGTTCTATTTACTCATTCTTTTACATGTTTTTTTGAACCTGAAAACTTGATTCCATTCATTTTTTAAGAAAATATCAATCAAGTAGGTGCCACCATATTTGATGACCAATTGTAAAAGAATGCAGTTTTTTGAGATTGCATTCATTGAAGTCAAAAGGAAATCTTCTTTGTATTGCCTTCAATCATAGAATTCAACATCATACTTAAACTCCGAAATATGAAATCACCATTCATTTTGAAGTCATTGATTGGTAATTCATTTTAGTCAATTCAAAGATTGCATTCAAATGAATTCAAATGAATGCAATCTTCTGTGTTTTGCGTGCAACTACTTTAATCTTTTTGAAGTTGTTGAAGTCATTTTGGAACCATTGCAATTATTTTGAAGTCACTGATGTCGTATTGAAGGCTTTTGAATCCAATAGTGTTTATTCGAAATAAAAAGTAAGTAAACATTCAACATTATAAGTAAAAAATATTAGCATTAACATTATTAGTAAATAATATTGTTTCGAGTCGCTATAATGCATTCCAGATCCCTGCGGAACACCTCCCAAGGTATTTCAAATGGAACACATCATATTATATGCTATGATAGATATGCAACCAACTTTTTCAAAAGTTCTGAATTTCTACATCTTAAAAAATTACAAGCTATTAAAAGCATCAATTTCGCATCTGACAGTGCTCCACGTCCAGGGAAGATAATGAGTACGAATGTAAATAAGCTTTGGATGAGGGAAGAGGTGTTTTATACCACAAAGATCCTTTTGTTGCTAATTGGTCCAATACTGCGGAGGTCTTTGATAGGTTAACAAAAAAAAACCTTTCTACAGAGGACTTTTCTGCATGGGGTGATTCTTATGGCTGCTGAAAACCGATTTGAAAATATTTTTGAAATTCATTATAAATATGAAATACGTATGTACGTAGGTTAAGTTTTTTGCTGAACAATCTGCGACGGATATTTGCGGGTCTGTTGAATATCTCAAATAAACTTTAAAATTCGAATCGCAGACACCAGTCCTAAGTTCGATAACAGAACAGAGTTTCGAAATATTTTTTTGTTAACAAAAATAGTTTTGTTAATTGCGGTTGCCCACAACTTCGACACCGTATATTTCGTGTAAGAATAAAAGTTGTAGACTTCAAAATGGTCTATTTGCTGCCTGTTGACACCAAAACGTACTTCTTGTCCAAACAATGTGTCCTCGATTTCCTCGGCGATAAATAAAATTATGCAATTTCGAAAAGGGTACATACAATTTTTCATCAATGCCTTCTTAATGCCCTATAGCACCAAAGTTATTCAGAAAATCTCGATTAAAGAATTGACCCCAAAGCGTTTAAATATTATGCTTCTTAAAACGATCCTGACAAGTTTAAATAAATTAGACATTTTTAAGTCATATTTTATTTTTGTGCATTAACCTCAACATCGCTGACTTTTTTGAGTTCTTAATACAAGTTATCTATAGAAAGCAAATACCTCTTTTGGTTTACAGAAAGCTGTGTTATATAAGCGGGTTAGAAATAGCCTTTGTCAGATTTGAAAGACCATTCTAAATACTGGTGAACGAATATTTACAATCAGTTGTATAGTTTCGAAGATCATCTCCTCATAAGAAGTCCAACATTTATCTGTTCAAAATATTATCAGAAAAGATGTAAAAAAATGATAGTTATTTGATCTACTATATAACGAAAAATACATATTTTTATATTTATTTGATTTATAACGAAAAATACTGTTTTTATTCATTTTTCGCATGGTTCTTTATTAAAAATTAAGCAGTGATTAATAAAAAATAAATGTAATTTTCTTAAAACGGATTAACACAATCGGATTCGAAATGACTGCAATGACTTCAATATTTTTATGGCTTCACTGAAAAAACAGAAGACTGCATTCATATGAATGACTTAAAAAACGATAAGAGGAATTGCTGCGCTCACAAATTTTCTATGCAAAATCTTTGAAATCAAACATCTTACATCTTGTTTGGTGGAATTTTAATCAATCTTGGTTCAGTTCGTCAATAGGTAGCTTTTGGGTAATGTACACGTACACTAACACGTCTAGTTAGATTTTAAGTCATGGATTTTTCAGCTCAGAAGCAACGTTTTTAGACCCGGTGAATAAATTCTTGAAGGACTGGATGCCTGATTTTTGATTTGTTCGCTTTGATTCCCTTAAACTTGGAGACTGCTGAGGCTATTTCTCTTTTAGCGCATACACTCTAATTTTATTTCAACGATGTCAAAACAATTCGAAACCCGAGGCGACTTTCATCGAAACATGACGCTGCTGGAATACTGAGGATAGAATTTTCTTTCAACGTCCAGTTAAACTTGGTTACTTAGCTGGAGGAACAAAAGCGGCGTGCTAACATTATCATCATCTCATGAACCACAAAAAGTAGATTCATCTTCTGATTCTGAAATACCGGATTTAAGAAAACTAAGATGAGGAAAAATTTCATCACCCCAAAATTAGTTGCAGCTTTAGATCAGTGTCAGTAAAGTATGAGAAATTCTATGTTTATTATACCAACAACAATTGAGGCACTTGGACACAACACTGTCGAATTTTTCGGCTTTAAATGCACGCAAAAAAAAGAACGTCTACTAATTGTTATTTCGTGGGGTAATAAAAACTAACTTATCATGCCAAAATTGGACAACTCTTCAGGTAGTGGAAAGGCACATGCAGTTTGGAACGCTATTATCGACTGGAATCTTGAAGATGAAGTGGAAATTCTTTGATGTGATACAATTGCTTTCAATATGGGTCGTTTTAATGCTGCATGTGTGTATTAATGATGCCGCCTCCACGTCTGCGAACTCGTATAAAAACGCATCTTTGATGCAAAAATTTGCCAAATAACTACAAATCCTGACATTCCATTGTTCAAAAAGTTCGGGGAAAACAGATATACTGCTAGACGGAAAAACTATCATGCCTGAAAACTTCAGAAATGGATAAACTGGTACAGTTTTCCAGAAGTGTATTGAATAAAAAAATTGATAGAGATGACTTCACAGAACTAATAGAGCTTTCAATAATATTTCTTGGCAGAGATACAAAGCAGAGCATTGAAATTCGGCCTCCAGGAGCCATGCACCAAGCTCGATGAATAGCGAGAGCAATTTATTCATTATATTCAGACTTACAAATAAGAATAACGCAGCTCTGTAAGACGACTGCTTGTTCATCGTAACATCTTACGTCAAGCGTTCGCTGCAATGCACTTCAGCGGTAAAAGCACGCTACCAGGATTAGTGCATTGAAGGACATGAAGGCTTACGAAGCAATCGACAAAATCATCTCGGAAGTTGGTTTACAGAAGTTCTGCGAGCATTTATGGAATTTGAATTTGAGGTATCTGTCTTGTCAAAATTTGACAATGATGTAGACCAAGAAACAAAAGTAAAAATGGAAACCAACTAAGCCAAAGAAAACTCATCAGCCCAAGTAAAACGATAAATTCCATCGAAACAAGAAGTAAATAGCTCACTTAACGGTTAGTCTGAGAAGTAGAAATATAGTTTTATTTTTTTAACTTTGACATAATTACTATTCTCGCTTTTTTAATATCTGACAAAAACGCCGATGACTTTGTTTCAATCAAAGCAAGTTCTTCAATCGACTCAAAATGCATGACAGTTTTCTCAAAGTAAGTCCTACTTCATGGGCAAATAGTGCTTCATTTAACCATGCTAATATAAAGGGGCTGACACTAAGCGAAGTTGATGATACTGCTGAAAGAGCAGCTAAGTTAATGCAACAATTTCATGGCTTAATTGCTGTTGAAGTGGAACAAATGCAATTTTTATAACGTTGCGTACAAGAACACATACAAGCATAGCTTGACTGTTAGAAGCTAAATCTAAAAAGCAAATTTAATTAACAATGCACTCTTAATAATTAATACTTAAAAAATGTATGATACCATTGAAACAATGTTTTAAATACTATAAAGGGTGATTTTTTAAAAGCTATAGGAAAGTTTTTACAAAAAAAAAAAAACATAAAATTCAGAATAATTTAAAAAACTTTATTTGAATCGTTAGAACGGTCCATATAATTTAATGTTTGAAGATTATTTCATGCAAATGTTGACCTTGACTGCACCTCAAATGGTCCATCCGCTTAGTCCAATTTTGGCATACTCTTTCCAACATTTCGGCCGGTATCTCACGAATAAATGCTTCAATGTTGTCTTCCAATGCGTCAATTGAAGCGGGCTTGTCTGTATAGACATGAGCTTTAACATAGCCCCACAAAAAATAGTCTAAATGCGTTAAATCGCACTATCTAGGCGGCCAATTGACCGGGTAATCTTATCCCTTATAGCCTGGGACACCCTTTTATATATGCTTCATCGCTGTCTTAGTACTAATATTCGAAAATAATTTATGTGAGTTTTTAAAAAACTCAATTCGTCACACAATATTAAAAGTAAATTTTTATAGTGAATTTATTTATGGTTAAAAAATAAAAAATATAGATCACTCGATCGTAATGAATCACTATAAAAGGCTTGATCAACAGTGTCAACTGTTTTGATGTTTCATGTTGTTGATGGTACAAGTCCACCAATTCAATTTTAATGATTGAAACCTGATCTATTTAATGATATTTAAGGCGTTGAAACAATTTTCTCTGTCATTCCATAGTTTTAATGTTTTATGTTCATCATCTTAGCACATCACCTATTTTACAACGCAAAGATAGGTACATATCGTCTTACACTTCAGTCCATGCCGACTCCAAATACCGATCGTTTTTCATTTTATTTCTTCGGTTCACACATTTATTTATGTTTCTAAAAACAAAAACAAAAATGATTGACAGTCACACTCGTTCTTAGATGACAAAAAAAATCGAAAACTAACAACAAATCTTATCACATTCGAATAAAATATAATTTATCGATTCTCATTAAGAATTCGTACAGCACGAAAAAAAAGACGAGTAAATGATCATGCCACCAGCCAAGTTAATAGATCACGTGTATAAAACTTTTTAATCATATTCCTGAATTAGTGGCTTAAATACTTAAAAAAAAAAGCAAGACTTAAGCCAAAAATAAATAAATAAAAAAAAAGAACACGAAAAATTAACCACCTCAATAAATTACATTAATGAATTCATTTTCCCTTCCGATCGTTGTGTGATCGCGTTCGCTGTTCTTAATTTCAAGGTTCCCAACCTCAATCAAATCCATTCCAATGAAAAGTCCACTCTACGTCTGCTCGACGAGTTAGTGTATCTCCACACACTAAGAACCGAAAGAAAAAATGCCTCTTAAACACCATTCACATGGGTAAACGATCAGTGTGCCGCAATGGCACACCAAAAACACTGAACACCGACGATCACCATACATCTTGGAAAATGACTTTGGCTGTGATTTTGTTCATTAATAAAACGCAAGGGTCGGAAGGCGGCGCATACCGCATTGCATCTGAACCATAGACTAGAGGAAGGGAGATCGGTATGCCGATCGATGCTGCTGCTGCTGCTGCCGCTCTGATCAACATCAACCGATGACGAAGCCAAAAAGTATCAGCAACTAATACAAATCGAAGAAGGCACAAGAAGAGTTCGTCTTCGTCTCGTTCTTCAGTAGAAATATAAAAAAAATAATAATACTGAAGATACAGATACAGTAAAATATTCATCGGAACCTGTTTCAATAATACCAATCAACATACCAGCACAACACACCAACGAAGCATCAGCGTCAGCATCAGCATCAGCAACAAAACAGAGGCGCACAGGTGGGAACATTTTCTCGCGCAGTCAGTCGAACAAAACGCTCAAAAAGGACGCGAATGAAAAATAATAAAAATACCAAGGTATCGTGTACAAGTAGACGTCCGAGTCCAACTCGGCGTCCAAGTCCAAGTCCAAGGAGAAGAAGAAGCATTTTGTATTTTGGCTACTTTTTGATTTAACAACTCGCAGGAGTTGTGTTGTTCGCGACTTGCTTGTCACTGCCGGCTGACGATCACGAAACGATGATGATGATCATGATGATGATGCTCGGGGAAGGCTGATGGTAGCTGGCCAGTTGCTCGACTATAGACAGGATGTTGCGTATCCATGACACAAGTGCGAGTTTTAATCCTTTCCCCCTTCAAAGCCGCGCCACTGGTATAGTAACTTAAACACAGATGGATGAGGATGGTTGGTTACCTTGCCCGCAGGAATGCGCAGACGGATGGATCGAGCAAAGACAGAACGAGAGATACAAAACGAAACCCGATGGTCAAGATTCTACTAATGAAGATAATTTATTATGAGATTCCGTTTAATTAAAGTCAGATAAGCAACAAACAGCTAACAGCGCGGCAAACCAAAATATTCACAAAGTTCCACAACTCCAGCTCCATCTCATCGCCTTCGTCTTCATGTTTTTTCTTCGTCTTCCCGCTGCGGTCACACTGTCGGAGTGCTATGGTATTTTTTTTTTTAATTTTTTTCGGGGGGCCATCATTTCTGAGAAACGCATATAGAGAGGCGCATACAGACGTTTTCGAGGTCCCTGCTCTTGTGCGCCTTGTTCAGGTGCATGTTCGGCCATGCATATGTTAATTAATTTTAATTGATTCCATTCGCTGTGGTCGCTTGCGACAAAGTGTGTACGGGCGGCGATCGTCCATCGTACATCCTTTCGATATTTGAACAAACTCCTTTTTTTGTCTCAACTGTTGACTCATATCGGCCAGCGAGCGTCCGAAGTGTCGTGTCTTGTTGTGGCTCATTCTCTATAATAACCAGGACGACTAAATAGTCCACAATGTGATAATTGTGAATGATGTTTCTGCATCGGTTTGTTGTTGTTGTTTCTTTCAATTCAATTTTTATGCAAATTTCTGTTTATTTTTTGTTTTGTTTTTTTTTTCGGCATCTTTTGTGTAGTGTAGACAGCTTGTTGTTAATTTCTGTGGCTTTAAACAAAGACAAGTAAATAATTATTAATCGATTCATTTGTAGATTTCAAGGCAAGTGACCAGGGGTAGGTTGTTCTTCACAGCAGGATGCCAACAAGTAGTTAAGCCTTCTACAGTCGAGATGCGACCAACAATTAAGACAGCAGGAATACCAATCACATTTAAATTCAAGTTTTGTGTATGCGAGCATATTACTTCTTATTAATCGTCCACTAGGTAGTTAAGATTTTTTTGTGACTGCAGTCTTGAGATTTTGAAATATTTCAGTTTTTTTTTTAATTTGGAGAGTTCAGTATAAGAGGTTTGGTGTTGTACTGTTTTTTCTGAAAGTGGCTTGTACCGCAGCATGATTTAAATGCGTTTACAACTTTCCAGTGCTCATTATCGATAACTACAATCATTTCTACAGATAAACGTACCCTTCTCTTTCTCCAACAAATGCTAAAAAATTTGAAACTAGTTTTCTGGTCCCTGAATCGGCGAATATTTTCGGCACACAGAGAAAAACCGCCGACTTCGTCCAGTTCATGAGAAAATAAATTTTAGGCCATGGAACGCTTTCCAAAGAACAAATTTTTTGACCAGGTTTTGGCTTTTTCTTGTGACCATGTTGCTACTGTATATATCGCCTGAACTTACGTGGAGCAGCACATCTTTAATATGTTCTTAAACTAAGCTTTCTGGGTGTCCGGCTTAGTGGTAATTGTGTCTGCTTCTGAGCGTCGAAACCTAACCTAATATGAACTTTTCGTCTTGGAATAGAGCTTATGAGGTTTTCGGTCCTATTGCAAGACGAAAAGTTCATATAGAAGACCTTGAAGTAGCAACACAAGGAGAAATAATCGAATGTGTAAAGTGTAAAGCTATAAAGTCAAATTCCATAGGCGAGGACGGAATTCCAATACGCTTCATTAAACTTATTTTACCACAGGATGTCTCTCATCTGACACACGTAAATTAACTGGTGTATAATAACATCAACATTTCCTCAGTCCTGGGAAACTGCAAGAGTGTTTCCTATAGCCAAAAAAAATAAGCCCTCATCTCCTGCTGATTTTAGACTGATTTTTGCCCTGCATTTTGCCATGCCTGTCGAAGGTCCACGAGAAAGTTGTTGCAAGGCAAATAACAAAGCATTTAACGTTCAATAATTTGCTGTACGCTCAGCAATCCGGTTTCAGAGCTAACCACAGCTGTTCCACAACAATGGTCAATTTACTCGAAGGTATAAGACAAGATTACGATAAGGGTTGTGTTACGGTTCTCTGCTTGCTTGATTTCTCGAAAGCCTTCGAAAAGGTTAAACATGAAATCTTATGCTGGAAACTTAAGAACAACTTCGGTCTCAGTGAGACGGCAGTTAAATTAATAAGCAGCTTTTTATCTGGTCGATCGCAAAGAGTATTTTCGGCTGAACGATTTTCATCCTTTATGGAAGTAAAACAAGGTGTACCACAGGGCTCAATTCTAGGACCGATACTCTTTTGCATGTTCATAAATGACCTCCCTTCTGTTTGTAAATATTCTTCGGTGCATTTATATGCTGATGATGTCCAATTTCACTTAGCAAAGCCTTTCAATAACTTAAATGAACTAGCTCTATATTATTAATGAGGACCTGAAAAATATTTATAGCTGGTCAGTGTCAAATGGATTATAACTAAACCCGGCTAATTTAAATCTACTGCCTGATCTACATATCAATAATAATAAAATCTCTGCTGTGGAAACCGTCAAAAGCCTTGGCTATGTAATCAACCGTAGTCTATCTGGCTACAGTCATATCAACGTGGTCATTGGTCATATATACGGGTGTCTTCGCAAATTGTGGCCTAGCGCTAACTATACCCCACTGGAAACACGACGAAAACTGGTGATAGCCCTTGTATATTGACAGGAACTATATATTTTTACACAAAATTATTTATAGTAAATGTCCGTCTTATCTGTATAGCAGACTTAGTTTCACTCACTCCTCAAGAACGCAAAATATTATACCTGACCGATATAATTACCTTAATTCCTCACGTTTGTTTTTCATCCATTCTGTAAGACTTTGGAACTCTTTACCCTTAAATATAAAAAATATTTCAAATTCATCCGATTTCAAAAGAGCAATCTTCCAACACTTCTCAAGCTAACAAATCACCTCTTAATCCCAAGTATTTCCACTGCTTTTTCTTCTTCTCACGATTTTACTTTACTCTCTTTAATCCTACCTCTCCAACCCTGCGCTTCCTATTAAGTTAAGTTTTGTTCATTAATAATTGTAAGTTAGTTTTAGTTTTAAAAATTGTTGTTATTTTCTGAAGCCAACATGCTAAGTACTATAAAAGATAATAAGCTTAATGTACAAACCTGTTAATTAAATAAATGAAATGAAATAAAATAAAAACCCGGGTTCAAATCCGAGTGAGAACATCTGGTATTTTTTCACCTCCCTCGGGTCTGATCCCCGCCTTTTGCGAGAAGTGTAAATTCCACACTGATATGGTAAAGCCAGGCCCTGGCCCTTAAAAGGGCTTTTTAAAGCAATTTACATGATGAAGTCTACACATATATGAGTACGTTCATATTCACGATACTGATGAATTATCCAAATTCTTTTGCCGCATACGGTAATCCTCAGTATTGAAAGTTTACTCTGTTTTAAGCCTAGTTGAACGTGCTTTGCAGGCGTCCAATTCGGTCAATGTTGGTGTCGCTTAATGATTCCCAAATTTTTGAGAAGCCGGACGAAGCATAAATAAAGCGACCAAGTGAACGTCAAATTCATGGTTGTAATATACATACTTGAGAATATACCAAGGATTAGCGAAGCGGAATATTTATCTTAGGGTGTAAGGACCGAGCATCAAACATCTCACACGAAGAAGTATACGATGGACCTTATTTGACTGCCTTAGCTGACTTTGTTTTGTACATTTTAACATTAAAAGCTAGACCGGAAATGTCTCAAGATTGTTCACATAGCATAGCCACCGAAACGCAAAGCATCCCCAAGTCCAAATCAGTCAAATTCTGGCCATACAAAATCGGTAATCATGCCTCACTCCAAAAACCACAACAAACAATCACACGCTCAGGAAATTATCCTCTCTTTGATTATGTATGGAGTTTCCGAACTCAAAATATGGCAGTTGCGCTTTAAGCTCAAAGTATTATTTTTTGAACAAAATTAAGGTCGATTTCGACCAATTTAAAGATTGAACAGAAAAGAGACAATGAAGTAGTTATTTGGCCTCCATTCCTGAATCAATTGGACATTTTTAGCGTAGTGATGAGATCTTTTGCGGGTTAGGGTTGATCGCAGAATTTCACGAACTTTCATCTCAATCTTGCTTACACCAGCTGAAGTTGATGTACCCACTTTGGGAGCTATTTTACAATATTTTCCCAACAGTTTTAGGCGTTAATCAATCCATCTCCCAAGGCGGAAATTTAGGACTGATTTTTTGCCAATTTTTTGGGCAGAAACTTTTTGATTTTGTAAATTCAAATTATTGTTTATCGTTGTTAAATTGGTCAAATGTTTTTAATTGTTCTGATGTTAATTCAGATTTCTTTAAATTCTATTACGTTTTGTCTAACTTTTCTATCGAATCCGTTCCGATTACTTGAAAAAAAGGTCTAAGAATGATAGTTAGATAAAAAGTCTGAAAAATCGTAGGAACAAATTATGGTCTGTCTAAAAATAAATTAAAGTGAAACCGATTCCTTAAACTGGTGTACCATCAACTCGGATTGTCTTTAAAAAATGTGTTGATCATTTGTCAAGTCCACTTTCTGTTTTGTTCAATCAATCTTGGTCTGATTGTGAATTTTCTGTTGCCTGAAATATATCGCGCTTTATTGAAGCAGAGTGGAAAAAGTGCCATCCACAACTATAAACTGTTCGAATCTGTTGTTGTATTTGTCCCTAATCAACATGAATTTTGTTAAGGTCGCTCAACAACTACTCGTTTACTTGAACTCACAAATTCGTTCGTTTACTCATTGTATACTCAATGATTTAAGTAAGGCTTTTGATAAGCATTCCCACCGCAACAGTCTTTTTTGGTTAAACAAAATGGGCTTCAGTACAAAGTTCTTAATTTGGCTAGAGTCATTTTTGACTCGAGCTATTTAACTATTAATTCAGGGGTACCACAAGGTAGCCACTTGGGTCCGTTCATTGTTCATTTTGTTTACAAATGATTTGCCTTATATTTTTAAGAGCTCACAATGTCTTATTTATGCTGACCTTCAAGGTCTTGCCTTGTGGTGTACCAATCATTTTTTGTTTGTTTTTTAAATGTCATCAAATGTAATGAAGTTAATTTTATACGAAAACGTTCATCAGAACCATGCAATTTAAATTGTTCGACAATGTAATAATTTCGAATAAAGCGAACTTAATGATTGATTGGATTTAAAGAGAGTTTAAACAATTTATTTATTAAGCTAATATGAAAGAACCCTTATGTTGTTAACTAATTGTCCAGAACATTTGTCGACATGATTGAAAGAGCTCAAAAAAGATTTTTGATATTTGCCTTGAGGGGATTAAGATGGCAAAATCCGTATAATCTCCCACTTTAAACAAGCGGACTTCATTTATCTATCTCTTTCTTAAGCAAACTTTTTGATGACAACATTGATTCCTACTGACTCGTCTCAATTTCAATGAGTTTTAAGAAAAAAAAACCTTATAATAATTTTAATAATATATTACTTGTCTTAAATAAATAGTCACACCTTTAAAATTACAAATATGTTTACATTAACACCAAATCTATTAAAAAAAATATTTTTAAATATTAATAATTCAATGCCTATAATTGTAAACGCTAGATCATTAGAATTCTCGACTTTTCCAAAGCTTTTGACACTGTAGATCACGGAATTTTGTGTAAAAAAAACTCGGTTTTTACTTTAGAATGAGCGACAGATCGATACAGCTGGTAATGAATAATCAAAGAGTTGTGGTAGGTGATAAGTACTCGCAATCTAAGGAATTATTGATGGGAGTTCCACAAGGAGCTATTTTGGGGCCACTCCTTTTTTGCCTTTTTATAAATGCAGACGATGCGCAAGTATATCTCTCGAGACCTATTCGACTTGTGGAGGATCTTGTCTCTAGATTTAATGAGGACTTATCTAAAATAGTGAATTGGTCAAATTGCAATAATATTTTTCTAAATCCCACAAAATGCCAGTTAGTTCTTATATCGAAAAAACTATATAAAACCGATCAAATCCCACAAATTCCCCCAAATTCCACAAGATTTCAGTTTGTGGAAATTGTTACAAACTTGGGAGTCAAAATAAATCGATCACTCTCCGCTGTGGATCATATTAGCCATGTTATTGGGCGAATATACGGAGGACTACGCAAACTTTGGCTGATCTCTAGTTTAACCCCTGTTGCTACAAAGCTAAAATTAGTAAAAACTTTATTAGTACCGATAATTGAATATGCCATAGTTGTGTACTGCAAACTCGATTCGCTCACGATAACGATATTATCAGATATGTATATGAACTTCTTAGATTTGAACATATATCCTGCTACTACAAACTCATCCTTGGTTGCACGCTTCAGATGTTCTGGAACATAAGGTGTTGTATGTTCATGCACAAAATAATGCAGAAACGAAAACCAACTTATGTATTCGGTAAACTGCAATTCGTACAATCACCCAGAATACTTAATCTGATCGTTCCTCATTCAAATTATTTACAGCCTGCCCGCCTATTCTTTGTCCACTGTACCAGACTTTGGAATTCGCTGCCAAGAGGCGTTAAACTAATAAATGGAGCCAGCCAATTTAAAAAAGCAATTCACATCCACTTTAATAGAATATAGAATATGCACATCTTTGTCTTTCACTTGCTTCCTTCCTATTTCCTTATCCTTCTCCTATTCTTTTACTGTTTTTTCTTCAACATTTTTACGAGTATCTACTTTATTATTTTAATTTTGTTTTATATAATTATTAATTTTGAAATTTTCCATTCTTATATCCATTAAGAACTGTACTAAAAAAGACTAAGTCTTACTTGTACCCCCATGAATTAAAATAAATTTGAAATTTGAAATTTGAAATTCTAAAACAACTATGGCTAGAAAGCGTTTCAGAGGCGCAAAGCAGATGATATTTTTCATCATTGTTTATTTATTTATTAACTATTAAAGTGTATTTACATTTGCATTTAGACTTAATTTTAAATTTGCCTTCAATAAAATTTCAAAATCTGTTTTTTGAAGTGTGATGTTCAAAAATGTTTTCCAACTGTTGAAGCACTTCATGATTCCGTCTGACCAAACCCCCAAAAGTCTCTTTCGAACAAATTCCATGACTGAATGAATCTGTATTTATGACGATACTGCTCCTTTAAATATAATTTATTCATAATCTTGTCAAAGTGAAACAATTCTTTTTGTCACATTGACAGAATCATTACTCATTCTTCAAAGCTCTTTGACGGGTTCTTCATAAATGATGATGTCATGTATGTTTTGTCTTGTCAATTTGATTGACTTGTCGCTCATTTCAATACGATTTACGCATAACAATGACATTACGAAGAAAGATTAAAAATTAATATTTGTGAGGCCTTGAAAGTGGCACACATTTCCTAGCAGACGTCATTTTCAGCTGGAATTTGAGACGCACGATCCTCTAAATTTTCGCGCGATGGCAACAGAATTACCTACTTCTTCTTGACTATCCAATATCCCTGTGGATTACACTCCCATGCTAACGAATGATGAACAATGTTGTATGGAATGTTTCTACTTCTTGAAAAAAAAAAAATTGCTTGTAGGTGTTAAATAGGCCCAACATCTTTTTGACACGGTGTTAGTCTCATTTGTCTTGTTCATACCTGAGTATGGAGTCACTCAGATGGAACCAGGTCTCTTAGGCCAATTAGTTCCTCTTCTGATCATTTTATTTTTTGGGAAGGTGAATTTGAAGTTGAAGAAATACAACATAGTTTTGATTGTGCCATAATCACTAAAATTTTAGTCAGTATGTCAAAATTAGTTAAGCAGATGAAGCATGCCCAGGGTTAGGTTTAAAAAAGGTTCCGAAGAACAATTTACTTTAAATACTCACTTGATTTTTTTCTGATAGATTTTTAAAACGTCAAAGTTGCTGCAGTAAATGTTAATCGTTATTTGGGCTGTTTTTACCTCATTTTCAGTCGATAAAATCGCCAGAGTCTCTGAAACCACAATTTATAACAAGATATTAAAGAAAGAATTCCGTAGCGATCAAATAGGTGGCCATATGTCCCTCATTTGAATTTCATCAATTTGTGGCAATAAAAAATAGTATTGTACACGGCGTCCTCGAAAAAATAGGATCCAAATGAATCCTCAAGTGTAATTAGCGATCTGTGCAGTGATTTAGAGTGGACGGAATGGTTTAACTCCATGACTAACATAAGCTGTCAAAATAAACGTGTTATCTTCTAATAGACTTCGACGGTTCATAAGGGATCTCTTCAGTCAGAGTTTTGATATTTTCAACGAAACGTGGCTTAAGACTTTTCTCGGTGCATCCTCTGTCACTCATTCTTACAGTTTCTTCGAAATTCACGTAGTGCCAAAATCTCTGACATGATATTCCATAAAAAAAATGTTCACAAATATTTTGCGATCCTACACAGTTCCATTCTCCATCTTTTTACTTCACAAATGTCAAAACAAAAGTGACAGTTGCCGCAAATTGCAAATCTAATGGCGACTTCCCATTGTGGAACAGAAATTCATAAATTTTCCTTGTAAATTTTCTTTAAAAAAATTATTTTGTTTTGGGAGAAAACTCATCGTGTCTAAATTCTATGTTATCTTCATGTTATCATTTTTCCCAATCAACAAAACATTGTATCGCATAAATCAATTCACAGTCATTAATTCTATTCATATTCAACACTTTCGACTGGCGACGATTTTAATGATCTTCCCAATACTGGCCTAATGTGGGAATTCCCCCCCCCCCCCCCCAAAATAACCAACTTGCATAAATATCGGTTAAACAAAAAAGTAAACAAGCCATCAAAGATTCGAAATTAACCCAAAATACAAGCCAGTTTTTTTCGGAAAACTCTGTCAAAATGGGCGCAGCTCTTTCACATTAACCTATAATTTTGAGGTTCTGGTAACCTGACCTCATCTTTAGTCATAACAATATGTTTTCTCTTACTGCAGGGAAATTAATTAACGATGAAATTTAATAAGACAGCTTCGCATTGATGATGCACATTTTAAATCTATTCTGAATGCATAAAACATTTTGAAAATCATTTGTTGATATGGGAATCCACAGGGTGCAGTGATTAACCCCGAATGGTATGACATCGATTCTGATATGAATTGAACACTAGAAGAACTCATGACAGATAGCAAAAACATAGACACTTGCATCGCAGCAAACGTCAAATGTCAAGTTTGACGTTTCAAACTGTATTGACAGAATCAAAAAGAATCATTAACATTTTTTCAAAGGCGGTAGCTCAATCGAAATCCTTCGGTATCGAATCGCTGGGAACCAATAGTTATCACATTGCACATAAAAGAACCACGAAATGGATATGACAGTAAAAAATGGCTGTCATCAAATGAGTTAAAAAGAACTAGAATTGAAAAACCGTGTACGATGTTAACGTGGTGTAATAGAATGTTCAAATAAAGTCGTTAAAACAAACTTGAAAATTTTTATATCGATACTAAATTAGTCGTAAAGGTGTTAACATGCCATAGACATCCAGATCCGATCGTGCGTTGTTAAAATGCTGAACAATGAGTGCGAGCCTTAGATCACGCGGGAGGGGGATTAGACTTCATAGTAAAGCCGCTTCGTTTTCATCCATTTTGACAGTAAATAAGAACAAATTTCATGAGTTATCAGAACTCTTAATAGATTGGAACAGTACCAACAATTAGATTAATTATTATTAATTAATTAAGTATAATCTTTCTTTTAAATAAAGATATGAATATGAAAGGGTTTAAACAAATTAAATATTAGATACGGTGGTGATCACTTTGAGGTTTGTAGTTCCGATTTCAGTTGACTTTGATCGTCAATTAACGTTCAGGATATTGTGGGATAAGTTTGAAATTATGAACGGAAGTCTCTCTGGAACAAATTGAATTGATCAATTAATCCGACGTCAAAAATAATTCTTCCAATAAAGCTTTTCGAAAAATAGATGTCTTCACATTCTGATATTCTTGGTGGTCCCGTGACCGCCCGTCACCTTGATTATAATAACCGTGTGACTCTTTCACTGATAATAAAATTCGACACTTATTTCCGAAGACATAAAATAATCGTATTCTTAATTCTTTAAGAAGATTCTCATGCCATGAAATCTTCTCCATGAGCAAAAGATTGAATGTCAAAAACTATGAGTTTTGAATCAATTTTGCTGACGAAAGCAATCGTGGGGGCAGTACAATACAAAAGATCACTGGTCGGGAGTGTTTAATACGCTTACATTTAAGCCATATTCAAAGTGCGTTGAATCGTTACGCCGCGCGTTGTTTGCGTATTGAACTTAATACGATCTTCGACGTATAATTGATGCGCCAAGCACGTGGTTTAACTGGCAGTGACTTGGAACGTTTAAATATTGTCTACGTCAGCAGGGACACGAGAATATTTGGAACAAGTCAAACGTTAAATTTAGCGCGATCCGCGTAAATTGAAATGTGCACGTCTTTTGAAATCATTCAGTTTTTCAAATAAGAATAGTTTTCGAACATTTTTTAAGCTATGTTAATAAAGAGAACATTCGATAATGATGTCCTGAGAATCGAGAAGAACGTCGAAAATGATTTAAGGGTATAGTACAAACTTGTTCGAGGAACTATTGACCTTTACTTTTTTGAGCCAGTGAACGACACTCACGCATAGTTCCTGGAAGAAGGGATACTCCACACATAGCTAGACTTTCAGTTGTGAAACTGAGTTAATTATTGAAAAAACGGGTTATCTTTTTTAGGATCTTCCTTTTTTGCAAATTACTGTACACGGTTTCGCGAAGACATTTAAATACGGTTATATCTGCTGGAATTATGTTTTCATCTTTCGGGGATTCCGCGTTTTATAACCACGATTAGGATAACCGACAAATGGAGCGTTTCCTTTGTTAAATGCATTTGAAACTATTCACGTTAAAGGGCTTTCTTGCCGTGTTCAAGCTACAGAGTAGTCAATGTAAAAAAAAATGATGTTCACGAGTGGCGGAGATTTTTATTAACGCAAGTCTTCTGTTTATACCTCTGTTGAGAACTGACGGAAGTGCGGCATCGAGGGAGTTCGTCAAGGATTCCTCGCAGAGTACATTCGAAGGTCGGCAGTTCGGATACTTTTCGAATGGACTTCGCACATATGAATATGAAGTTAACAGGCGGTCTAGAAGACGGGCGCAGCTACATTGGCCAACAAAAAAAACGCCTATACAATCAACGCTTGTTGATTGAAGCTTAGCTATGATCATGAATTCTTTAAAATCTGACTGCAAAACCAAGACCACCAACCAAGATTTTTAAACACTGCAATCGATCCATTTCTTTCAGCCTAAAATTCCCCATATCAAAAAACCTCTCTCAAATTTGTCGTTATAAACGCTAATACCGAATAAGAATCAATTATTAAGTACTCTTTTGATTTCCACGATTTTCAGAAATGTAATTTTCCCTCGCCATCACTCAAAAAGTAATTTCATTGTTTGATTAGCTGCACCCCTGAAATCAATAGTTTTTTCAACGACATAATTTATTTTTAAATAAATAAAGATAGAAATTGAAGGTGGAAATTCAATAAAAAAATCTTCATAATTTATTAGTGAAAACCTGCCCAACAACTGGGTGGATTATATCTCACGATTAGACAAAATCAAACCCGAGAAGGAGAAGGCAAGCCCGACATAAGCCGCAAATAAGATTATCTTCAGTTTTTTCTCACACGTAGTCAGTTCGTACATAGTTGTTACTGTCAAGAGGTTAGAAACACAAGTTGTTAAACAAAAACACTGCTGTCAATAAGTTTCCTAACTTATTTGATTTTAGAAATTGACAACCATTAACCTTTTTAGAGATTCCTAAATTCAGACTTCCAAGAGCGCTGAACTGAATTTATTCACTTTTTTGTTTTGTACTTAATGTTCTCAAAATCTAGAATTCAGTAACTTTTTTGGAAAAATTGTATTTTTCTTATAATATATAAGTTGCTCATCCTCTCAAGGGATCGCGCTTATCGTTACAATGTAGATGCATTTTGGTTTCGATATTGACTTTTTTGCATTCTTTCAATTCGCAGTATTTTATTCGTCATTATTTGAAGGTTTGGTCAGCTGTTTTGAGTATTTGGCCTTTACAGCAGCTCATTAAGTAATCAGAAGAGTACTGCCTGACTATGTGGGTCAGGCTAATTACGTTGCTCACTAGCGCCGTTCATATGAACCCAGCGGCAAAAGGTGACTAAGCCGAATCCGGAAACTTAGTAAAAGTGTAAGACTTACTCGAGGGTCTTACTTGTATTCTATCCTAAATAGTCGCTTGAAAACTGCTATAAAAGTCAAACTTCAATATTTGAAGTCAACCCACAAAGACAGTGCACACTGAGCCTAAGTCAGCAGTCTGGACATTGGTTCGTAAGCTTCTTAGTTATTACGTTAAAAGGGACCAAAAAAGAGTGGAACATGCTGTAAACCATTCAAAAATTTGGCACAAATACTGTCCGCAACACCATCGCGATCTACAGTAACTATAGCCTGATCGATTGCAAGCGATTTTTTTTAAGAACGATGTTCTAGACCGGACTTGGCGGCAAACGAGACTATCATGAGTATGAGGCTTGAAAAATCCTTAAACCAATCTTTGATGAAGCGTATATTTATTCCATGATGCAGGTGGATAACTCTGTTCGGTTATTCGAATGGTGGTGGTTCCATAGTGGTCTGGTGGTGCTCTTCTTACTGTCGGTGTTGGACACTTCATCCGCAAGGATAAATATGAGAACACCTCTCATTGATTTCAACCCAATGGAAGTGAATTGTGAGATTTGAAAACAACTTCGTTTTGGAACATCGCACAACAAACTTTTCGAGTTCCTTCAAATATCGTGTAGATTAATAACATTGAAAACTATTAAGAACTGGATTGATGCAGCAAAATTAGTTCCAGTAAGAGTTGCATTTTTGGATGAATAGAAAGTTCAACCCTTTTTTATAAGCCAAGTCTTTTTATTTATTTATTAACTTGTCAAATGAAAAACTTCTAACAGAATTAAGTGTCTGGAACTTTATTGACGTTAGTGTGTTCATGACAGTCGTTGCCATTTTGTCAAAATCACTAAGACTCCACAGTTTGACTATTAAAAGTATAAAATTGCTGCTTTTAAAGACCTGTCTGTGAAACCCAAGTCATTCTCGAAACAAACAGTCAAAGTAAAGTTTCTCTTGGGAAAATAAGGAATACAAAGTTCTACAGTTTTAACAATTAAGAAGAAAATTAAAATCCGTTAACGTTAAGGGGAGGAGCACACATCAATCCATTCGAAAGTAAAGTAAAATTATTTTCATCATCCAAAGGGACTTTCAAATACTATTTGGAAATTAATAAAAGAAAACCGAGTTTCATTTTAATAGATTTCTACATCGCTTGGTCTCGTCTTTCCAGAGTTTAAGAGTCAGTGTTAAGCACTTTCCAGATCATAAAATGTAGGATTTAGTGTGCACACAAGGTATACATTTTGGGTTCTTCGATCTCTGCGGCCAACAAATTAATATTGGGATCACTTAAAATAATTTTGAATTGATTCTCTCGTGTTGAGAATGGAATCTGCCGCCCATTTTTTTTTTTTAGTTTTTATGAGCTAATTAGGGAACATGTTTTCAATAAAAGAAGAAATCATTAAGCACCTGATGTTGTCGGGTTAACAACGCTATTGCCATAAAATATTTAAGAAACGAAATGGTGTTTTTAAATTCTCAAAAATTGGATGTTTTTTTTTCTTAGGTGAATGATGACGTTTTCATCGACAGTGACAAATGACGGATTTGAAATTTCGCTATTTTAAACTAAACAGATGTATATATTTCATTGCATTTAATGTTTTTTACGACCCAAGATGAGTCTTTAAATTACTTTTCGAATGATGGGGTTATGTGAACGTAGCCAAAACTGGTTCGGTAATAATAATGAGAAAAGTGTAAAAAGTTGAGCCGCCTCCGAATGGATCGGGATCGGGTTCGGCTCGGTTTTTATTTAAAAAGCTATAAACCCAAGAAGCTATTAAGAGTAATATTGACCGAATACATCTGTAGGCGTGTTGAACAAGAGTTTAAACTCTATTAGATTGCTTTATCCTTGCGTTTAAAGACAGATAAATGTTTTTCCTACCGGTTCGGTCGTTTCAATTAAAATAGCTTTGAACTTTAAACAAACGCCGAAAAAAGGTACGAGTATATTAAGAAAGCGGTCCTGGCAAAATTTTATATGGGAATTTTTTTTTTTTTAAACCAAAGACAGAGTAAGATTTATACAATCCTAGTATGGTGTCTTCGTCAGAAGTTAGTTTTAAGCGATTGTATGCTGTTTAGACTCTTTAGAAACTACGCAATTCTGCTTCTTATCTCGGTTTTGTGCCGCATTCAAAGCTTGATAAATATAAGAACACCTATGAAAAAGATCTTGTATAGATCTGGGGAGATGCTATAAAATTTTGGCCATTTCATTTTCGTACTTATCATAAGGAACTTTCATGGATAGAGGCGTGAAGGCACCTTTCATTTTTGAAAAGTTATCATTTCACTTCATTTTCGATTGGTACTCCGAAAGGTCTTCTTCAAAGAGATAAGCATGATGGTCTTTAATGACCTTTGGTATTTGCCATGCATAATTCATGGTAAAGAAGATGGTAACAGATAGACGCAAAAACCTATGTCAGAGGTTTTTGAAAATTTAAAATAATAAATTGATGCCAAAAAAGTTCATCAGAGCTAAAATGATAGAGCTCTAGAAGCTTTCATAAAATATATCCCAAGGCCTGTCTGCTAGCTACGAAAACTACATGCCTTTTGAAATTTTGAAGGAGTCCGGAAAGAATTTTGATGCTTTTAAGCTCGGCGGGCATAAAAAAAACACTGGGAACCGATTTAAAAACAATTAAATAACCTAGTCTTGTTGTCGATTTTAAACGGCGTTTAAACAATAGAGGGTGACCAACTGAACCACCTGTTGAAAATATTTCAATTTTTAAAATATATTAAGGAACAGCTCCTCCGAATAGCTAGCTACACCCATGCTTACGACCTAAATGATGAAGGTCTTAGAAAATCAGTTTTCTGACGTTTTTAAATGTGGTTTCATGTGACGAATAAGTTCTTAGGTTTGAAACGCAGGATGTGTTGCCCTAAATTATCCTCGTAATAATTCATAACCCATTCTGGCAATAATCATCGAAAGGGAAGGAGACTTATCCTTATTGACAAATCGGCTTTACCTCCCAGTCGAGTGTGAATAAAACGTTTTTGAACATGTCAGTAGACTCCTCAAAGATAAAAACAAACTTAAGAAGGATGATGAGCTAATCCTCATAGCTTTCCGCATATATTCCCAAATAAATATTATTTTAATAAAGTTCTTTTTATAAATGTTCTCGAGACATGTACTCATAAAACTGTTTAATAAAGGTTCCTCAAACAGTCTCTTTGATAGACTGAAGACACAGCAGCTCCGTCTTCCTATGTTTGTGAACAATAAAAACTTTCGGGAGAAAAGAAACAGCTTCGTTTTCTGCCTTGATTGTCAGCTCTGTCTTCGGACGCCTCTTTTGCCAGGAACTCAGGTTTACGATCTAAAGCTAGTTCCTTTAATCTTTAGCTCATAGCCCTCTCATGACCAATGGCTAACCCACAAAAATTCTTGATAGATGATACAAACATTTTTTTAACCATCTTTTCCAAACGTTGTTTTTCTGATGGAACCACTGTAAATTAAATTTCACTTTCACCATCCGTGAGAAAAGAAAAAAATATTCCCGTTCACGGATTTCTACACATCCTGGTGACGAATTAAGACTGTTTTTTTTTTAATACAGAACCACAATTCATCATTTCATTTGCTATCTTTTCGGCTACCGTGAGTCGCCCTTAATTCACCGCGCACAGCTCTTCGTAAGCCACGCAGCAAAAAACATTGACGTCTTCAGTGACGTTTACGGTTCCACAAGTCAAATAAATCAAACAAAACGTTTTTTCCTCACGATACATTTATAATTAATGACTTAAACGGAAATGACGAGAAGAAATCAAATCAATCGGAAAAAATCCTGACAATCACCGTCAATCAGTTGGCATTCATAAAAAAAAAAATAAACAACGCAAGAAGGAATTCAACTGAAACACCAAGCCTTCCGGATACTGATGCTGATGCAGACCCATCGGGGATAATGCATCCGAGACAATTCCCCTGCGGTCTTTAATGAAACAATTTTCCATCGTCTTATCTCTCACCATTTACTTGTGGCTTCTTTCGTTTGACCCTCATTAATTCCCCCAAATAAGATCAAGCAATAAAAATCAGTACACATTTGACGACAGGTTATGATGGCATTTGTCAACGCGCATTGCAACAATGACCCAAAAGCACTGTCAAATAAATCCGATTAAGTACACACACACACACACATACGCCTATTAAATGTTGATCGAAATCCCTTTGACATTGACATGAAGTAGAAGAAGAAGAAGGCCAAAATGAAACATCATCTTCATTCCGCTGTCACTGTCACTGTCATTGTCGGCGGGCTTTGACAGAACAGTAGTCGTGCGGATTCCGATTCGCAGCAATTTCAAGCCAATTCGTGGAGGCAATTAAGCTTCTTTATATTTGCAATTAAGTTTTATTTTTCCACAGGTGACTGACACATATTCCCACTTTGAAATTCAAAAACAGCAAAAACTTCAAAATTTATCGCGACATCGTGTATTCTTTTGTCAAATTAGCATCAAATCGCGATTCTAATCCAATTAAAATGTGCATTTTTGAAATGTCAAAAATACAAATACAAAGAACACCGAACCGAATTCAATTTCGATATGTCAACACCGGAACATGGAACATAAATTTTGAAACTACTTATTTTTTTTTCCTGGTCAAGTTTTGTTTTGTGGTTTAAATCAACTAACAAGAAAATAACAAACCGGGGGGCGGCAGCGAATCATTTAAATAAAACAAGCGTTGCGGGGGATATAAATTTGAAAATAATGTGAAACAGCAAATAAGTTGAAACACTCAAAATGTCATCACTTGTTAGCTGTCGGTTTTCGTTTTGAATATTTGCCGTAGATCTCTCTCGTATAGTTTTTTTTTTGGTTCGTTTTCAAAGTTGAGGTCGTAAATAACGTTTCGAAGATAAATTTCCAAATCGATTGTAAAGTCGGGGTCTGCTTTTGATGGTCGTCGGTCTATCTTCTTGTGTGTTGTGACCTTCAGACTCAAAAGTGTATGGGAAAACTGGACATAAATGCTGTTGCTTCCCGTTCCTGGATTCGTATGATTTTTTACGATTAAATAACGATTAAACGGCATTAAGAGTGGGTTTCCTGTGAAAAAACACTAAAAAAGTAAACTGACAGCAAATGCGAGATAAATGACTTCTTAACTTGGTCCAGATGCCAGATCGGCAAGTGGCGCGTTCGGCATAGAGATGGGAATTTTTTTATTCTTTGAATAAGGCGGTGTTTTCAAATCTTGAAAACGATTTAAAAGATTCTGATTTACTTCTCCAAATGAGAGACATAACCAGTATAATAATAGTATGCACTTGAAAAATGGTTTTATTTACACTTTATCTAAGGTCTTTCTATATGAATGTAAAATTTTGACACAGAATGCGAGACTGACGAGACTGTTCTGTCACAAGAAAGTATGGAAAAATCCTTAGCTGAGCAAGATGAAACCATAGTTTTTTTCTTCTTAAGTTTATTTTTAGTCGCGTGACCTTTTTGAACGAGACTTTTTTAAAAAAAGGAGACAAGCAACATTTTGTTTAGCACGTTTTTGTTTTAAAAAACACTTGACAAGCTTTCTAAGATCCATCAGACGACAGATCCATTGGAAAACAAGATAAAGATGCATTTATTATTGAATTCAGATTACAGCTAGGTACTTAGAAAGTCTTCTGAAAATCTGGTGTAAAGATCCAGATCCAAGATGGAAATCCCTGTTTCAGTAATCATTTGGACTATCTGCATTCACTTGAGTAGAAATATAGCAGAATTCGATTGTGCCGTGAGATTTCATGCGTCCCAAAATCGTTTCGTTCCAAAAGTTGTAATTTCAGGACCGTCACAAAAGCCTCATTTTTTCATTTGAAAAAGATAGGCAAATTTTCTTAAGTTGAAGGATCAGGGACATTTCTTTGTTGAAGGATCAGAATTATACCGATGCAATTTGAAAGTATCCTTAAGCAAAATTATACGTTCAAAATAAAGCGTTAGGGTATGCTCCTGTGCTGGCGTTGCGTGGTTGTTGTTGTTTGCTTATTGGGGCTTTGGAATCCCATCGTATTTTGGATATGTTTAAAGTGTAATGGGCGCGATTTCATGAATTGAAAGTTTGAAAAAGACTCAATTCAAAAAGTGTAAAACCATCTTATTTATGGAGTCTTTTTTTGAAATACCAAAAACAATTAACTGAAGTTTTCGATCGTGCGAATACACTGGATTCCGCAAGCTTTAATAAAGGCATCAAGTTTCTGAAAGACTTTTTTTTTGAACTCCATAATCGTTATATTAAAAGGAACATTCAGCCCAATCATGAATAAAAATTCCATGAGAATTTTTTCACTTTTCTCGACTCTCCTATTCTGAATGATATGACAGCGGGAAATTTTTCCTTTTTCACTTTCCTCCTATCCTAAACGAACTTCGAAAAAGGGAAAAAATTCCTAAGGGAAAAGTAGGTATCACAAACGTCAAAATAATAGCGGAATGTGATCGCATTTCTCAAATGCTTTTCTCCAACAATTCAAGCGCGAAATTTGATGAAATGTGAGTTTTATATTTGTAAATGAACATTTGAGCAGAAAAATATGATTAATTTAAATTGTTAAGGTCGAAAACTGTCAACAAAGAGCAAGGAAGGATTTTGATAAATCTATTGGAGGCTCATCGTGATATTGCGTGCGGTTTTCATTGGGGAAACAAGGAAGAAGTGGTACGATTTTGGAAAAGGGTGATACCTACTTTCCTAAGGGAAAAGTAGGTATCACAAACGTCAAAATAATAGCGGAATGTGATCGCATTTCTCAAATGCTTTTCTCCAACAATTCAAGCGCGAAATTTGATGAAATGTGAGTTTTATATTTGTAAATGAACATTTGAGCAGAAAAATATGATTAATTTAAATTGTTAAGGTCGAAAACTGTCAACAAAGAGCAAGGAAGGATTTTGATAAATCTATTGGAGGCTCATCGTGATATTGCGTGCGGTTTTCATTAGGGAAACAAGGAAGAAGTGGTACGATTTTGGAAAAGGGCAGAGGCAGAACTCAACTCAGCAGGGCCGCCTTTGAAATCTATTTGCGAGTGGGAAAAGGTATGGGCCGATAAAAAAAAGTATGTACGCCAAAAAGCAGCAGTGAATAAGAAAAATAAAACCGACACCGGCGGTGGGCCAAATACTGACTACAATTTTTGCCACTCTGGAACGTGTTGTCTTCGATTTGGTCGACATGAAGCAGTCTGTAGAAGGCGTTTTCGCTCAATCGTTTGCCTTATGCTCTTTGAACCAAAAAGGGAATTCGGTAGAGGACAAAGAAAATGTTTCAGTTGCAGAACAGGCTTTTCCACAGGATTTCGAAAAGAGTTTCGATGAATCCATCAATTATTTCAGGGAATGTGAAGAGCAACCAATAAGGGCAGAAGACGTCTACAAACCGTGTCTGGAACAAAAGAAAGTATTCAAGATAACATTGCCAGCTTCGGATGCTTTGGAGAAGGAGATAGAAATCCAAACGGAGCTATGTGCGATTATAAAGGAAGTAGTTGTCAACATGCAGGAAAATCATCAGAACATCAAGAAGATTTATCGGTCGATTGACAAGTTGAATGAATTAAACGAAGATTCTATGATCACGTTAAGTAAATATTTAAACGCGCACTTATTGACACGAAAATATTTTTGAAATCTGTGAAAATAGGTAAATTTTTGCGTGTAAAACCAACTTTCAGACGCATAGTCGTTACACTTACATATTTTGAGGTAATTCCAAGTGATTGGAGCCGTCTCTCATGTTCCTCCTCATTTTTCGACAGTTTTGCTGTTCAATAGCTGCTGATTCCTCCGCCATCATTCTGAATGCGACGCTTATCATTTTTACACGAATTTCAACAACAAAACAACAATCGGAAATTACTTGAATTATATTTATTAGTTAACTTATGAAAACAATTATTTTTTATTCTTTAGACAGAAATCACAAAATGATACTTAATATTCTTAAACAGCTGATTTCGAAACTTAATAAATTCCTCCTCCCGGATTCGAAGTGAAATGTTTTTCACCCTTGATTCAGAATAGGAGGATTTAATTCTCGAGAAAAATAAAATTCTTGAGGAAAAATTCCCCGGGAATATTCATGATTGGGCTGATTATATTTATATCCTTTGCGGATAAGATCAGGTCCTAGGATTTCGGGCAAAATTCTGCTCTACGAGGCATGCGATCGCAGCTTATTTCAGCTAGAAGCGTTCCTATAGATTCCCACGCTAGGAAAAATATCGAAAAGCGTCTGAACTGTATCGCAACACAAAATCTAAATTCCGATTCAGTTGTTGTTGTCCGAAAGTTGTCATAAGAAGTAAAGAGGAAATGTGATATAGTGGAAGTCGCATAGCCATAAATAGTTTTTACTTCTCGGCAGTGGAGATAGACCCCAAATTTGAACATTTTTAAAACCTAGGGTCCTTTACAATCTCAAGACCATATAGGCTTTTGCTTTGCAATCGTTTTGATATTGGATTGTTAATTTAAATTACAATCTACTACAATCATTAATTTCGACAAGTGCTAAATAATATGTACTTGAAAAAGCATTCATAAATTGGAGAAACAAGATCGGACCCAACTGGCTCTCTTGTGGTATGACAGATTAGAGTGATTTATGCGTTAATCATCATTCGGTCTAGCTCTGTAGCACTTACAACAGGTAAAATTATATTATTAACTAGAAAGTAGCATGAAATTTCAGTTAACTATTAAAAAAAAAGAAGAAAACTCTTGTGAACATATAAAACAATTGATCATAATTAACTGCTTCTTCTAAAAGAGATCAAATCAGAGTTACCCATCTCTAGACTGAACGTCCGAGCATCGGATCATCAATCGCACACCCAAAAAAGGGATGATTTCATGATTAACATATAAATCACACGATCGCCTTGGAAGACAAGATCACCAAAGATCAGGTAGGTATCTACTCGTATCGTATACGCATAATGGTCGTTTACGGCCTTACGAATGACTTCTCGGTCGGTAACCGATGTTGATGTTGATGTTCAGATCTTTTCTTCATCTTCGTCGTTAATTTGCCGCCGCCAAAGTTTTTATTGAAAAGAAGCAATAACAAAAAAAAACGAAAGAAAGAAAAGAATGAAGCGTCTCATTGTGCCTCCCTTAATGGGCCAATTACACTAGTAGTGTGCATGACACTCGCAGTCTCCATATCATGTGTTCGCCAGTAAGACTTTGCGCATGCCTTACGAGATGACTACGACTACGTCGATGACACTCATCGCGTCTTCATTCATAGCCACTATAAGTTTGAATCGACAAAAATATACAAAAAAAAAAAATACATTTGCGCGCAATCACAGGAAGACAGGTTGTCATTGCGCCAGGATTGGGGGCACGGTTGGGGCTTTGCGGGCAATACACAATTCAGTCACTTTTCATTGAGATTCTGGTGGTGTGGTGGTGATGGCGCGTTTATCAGAACATAAATGAAAAGAAAAGCGAACGAACCAAAGAAAGAAACAAAACAAAAAAAAAACAAAAGAAGATTTTACTATTTCCATTTTTGTGTTTTTTTTTATGGAAATTTATTTGGTTTTCCTTTTTGTTGGTTGAGGTTCCGAGAAACATTATGACAGTTCTCGACTGATTCTACTTCTTCTTCTTCTTCTTCTTCTTATTTTTTGAGGGTCATTAAGAGGAAGTTCTTTTGCTTCTCGTTCGTTGGTCGTTCTCATCGAAACGAATGCGTTCTTAATTAATGTGCAGTCAATCTGAATGCGAGTGTAATAAAACGTACGGTATACACTGGTAAAGATATTATTTGTTTGATTAATTAATTACGTTTTGTTGATATTAATGCGATTCAGTTGGATGCGTTATTAAATTATTACTTTTACTATCCATATATTTGGGTTTTAGATTTCAGTTGTTGGCCATCTCTGTGCTTTTTGTTCTGCCATCTGAAACAGGGTGTTGAATTTCACCTGAGAACGTTACGGTTATGTTGGACAAATATTAGACCCGAAATAGGAGAACGAGGAGAACGAACTTGAAATGAGAGGGGTTTCGTCGAAAGAATTTTTATTGGTTTTATGGGCGTTAAGCCTTAAGTATGAGCATTCGGCCATTCGGCCAGTCGGGCATTCGGGTCATTGTGGGAACATTTTACCAATGAAATTTTTGTAGAAAAAAAAAATTGATAAGCTTGTATACATTTGAATAAGTTGAAAACTTTTGCTTTTTGAAAACTAGTACAGTTTGAACCGGGCATAGTTTTTATTAGGAAGGATTTTAACGTACTGTAGCTATTGGATTAATTTTTAGAAAGTACCTTTTTTAAGCACTTTGGAAAGAGAAACCAATCAGAGTAGATTGTGATTGTGGTCTTTCAGCACTCCGGACTGACGGAACCAAATCTTTAGGAGATGCTTTTTTCAAGAAATCGTAGTGCTTGTTAAACACTCTTTCGGAGTCTACTACTGTGTCCAAAAAATAAGGTGACATATGAATTTAAACTGCGCGCGTCGAAGGATTTGCAAATTTTTCTTTCTTTTTAGGTTGGTAGTACTGTCAGTGACATCTATGTGAAATTTCATGTCAAAATATATTCATAGTGTTGTGTCGAAGACGAAGAAAGTTCTGGGCGACCATCAACCTCAACCGATGAAGCTCACGTCCAACAAATCAAAGATTTGATGTTGAAAAACCATCGATTAACAATAAGAGACCTTGCTGATGAAGTTGGCTTATCGAAAGGCTCAGTCAATACCATTTTGAAGGATGCTTTGGGCCTCAAGCGCGTCAAATCTCGACTGGTACCGAAAACATTGAATTTTTTGGAAAAAATGCGTCGCGTTGAAGTGTGTGAAACAATGCTTTCCGACTACCAGGATGTCATGAAACGCATTATAACTGGCGATGAGACTTGGATCTATGCTTACGACCCCGAAACAACCGATCAATCGAGCGAATATCGTGCCAAAGGAGAGCCGAGACCAAAAAAACCGCGCCAAAGTCGCTCAAAAATCAAGGTCATGTTGACTGTTTTCTTCGACTATCGTGGTGTTGTGCTTTATGAATTCCTTCCAACCGGCTAAAAAGTCAACAAGGAATATTATTTGAACGTTATGCGTCGTTTGCGTAACGCTATCCGCCTAAAAAGGCCGAAATTGTGGAAAGACAATTCTTGGTTTTTACACCACGATAATGCACCATCCCATACCGCACTCGTAATTCGTGATCATTTCGCCAAAAACTCAACCCATATCGTTCCGCAACCACCGTATTCACCTGATCTGGCGCCGTGCGACTTCTGGCTGTTCAACAAGCTCAAAATACCGCTCCGGGGACACCGTTTTGATACGATAGAGGAGATTCATGCCGCAGCGAAGACGGAACTGAAGGCCATCCCCGAAAGTGACTACAACCAGTGTTTCAAAGATTGGAAAATCCGTTGGCATAAGTGCATTGCATCGGGAGGGGATTACTTTGAAGGGGATGAAATTGATTTGGAAGAATAAATAAAGAACTTTCAAAATAAATACAATGTCACCTTATTTTTTGGACACAGTAGTACATATAATATGTAATGTGGTACCTCCGGGTAAAACGACTCAGGTGATTAAGTCAGATGAACATCAAGTTTTCCCAAAAAATAGGAGACCCAATTTCAATCCCTTTCGGAAAAGGAATTGGAAAGTTCAAGTTAGTGAATACGTAGGAACAGTCATTAGACCAAGTCGACTCATGTCCCTTTAGTCCCCGACTAGACTCTTACCTGACGTTAGGTTTGAAATTAACCACTTTAATTTTAAGTCGTAATGTTTAGGTTAATATATGAAGACGTTTCTTTCCATGAAAGGCCGATACACGGCTTATTCTAAACAAAACGGAAGGACTTCAATACACATCCGCACACAATTATTCTCAAATTATCTGAGACTATACTCTCACATGCTTTTCATTTTTGATCAACTTTCAAACCCTCTAAAAGCTATGCAACCCTCAAAAATCCAAAAAAAATGGACTCATCGTTACTTTTACTTTTTTTTTGCACAACCAATTTGCATTTTTGAAAGTTTTCTTCAAATTAAAAATAAAAAATTGGACAAAACTATCACTTTTGAAGCTTCATTATGTCCAAAAGTGTGACAGTTTAAAGTATAAGAGTATTTTGACATGTGGTGTCATTAAATCTTGTTCGTTTAAAATTTACAATGGGAAATGTGGCCAATCAAGATCACTATCAATCCATAAAAAACTTAATAGCATTTTATGACCAAAATCGAAAGAGATGCGTAAGAAATGGCATAATGATTGGCCTTTTGTGTCGAGAGAAAGGTTTATCCCTGAAATGGTTTATGGGATCATATGCTTGACCGATAAGGGCAATTGAACTCTTAACTATAATGTTTAAAGTTGTGCAATACCTGCGTCCTGCGATGAGCGTCCCTGAACTAAGATTTTCAAATGTTTCTCACATTAAACCTGGCAATCTATAAAAACGTACTGAAATTCTAAGATGATCTTGAGCTGTGAAATGGTCATGATCAATCCGAGGGCAGACTTGTTCAGATCAGGATTAACTTGTCTGTAGAAGACAAAGTCCCAAAACATCTCCGTAAAAGGGTGTTTTAACCTGACTTTGTCAATGGACATACAAACAAAATGTGTTAAATCAAGGAAGATTTAAATTTAACAGGCCTCAACTGTCCATTCGGGATGTTTTCTTGGCGATTCCATACACAAGTCCGTTTGTGGATGTGCCACAGTTTGCTTGCCAAGCCATCGATTAGATCTTTTATTTATTTAAGCCTCTGAACTATTTCCGAGTAGATAGAGACCTTAATTAGATTTCGCTAGCATACGTGCTTCCTCTGGTTATGGCAACTCTCACAAGCCATTTGCTTGTGAAATATCTTGAATTCCAAAGGCTTCTTAACAACCATTAATATTGCTTCCGAAGCAAGATACAATATCTCAAAAGTATTTGACAAAGTCTGGTAGCAGAACCAGAACTCCTGTCGAATATCCGTGATTTTAGAATCAATGAATGCACCATGCAAAGGATTGGCAATAACCTTTTCACACTTTCATTCCAAATGGTTACAGACGGCTTTAAAAGCTGGTTAAAAGCGAAGAAGATTCAAAACAAAGTCCGTTCCAATCTGGTTTCAATAAAGGTCATTGGACGATATTCTCAGGGATTTTCATAGAGTCATTCACCACATCCTCTGCTGGAAACTGAAGCAATTTATTGGTTTCAGTGAAAGAGTGATCGGTCTGGTAGAAAGTTTTTGTCTAACAGGTGGCAAAGAGTTGATGCTGATGGAAGGGTTCGTCTCTAAAATTTCTTACTCATGGTGTGCCCCAGGGGACAATCTTAGGACCAATATTGCTCTGAAAATTTTTTATGGACTTGTGTTTTATATGGAAGCATGTGTTGTTTTACTTATACGTAGACGATGTTCAACTCTATCCGGGCGATGAATTGTTTGCTCGACTTAACGAAGATTTTGTAACCATCAAAGAATAGTGGGTACAAAATAAGCCCTCATAAGCCCAAAAAAATTAGCTATTTCACAATTTTCCCTCAGTTTGAATCGTGTTCCAGACATATGGTTCTCTGACAATAAAAAGAGCTCGTCGAAAAATTACTTGATTCGTTGTCTCAGCATAAATTGCATGTGGCTTTGAACAATGCGGGACGATACGTTGGAAGGAGCAATCTTAATTCAGATTTTGCCTAAATGCTTACAGCAATATCTTTTATTTATTCATAAAATAATTAAAGATCTGTTTTCTATTAGAAATATAATGAAACGAATTTTTCTCAAATTTATTTTCAAGGAGACAGTGCTTCAAATAAAATTTTTCCTCTGGCCTTAGTTTTATCTTAAACACCCTTTTTGATCTTCACCAAAGATGCTAAGGAGTTTTCGGCAATCCGCGTGCAATATTCCAATCGGAGATGTTCGCTTTGGAAATCTGCATTCGTAAATGCTTTCGCATCTTCTTGTTGTAAGGAGTCAAAGCTCTTCAAAGAATGTTTAACCTCTCTGTAACCCGCATTTCAAGCCCTTGTTTACATGT
This sequence comes from Orthonevra nobilis, assembly GCA_963555765.1. Classification (NCBI taxonomy): domain Eukaryota; kingdom Metazoa; phylum Arthropoda; class Insecta; order Diptera; family Syrphidae; genus Orthonevra; species Orthonevra nobilis. The sequence continues at coordinate 7,468,869 of OY743225.1, forward strand.
GCTCTCAGAATAGTATGGAATAGGCTTATTTGAAAATATTTTACTTGTCGGCAAATATCCAAAAACTCTTTATAAGTCATCTAAGCCTTTCCACAGTTTTTTGTTACTTGCACATAAAAAAAAATTCTATTAAAGCAGGCAATGTAATTTTATCACCTTGTAACTGAACTGCTGATTTTTAGTATGATAACTTCAATTTATCAAATGTCATCGGGGTGCTGAAACCCCCGGTGGGACTCGATTAAAGTCAGTAGTCGTAGCCTCAAACAAGTCTCAATCTTCTAAACTGTAACCGATATCGAAATGCAACAAAATTCCACGGTTCATTATTAGATCGAACGCTTTAAAAAATTTAAGTCTAACTTTAAGTGTGCTCTTAAATAATGGTGAAGATCATAAAGCTTGAGTTACCATTATGGTTGATTTTACTACGCGCCCCACCGTGTGAGGTATCTAATCGAAGGTCTAAATTGGTAGAACTCGATACTGTTTTAACGATAGTTACAATTCGTTTTTTTTTTACGATGTTTTCTCTTCGAGTTACAGTTAGGCAATGTAAAGTGACCTTAAGCATTGTTAGAAAGGAAATAAAACTATATGAGAGTTAGATTAGAGCTTGAAAAAATTTTGTCATGTGGGAAAATATCTGCTAAGTTGTCAACTTTACTTGTTTTGAAGGTTTTGAGGTCCGCTTTCATCCACGGTAAACTTGATTTGATTTTTTTTGCTAAGTAATTACATGGTTGAAGTATTATATTAGTTTTCCATAAAATCTTTGAGAGGCATTTTCTTTTTTGAAAGCTCACAGCAAAAGCAAAATCAACACGAAACAGATACCAGGTTTCTTCCGAATTGCGCGCAGAGACCCTTAACGATTATAAGAAGACTGGCGATAAAGTAAGACTCTTTGCGACAGGAAAACAAAAATAAAGGTTGTCTTAAGAGTTTAGCTGTGTGGTCTTAACAGTGAAGCAAGGGTATGTGCAGCCGAAGGCAGACTTATGCTATTTTGTTTGCATTGAAGGAATACAGTACAAAGCGGGGCAAAATCATCATATCAGAAGACGCTTTAAATTATGCAAATGACAGAAACTGTTTTGACATATGTTGTGAAACTGACAAGTCATTAAATGCCATACTCTTCAAGAATTCTTCTCAACCTCAACAGGTCGAAATAGACGATATTTTCAATATATTTTGGGTCAAAATTCAACATTCAATTCAAGTCGGAATTTACGCACCATTCACGAAGATCCATTATGTCCTCTCGAAGTCCCTACACGGGCGCCAATTATGCCTCAGCGGACCTATTTTTTTCGAGAAAGATGTGATGGGTGGGCAATACAAGACCATAATAAATGAATTTTAAAAGTCGTTAATCGATGAACAAGGAATGGAGCACATGTGGTTTAACCGCACACACAAGAGATAACAACAGTTTGAAGGAAGAAAGCCCAAGTTGACCGCTTCAGGCTTCTTCCTTTTTGATAATTTTAAGTCATCTTTCTAAGAAAACACCAACTGAGACTCTTCAAAGAAAGCATCCGGCAGGAGTGCGTGAACTTATCTTGCTCGATAAAAAGACGTCAGTTTTCATTCTTGTTATCCAGTTCGGATCTACGCGACACCCTGTAGCTACTTTCAAAAGACATTTTCAATGCATTGTTGCCAAGTTTTTCATTGATTTAAGAGACAAATATGCTCATAAATTTTTAAAAATTTATTTTTTATTCTTAACTCTTTCAAATCGAACAAAGACCTCAGAGATCAGTTCAAAAAAAAAAAGAATGAAAATTTATAAATAGAAATTTCATCGTAGCTAGGTTTTTCATTAAGGCAAATGATGTGGTGCGAAACGTCAAACATTTAACAAATTAAATGTAATTTAAAACACACTTTTGACAATAATTAAGTATGCAAAACCCATGCGCTCCGTTACACAATTCGCTTAAAAAAAAGAATATAAAATCAGCCACAAACGCCAATTTTGACATCTTATAAATATTTGTTTAAATTAACATTTACGACATAATATAAAGCAGCCAGTAAAGAGATAGGTTCTTAATTCTTAATTATTATTTAGGATATCTTGTCGGTATCCCGTAGTCTTTAATGAATAAATGAATTAATAAGTAAACGAGTGAATGAAATTTTGGAAAAAAGAAAACATTGAATGAATTCTAGTTAAAAAGGAGTCAATGAAGAGAGCATTTTAATTGAAAATAAAAAACAATAGTTTACGACCCTTCGCGAGCTTGTCCATGTCTGATTAAAGTTTTGATTTAAAAAAAAATGAGAAAAGCACGACTTAGAAATTATGATCATGGTAGCCAAGATTCTTAAGGCGATGTGAGGAAATCTCCTGCAAAACCATCAAACATTATAGCTCATCAAACCTTAGCCTTTGTGCTGTACAGGACAGTCGTGCCAACAGGAATTTCTACAAATTTATATGACTACAGGTGATAAACATAGCTGCATGTTCAATTTCAATACTTAAAACTATTTTTGAATGACATTTTGACAAATTTCTTTCTCTGTGGACACGTAGTTACTTTCTTGAACAGCCCAATTTGAGTAGTAGCCATATAAATGCTGGTGTGCCGCAGGGCTCAGTTTTATCTCCGACTCTCTTTTTTATTTCATTAATGACCTCTCCTTTGCTCCCATTTACAGACAGAGTTCTAAATCGAGCGTCAAAGCTCAGATCCATTTAAGGTGCACGTCATTATTCTTATCAAGCCAACTAGTCAGCCGTGACTTCGAACTTTCCTTGACTAGACAGTTTGAAAAGGACATCGAAGAGTCTAAAAATAAATATTTTCAAAATCCCTTGATAGATTATTTAAAAAAGATTCTACCAGATTCAAGAATTGGAGGAAGGAATCATGGACAACGATCGAGGCATAAGAGCAGTTTACAAGAAGGGCAAACTTGACCCTTATGAAGTGTTCCTGGTACAAGTACAAATCTTTGCTCTTCCCCGAGGCAGTTTTCAAGCGTTTCTTTTTCTCGTGACAGTAAGACAGTGACAGTTTTACTGGTTCTCAAAAACCCATGATTTGAATTTAGTCCAAAATGCAAAAATGCGTCGATTACACTGGCATCAGCCAGAGGATGGACACTAATTCTTCAGCTCATAGATCTTTCGAATCTCACCCACCAGGAATGCAAAGACGGAGTTGACCACTCTTCCGGTTCAAGAAACTTTTGAACAACTGGAAACAGTATGGAGAAGTTAGGAGTCAAAGGTCCATCCCCTTTACATATTTTTAAGTCAAGGTTGAAAATTGAAAATGTGGAAAATCTCAAAAACATGGTTAAAATTGTTTTTTTTTAAAACTGTCTAGTTCAAACTCCAAACATCTTTCTATTCTGATTTTTATCAGTCAAGCCTGACATGACAACTAGTTCTGTTGTTGTGTCAGGAAACACAAAGTGGAAAGCCAATCTTTTTTTAACCAACCAAGAACTTTTTTCCAAAAATATAAAGGATGAGTTATAGTTGAACAGACAACCTCATATTTTGACATTGACATTCACGTCATATAATTGGTTTTTCCATCCATGTCAAAAAATTAAAGCTGACATGTTTTATATTTTTTTTTAAAATGCAAGAAACACAAATCAACAACGTCACTGTATCCATTTCGCAAGAAAGTGAAAGAGCACACCCAAGATGGACACTCTCCCAATTTCAGCACATTTTTCAGACAACAACCAATCGAAACATCATGAATACTAAATAAGGAGTTACATCGAAGACCAAAATTTTCAAGAATTATGTTTCCTGTAGCAATGCAGACATGTCTAACCTAACTAAACAGAAAGCCCCTACTTTAGCCCCCTTTAGCAATTCAAATTAATTGCTTCTCATAAACTTATCTTTCGCCAAACGAATCCCATAAGTCTTCTCATTTGTCTTTCTCTTAAAAAACTAATTTATAAGCAGTCACAGACGCAGAGTGGGACTATTAAAATATCGTGGGAGCTCAAAACCTGACCGAAACATTTCCCAGAGTTGCCTTTCGAAAATGTGGCATTCGATTACTGGCATCAGATCAGTTCAGTAACCTAATCTACGGTTATCAGTGACAGATTGACCATTTAGACATTTTGAAATTGACGTGTTGGTAGTGTGTCAGTAGCCAAGTAGTTATACTGAATGTTGTTTATTTAATGGACGCTCAGAACAACTGTCATCTGTCACTTGTGGGATGCTTTTGATAAAATAGTTAACAACAAATATCACTGAAAATGAAAATTTTGCATTTAATATTCGAAGAGAACAAAAAAAAGCACAGGTTAATTAAAAACTATTCAACGTTGTAGATTGACAGCTGACTAAAACGAACATGGCTGTAGTAAAGTGTCAAAGTGACATTTTACCTGTTATGAAAAGAAGAAGTGTGACACCTTGAATGATTGTTCTCGAGCTTTGTTAACAAAAAAAAGAAAGAAACTAAGAAAATTTGTGAAAGGTAAGGAATGAACAAAAAAACAGGGTGTTTCAAAAAAGCATATTTTTGTTTAAGTAAAATAAAATTATTTGGAAGACATTATTGAAAGTATGGCTTGAATGATGCAAGTGTTTCTAGCAGTACATAATAAATTGGATAGAAATATAGATGCAAAATATAATCTAACTGAGATTGATAACACAAAAATTGTTCCGCACTCTTCAATTTATTTTCAGACAATCGTAGAGGCTAGGAAGGCCCTGGCTAATGGCAGCTAGAAATTCGCAGAAGCGAATCGTAAACTTATAATATCAAGAGGACAAAAGCTTCGATTGTGCTTCTGGATATTTAGCGGTTCTCGAAAGCCGTCGGCTTTTTTGACATGGGTTACAACATTTTTCATAAAATATTTTCAAAAATATCTCGAACTTGGAGTTTTTTGTATGAATTGAATTTTGTGTCTAATTTTTTAAGACGGCTGAAACAGAGAAGCGATTTCCAAGCGGGCTATCTTTAAGCTTCTATGCCTGAGTCAATAGGAATTTGTAAGCGTATTATCCGAGATCTTTGTGAAAATATTTCCTTAGGTAAGTGATGAGGTCTAGCACGAGCACGGGCATATTTTGGAATTAGAAAATTAGAAAATCAGTCTTTCTCCAAAAGCTAGCGCACATCAGCTGATGGTGTTTCTTTATTTCGAACAAACTTTATATCCAATATTGTGTTACGAAACACGCAAAAGAGTTCAAAAGGCAGCCAGCAGATTGCCCAACCTACAAAAACTCATAAAGAACTTGGAAGAGGCTACAGAGCAGGCTCTCAGTCTTGCAGTTATTGTAAAGGAAATTTGTCACCGATTCGCAGGGAATTGTGAATGTGTTTAAGCAGCCTTTCCAACAACTGCAAAAGGACAATAACCAAAAGTGAAAGAGAGAGTGAAAGGGTATTAAAAAAAGCGAACCCCAGCTGACCAAGTACGCCGTAAAACAGTTCAAAAATAGCTAAGCTTCGGGTTCAGAGATGTTCTGAGAGGAAGCATGTACCCCAGCATTTGTCAGGTTTGTGCGGACGATAGTATGACTGATGACTGGAGCATCAGCTGTAAGAGTTTCTTCGTATCGCAGACACTTAGTTCACGGAATAGGGAAAGACCGAACCTCTGTTTTATAAATCCAGCAATCGCTGATCCCAGGAAGCTTGGTGCAACAAATTAAAAGCAACATGCCCAGTACCGTGCAGGATGGAAATCAGTGTAAGCAAGGGGTCAAAAAACAAACTATCTCGACCAACAATCATCCATTTCTGAATGGTCCGATCATCAGTTGAAATCGTCACTGCAAGAGCTGTCCAAATATACGAAAGATTGATGAGGCTTGAGTTAAAGCACCACATTCTCCCAGCATCCGCAGTGCACGCTACGTTTCTAGCTTTTGTTTTGAGGTCTTATTTCTACGAAGATATAGATTTTTCTTACAAGCTTTCGGTATCTTAAACCTGATGTTTCTATCGAAGAAGACGCGTGAAGATCAGTTTGAAATCATCATAAATGCGACTCATAAAATGCGGCTTAATTCGGCATTCAGGAGCCCAATAATACCCCCACATTATTCACCACACCCCAGCTTAGTTTCTAATCTCGCACAAAAGCGCATATATGTATGTATGTAACTAAAAATTTATATACAAACCTTATTAATTAAAAACACTACAATGTAGGCAAGAAGTGTGTGTATATCGCTGTGCGATAATTTTCTCCTAAAATGTTTTGTAAACATTTTTAACATTTAAATTAATTATTTAGAATGGATGTAGTGTAGTGGTGCACAGCAGTGTGCTTTATCTTTAATCCAATTTGTCGATGAGATACTTTGTTGATGTGTTGAGAGAAATGGTGTTGTGTGTTGCTTGTTGCTCCGGGGCCGCTTATCATTGCCCATGCAGAACAATCATGCTACAGTACAGTGTCCGGCGTTGTAATTAGTCACCCACTTTGTTGTAACACTAAAGATACACTATCCGCGCCACTAGAGGGCAAAAAGGATGCTTTTCTATTGCTTGGAATTCTTATATATATTTTTTTTGAAAGTGTTAAAACATTGAAAGTAAATTAAATTCACTATCGCTTTCCTTCGCACTGTTATCAATTGGTAGTTGTGTGTTTGCGCGCGTGTGATGTGTGTTTTGCGTTTTGCGTGCACAAATGCAATTCAATTAACACCAATTCGCGTGCATTCGCATCAGCTTGGCTAGAGATAGATTGCGCGAGACAGACGGCAACCGGATACGGAAGTCGGCCACTCAAAACACAGCAAAAAACGAAAAAAAAAAACGAATGACAGACGAACAATCGACACAACAAAACGACAACACGACGAGCGATGATGATAGCGGCAATAATTCGCGTTTCTTTCTATTTTTTTTATTTTCTTTTTTCTCGTCCACATGCACAAAACTTAATCCTTTGGTTGTCTCCCGTAGGAGCAAGCAATTCGAGAATTTATTATCCCTTCAGGACATCAATTACCGTTGCAGCAGCCAGCCATCAACCGAACAACGATCGGAACCTCGGTCGGTTAGTGTGTACGCCAACAAGCGGGCCCCAATTTTCCACCACCACACTCACACACAAACACCTCACGAGAAAATAGTACAAAAGTGCAGTAAGCATAAAAACCAAAACAACACAACAAGTGGATATGCCGAAGGAAAGAAGCAAAAACAAAACAACAACAAAAAAAAATTGAAAATAAAAGGCGATAATAATGATTTTTCTGTGCGCGACGACGACCACAACTTCTCGAAGGGCGACGCTAAACTGCGGCAGTCGAACCCGCGGCAATTACCTCCAGGCTCTGGGCGGAGCGTCGTTTACTGTTTCCGTGCAGCATCGCCTGGGGTCATTCGACCGTATTCCAGTATTCGAGAGCGATTCGGTGGTTGCTCTCTGATTCTACTCTCCGAAGGGGTAGAAGCAATGCGCTGATTGGCTAATCAATTGCATAAAACCCCATTCGAGAGCATGGTTTGCTCTCTGTGTGGATCGTATGTGGATGGTAGGATGCTGTTGTGCTTTGCCGGTGGATAAATGCTACAAGTGAGTTTTACCAAACGGATTTGCGGTTTGAGATACATGAATGCCGATGCCGATGCCGCCGCCGCCACGGTTGCTGTTGGCACCGCCAAAATCGAATTAAGTGAGCGCGATCCATGATCGTTGCGATTAAGTAGTTTATCCACCACCCTGGAGGGGCATCACATTGCGAACGTGGAGGGGTTGGAGGGTTTGCTTAACTTGATGAGAATCATGTGAATTCAGGTGGATTGTGAATCGGATTTCGATAGGCAGTATTCGTATTCGGTTTGGTTTGGTGGATGGGGATTAAGCAGCCAGCGGTGTGAAATGGTAATCGCATCGCACGCAGCGGCAAAATGGCCAACAGATAAAGCAGTTACAACAATCCGCTAAAGGCGAACACAAAGAACGGAAGTCGACTTTTAAGGATGCAGATAGGTTGTTGCGAGTATATATAGAGTGAATAAATATGCGAAACTAAACGTTTTTTTTTATGGATAAATTATGATGTAGCCAAGATTTAGTGTGGATGAGTTGAAGGTCCTCGTCGGGAGTTTTCAACAGACATCAACATAATGGTGCACATTGAATGTAAGCATTTATGTTTAATGAAAAACGGAAGACCTTTGTGCAAGGGCTTCCCTTTTGCGCCTAAGGGTTTTTTTCGTATAACATTTATTTATTGCACCTTCCTTCCTGCAGGAGTTTTATGATCATCTTTAAAACAAAATAAAGGTGCCATCATAAAGAATGAAAAACAGGTAAACATGTTGTTTAAAAAAAAAAAAAACATAAAACTGGTGGTTTTGTGGCTTAAATTTTAGAGTTTTACTTTTTTTCATTTAGCATCATTGACTTGTAGGATTGAAATGTAGAAAGCAAAAAATAAAAAATGGGTGTAGCAATTTCCTTTAATAACAGACAGAAAAATGCTTAAATAAGTTGAAACTGAGAATCAACTTAATGGCTTATTAGATCTCAATAAGATTCCAGAACTGATCGTCCTTTTCGTGTTTGATGAATCTGGAAGCAAAGCGGGAAAATAAAACGCTTCATGTATTTGGATGTTCTACGGGAAATACTGTCCTTATAGCTGCATTTATTTCAATCCTTTATTATTAACTTCCCATCAGGAAGTTCTTGTAATCGGTCCGATTTTCGAAATTCAAAATTTTTACATTTCTCCACGTTTGGCGGTCCCAGTAGTCGGATTCCATGATTTTAAGAAAGATGTCTGTGTGTCTGTGTGTACGTACGTACGTTTGCGCGGATTCTTTCGTATAGCCTAACTCCAGAACAAATCAAGATATCGAACCCAAATTGGTTTCATACGAAGCGTGTGTGCATAAAGATCACCTGAAAAGCTTTTGGTTTAATTTCACACGGTGGTTTGAGTTTTATGACGAAAAAACTGTCAAAAATAGGGACATCTTCACTTCTTTTATTAATGCCAATTTAGTTTTCCAATAAAAAAAGTTCAAAATTAATTAAATTTATAGTTTATAGCTACCTTATCAGATAAAAAAATATGCATAAATATATACACTGCCGTTTATAAGTTTCCGGACAAATTCATATAAATTTTTTTTTTGTTCAATTTTAATGCCAAAAGTTTCATCAATATTATGTTTATTTAGCCAATTGACTAAACTAAGTAAGTTAATAACTATAGAGACTACCAAAAAGACTAAAACAGTACTTAGTTGAGGCCATTTCATACATTGGTGTGCCCCTTTTTCTATTTCCTGATCCAAATTTCCACGAAAATTCTTGGAAAATTGTATCAGAAATGTGAATCCTGAAAGTCTTTCCCATTTTCAAGACTCAGAGTGACGTCTGCAACACTGACACATGAAAAGATCCTTAGAAAATTATGGAGCGACCAGTTTTTTTTATTCAAAACCTGCTCGGCTGTAGCTTGACGCTTTTTTATCGTTATAATATATTAGCAAACAGAAGCTCATGGCGCAAATTACATGAGGCAATTGAATTTAAAGCAAAAGCATCGAATACATGGATAAAACTGCATGACTCGTATATTGCAAGGAAGATCATAACATCCGATTTAGTTAGTTTTCCACCGTTGTGGTTTCTTATCATGAACCCAATCCTGAAGGTCTTTCCAAAAAATGACACAGAGATAAAAAAAATAACTCTTGGAATCGGCGTGGAAAATCCTATCAAAATCTGCAAAGAAAACTGGACTGAATGTGATCCTCTTTAAGCCATATATTTACCAGACAGAAAAAGATCCTTTCACGTTGAGTTGGATACTCTTTGAGGGATGACTGGCTAAGATTCTGGGTCGTTGGTCCTATATTACAGTCGAAAATGCTTTCATTGAGTCGTTTAATGCAAGCCATGGACAGCCAGCCAGCAAAAACAATTACCTCAAGGTTACACACCCCAAACCGAAGCCTGCAAAATTAGAAATGGAAAAATATCATAGTAGAATTGCAGTCAATGCTGAGGACATGGAAGAACCAACAATGCCATCTACCTGACCTAGACGAAGTACAGATAGCAAGATAGAACTTCTAAAAGCGGCGGCGATGACTTAGTTGTATCTGCAATACAACATCTTTTCTGCTGTATGATGTGAACGTCTGAAGCAGTTCGTTAACATATTAATCAACGTATTAATGTGGTTTTCCACCAGAAAAGTCCACCATAAACCAAATATTAACATTACGGCAGATCTTAGAAAAACCCAGGAGCGCCAAGTTAGTGCGCACCACCGAGACGAGATTTATGAAGTCATGTCTAGGTTTGGCATCCCTGCCAAGCTCGTACTTTTGTGCAGGATGGCGATGGAGAAATCAAGCTGCCCCATTGAGGTCGGCAAAGACGTCATCGACCCACTTGATGTCAAACAACATTTTAGACAAGGTGATGCACTGTCATGCGATTTCTTCAACATCATACTTGGGACAATAGTGCAAAAGAACCTCGTCAACAAAAGTGGGCAAAAAGACGCATATGCTGCCATCAAGAAAAACCAAATCAGACTTCTGGGTCAGAACGTTACCATAGACAGCTATAACTTTGAGGTAGTTATGGCTTTGTCTATCTTGGCTCCGCTATAAATACAGATAATAACATCAGCGCTGAGGTTAAACGAAGAATACCTCTAGCTATTAAAGCTAAGCCCTCTTTCGAAGAACTGAAGTGTCGCTCTATGAAACCAATATCATCCCCGTCCTACTTTATGGTGTGGAAGCATGGATACTTTCAAAAGCGGATGAAGGCCCCGTTGTTTCGAGAGAAAAGTGTGATCTTTTGTCCCATATGCATTGACGGTGAGTGGAGGAGAAGATTCAACAGCCAATTGACTTAGCCAAAAGGATACAATGCCAATCCTACGTGGACTGTAGCGCCACCTCAAGTTAATAATTAAATGATTAATGACAAAAAAAGTTCAACCAGCTAACATGTTTAAAAAAACGGAAAAAATTAAATTATTTCCGCAGTCAAACTAAAAATCTAATTTCCTTTTAGTATCATAGTATCATAGAAAGGTAACTCAATCAGAAAAAAAGTATTTCCAAATTGAAATATTTTTATCTATCAAACTTTTAGATCTTGTGCACAACATTAGATAAATGTTACTTAATCAAAAACGATTATTTCCAAATTGTTGTCCTGATCACTTAAAAGAATACTTCCGTATTCCATTTCAAGTAATAAATGTGATTTGAATTTTATAGAATTTTAACTGAACTAGATAAATTTGCTAAGATTATTCTAATCTCATACCTTATATTTCAACATGAATTTGTTTTAATTTAGATTTAATCTTTATATTTATATTTTTAATTTATTAGTCTAATATGTTTTAATTCAATTTAACCAACGTATTCTTAACATCGCTAATCTTTCACAGATTTAAGTATTTCTTACTGTGTTAGCATGTACATAATAAGTATACCCTTTCATCTATACTTTCGACGCAAATTGTGTTTAATATGATTCAAAGATGCGAAAACAAATATAAACTTACGGGGAGCTAAAAAAATGAGTATCTTAAAGTTGATGTTGGGAGCAAATTAAATAGCAACTTAATGTTTTTTTTTTTATCATGAGATGGGAAGTTCATGGTATGGGCAGGTCTACTCGCACCCAAACAGTCTTCCTCACTTATTAAGGGTTATGCTGGTATGGACCAACCGGGCGGCGGGTCCTGTTTGCAGTCAGTTGCACAGTTGAGGGTGCCGTGGCTCAGTGGTAAATGCGTCTGCTCCTGAGCGCGGAGACCCGGGCTCAAATCCGGGTAAGAACATCTGGTATTTTTATCGGTTCCACCTCTCGCGAGTAACTGACAATCACTCCGATGAGTACAATCTGTCAAGAAAATGCTTCTGGGGCCGTTCGGTGTCGGCAATAAACTGTAGGTGCAACCCCCGCTATTTGCGAAAAATTTAAGATGCACACACTCTCTCACCAAATATACACAAGCTCTGTTTATGCAAGCGAAGGAGGCAAAAAAAAAAGAATAATTATAGATATGTACTACTGTGTCCACAAAATAAGGTGACATATGAATTTAAACTGCGCGCGTCGAAGGATTTGGAAATATTTCTTTCTTTTTAGGTTGGTAGTACTGTCAGTGACATCTATGTGAAATTTCATGTCAAAATATATTCATAGATACGCGTCATTTTGTGAGCTGCTAAAAGTGAGTTTTTCGTTTTTTGCGATGTCAAAATTTATTAAGCAAAGAATTTGCATTAAATTTTGTTTGCGGAATCAATTTTCTGCTGTGGATACGTTGAGGATGGTGCAGAAAACCTTAGATGATGAGGCTATGTCTAAAAAAAATTTTTACAAGTAGTATAGTGATTTCCAAGCCGGCCGTGAACGTGTCGAAGACGAAGAAAGTTCTGGGCGACCATCAACCTCAACCGATGAAGCTCACGTCCAACAAATCAAAGATTTGGTGTTGAAAAACTATCGATTAACGATTAGAGACCTTGTTGATGAAGTTGGCTTATCGAAAGGCTCAGTCAATACCATTTTGAAGGATGCTTTGGGCCTCAAGCGCGTCAAATCTCGACTAGTACCGAAAACATTGAATTTTTTGGAAAAAAGGCGTCGCGTTGAAGTGTGTGAAACAATGCTTTCCGACTACTAGGATGTCATGAAACGCATTATAACTGGCGGTGAGACTTGGATCTATGCTTACAACCCCGAAACAAACGATCAATCGAGCGAATATCGTGCCAAAGGAGAGCCGAGACCAAAAAAACCGCGCCAAAGTCGCTCAAAAATCAAGGTCATGTTGACTGTTTTCTTCGACTATCGTTCCAACCGGCCAAACAGTCAACAAGGAATATTATTTGAACGTTATGCGTCGTTTGCGTAACGCTATCCGCCTAAAAAGGCCGGAATTGTGGAAAGACAATTCTTGGTTTTTACACCACGATAATGCACCATCCCATACCGCACTCGTAATTCGTGATCATTTCGCCAAAAACTCAACCCATATCGTTCCGCAACCACCGTATTCACCTGATCTGGCGCCGTGCGACTTCTGGCTGTTCAGATTCAAGCCGCAGCGAAGACGGAACTGAAGGCCATCCCGAAAAGTGACTACAACCAGTGTTTCAAAGATTGGAAAATCCGTTGGCATAAGTGCATTGCATCGGGAGGGGATTACTTTGAAGGGGATGAAATTGATTTGGAAGAATAAATAAAGAATTTTCAAAATAAATACAATGTCACCTTATTTTTTGGACACAGTAGTATGTTTTGAAAAGAATAATGAGTATTATGTTAAAATATGTGTTTATAGACTGCATTGTTTTAGCTTTGCTGTATTTGAAGAAGAATTTTCAAATTTGTTGGATAAAGAAAAATCAAAAAATCTTATCATTTTTTGGGAGATTTTAATATTAATATCCTTGATAACAGTAGTACTGTTTCTAATTAAAAGGCCTTGCTTTCTTCACATGGGTTAGACTCTTTTATTGATGAACCCACCAGGATAGTTTCGGGAAAGTGTTTAGACCACATCTATGGGCGTTTTTCTAACTCTTCTCTTAATTCATGGGAAAAGTGTGTATTTGACCTCAGGATTACTGATCATTCGATGACAGGCTTATTTGTTGGGGCAGCCAAAGTGAATAAGCATGATAACTGTGGATCGTGTAACTTTAAAACTAAAATTGATTTAAATAAACTAAGAACATATCTTTGTCTCGAGTCTTGGAAGGAAAGTTACCTAGAAACGAGTGCTTCGAAATCTTATGACTATTTCATAGAAAATCCTTAACAGGCATATTTTACGAAGCACTCATACGGTAAGAGTTTAAAGATCATGTAAGAGGCTGAAACCGTGGATAAACATGTGTTTACTTCGCAAAATAAAAAAGAAAAATAAGATAAGAGTTCTCTGCTCAAAGTACCCTCAAAACAAAAAGCTAAAACAAAAATATAAAAGGATTTGCTCGCAACTGAAAATTGAAATTCCTGAGTGCAAAGATAGGTACTACAAAAATCAATTTTTCTTATCAAAAGTTAATGTGAAACGGGAGTGGCAAGTTGTAAATAGCATACTGAATAAGTCAACCACCTCGAAAAGGACAATTTCTCTTCGCCGGGGTAATACAGTTGTGTCTAACGAAAGTGAAATCACTGACTATTTTAATAGCTACTTTTCTTCGATAGCAGAAACGCTCGAGCCACAGTCATACCTTTTGCGATGCACGCTTTGTAATCGCGGTGACAGCGACCCATTAGAAGAAAGAACATTTTTCTGTGAGCCTGAAACTGGTCTGGAGATCCTAAAAATTATTGGCACTTTAAATAACTCCAAATTCATGTGGAATAGATGGTGTATCTAACCGAACCCTAAAAAAACATCGCATGTTTCATTGTTGATATACTAGCTGATATTTTCAATAAAAGTGTTCTGTCTGGTGATTTTCCTGATGCACTGAAATGTGCGGATGTTGTACCCATATTCAAAAAAGGTGAAGCAGATTGCGTTTCGAACTACAGACCTATTTCCCTTCTTTCATCGGTAAGCAAAATTTTTGAAAAAGCTATACAAAATAGGGTAACAAAATTTTTAGATAAAATTGGTTTCATTAATTCTGCACAATTTGGTTTCCAAAAAGGGAAGTCTACCGAATATGCTCTCAAATCTTTTCAAATTTAGACAACAAAAAGAATACAGCTGGCCTATTTGTTGACATTACGAAAGCTTTTGACATGGTCGATCACAAGTTATTATTAAAAAAAACTTGAAAAGGCAGGCTTTCGTGGTGTTATCTTTAAGTGGTTCAAATCTTTTCTGGCAAATAAATCACAGAGAGTGAAAGTAGGAACAACCAGGAGTGGACTTAAATATATTGGTAAAGGCGTACCACAAGGCTCGGTTTTAGGACCCCTTCTCTTCCTCATCTATATTAATTCTATATTTGAATTAAGTTTTAAGGGTAAACTAAAGGCATTTGCTGATGATATAGGCTGTGTGTATGGTGCAGATAGCCCTTTGAATCTTATCTCAGATATAAACTGGGATCTTAGCTTACTGAGAGTATGGTTTGCTGAGCACAAGTTAGTTTTAAGTGCCAAAACTAAGGTTATGTTTTTCAGTTTATCCGCCCAAAACTCGAACAAGTCAAATTTACACTACCATGCACCGGAGTGTCCAAAGTTCATGTTTCCTTCATGTACTTGCACTGCCTCGACCACTTATTTCAACAGTTCGAATTGTAGCGATAATTGTTTCCCTATTGAGGATGAGTAATATCCTGCCGTCTCTTCAATGAGTTACTATATTACTTTATCTATTAGGTCCGTGAGGACAGCGAGCATGTTTACAATACAATTAAGAAATTGGCTCTTCAATTTTAAATATAAGGATTTGGAAAAAACTTTTATATAGTTAGACCTAAATGAATGCAAAGTCTAGTTTTAACATTCTGGTGATCTTGAGTATTTTGTCTCTCTGTTCAATATCGACGTTAAACTTTCTATTGGCTTCTTCCATAAAAATTGTATATAATTGTTGCTTTTATTTGGTTTAATTTCTTTGAATTTAAAAAAAAAATGTAAGAATAATTTTTAATTTTTAAGGTTCACCCCACTCATATTTTTAATTTAAGTTTCGTTTGCTTTGAAGTGACAATCGACACTATTTAATTCCTAATAAAGATGTCACTAATGTTTCTCATTTAATCCGCTTTTTAGATAATATGTATATTTATTAAATTAAACTGTATGAGAAATGATGAATAAAATGAATGAATGAAAAAAAAAATGGTGAAGCTAGGCCCTGGCCATCCCTTTTAAAGACCTTCCCAAATTTCCATTTACATTCTTTGTTTTGGTAAAACCACCTCGATCAAAAAGTTCCCGGAATTTATTCAGAAAATTTAAAATACAAGTTTATTCATCTAAATCTATAATGTCCCCTTCAAAGTTATCCCCATCGAGTGCAACACACTTATGCCAGCGCTTGATCCAATTCTCGAAACATTTTTTTAAATTCAGTTTTCGGTATGACCATCAGTGCTTTCGGCGATTTTTCCATTACTCCCTCTCGGCTCCTGAAACGCGTTCCCTGTTATGTTTTTTTTTTAACTCGATTGAACAGAAAGAAGTCACTGGGAGTCAAATCAGGTGAATTCGATGGCTGTTGGATGGTATTCGTTGCAATTTCTCGTCAAAAAAATTACGAATAATTATAGCACTGTGCGGCGGTGCGTTATTATGGTTCAAAATCGACGAGTTTTCTGAGAACATCTCATAACGTCCAAATAATACTCTCTGTTTACTGTCTCGCATTTTGGCATGATGCACTGCACCGTTGTAATCCATGAAAACCGTGAGCATTGCCTGCTTTTTTGACTGTCAACGACGTGGTCGTTTTTTTGGTCTCGGCTCATTTGGTAAAAGCCATTCACTTGAATGATGTTTGGATTGCGTGTCGTATTCATGAACGTCTCGTCTCGTCTCCGTCTCGTCTCGTCTCGTTTCGTCTCGTCTCGTTTCGTCTCCAGTAATGATCCTTTTGATGAATGTGGGATCGGATTCAGTCTCGCAAACCAGGTGTTGTGCGATGTCCATTTCTAAAATTGTCAAAAATCGCCAACACCCACCGATCAAAACTTCTTCTGCGATTTCGAAGTTCATTGGTTGTACGAAAACCTGTCGTTGATTGTGATAATGTATCCTGTTCCGATAATTGTTTTGTCATAGGATGTGTTAAAGAGTATAAGTATCTAGGAGTTTTAATAGGCAGCAGATTATGCTGGAAGTCTCATATTATTGCAGTCAATCAGTTGCTTTACATCGCAAGGAACTAAATTTATTATCTATGTAAGCTAGTACCGCAAAGTCTGCTACGAAATATCTACTATGCCCTGTTGTGCTAGCACGTAACTTGCTACAATCGAGCCACAACGAATCAATCGCCACTTGCCAGCACATATTTTGGTTCAACCGAGTATCCTCGATTGTATCGTCAGATTTGGCAGCACACAAACTTGGAAATGACGTTTGAAACAAAAGTTTTTTTTTTAGTTTTAAAATGGAAAAAAAAAATAATATGTCCATAAACAAAAAACAAACCGAGATTTTAATACCAACAAAAAAACAACTCAGAGATAAAAACTAAAAGCCCAGACCTTTGGGACGAAATAGTCAAAGACTTTCAAAACGATATGATTGAAGAAGAATCATTCGTTTTAGACAACTCAACTCAAATGAGAAATGTTCGAAATTTGACATATAGTTCACAATGACATTTTTAAGTGGAAGTCACAATGAAACTCGTCTCAAATTGCGTGCTGGCAAAAATAATTTGTTTCGAGTTCACCGACGACCGACAAAACTCGATTGTATCAAGTTACGTGCTGGCATCGCTGCTTCATTCACGTCTGGAGTATGGTCTTGCATGTTGGGGTAGTGCATATGTAACGAACTCAATGTCCATTGTCACAGCTCAAAAGAAAATAGTCAGATTGATATACCACAAAAATAAATTCGAACACACCTCTCCAATATCTTTACATTAATAAAGCACTTAAAATTTTCTTTGTCAGAAATGGTCAAAAGAAATGAAGTTTAGTTGCTCAAAAATAAGCATACGGTGGATGGTCGCAAAGAGAAGTTTCTAAATTCCATTGCACCTAAATTTTCAACAAATTGCCACCGGTACTATCTACACAAGTTGAACCTGGTTACAGATTTCTTCAAGACCTCAAATTGCAGATTTTATTCTCAGTGCTCATATCCCGCTTGATTCATTTTTCAAATTCGTCACCTGTTTCAAACGCTCTACTTGTCCCTTTAAAAACGGGTGCGCTGGGGATGTAAGCATGTGTCGAATCTTGTGACTTTCTAGAAATTTTTGGAACTCTTGAGATGTCAAACTTGTTGCATTGTCCGAAGCAATCGTTTGAGGAATGTCGAATCTAGCCATTAACTCTCTCATTGCTCGGATAATATTGAAGCGAGTTATCCCATTCATAATGGGACAACCTCAAGCCAAGCTTTGTCTTTGTATCGACAACAACTAGAAAAAAAAAATTTTCCATAAAAGGTCCGGTGCAATTCGTTGCCAAAGCTGTGCCGACACATCACACCTTTTAATACATTTGCACAGTCCCTGCAGCTGTTTACCAGCTCCTCAATACCACGATCTATTCCGGGCCAATAACAAAATCTTCTTGGTATTGATTTCATAGTAGTTTTTCCAACGTGCGCTGCGTGTAGCTCCGTTTATGTTCGAGTTCGCTTTTATGCGTAAATACCGATAAATTCATTTTTCCTTCAACATCAGCTCGTTTTCCATATTTTTAAAAGGCAAACACTTTAAACCGGCATCCGATTGTAACAAAAATCAAAGCAAAGAAAGATCCTTGTCCCGCTTAATTTCTCTGGCCCCTTCTTCATTTGTAATGGGTAGAACTTCGTCCCAGATTTGATGTACCTCACCTCTACTTTGACCAGAAAGGAAAGCGATGTACATTGTTAACTTCACAATAAAAATATATATTGCCAATTCTAATTAACCCTTCTGACAGTAGCCCCTACATTTAAAGAAAAGTATATCACATTAGCTGTCGAATTTGAATAAGAGTGCGCAGGAAGCTCCTAATTGCTTTGTCGATAAAAAAAAAAATTATTTTTCTGAAAACTCTGGAAATAAAATAATCTCTGAAGCCGATTTTCAATTCGGCTTCAGACGTTACTGCGGCACAATTGAGCAGATTGATTAATTGTCTCATTATAATAAAAATTGCTCATGAGCATTTTCAGACACATGTCCCCATTCACTTCTATGTGAAGGTGAAGCGAAAATAGCATACAGATGGAGTACCACAAGGCGGGCTGTTGTGTCCAATTCTGTTCTTTATATAAAACAGCATGTTATGACTTGAAATGACGGCAAACGTATGTATGACGAAAAAAGCTGAATCTTTGCGGTCGTGGGATGAATATTTAAACAAAGGGTGCCAGGACGAGCAAAATGCCAGCCGGAAGAGGACCCTAGTGCCAAGAGAGCCGGGAAGATCCTAACGTTTGCCATAACATCAATTTATTAGTTTTATCTTCAATTTACAAAACTTACCTACTGGCCTATCTCAGACAAACAAAAAAATATATCACACTTAAATGCATTATTGGTTCAAATTTTCGGGACATTCTTCAATGGGTGCAAATGTTAATCCCATTGAAGCCGAAATTACAAAAACTAATTTAAATATAGTATATTAAAACATCTTACCATCCGGTCATATTTCCGCGGTAAGAATTCTGTTGTGATGCGAGCTATCGAAATTTAAAGCTCTTTACCTAAAGGCACCTTCTAAAAATGCAATACACAGCAACCCTTGATAAACATGGCGAAGACCAGTCGAGAAGGAAGCATGGCAACTAGGAAAGAGTAAGGCAGAACTCAGACACATTATCAGAAACCGCACACGATTGTGCGTTGGCGTTGTTGTTTCTTTGGCGCCAAGTACTAACTAGACTCCTTAAGATTAACAAAAACAGCTCTATTAAAATTCAAAGCAGATGAGAAAAATGAAGCTGTTTTTTGATTGCAAAATTCTTAAGACTATTAACGCGGCCTCAAAAGATCTCCAATCTAAGTCCATCGATCTTTCAAATGCCTCAAAGCGTCCTGAAGAAGTACAGTAATGAATTTTGTGATTTTAAAAACCCAATCAAATAGTATAGGAAAAATATGGTCTGTAAACCCTGAGTTCCCTGAAACTCGTCATAGGAAGGTGAAACGTCATTTTGATGTAAGTTTTCGATGGTGAACGTCTCCAAAATCCTGAAAACTGGTTTAAAGAGAATAAATTATATCGTACATTTGACATTGGACCAACTCAAATCGCGTTTCCTTGTAATGAATGAAATAGTTTCAAATAGCTGAATATTATCAACTTCACATTCGCTCAGCTTTTGCAGAAATCACTAATTCAGTGGGCATTCGCTCGGCAATTCATCAAGGACCAATTGAAGTTCGTTGTTTTAATTAAAAACAGTCCATAGTGTTCTTCGTGTAATAATCGAATTTTTCAAACAATTTTGACGAAAGTTTGATGTCACGATGGTTCAATAACAGAAAGTTTCAATCGAGAGGTGGAAAGTTTTCCTTCCGATCTTCAGAATGGGATCTTATTTTTTCTGGTAAAAAGTTACTGTTCCGGATTCGAGAGGATCATGTTCAGCCTGGTTTGATCTTACAGATTTTGATAGTTCTTTCCAGGCAGATTTCGATAGATTGCTAATGTCTATCTCCTCTGCTGTGGGAAAGTGGTTCAAGAAATAGAGAATGAGGCACCACAAAATATAAAATGGCTTCAACTTAATACTGTTTTGGGAAGAATTTCACAGGCATTGAATGTCGGCCAAATTGATGCAAGCATGCATGATATTGAAACTGAAAACAAAAAAAAAAAAATTATATGAATTTGTCCGGAAACTAATGAACGGCAGTGCATACAGCCATGGACACATAAATAGCACAAAATTGGATATCTGAGAGGAAAAAAAGTAAAATTCAAAATATTATTTCAAAGGTTTCTGCCAGAAATTTCTATTACTGCCAAAAATCTACGACCCATACTTTCAACAAGTCTTTGACACCTTTCTCTTGGGAAAGAATACCAAGCTTCTGAAATGCCATCCCAAAATTCGTCCTTATTTTTAAAATGATGCTGGCCAATTTTTACCTTAACATCATTCCACAAATATTCAAGTGGGTTGAGGTCGGGACTCTGCGGTGGCAATTCAAAACATTGATGTTTTCTTGCAAAAACCAATCTTTCACTATTTTGGTGGTGTGCTTAGGTTCATTGTCCTGCATGAATATCCCTTTAACTGGCATAAACTCGAAAGCAAAGGGCTCCATCGTATTTTGCAATATATCCAAATATTGAAATTTTTCCATTTTTGCTTTTTTTTAACAATAGGCCCTGCTCCATGCCAGGAAAAAGCACCCAAGACCATAAAATTGCCGCCACCATGTTTAATCGTCTTCTGAGTGTATCTGTGACTCAGAGCTTGGCCTTTTGGACGGTGTACAATTGTTTTGCCATCTGGTCCAATTCTATTCACTTTGGTTTCATCACTCCACATTTCCACGTTTCCAGAACTGTAGGTCCTTATTCTGGTGGTCTCTTGCGAAACTCAGGCGTTTTTGAATATATTTTTTTTTTTTGACAAGAGTGTCTTTTTCCTACTTACACGTCCAAATGGCTGGGCCTCGTTTATTCTCCTTCGGACTAATCGGTTCGATACGTCAACAGTAAAATCTTCTTTTATTTCATTTCCAATTTGCCGAGATGACTTAAAAGGATCCTTCTTGCAGCTGAAGCGGTCGTTTTCCTTGGTTTCGGTTTCCTTTTTTGTTTTCATTTTAATGAACCACGTCTTTCTCCACCAATTAAATGGCATTATAGACCATTTGCTTCGAACTGCCTATTATCTTAGCACTTCTCCCGAAGCTTTTACCATTTATAACGCACTTTTTTAACTCGGTCCTTACTACATCAGTTTTTCCGTCGCATTGGAAAGTCGCAAAAGTTTTCGTCCAAAACACAGCTGCACCACGGCTCTTATAAATGTAGTAGACGATATAAGGAAAGCGATTGATAAAGACTATGCTTCGTTTCTCGTTCTACTCGATTTCTCGAAGGCTTTTGATAACGTCAGCAATTCAATTCTTTGTGAAAAGCTTGCTAGATTTTACGGTTTCTCACCCCACACAGTAAAACTTATTTCATCCTATCTATCTGGCAGAAAACAAGCTGTCGCCTGTGGAGACGAAATGTCGGATTTCCTCCCCGTACCACGAGGGGTTCCTCAGGGTTCCATATTAGGTCCATTGCTCTTCTGTCTTAACATTAACGAAATTGAAGGTGTTCCTAAGAATTGTTCTATTAACCTTTATGCACCTGTTTCAATATTCAAAAGTGGTTGACGAATTTACCTACAGCCCCGAAGTTTCATTCTGTATGAATTTCAAATCATCCGTCCAAGCCAGAACCTTTGTTTTAGAGATCTAACTGATTCTCACTATAATCAAGTTACCGGACGTATCAAAGGAAGCTGCTTTAAGTTTATCGAGATAAAGGGCGATTATGAAGAGAAATAAATTTCTGTTTTGTTCTGTGTTTTTTCGGGTCCTTTTGAGCCTATGAAGGTATGAAACCAAAGTAGCGCATTTCGACAACTTCTGCATATTTACCCTAAAAGATTGCAGCTTAAAAGTTTCTTGATACGATTTCCTGAATTGGAGCTGCATGAAAACTTGTCAATTGTGACAATGGTTTGACAGACTGAAAGTCATAGGATTGCGGAAGACATTTCGTAAGCACCAACACAAATTGTGCTCTCTAACTAGCAGGCTGTATCGAGCCCTTGGTATTATTTTATGAGACTGTTCACCTTTGTCAGATGTGCATTCCAAAGCATTTAACCGTGCGTCATGTCCCAATTAACTCGTATACCACTGATGCTTATTTGATTGGCTTTTGGGCTAACAGCCACCATTTAGCTTAATTAACCACGTGCTGCATGTTAAAATGTTCAAATTAACATTTCAAATGGAACTTTGGAGGCTTGTCTCGAAATGATATCCAAAAATAGGTTGTCACCTCACCAACACCTCAGCACAAAAAGATGGCTGATTTACAAGATGGTAGGTTTCCTAACGTGCGTTCGATGGAACCATTTGCCATGGCTTTTATTAATTATTCCCGATTATTCATAAGATTAGCAGAGTTTGTTGTGTCTTAAATGAAATTTTAGAATATTGATTAGAACAATAATTCATTAAGTTATTGAATACTTATAAATTATTCCTAAATAAAGTTTACAACGAATATGACGTTTACTTTGGCCCCTTGAATGCTCAACTGGTTTAATTTGTTTTTTTTTTTCAGAAAGCCAGTAAGGATGCATAAACAGCATTAAAAAATAAAAATTGGTTTGTGTGTCAAAACCACGAACTTTTTTTTGATTGTAAAAAAAAAACAGGCCTCATTTGTACTGTTTGGACATCAGGTGAAATTTGACTTAACTGAATAGTCTCATCTTCATATTTACAACCGCTGCTTCTTCAAATGGCAAAGCGAACCGTGACTATGAAAGATGAAAGGATGTTAAATTCTTTCATTAAGTGCGGCTATTTGTGTGCTTTAAACATCTTTTAAATTGGAGCCTTAGGAGAATTTCTGCTGCCAAGGCCGCCCTTGTCGCTCGGATATTCATATGTCTTAACACCAAAAGTAGTGTTAAGCCTACAAGCAAGATAATATGTATAAACAGCTCTTGCTGTTTTATTAACTTTGTCCCCTCGAAGGCTCCCTAGGTCCCTATTGCGTATGACTACCGTTGATCGATAAACGACTTATGTCAATAGTCAATCATCGATTGTTCATTTTCGAATTGTGTATTTTGATTGTGAACGATATTTGTTGATTTGACAGCCGGCTGTGGTCGGTCACAAATTCCTGGTCGATGCTTTAGAAGGGTTTTTTATTTCCGAAATGTAAGTAATTTTAATCATATAAAATATTTATATTAAAGAAAATAACAAATATGAATTAAATTTCAGAGCGAAGCTGGTAACAAATAAAAAACAATTGGAATATTTAGTCAGTTTTATGGAAGCAAACCCTGACATCGCACATTTCCACTAATTTCCACATTTTGGACAAATGCAAGTTTCCATCACATTGAACACTTCTGTGAGTACTAATGACATGGTGGATTGTGCTAGTCCAACGCAATACTCATTACTCACACTGGTCTGGTATGATCCTTGGGCACAGAATCGCAAAGTGGTAGCAAGTTTTACAATGTTTGGAATAGAGGTGTTCCTTACACCACGCTTTAACTTCGGTTCTATTTCCATTAAAAGATCTCTTAATGCCTCTTTTTATAAGCGGAAATAGTTCAAAAATCTGTAAGGACAAATTATACATTGGTATCGACGTGAGATACATTTTGCAAAATAAACAACACTTACACATTTGCTTCCAACTCCAAAGGATTTGACGCATCTCTCAGTTCTCTCCTTTTTCTTGCTAAGACTTTGTAATTTACACTTTCTTCTTCTAAATCTCTAAACCATACATCAATAGAACTAATTTTTGCAAATATTAATGAAACTGTCACAACTGTGACAACTGTCAAAGTATGATTATTCACAATATCAAAATTTTCATTCACAATAATCTATTCATTCATCGATTGAGTTACACTATGCCAAAGCTAAAATCGATCGACGCAATCGACAATGATCGTGACGATCGCTGATTGACACTCACAATAGGGGTGATAGTCGCATTGACATAAAAAATGCGTTCGATTCAGTATGGATCAATGGTTTGTTGTACAAACTTAAGACAACAAACCACTCTTGGAAACTCATACAGGAGTAGCTCAAGGTACAAAGCTTGGAACCGCGCGACCAACCACCCATGACCCACCCCGAAATTGTGAGAAAACAACAACACTGCTATTCGCGGATGACTCAGTCACGTATTCTTCTTCCAGAATATCTTTAAACTCTGGGACTATTTTCGAAAATAGGGAATTAAAATAAACACAATCAAAACCGAACTTATCTGCTTCAGAACCGCCTCATACAATGGTTCAGCCACCAACAATAGGTATTAAACGGAGAAACACGTGAGTCCTAATAATTTAACAAAGTAAGTCTCATTGCATCGAATGTCTCGTTTGAAGACTTGGATCCTAATAACTGACATCTAGCCATATGGTTTGGATGAAAGTTCCAATAAGCCTCTTTTGATCCTCTCTGCTGTCGAAGAATGTGACATTATTGGAATTCAAAATTGCAGAATAAATCTAACAAGGGATGAATGTGAATGTCGCATATGGGTCCCTGATATCATTTCCCTTACGCTTAATAAACCCAACAGCTAAATTGTCTCTTGCAACCGTTTTTTCTATTTTGTTTTTTAATGAGAAGATTTGATCATTTGAAACACCAAGGTTGCTGATTTCACTAGTCGTACAAAATGATAAAGTTAGTAACATCATGACAAATTCAATATGGCCGCTACTCTAAAATGTTGGGTTACTTTTTTTTATAACCTAATTAATATGGGTATCAAATAAAAGATCTTGAAGAGTACGAATCCGGTAACAACACAATAATCTGGTAGTGAAATTATGGCGGTCCTGCAAGTACTAATGACTTGAAACGACTAATGACTTGAAACTTTTATAATTAAATCTTTAACTATAATATAACTTTAATTTAATACATCAGCTGCATTTTCGACTTAACCTGTTGTTGAAGCTGGGATATTACAATATATGCCAAGTTTTGAAAATTCGGACTCGCGCAACGAAGGTTCCGTATGCTCAATAAGGAATGGGTTTTGTTTGCATTTGGAGTTAAGTTTTTGCCGTGAAAAGTACACATGCATCTGTCTTTTGTGTTTATATGTGGAAGTGTAATTTAATTTTGAAATATTTTCTTTGTTTTTGACAACTTATAGGAGGAGGAGGAAGCTTCAGTCCTGATCAAGTTTGGAATGCAAACGATACTGGCCTTTTCTAAAAAAGAATGCCAAACACAACCTTTTTGTCCAAATCGCAAAAAAAAAATGCTAGTGGCTTTAAAGCAGCTAAGGATCGTGTGACCTCTTTGTTTGGCTCCAATGCTTCAGGTGACATTAACCACTGCTGGTTAATGGGTCCCAGAAGCCACGGTCAATGAAAGGTGTGGATATCAGTAAATTACCAGTTCACTGGATGGTAAATTAAAAAAGCCTGAGTGACCACATGATCACTCACATCTTTATGGAATGTTTCAATAAATGTTTGATCCCCGAATTAAAATGCTATATGAACTCAACTCAACTCAGCATTGAAGTCAGTCTCCATTTTCAGTCTTTTTACTATGAGCAGCTTTATGTGACTATTCTTCCAAACAGGACTTTCTTATTCGTTTTCCCTTTAAAAATAACAAGCAAACTATTTATGAGAAATTTGTTATACCTACATTGTTAAAATAATTGTGTGGATAAAAGATTTCCTGCAGTCCGAACAATTTGCCAAACCTTACTGCAAGACACTGACAGCAGACTGACGTTTATGACGTTCGCCTAGTTCAGTTTGACCGAAAATCTGTCTTTATGAACGCGGACATTGCAGATCATTGTTAGTATGACGTTTATGAATACACCATATCTCTTTAATTATGCACGTTATTTTTGGAGCCAAACTTATGAACAGAGAACAAGTATACTTAGCCTTCCATTCGTCAAGAAATATTCCTTCAGACAGAGAACGGTGCTGGAACACCATCTGCACCAATCTGAGTTCGGATTCATTACTGAATTACTTGAACTGTGGGTTGTAGAAACAACTCAATCACTGCCGCGATTCATCCCAATCGGAAGGCTTTTCAGATGTCAAAATGTTGCCATTGAACATCAGACAGGGTTAGGTCAAAAACACCATAAGCCATCTTAATCTGATAACAACTAGACTAAGCCTATAAAAAGTTGATTTTTTCCAAATAAGCCTGAGAAAGTCAAGTCAACAAGTCGACGTCGTAAACTACTATTATTAAATGGAACGTAATGGCGCGTTAATTAATTTGTAGGTATGTACTCGGCCAAGACTGGCTGACATGCTTTGGGAATCAAGTGCAAGTTCGAGTCCAAATGAACTCAAGTCAATTGCTGTAATTAAATCGCAGTGCCGTGGGGTTTTTTTGTTTTTCTATTTATTTTTTTACTCACGTTAACGTTTTGCCTGTGAAATGGAAGAGGCTTGTTGATGGGCCTTTAAATACAGTGCGAGACTCCAATGAGTTTGGCCTCTGAAGACGAGGATGAGATTAGTGGAATTTGAATGCGTTTGGTCGTGATGATCCTTTAAGTGAACAGTAGCATTTGTTTTACGAGGAGTTGCATTTAATTTATGTAAACGACTGCGGACGTCTCATTTAGTCATTTGGTGACGTCAGTGTAGTGCTAGTGATGCAATCAATGTATCATTGTTAAGTAATTATGTAAAATAAAACGTTGTTTCATATACGAGGGAGAAAAGGCGAAACTGTGAGATAAATAAGTGAAGCTTTTTAAATTTTCAAATCACATAATTTTTTCTTGTTTTTAGTTTTTAACTTGTTTAAAAAAAAACAACTCAATCAGGCCAATTTTCTTTGTTGCATTTCAATTTCACGTGCGCATGTGGGTGTCTGTGGCGACTGAGCATGAGCTCCAGGTTTCACTCCGAGATAAAACTTCAAGCATTTTTCACCGCTCCACCACTAGCGAAGGATTGGCGATTACTCTGAGGATAAAGCTTTTGCGCCGCTCGCAGTCATCGATAGACTGTTCGTTAATCCCCCGCAAAAATGTAACGCGCAGACAAAAATGATGAAGCTTAAGCCTGGCTATAATATGAGCTGTCGCGTCATGAGCTTGTATTTGTATTTTTTCATAGCTCGTACTAACTCGGTTGGAACGAGACACTTGAGATTAATAAATTTCATCAAGGATAAAGATATTTTCTGCTCGATCCCAGATAGTATGAAGGCAACATACGGCTTTGGGCGCCTCTTTGAGGTAGAAATTCCCAACCCTGACCAATGGTCGAGCAACACACCTGTCCCCGACCCCGAAACTTAGACTGGTATACTGATGGCTCAAAACTGGCAAATGGAATAGATGTTGGTGTCTAAGATCTCCAAGTGTTTTCAAGACTGAGCTTCAAGCCATCGAGTCCGTCGCCATAGTAAAGCTTGCAAAAGAGCAAAAGACAGCCCAGCAGGCTATAGGCAATTGAATCCAAATCTATCAAAAGCTATTACGACGCAACAATTCCTAGCCCAACGTTAAAAAGTTAGGTTAGGATGGGTTCCAGGTCATCATGGAATCGAAGGCAATGAAATTGCGGACGAACTAGCCAGGGCTGTGGCGTAAACTGGGCTTCGACTACAGATCTGATCAATAAGTGGAAAAACCAGCTCCATATCGCTTAGACAATCAAAATTATTGATCAGTCCGTTCTCTTACTGTGACAGTCTTATGCTCATTAGAAAGCTTGTGAGCTTCCTCTCAGGCCATTGCTGCATGAGATCACATCTAACCAAATTATGACTCAGTACAACCATAGAATGCCGACTGTAGCAGATGACGAAACGGCTGTACACATTCTTTGTGAATGTCCAGCTCTCAGTTGGTTAAGAAGGCGTATCTTCCTCAAAGAGATATGCTCCCCATTGGACATTAGTAGATCCAATGCTAAGAACATTCTGACTGGTCATCAGAAGGATGGAATGTGTGTTTACTTTAACTAACTCCGCAGGATACAATAGGGTAATTTTTTATTTGCCACACTTCAAGAGTTCTCCCCGCACTATGAACACATTATTATTTGTGGAGATTTTAATGCTGACCTTTTTAAGTGCGACAGTAGATCTTAGCAACTCTTAGACTTAGTTGCTAATGCGTATGCCAGTCGCTTGACACCCAACTGCTCTCCGAGTCTACCAGATAGGTCGAATGTTTTACTACAAGATCAACTGTTGTTGGAGGGTGTCACAGACCATGATCCTACTTTTTGCACCTATAACATTGATTTATCTCCCTCATCTATACCAGCAACTTTCTAGTTCAGAGATTTTGCTTCAGTGGGCTCAGTAGGTGTTGGTAAGAAAGACGTTGTAAATCTTATACCTGATCTTGATGATTTTAGAACCCCCTCTTCAGCTAACTATCCACACTCTTCTGACCGAAAAGGAGTTTACGAATTTGAGGTTGTCTCGGAAGTTGATATTATTGATACCATCCGCTGTATTAAGAGTACACCATAACGTCTTCGACTTTTCTGTCTAACTGGAAGCTGGCTAAAGACATTCCTGTCCCCAAAAAATCTCAGTCGTCTTCGGTTGTAGACTTTCGCCGCATAAGTATTTTACCTTGCCTTTCAAAAATTTTGGAAAAGGTCCTCGCTAAGCAAAAACTACGCATCACCTTGATCTGCATAGTTTACTTGCAACGGTCCAGTCCAGGTTTCGAGCTTACCACTGTTGTCCCACGGCTATAGTTAAAATCCTCGATGGCATTAGAATTAGCTATGACTTGGACTTTATCACAGTACTTTGCCCCCTTGACTTTTCTAAAGCTTTTGACACTGTGAATCACTCAATTCTTTCCGAGAAGCTGAGAAGTTATTTTGGCTTAAGTGAAAGATAGGTGCGTCTCATTAGCAACTACTTGAGGAATCGCTGCCAAAGGTTTGTTTTTGGTGAAAGATCCTCTCAGGTAAGAAGTTTACTTGCAGGAGTGCCTCAGGGCTCAATTTTAGGTCCTCTCTTATTCTGCATGTTTATAAACGACCTGCCAACAGACTGTTCAAATGCCAGTTTGCATTTGTATGCTGACGATGTACTACAGCATATGTCTAGACCTATTGGCCTTGTTGAAGATCTTGTCTATAGGCTAAATGAAGATTTATCTAAAATCCATCACTGGGCGGTGCGCGAATATACGGTGGCCTTCGCAAACTTTGGCTGGTTTCTAGCTTTACTCTGGTTGAAACGAGGCTGAGAAAAGTTAAAACCTTGCTCGTTCCTCACATTGATTATGCAGTAGAGGTATACCTAAGATGTACGCTTCAGCAGTTCTTGAACATAAGTTCTTGAACCTGTTTGAAAAACTTCAATTCGCTCGCTCTGCTAGAACATTTTGCCTTATAAATCCTTCCTTTAAATACTTAAACTCTTCGCGTTTTTTCTTCGTCTTTGCCACCAGACTCTGGAATTCTCTCCCTACAGCAACAAGCCACACAATTTAAAAATGCCGTTTTGGCGTACTTCTCTTAAAAACCAACTACCTCCTGCTACCCCCTTTCACTCCTTCCCCCCCCCCCCCCCCCCCCTCCATGAATTCTTTAGTATAGATTATCTATTTTTAGGCTTCATCTTGTTAATCTTTCCGCATCCGTATAAAAGACTAATTGTAAGTCTTACTTGTACATTTAATTAAATGAATTGAAATTGAATTGAATTGAAAGGAACAGCAGATAGATGCTGACACTTAATTTGGACTACAATATATCAAAAGGATATAAAGTGGGAAAAGTGGGCCGGCGTACTGTCAGTCGCTTAAAAAATAGTACACCACTAACTTGACAGTTGAGACGTATTTACTGTTGGTTGTCCCTGTGCCAATGAGGCAATGCACCGGTAGAACCACGGATAACTTATGTGCCTCAGTTCACAGAATGTATAACTCCTTATAAGTTTAAATGCACTTCCACCAAAACCAAAATAGTATTCGAGCTTCACGCAAACTATGGGTTGGCAACTAAGTAATTGCAGATTTCACTCATAGATGGCTTAAGTTGAATTTTTATGTTTGCTGACGTAATCGAAATGTCAAACACAATTTGTTATTTGATAGTTGTAACTTCAACTGTCAATCATTAAAAAAAAAAATGTTTGACCGGTTGTGTACTTTTTGTTTGGCGTCTGTTGAAAAATGGAAAATCAAAACTTTTTGTTTTCGGAAAGGAAAAAACGCATCGCAAGCTCACAAAAAGTTATGTGCTGTTTATGGTAGCGAAGCTTCAAAAGAACGGCAGTGTCAAAATTGGTTTACCAAATTTCGTTCTGGTGATTTTTCACTCAAAGATGAAAAACGCTCTGGTCGTCCAGTTGAAGTTGATGGTGACCAAATCAAAGAAATAATCGATTCGGATTGTCACAGTACAATACGTGAGATTGCAAAGAAGCTTCATGTATCACATATATGATATTTACGAAAACTCGAAATAAACTGAAAGAAAACCATTTAACACAACGCATTAACATCTGCGATTTGTTAAAGAAACGAGATGAAAATGATCCATTTTTAAAACTGGTGATGAAAAATTGGTTGTTTACAACAATGTCAATCGGAAGAGATCGTGGAGCAAGCCAAGTGAACCAGCTCAAACAACATCAAAAGCTGATATTCATCAGAAGAAAGTTATGTTATCAGTTTGATGGGATTACAAAGGAATTGTCTACTTTGAACTTTTACCACTCAACCGAACGATGTCTACATTGAACAAGTAACAAAATTGAACAATGCAGTTGAAGAAAAGCGGCCCGAATTGACAAATCGAAAAAGTCAATGCAAGGCCACGCACATCTTTGGTCACTCGGCAAAAATTATTGGAGCTTGGTTGGGATGTTTTGCCACGTCCACCATATCGTTCCGACCTTGTACATTCTGATTAGTTTCTATTTCGATCTTTGCAAAACTCCTCGAATGGTAAAAGTTTCAATAATAATGATGATGTCGAATCGTACCTGGTTCAGTTTTTTGCTGATTTATAAACGTGGAATTATGATGCTGCCTGAAAGATGGCAAAAGGTCTTTCGTTCCATTCAAAAAATTGTCATTTTTTTCTTAAAAAATCAACAATTACGTAGGCTGCTAGATATATTTCTGGCCTTTAATCGTGAATTATTTTATTTACAGAGACTTTAAAAATTCATCTCGGCAAAAAAATAGAATTAACTCGTGAACACTATCGTGCGATCATTTTTCACAACTTTCGACGTGGATTATCACGACACGAGTGCATTGATGAACTTAAATCTTTGTATGGCGATGAAGCACCATCCTAAAGCACTGTGAAAAATAGGTTTAATGAATTCAGTCATGGCCGACGCTCGCTCAAAGACGAATTCCGTGAAGGTCGTCCAAAAACGGCCGCTGTGCCAGAGAACATTGATGCCGTGCGTAAACTGATAATGCAAGATCGTCATGTGACATACCGTGAGATAGAGGCATCCCTGGGCATTTCTTCCACCAGCATACATTCGATATTGCATGAATACCTGGCCGTAAAAAAATGCTTGTTTTCGTTGGATCCCTCACAATTTGACAATCGCACAATAAAAGGCTCGTGTCGATTAGTGCAAAGAAATGTTTAAAAAAATACGATCGCGGTGCTTCAAAAGACGTTTATAAGATTGTCACAGGTGACTAATCATGTATGAACCCGAAACAAAACAACAATCGACCGTGTGGGTCTTCGAAGACGAGCCAAATCCAAAAAAAGTTGTTCGTGGAAGAAGCACTTCAAAGCAAATGGTCGCCTGTTTCTTCGGCAAAACTGGTCATGTGGCGACTGTTCCACTTGAGCAACGTAGGACGGTCAATTCTGAGGGGTACACCACAATTTGTTTGTCTGAAGTCTTCGGAGACATTCGAAAAACGAACAAGAGAAGACGAATCATTTTTCACCATGACAATGCAAGCTCTCACACATCGGCTAAAACCAGCGCCTTTTTGACCGGCCAAAACGTCGAATTGATGAGTCATCGGCCGTACAGCCCTGACTTGGCATCCAATGACTTCTTTTTATTTCCGCACATCAAGAAAAAAATGCGTGGTCAACGATTTTCGTCGCCAGAACATGCTGTTGAAGCATTCAAAAACCATGTTTTGGAGGTGTCTCAATCGGAGTGGAAAAAGTGATTCGACAATTGGTTTGAGCGCATGCAAAAGTGTATAAATCATGCTGGAGAATACTTTGAAAAACAATAAAACCACTTTTGATGTTAAATATTCGCATTTTCATTACTGGGCCAGAAATATATCTAGCAGCCTACGTATGAAGTTGCCAACCTGATACCTCACGGTTGACCTTGTCATGTTGTCAAGCAAGTAACGTAGTGTTATGTTTTCTTTCTCGAAGTCCAGTCTCCATGTCCTCAATGATCTTCACCATAGCCGTCGAGCTACTGTGGTTGGACCTAAAACCTAAATGGCTCTGGATCTGTTTTACTTATAGTATTTCAAAGACATTTGACAAGCACGGTATAATACTGGTAGGACTGTAGTCATTTAGAGAAGCCGCGTTTGGCTTCTTAACATTAGGAATAACTCTGGCAATTTTCAAAGATTCCGGAAAGGTTTTATGAGTTAAGTTTGAGATAATTGATGGTCAAATGAGTTTAGTAAATCGAGTTGGTACTCCGTCTTCACCAATAGTATTGAATTTGATGGCTGCCACACTCTCATTTAAAGGGGTTTTCAATAAGAGCGCTACAAAATAAATGTTTTTGTTTTGTTTTTGAATAAAACAAAAACGGTTTTGGATTTCAATGAAATTCTTTATTCCTTTGAAAGTACGTTCGATGCCATTATGTATGGAACTCGATTTCTTTTGCATGGCCACCACGGGCACGCTTGCAGAAGTCCAGACGCTGTCTCCAATTTTCGGCGGTTTTCAAGCATAAATCGGCCGAGAACGATTTCACATTCGATATTTGACCGAAGTTCATCAATCGTCGCTGGCTTGTCGGCATAGACCATAGACTTGACGTAGCCCCGCAGGAAATAGCCAAACGGCGTCAAATCGCACGACCGAGGCGGCCAAGTGACTGGACTATTTCGTGAGATAACACGTTCTCCAAACTTGGTTTCCAATAAATTGATTGTGACATTCGCTGTGTCCTCCAAGTCCATATCATCCAATTGGGGCCAAAAATATTCGGTTATCATTGAACGGTAGCGATCTCAATTCACAGGAACGTGCTGGTCTTGATCATCACGGAAGAAGTACGGCCCAATGACACCGCCGGCCCATAAACCACACCTAACCGTAATTTTTCCGGGATTCAACGATGACCAATGGAGTACGTGTGGATTGCTGCCTGGATAATTCCGCATATTTTGTTTATTGACGGAGCGATTCAGCCAGAAATGAGCCTCATCGCTGAAGATGATTTTTCGATGAAAATCCGAATCTTTTTCAAGTTGTTGCTCAGCCCAATTCACGAACATACGAAGCTTCTGGTGGTACAGCGACTTCAGTTCTTGCGTCAATTTAATCTTGTAAAGATGTAGGCCAAGATCTTTTCGCAAAATTCGCCACAACGACGTCACAGAGATGCCCAACGCTTGAAAACGACGTGTGAGAGACACATTTGGGCTTTCTGCAACTGAAGCCTCACCGGCAGCAATATTCTCGACACTACGGGCACTTCTTTGTCTCACTGGCACGGGAACATTTTGTACTGTGCCTGTGGACTCAAATTTTTCCACTAGACGCTCAATTGTCGACGATTATGACGACCATAAATTGGACGTAGTGCTCTTAACGTTGAGGCCACTGACTCCGAATTTCGGTAGTAAATTTTAATAATTTCGACTCGTTGTTGGCTCTTA
Source organism: Orthonevra nobilis (assembly GCA_963555765.1). Lineage (NCBI taxonomy): Eukaryota > Metazoa > Arthropoda > Insecta > Diptera > Syrphidae > Orthonevra > Orthonevra nobilis. The sequence goes on from OY743225.1 coordinate 7,503,095, forward strand.
TATCTTTCCATCATGAAATGGCAAACCTTACTGAAGAGAAATGTGAAAAGAGCGGCAAAAAACATGGCGTCATTTGCTGTCCCTGTCGCTCAGTTACAACTTTAAAAACTTAGTGGGGCAGAAGTTGTTCACGATGAAAAATTAAATCGATCAGGCTCGATACTGACCTGAAGAAAATGTTCATTTAGTCCGTTCGACTGCAATTCACACTAAGAAGATGTTTTACCACCAGCAACCCTTATTCGCCGTATGTTTTTCCAAAGTTGCTTCCACACAATTTTGCAAAAATATTCACAAATTCTTCGGTCTACTCTCCCCTTTAAAGCCAAAAGACACAAGTATCCTTCAAGCTCTTCTCTGTTCCTTTCCGCTCTTGTTTCTCGTCATAAGGGTAGTCATAAACCTTTGAACGGGAATCGAACTTAATTTGTCTGTGAATCATAATAAAATGTGTCAGGCTTATATATTTGAGTAGGAACGTGTTATTTTGAATCAGTCACTGAAGTCCATAAACCCATCTTTTCGAAAACAAATTTCAATTTGAATCAATAAAAATAAAATAAAAAAAAAAATAATTTCTTGCAGGGTCTTCACTCCTTGAATTTTTTTTATAAACAAATATAAACAATTTCCCAAATCGGCTTACATGTCAAAACTAAATCGGACATTGCATCCTCCCACCAATACATTAGCCGCCAGAGTTGTGGGAATGTGATCCAAATTAACCTTTCACAATGGAATCCATTGAAATCATTACACCTTGCAAGAAGGGCACTCCAGTGTCCATTTATCAACGAGAACAACAGCTCCCCATGGCGCTTGCGCTCGCCAGCCTAAGAGAAGCGCACCCTGGGATCTTACCCCCGATCTACACGTAAACGCTTCACTCAAAAGTGATTATTACTTTTCTCTATTCATTGGCTTTTATTATGATTTGCTTTTGCATATTTATTCTTTTGTGGTTATTCCCGTTTACATATTAATTTAACAGTCTTTCTCTCTTACCCAAGAACAACATAAAAGATGATTGAGACCGGGAATCAATGACTGCCATATAAATCTACGTTAATGTAAGCCCATAAATGGTTGGTGGTCTAATAAATGCCTTAACAATGGGACAGCCTCTTCTCGTGTTTGTTGTAGATCTTCTTTTTTTTTAAATATTTTTTTTTTGAATTGTGGTATGTTTTTAACCAACAACTTCCGGAATTGCGGAATATGCAAATGTGGAGGAAGTCTTGTTTGCTTAGGCTTTTATATAAATTTTTTTTAAAAGCCTCTGTCAATTGTGAAGGTAAACGAGGCTGAACCTGTGAAATAGCTCGGAGAAAGGTGTTGACTTGAGCGAGTTTATTTTGGCAATTTAAAAAACAAATTTGAAGCGGGAGACTTTCGAAAATGTGATTTGTTTGATTGTCGACGACGACGACGACTGCGGCGGGAATTTTTGTTATTATTGCGAAACATTGGAATAAGATTAAAGACTGAGTCAGAGTATTAATTAAAAAAAGGTGGAAATGTGTACATAAATACATGTGGCGTCGAAACCAATATATTCGCCGCAGCTTGCGTTGGTAATTAAGTTATTTGGAATTGGTTGAGACGCGAAAAACGCATTGGCAAGCCATTCGACTTTTCTTGAATCTGCGGTCCGCAGCTCTATATTCGAAATTACGTCCTTTCCACCAAACGAAGCTGAAACATTTATTTCAATGAATGAATTAAAGAACGCAATATTTTCTCTGAGACCTTTTAAGGCAGCCGGTTATGATGAGATAAAAAAACATCTACCTTAAATGCCTTCCTAAGGTAGGTCTTAAATAACTTCAAACTCTCTTGCTTCAAAGTAGGATATTTTCCCGCGGCTTGGAAACTAGCAAAGGTCATACCCATTTTGAAGCCAGGAAAGAATGCCAATGATCCTTCCAACTACAGGCCTATTAATTTGCTGAGTTCATTGAGTAAATGTTGTAAATGTAAATGAAGTCAATAACATTCTGCCTTCGAAACAATTTGGTTTCAGAGCTCAGCATAATACCGTCAATCAAATTCACTGCATCACTAAGAATGTTAAAGAAAATTCGAAATAGGAAATGGTACAGGTAAGGTTTTCCTCGACATCGAAAAAGCACTCGATACTGTCTGACATAATGGACTCCTGCATAAAATGCTTCAACTTAACTTTCCCAGGCCTGTGATTAAAATTATTCGTTCCTTTCTGACAGAAAGGTCATTCAAGGTTTTGTATAAAGGGTTGGAATTCTGAGAGTAAGAACCTCGCTTTTGGTGTACCTCAAGGTTGCGTTCTTAGTCCATTCCTATTAAATATATACACATATGACTTCCATCGGCTGATCAACTGCCAATCTGCAATCTTAGCAGATGATACATGTATTCTGTATCAATCTGCTATACATATCATCAAAAGATACTTTCAAAACTGGAGAATCCAAATCAATGCGGCTAAGACTCAGACTATCTTTTTCACTAGGAAAAGAATTGTTTAGTTATTGGAGGAATTCAGACCGAAACAAAGTCCTTAAAATGACGAATTACATGTGACCGCACATATTGAGAAAGTCTCCGTGAGATTATTAAAACTATCAGAAAAGTATTAAAGTGCATTCTCTACCTCTGACAATCAGTTGATTGTAGAATTAGCTACAGCCTAAGCTTACTTATATGTGATATATACACACATTGTGATTTTTTATATTTTTCTTTTTCCCTAATAGATTATTATTCCATTCTTACTTTTAAGTTAGCATTTAATCAATTTATTTATTCAAATATTAATTTATTTATTTTTTGTTATTTATTATATACGTTAATTATTTACATATCTATTCAATTTATTTATTTATTTATTTTTTTATTTAACTATTTATTTATTTACTTCTTTGTTTGTTCACTCCTTATTTCCGATTGAATATAATTTTGTAAAGAAATCCTGCATCGAGTAATTGTATGCCTCCACTTCTCCCAATTGCTGAGCGTACAAAATATTTGTTCTTGTGCTCTTGTTTAATTCATTTAAATATTTTCTCACTATATTTATTTATTTATTTATTTTTTTGAAGATTATGAAGGTTTTACTTGTATGTTTCCTTCACAATTAATTTTTCCTATTTCCATACATTTTTGTTTAAAATTATTTAATTGTTTAGCTGAAAGTTGAGTCCAACATATCTTTGTAAATTGTGCAATAATATTTAAGGACAAAAAATTTATATATTCGCAGCTACAATAAATAGAGTATAAGTTCAGGTTACAAGAAACAAGCAGCCTGCCCTCAACTTCAAGTTAGATTTTTGGTTATATCTATCAAGGATATCCACCGGATGCTGGATGCGCATGTATTGTAGGTTCGCCAGTCTTAATGACTCAAATTCAGGTAAAAGTGTTGATATTCGCGGATGTTATGAATTCAAAGGTGTTGGTTACGAAGAGATAACGTCTAAGTTGCACCGAAATCCTTCGTGCCAGCAAGGCCAGAACATGTTACTTTCTATTAAACATCTTTCTAAAGAATGCAACAAAATAAATGATTTGTATACAGAACTTTTTTTCACAATAACTTCAAAACACTTCTACAAGTTCTTCTGAACCCAACATACTTAAAGTCTATGAGATCTAATGATCCCCAGCCGAAAGCCATAGTTGCTAGTGCTGTAGAATAAAGTTATAACATTGTACATTTGTGTTTTGTTTAATAAATAATAATAATAATAATAATAATTGTATGGCTCGGTACAAAGAATTGTGCAACAACAGCTGGCGAACAACGGCTCATAACAGAGTTTTTTGTTAAAAATATATTATAGATGCTGAACGAGCAAGAGGAAGTCCAAAAGTTCAAAATTATTCCACCGATGACAGTTATTTTAAACGCATTCGAAGCAAACGAATGCCAGCAACTGATGGTGACACCAATTAAATTTATGTTCCTGTTTTTAAGATTATCATTTGAATTTTTTTTTTTTACCTTAAAGATTTAAAAACCTATTCTTTTTGTCAGCAACATAGCTAGATATTTTGTTTAGTTATTTTTAGTTACTTAACTTCTCATACATTTCATTCACATAGCTTTTAAGCTTTTTAAGCTTTTTAATTTAAAATGTTTCGATATGAACATTGTGAAAGGCCGCTTACCTCGACTTCATGTATTTTCGGAATTATTTCTAAGTAATCAAATTTGTAAGATTGCTTTTCTTTGGAAGATATTAACCATAAAAGTATGTAATTTCAGTCCCGAGATTTCGACCGCCTTTCCTTCCGAGCTGGGAACTGCTCAGCATAGGATCTTTTTTTTCTGGTTAATATATAGCTTTAAGAGGATCACATTCAGGCTTGTTTTCTTTGCAGATTTTGATGGCTGTTTCCAGGCCGATTCCGAGAGATTTTTTATCCATGTGTCATTTTGTGGAAAGACATCTAGGATTGGGTTCATGATAAGAAACCACAACAGGGAAAAACAAACTAAATCTGATGTTATCGGATGAGCAGGTTTTGAACAAAAAAACTGCTTGTCCATAATAATCGTGGAAATTTGGATCAGGGAATAGAGAAAAGGGCACATCAATGTATGAAATGGCCTCAACTAAAAACAGTTTTAGTCTTTTTGGTAGTCTCTATAGTTAGTAACTTACTTAGTTTAGTCAGTTGGCTAAATAAACATAATATTGATGAAACTTTTGGCATTAAAATTGAACAAGAAAAAAATGTTATATGAATTTGTCCGGAAACTTATGAACGGCAGTGTTTATGTTTATGCATATTTTTTTTATCCGATAAGGTAGCTGTAAATTATAAATTGAATTTATATTGAAAATATTGTTATTTGAAAACTAAATTGATTTTAATTGAAGAAGTGAAATTGTCCCTTTTTTGACAGTTTTGTTTCTAAAAACAAAAGAATTCGACAACTGGGACCGCGAAACGTGGAGAAGTGTAAAAATTTTGAATTTCGAAAATCGAACCGATTACAAGAACATCTTGATGGGAAGTTAACATGAATAATCCTCATTTTCATACGATCAATGTCTTATTTAACACGGTTTTTTCTGGAACTGGAGGTGTACACTCTAAGGACAAGGCATTTTTTTCCATTTCATTTGTTTGTATATCCATGAATTTTTCATCAATTTCTTACATTTACTCGCAAATGTAACATTACATAACGCTTTTTTTCCTGATTTTGACGTTTTTGTCCGTAAAGAATTCGCCCAAGAGGAACGATAACGAGATTTGTAATTAATTGTAAAATAATGATTTGTAACGAGAATAACTTTTAATTTAACTTCCAAGGGTTTTATTTTTAAAATGTCCGAATGGATCCCACTTTTCTCCTCGGAATCATAATAACGACATTAGTTTTGGGATCCCCTCTCTTAATATTTTATGCCTGCGAGAAGATAGGAAAATTTAAAATGCACATTATCCAGCTCATTGGAAGACAGCTGAGGTGCAATCCATTCCTAAACGGAATAAAGACACATCCAATCCAGCAAATTTCCGGTCGAAAAGTCTCCTGCCGAACATCAGTAAGGTTTTTGAAAAGGTGATCAATAGAGCCCTGATCGAGTGGGTTGAGGACAAAAATTCGGTTTCAGAGCGGGGAATTGCATACACGCCGTGTCTAAAGTGGCATCAGATATCCAATGGAATAAAGCTAAGAAACAATGTACGGGTGCCTTGCTGATTCACTTGGAGAAAGCCTTTGACACCGTATGGTTGCAGGGACTCTTTTTCAAGTTAGATCAGTTCGGCTTAAGCAAACCGCTGCTAAACATAATCTTAGATATGTTCACCAGCAGACAGTTTATTGTGCAAAATGGCAGTGTGAGGTCTGCTGGAACATTTGAAATTAACAACGGTCTAGGGTAGGGTGTAGTTATTTCGCCGATTTTATTAACGATCTTCACAAGTGATCTTGTAGGATCTTTCCGCCACTCCATAGCGTATGCAGATGACTTGATCGCGTATAGATCAAGTCCGAAGATCGAGGTTATTGTAAGTCTTTTGCAATGTGACTTCGAAAAGATTCAAGGATATTGCGATGATTGGAAATTGAAGATCAATTTCCAAAAATGCGAGACCATTCTGTTCAGGACTCCGTTGTCCAGGGCCTCTAGAAATACTAAAAAGAAGTGGCGAATGTTCTCTATCGCTGGACAAAACGGACAGCCACTAGCGAATCAAATTGTTGTCAGATAGATTGGGATCTGGCTAGATCAGTATCTATATTTTAACAAACATATAGAAACTGCTCTAGCCCGACCCAAAGCCGCCTTTGCCTTGACAAAGAGACTGTTTAAGTTAGTTAGTAAATAGTTAAGTTAATTAAGCTAGATTTAAGGGTTTTTGTCTAGCATGTAGAAAAAATTAATTATCAAATAAATATGCGTTAAAATGAAATGAAATGAATCTTTCTAACTTCATTCGAAGTCGGCAGATAGTGAAGCTAGCTATGCAAACATCGGCACAATGTTTACCTTTTCCTTCACGGATTTTTGATCCCAGCTTAGTGATGGTGTCCAAAGTGGACTTTCGTATTTCGTTTTAGATGTTTGACTCAACAAAGTTACTTCACAGGAAATTAACGTCACAGTCAACGTTTCTTTTTCATCCAATAGAGCGACTGTTACTGACTTGTGACTTGTGTCACTTAGCGCCGTCTTGTTGAAAAATCTAATCATGGTGGTCTCAGCTAACGGCGCCAAAGAAAAATTATTAATCATGACATGATAGCAGCTCTCCCCAAACACGATTGATGATAATTTTCGACGCTCCACAAAGAAAAAAGATGACGCCATTGGATACATTCTTAAGTCCGTGATGAATTGTTTTAACCACATAAACAGTAATCTTGTTTGTTTACACAAAAGTTCTGAATGTCAACTTTGAGATGATGTACAACTTACGTTTCATGAAAAGTAAACATAGACAATCGACAGCTGAATCTTCTTGCAACAATTGACATATGTATCCACAAACATCGTCTCAAATGTGGTAAACAATCCATCTAATTCACACGAAATCGCGTGACTTTTTCATCCACATTCAGAGCCCATTTGCCAAACCCCATCCCAAATGATTGCACTTAGTTTTGTTATCTTTGCGTTTCCCCCCAAGGGGCAGCCACAACGAACATCTAAACTAGATGTTTGTATGGGACTCGTTTGATTAATTTTGCTTCAATAAATAATAAATCTAAGGTACAACGCGACGACAGTAACACATGTGAGCATGTCAGCAAAAAATCGAGCGTTCTCCGAAGTCCCATTACTAGTACCAGTACCAGAGTAACTGGCGACAAATATTTCGAAATATTTGTGCCTTCCATGTTATACCCACCTGCGGGGGGGGGGGCGCACAGAAGCTATTCATCTTCTTGCAATCCAACATTTGTCGGCCTGCAGCACTTCTGACTCACGCTCTCTATCGAGATACCTTCGATCCGTGAGAAAATCCAATCCGCGACAGCGACTCAGCCAAACCAAAAACCGAACGGCATCTTTCTGATTCATTAGTCGAAGAAGGTACAGAATTTAAATTCGGTACAAACTTTTGAGTGGCCTCTTTTGGGCGCACCAACTTCATCACCAACCGTGCTCTGTTGCGCTGGTCGCGCCGCGTCGCGTCGCGCTGACTGACAACAAAATCAATCCTCGCTCTAAAACGTACTTTTTACGACCGATTAAACCTCGAAGGAAAGCGCAAACAAAAGAAGAACAAATCCAATCGAATCCTCGACCGTTTTTTTTTATTTTCCAGAGATACAAATTCGTCGATCTTACACCTTTGCGCGAGGATGAGTGTAAGTTAGGTGCTGGCTGTGCTCGTTTGATGAGGGCAACCACTGCAACTGCTCCCATGGATTGCCGGCCACGAACTATTGCGCCTGCCAATGCCATTTTCCCGAATCTCATCGAAGACCCATAGAACAACAAGAACAATTTTAATTAGCGCAACCTCTGTTTTCGGTTTCATTCGTTTTCGTCTTGGCGGATGCGGTCGGTGTGTTATTGGATTGGGCCAAAGCAGCTCAGCGAGTGACACGCTTTGTGCTCGCTGGCATTCCCATTGCCAGCAACAAGCACATCCGTCCATTTGTTCGGATGGGCTTGGTTCAGGTCGCATCCAGCAATAGGCAGGATAACTCTTCTGGTTGCGTTTGATATGTTCCTGCTGCTGCTGTCCGTTTCGGTTTATTCGGAATTTTTGGTATTTTTTCCACCGAAGCAGTCGGGAAGCCATCCGACCAGGTATTCGGTTGCTCATTTATTTCATACATAAATGAGGCCCCGGAATTTAGCCAACATTCAAATAAAATATTTTCTGCTTCTTAATTAGTAATAAAAGGTTTCTGAGCGGTTAAGTCTTTTGTTTTTTTTTTTTTTTTTATTTGTCCCGAGTGGATTAGAGGTTGGGATTCGATTCTTGGATTGTTAATTGGCTTTTTTCGCCACTGAAGGTGCGTCAGTGGCACACGGAAATAGTGATTGTAAGCGCGGTGTGTGGTGGTGTTGGACGATGACTAGACCGGCTTAATGGTGGTCTTTGTTTGGAGTCGAAAAATATGCGTAATGCCATAAGTTTTGAATGGTTTTGATTTCTTGAAATAATAATTAATCTATAGATCTCGAGATGAGTATCTAGAGTTTGATCGGTTTCAGTTAATTTGCACATAAAAATGCAAAATTTGTAAGAATAGACTGGATTGATTATCGATGAATGTTTAACAAGGTATGATGAACTATTTTACAAAACAAATTTGCTTGAAACTAGCTCAACATATCGTACACCTAGATCTAAACTGTATCCTTGTATTCGAATGCTCGGTGATCATAAAGAGGATTGCTTCCTAGTTTATTTTTTCTTTCAAAATCTAACCCGAAAGATTTCAACCTTCGTTAGTCAGTCACCAACGAAAATCATACGCATCGACGATGACGGCTAACTTTGCGTGTTAGGACTACTAGTCGTGGAAAGGAAACAACGAGTTCCTGTTGTTGATCAGCCACCAAAATTGTCTGTGCTGATGTTCGACTTCTTTTATATCCCGTTAAGCGGTACCGGTACTCTATCGTGGAAGAGACCTATCAAATCTAGGTACAAGAAAGCCTCTGGAAGAAAAAGACAGTTAGCGAGCAGAAGCTTGAATTTTGTTAAGTTTTAAAAACTGGTCAAGTCGAATCCCGAGAGAGATATCGCACAACTCTTCGAGCTGTCCGTGCAGTCCCAAAATTTAAAGATTTCGCCAAGTCTTTATGGTAGTTAGAGGTTGTGATGGTTATCACTGGTGTCAGGGATTTGTAGATATACAGCAGCTGTTAAATGGGAATGACCAAGACAGAAAGAAAGCACAAGAGGAGAACCCAATTCTGATCGACGAAGTTCGACCTTGGAAGAAGTCGGTGCTGAAGATCATTAAGGCCGCGGTTTCAGACGCATTGCCGTCTGAACTTTTTAGATGTGGCGGCGACCCTCTAGTTGGGATCATGCACTAGATCATCTGCCAAGTTTGGGAGGATGATAGCATTCCCGAATATCTGCTCCATCTACCCCATCTGCAAAAAAGGCGATCCTTTGTCTTGTCATGTCCCATAAGATCCTATCCAGCATACTGCGTGAACGTTAAAAACCCTTTTTTTCACACTACGACAAATCCTGAAAAAGACCATCGATTTTCAAATCCAAACCCAACAGGTATTAATCGACTTTTTTAATAGCTATAGGAAAGTTTTTCAAAAAAAAACACATAAAATTCAGAAAAATACATGAAATCTTTATTTGAATCGATCGGTCCATATAATTTAATGTTTGAAGATTATTTCATGCAAATGTTGACCTTGACTGCGCCTAAAATGGTCCATCCGCTTAGTCCAATCTTGGCATACTCTTTCCAACATTTCGGCCTGTATCTCAAGAAAAAATGTTTCAATGTTGTCTTCCAATGCGTCAATTTAAGCGGGCTTGTTTGTGTAGACATGAGCTTTAACAAAGCCCCACAAAAAATAGTCTTAAGGCGTTAAATCGCACGATCTAGGCGGCCAATTGACCGGTCCCGAACGTGAAATAAAATGTTCACCGAACTCGCCTCTCAATAAGTCCATTGTTTCGCGTGCTGTGTGGCATGTGGCACCGTCTTGTTGAAACCACATGTCATGCAAGTCAAGCTCTTGCATTTTGGGCAAAAAAAAGTTGGATATCATCTCACGGTAGCGCTCAACATTCACAGTTACGTTACGATTCGCATCATCTATGAAGAAGTACGGTCCAATGATGCCACCAGCCCATAAACTGCACCAAACTGTGACTTTTTCTGGATGCATTGGTAGCTCTTGCAATGCTTCTGGCTGATATACACTCCAAAATCGACAATTCTGCTTATTTACGTACCCATTGAGTCAAAAATGAGCTTCGTCGCTGAACACAATTTTTCGGTAAAAAAGCGCGCGATGAACTTTCTTAACATTTTGATAATGAAATTCAATAATTTGCAAGCGTGGTTCGTTTGTAAGACGATTCATGGTTAAATTATAGACCAAACTGAAGATGTTTGACAGTGAAACAAAACACGAAACGTGCATCAGCTGTTTAAACCAGTGTTGCCAAAAAGAAGGACAAAAAACACGAAGGACAAAAAACTTGCGTTATGGCGCCGAATGCTCGACGATACAAAAAGCGATCGCGATTGCTAGAAATCTTGGTCTAAACAACTGGAAGCATAGTATCAGGGCTGGAGGGCAGCTTTGTCTGAGGTTCGGATCGGTGGCCATTTAAGTAAGTAAGTATTTCCGAAAGTTTATTTTGAACTCTCAGTGCTTTAAACATCGCTAAACCTTGTCGAACTCACCCTGGAAGAAATTTATAATGCTTTCGATTTTCGGACCTGAAATGTACCCAACCAAGTCGTCTGCGTTTGCCAAGGCGAGGAGAAGAGAAACAAAACAATCGTTTAAACAACCCTTTAGAAGTTACGTTGTCAGTTTTCAAAATGAACTGTCTATTGACCAGAAAATTTAAAAGTATGACCAGCTATATTTCGTAGTTTACTCCGCGTGTAAAAGAGTCCTTCTAATCATACGACGTTGAAAGCTTTCTTCAAGTCGGTCAGGCAGTATAGTACACCAGTACATTGTTTCTTATATTTGTTCAGTTGTATATCCAAAACCAATTGAAACGCGGCATTGATGCCCCGCCTTTAAATCAAAACGTTTATCTAGAATAATAATCTTGTCCTCAACCCAGTTAAGCCGGATTCTATTTATCGCTTTCTCAAACACAAACACTTACTGATAATTCGGACAAAGAATTATGGACCGGAGAGTTTTCGGCTTGGAGGATTCTAAGCCCCGTTTAGGGAAATGTTGCACAGCCACAGTTTTCCAAAGCTTTGGACAAAGAGCATTGTTGATAAGAGTGGTGTAAATGTCAATTGTTTCTATGGGGAGGTGTCAAAGAAGTTAATTGGATATTCTGTCCCATGGATTTGTTCTTCTTTATTGATTCGAAGATTTATTCAGTCTTCGATATGAAAAGAAGATTATTTGCCATGTTATTGTCATTAAAATTCGGTAGAGCCGGCTTCCCCTGATCTCCAAAGCTCCATATTCCATTTGCTGCACAGAGCGAGCGGAAGGATAAGGAGAACAATGAAAAGATCGTGATAAGGCTTGGAACTCAGATGTAGTTTGGTTTCAATTGATCCTTTGGTGGAGCCTGAATAAAAACTTAGATCTTGACATAATTCGCAAGAGCTTATGACCGATCACCTGCACAAACCATTATTTTTAAAAAACACGAACCAAGAATTACAGCAGCCGATACACTTACCACTACATCAGGAGCACTCACTTAGTCAGAACACTATCGCAGGTTGACTAGCTGACTTCAGCGATAGCGCCATTAAAATGATCTCAACAACAGCATTGGACTTTTTTTTTTACTTCGAAAACAAGATTTATTTTTAGGATTTGAAACTGAGATCTATTGTTCCAATAATAAGGCAAGCGCTTCACCAACTGCACCATCCAGCTGTAATTCAGTAGTGGCTTAGGATATACCCTCGAATGATCGATGTTTTGAAAAATAAGTAAATAATATTTTGTTCACCATTTAATTTGAAGTTGATGGCAGGCCGAATACCATCCACCACCGAATTTAAATTCCAACAATCGAACCACACGGTTTCAAATCCGGAAAGAAATGTCTGGCGTTATTTTGAAGCACCACAACCCGTGAATGATTGGAAACTCTCCGAAAGATCCAACTGTCATGATAAAGCTTCCGACTTTTTCCGGAGTGGCCGATTTTTCCGAAGTGTGGGAAAACTCAACGCCAAAAATTCAAATACAATAGTAATTAAAACCATGAGCTTCCACTGGACAAATATAATATTTGATTTCGTGTGAAACCTGCAACAAAGCCTCAAAGAGTCAAAATTAAAAATTGTGCAGAATTTTGTTGCAATTAACAGTTTCCTCTTCAACTAATGCGAATATATATGCTTTCCTGCAGTAAACTGAAACATCAAACGTCCCACCGTAAACACGCTACAACCAAACAATTTCAATTAAAATTCCTCGAGTCATCATCAAAGTGAAGTGAAGTCGGCAGCAATAGCACCAGCAACAGTCCGATAAGTGGGTTACATTCCCAAGACTAACAAAGCAGAACACCTAAAGAATCAAATACCTCCTCGATCGATCTCACTCGAAAACAATAAAACGACAACGTATCCAATCAATATAAATAATTAATTGCAATTCTTTGGATGCGCCCATTGGTCACACAGCTTTCCCTATCATCTTTCACCTTGTATCTAGCTTCTGCTAAATAAATTCACTAATTTACTTATTATTTTATGTCTAACTTTCAGGTGTATCTTGTAAGTTGTGTTTTTTTTTCTCGTGTTTTATTACCATCAATTCTAACCACCATTTTGCGGTTCCTTAAAAAGTTGGGGAGAACATCTGAGATAATCTGCTTCTAGCAGAGCCTTCAAATTGTTTCGGTTACCATTGTTCGAGGAGTGAACACAACGAGCCCGCCACCACCTCTTTATTATTGTTATGAAGAAGAAGAATATCTTCCGAAACGATTGTATCTCAAACTAATTAGTGTTATCGGTCTAATGTTTTTACGACCCGTGTCTATTGTTGGCCACAGCCTTAGACTCAAACATACATATGAGTATAGAAACCCGATACCGACATTGACACCCATCTCTGTTTAACAAGTATCTAGAGAATTTACGACCATATAAAAACAGTTTCGGAATTGTAAATAACTTGTCCATGTGTCAGGTTTGTTTTGCAATTAACACCTGTGTATCAATCAGAATCCCCAATTGGGTTGGTGGAGGCTCACACAAAAGGCTAAATGGCCTGAAGAAACACTCAATTTAATAGCAAACAACGGTAATGAACCGGCCAAGACGACGAACAACGTCTTCCCTTCCTCCTTATCGTTCGTGCGATCAATGCGATCTGAGCACCTCAATTAAAACCCAGCCGATACACTTTTTTTCCTTGCGATATCCCCGCGGGACTTTAAGCGCACTTTAATTACAAAAATAAATTACAATTTACAAGTTCAATTATGAAAGTGATTTTCGCTGACGTTTCTGGCACAACAACTATCGGGCCTAATTAAGTTTTACATCAATCTGTGGCTCACTCGATCGCATAAATCATGTTCTGCTCTTGCACGCCGCCAATCACAGATTGATAAATGTATCTCAATGATAATTATCCATATTCTGTCGATCGCAAGTGATCTTTGCGACCATTACGGAGACACCAGCGATCGCACAAGAGTCGGCCTAAAAAAAAAATACAAGAAGAGGGATAAAAAATACAGTAGGAGGCTGTACGAGTATCTCTTTGTTAAAGCTCGCCTTATCTGCGGCCACCGCCAGGAGATACAATAAAAGTCGGTCTTTAACACCTAAATGTCACCTGTGCTCGATGGTGTGGCATGGTGTGGTGGCTGCTTTCATCCAGCACGGACACGGACATTTGGACAAGCCGGTCGGTAGTAAGATTCGAACAACAGATGTACGTACACAGTGTGCACACGAAAAGATACAAGATACAAACAATAACAAAAAAAAAAAAAAAAACGTCAGAAAGAAGGTGGCAACGACGACCGACGATGGCATCGGAAGAGAATTCCGCGTTTGTTACTGAAAGCGTCAATTATTCGAATAATTTATGATTTTTTGTGAGGAATATGTATAATGGCTTGTTGCGCGCTGTTTGAGCTGTGGTGGATTCTCAATTCTCTGTTGGACCAAACACGAAGTCAATTTGTATTGTCTATTGTCAACACAACAGATACTCTGTGGCGGACGACATCCCGAACGATATATCGCATAGTATAGTTTCTATTTTGATTTATATGCAACGGAATATCATATAATTGGCTTCTAGGGTCTGTAGTGGAATTGAAGTTGCTCTTGGTTTTGTTTATGGCCAGGATGGGTTGTTCCGTAACAATGGTTGTACAGTTTGCGGTCGCCTTGAGATAAAATCGCTTGTAAACGGGGGATTGTACTATGATTTCTCGATCATTTCTTGTGAAATTTGTTTAAATACTGAAAAAATATCGCAGCTTTCGAAAGAATTGAAAGAAAACTGCTCGAATAGATTAGTTGGACGTAATCTTTAATCTCGCGACCTTTTTCGCATGCCTATGTTATTTTATTGAAAGTTTATGTTTCTTTTTAGAAAATATAAAAATCTAAATGGTGCCCCCTGAATAGATGTCTTAAATTGACGGTGATCAGGGGCCGAATTACGATATCAGTTAACTAGTGAGTAAAATTCATACGATATCGTGTGATCAAGTAACTAGATTGGGATGATCACATATGTGCTCACGTATCGTATGCACATTGAAAATAGTACTAGAAATATTCTACTACACTGAGTAGAGACAGCTGATAAGGGTCAAACGCATCGATTTGTGGAGATTTTTTTATTTGTAAATAAACATTGGCCACGTTCAGTTTTCAAGCACTAACTTTTCCAGGCAAGTTCTAGAATATTGAACGCAAAACTGACTGCAAACTCAGTTGATATTTCCATATGTCACATATGTCATTTACTGGAGTTTTACTTTTTAATTTTCACTTCCAATTCATATGTGACTTGAGTCTGTGTACTAAATTCGCGGGAAATAATATTTTCATTAAATTTTAAGTAAAGATTAAAAGGCTAAAATGGGCGACACAGAAGATGAAATTTTATGTGAGATAAATTGTGTACACATGTGCCAAGAAAGTGAACTAATTATCCAAATCCATAGGTCAACTTACACTTTGTGTAGCAAACGATTTACAGAGCCAATCGTGCATTTCCCAAAATTCAGCAATGTTTGGACTGCATGAACAGCCAACGAGAAATCCCAGTTACTACGAAGAAATGATTCCTGTCTTCTCTCTGGATGAATTTCGTGTCCACTTCAGGATGAGTCGGACTTGCTTTTCGGTTAGTCGCATGCGCATTCCGTTATTTTAACAATTCCTTCAGAATCAGTTTTACACAGTTTTATGCAAAAGGTATTGTAAATCTGAAGAAGAAGCTCTTGTTTAAAATATGGATGCTCAGTAAGCAAGAAAGTTTTTTATCGGCTGGAGATCGGTTCGATTTTTCCAAAAGTGTAGCGCATTGGAGTTTTTGCGAAGTCCTGGATGCTCTATGCACTCTAGTGAAATACTATGTGACCCGGAGATTGCACGAGTATCCCTTTTTTTCCATTTGCTGCCGAATTTCTAAGAAAACTGACCGTCACTTCACTTTAGGGTTCCTCAAGTCAGCTTTTCTTTGCAAACATTCCTCAAGGAAAAGCAGCACCATCTTGTGGTCCCATTTAGACCCACCTCCTGAAATCCAAATTCTGAATCATTACTTTCGTTACAATACAGTACCACTTTCTACGATCCCGGCGGAGCACCCCGCGACACACTCGTTGGAATTTCCATCGTCATTTGCTTCCACGGGCACAGTTGAACTTTGACTTTGTGCCAATAAATTTTGCATATAATTTGCGGTAAAATTCTGGTCTGAAAGTTTATTGAATTAACAGATTTGTCAATTTCTTTGGTTTGTATCTTACCACTCATCATACGCTGCATCACTTCCCCAGGTTCGTCCAAACCGTAGCAGACCCCATTAAATATAACTCCAAATTTCATCCTATAATATTTTTTCGGAATTTTAAATTTATTTTCAAATTCCAATGCCGCAAATTAAGCTCGACTGTCTTGTAAACAAATTATTGCAAATCAGCTGTTTTTTGACGTTTAGTTAAGTGGCTGCAAAATGCAGTCAAATATTTTTGTCTGCAAATCTAATACATTTCTACACCAATTGTCCACAAGTTTTGCTGTCAAATTCACGGGCTCTCGACCAATCAGAGCCGGTTGACTGGCTAGTGCCTAGAATTCTGAACGGGGCCATTGTTTCGTTTAATTGTTATAAGAAAATGAAATATTTTTACAATATTTTTTATCCTCCAATATGTGTTTATCGTCTGAAAATGTGTAATTTGTTGTTTTCTTTTTTATTCCGAACGTTTTTGCAGATATTCCTTCAACCGCAACCTGCAATCCCCACATGCTGACGAAATTTTCATGTCCAGCTGGCTCAGAAGTTTATCTTCATTGGGGCCACCTCCAGTTTTTTTTTTCATACAACGTTTGTTGAAAAACATCTCATAAAGTTCCCCAAAATTTCCTTCTACAGGGGGTAAATTTTATTCAACATCGACCTAAAATGTATTTAAAATATTGAACAACAAAAAGGAATATTCTTAAATATTGTTTTTTCTCCCGAAGTAACTTCATCCGGCAAGAATGATACCGAGTAAATAAATGCAGGATCACGTATGACAGAATGCCAAATTTCGATACTCACTATTCGATATCGTAAGCTGTCATACCAAATGAGTATAATTCAGTCACGTATTGCTCGATAACTGATGAACCCAGACTTGATGGTTGATTTTTATTTGTGTAAAGACTGAGACTCAGAAAACAAAAGTAACCATTCTTTTGAAGCCAGTAATTGGTTCATTTAGTACTGTTTAATTCGCAGTCTTTTTTGAATTTAATGGCGTCAGTCAAAAGTCTGAATTCTTGAATGCATATTTTTCTTACAAATCTGCTTAGTGGATTTTAACAGAAAGAAGATCCTTTTAAATATCCTCACCATCTATTCCCGCTCGTTAGCCACTAAGGGACCAATATTTAAGATGGAGACTAAGGATCAACAGCAGCCTGCTTCCGACCACTGACCATATCAACCAGAAGCATGAATGCGTTTGCGACTAGATGCCATTACGTGGAGATTACCCTACCACATGGGAAAGAAGTTGCATGACAACTCAACATGAAATATCGCCTTCAGTGTGCGGTTCCACTTTAAATACAGAAAAGGCAATTGCGAGGGTTTGTTTGTAAATTAATAGGACTACCGGTTGAAAATGTCGTTATTGCAGACAACTTCATATCTATTACTCCGAGGTGAATTTTGACCATGACAGCTGTCACACCAGAAACTTCGTGTCATTGTCTAATTATTTCAGTCTAGGTTATTGGTCATTATTGAAAACACACAAGTTTTTGTAAAGTCGTAAAATGTTTACATTCGTGCCATCAAAACAACATTTGCGGGAAGTTTTAATGTGCTTCTTTCATTTTAAGAAAAAAGCAACCGAAGCGCATTAATTGCTTACTGAAGCTTACCCGTAAGAATGTGTTAGCGGTGGTTTAAGCGGTTAAAAGATGATTATTTCGATACCGAAGACAAAGAACGCCCCGGCAAGGTGAAAACAGTTTGAAGACCATGAATTGGAGGCATTGCTCGATCAAGAAGAACTTGCGACTTGGCGTCGCTCAGCAAACCATTTCCGATCGTTTAAAAGCAATGGGAATGATCCGAAAGGTAGGACATTGGGTGCCGTATGAATTGAAGCAACGAGAAGTCGAACGCCGATTTTGCATGTCCAAAATGCTGCTTGAGCGCCACAAAGAGAAGTCCTTTTTGCATCGAATCATCACTGGTGATGAAAAACTGGTACATTGCGATAATCCAAAACGTCGGACAACGTATGGATACCCCGGACATGCCTCAACTTCGACGGCCGTTCAGAATACAGAATAGAAACGGTCGCAAGACACGATTGCAACATGACAATGCTCGGCCACATGTTGCAAATGTCGTCAAAAGTTACCTTGCAGTGCACAAATGGGATGTCCTACACCACCCGCCGTATAGTCCAGACCTTGCGCCATCCGATTAAAATCTCTTCTTATCGATGCAACATGGCCTGGCTGACCAGCACTTCGGTCATTTCGATAATGTCAAAAAATGGATCGATTCGTGGATTGCGGCCAAACCGGTCGAATTTTTCAGAACGGGTATCCATGAATTGCAAGAAATATGGGAAAATGTGTGGCTAGCGATGGGCAATACTTTGAATATTGAATTTATATCTATTTTTCCTCAATAAAGCATTGATATTCGAAAAAAAAAAACGACATTAGTCCTTATAAGGTTTCCAATTTTTTCACATAGTAAACATCATTTAATTGCAAAACGAAGTACAGATTTTGAAATCTCGGATTTTTTCAACGTAGTCTCCGCCACGATCAATGTACTTTTGCAGTCGCACCGGGAGCTTTTCATATCCGCGTACGCCTGTGGGTGCCAGTGGCCCAGTGGTAAATGCGTCCACTTAAATCCGGGAAGGAAAATCTGACATTTTTTTACAGCCTCATCTCTCACGAGTTACTGAAAATCATCCGATGGACACAAGTGTCGAGGTATAGCGTCAGACGCCGCCATTTGTGCAAAACTTTATAACATTCAAAATTGCACAGACATATGGTGAGCAAGGCCAAGCATATGGTGTCGCCATCAACTATGCATATGTAACTTCTACAGATATTGGAAAGGAGAATCGTCAGATCGTTTAACGGACTCTGGAGCAATCTCAACACCCGGAAATATATTACCAACAAAATGCTATGTAAAAGCATCAGGAACATCAGCATAAAGACACAGAACTAACCCCAAGGTACCTCGACACATGAACCATAGGAATTACTATAATGATTGATAACCAGATATATTTTGTAAATTTTGTTTCTTTCCTAAAATTACTCCCTCATGGTAAATTTTCAAAATTTTATAGATTAAGGTTGTCAAGAGCATAAAAAAAGTTTCTTGCATAGATTCGAAATCGAAAAACTTTGGACCCTTATTTCAAAAAACATAATCCTTATTTACTACCTTTTGTATATCTTTTTGCAAATTGAAAAGCTTATTTCTTAAAATCAAAAATAGTTGGTTGATTAATAGCTTAATCATCCGTCCTTAAAAAAAGTTATCAAAACCATTTATATTGAACAACAAATAGTTAGGCAACAAGTGATTGTTAATTTTAAAATTTCACTCGAAAAAAAAAATTATTCACACATATCTATTGCACTTCAAAATTCTACTTATGGATTTGTTTTGCAATAATTGCATTCTATGAACTAAATTGTCATTACAAAATATTAAATTCGATGAAGAATACTCAAAGTTAAGCTTTACAATAACATTAAAAATATTAATCACACTTATAGTAGTTTAATTTTTACAAATGTAATCCACCTGTTTTGAACAATTTAGTTTCTTACCAACTATAACGTCTAAATACTTAATCTCTTCAACTTGTCCAATAAGCACACAGTCGATCGACATTCTTAGATAACAGTCTTGCTTGTTATTGACAAGTAGTTGCATCACTTTGTTTATGTTGGGTTTCAGCCAAGTACTTAATCGTTCCAAATCCTCTTGATATTATGTACGACTTTCTTCTTTGCTTCTTTCAGTCACATAAATCACTGCAAACGATCTAATTTGGCATTTCGTATAGTCATTTCAAACCACATTTATTTTACTATATGTATATCAAAAACAGTAATGGTCCTAACACAGTTCCTTGCGGTACGCCTACGTTCAATTCAATGAAGTCTAATTCTATTGCATTTATTTTAGCTATTTGAGTTCTATTTGACAAGTATGAGGAAAACTAATTTAGTTTGTTTTTATTTGAGTTTTTCGTAGTAAAATATTTCTGTCTTTCGTTTCAAAGGCTCTTCAAAGTGCAGTACTTTTTTTATATACCTCTTCCATGTCGTGATCAGTAAATTTATCGCACTTTCACAGGAATGATTTTTTTTCTAAATCCTGATTGTTTTCCTCCTTTTTTTGAACATCTTTTTTCAAATAGTGGCATTGCGTTGACCGGTCTAAATTCTTTGCATTATCGTGTGTTAGCTACATTCTCAATTGCCGTAAATATTGTTTATTTTTTTTTTTGCACGAGTCAGGAAATAAGCCTGATCGAAGAATTATCAGGTTGGCTGATAATAATCAAAATGTTGGTACTTCAACCGTCAATCATTAAAAAAGAATTTTTAATCGGTTGTGTAGTTTTTTTTTGGCGTCTGTTGAATGTGCTGTTTATGGTGACGTTGCTTCAAAGGAACCGACAGTGTCAAAATTGGTTTGCCAAATTTCGTTCTGGTGACGTTCTGGTCTTCCAGTTGAAGTTGATGACGACCAATTCAAAGCAATAATCGATTCCGATCGTCACAGTACAACACATGAGATTGCAGAGAAGCTTCATCACATACATGCATTGAAAATCGCTTGAAACAAACAACAATAGTTGTACGAAAACTCGATATATGTGTCCCTCATGATCTGAAAGAAAATCGTTTAACACAACGCATTAACATCTGCGGTTAATTAAAGAAACGTAATGAAAATGATCCATTTTCAAAGCGATTGATAACTGTTGATGAATAAATGGATTGTTAACAACAATGTCTATCGGAAAAGATCGTGGAGCAAGCCAGGTGAACCAGCTCAAACTACATCAAAAGCTGATATTCATCAAAAGAAAGTTGTTATCAGTTTGGTGGTGGGATTACAAAGGAATTGTCTACTTTGAACTTGTACCACAGATGTCTACATTAACAACTAACACAATTGAACAATGCAGTTGAAGAAAAGCGGCCCGAATTGAAAAATCGAAAAGGTGGTGTATTCCATCATGACAATGGAATGCCACTCTAATCTTTGGTCACTCGGCAAAAATTATTTCAGCTTGGTTGGGATATTTTGCAACATCCGCCATATATTCCTGACCTTGCACCATCTGATTACTTTTTATTCTGATCTTTGCAAAACTCCTTGAATGGTAAAAATTTCAATAATAATGATGATGTCAAATCGTACTTGGTTCAGTCTTTTGCTGTTAAAAACCAGAAGTTTCATGAACGTAGAATTATGATGCTGTACGAAAGATGGCAAAAAATTGTCCTTTATTTTCTAATAAAATCCTTAATTACTTAGTTGCCAACCTGATATATTAATAATTATATTTCGTAACAGGCTCTTTATTTTCGAAGTTATCAATGTATCTACGTGTACACATAAAATTAGATCTACTTTTATTATTCTTTTTAATTTTCGATTCTAATTTTTTTAAAGTTTACGCTTCGATTTTAAGAGTTCTGATTTAAGCTTGTTACTTGCATTTTTGAAAGCTTTCCAATCGTCCTCAGTATTCGTATCTTTTGCCGTACTGTATTTCATATTTTTTTCCTATCTTTTATGAAAGTTATTGAACCACTCTTTCCGGTTATGGTTTTCCAATTTTTTTTTTCTCAAATTAATTTCTTTTTGGGATTCTAAGAAAAGGTCTCCAATACCATTGATGTTCGTATCATTAATAATAAACTTCATTTTATTATTATATTAATAATGGGTTAAAAATTTAAGTTGCCTTGTTGCATAAAGTTGCCAATAGAGATTGGTGATCACTGATCATTAATTCAGTTTACACAAATTTACTGGTAGTAATAGCGTAAACGAGCAGTGCCAACAATATTAAAGTTCTAAGTCAAAATTGTTAATATTATTTGACTTAATAAAAAGAATTCTTGCTCGAAAAAAAACCCTGGTGTTCATAAGGAAGTGGATATTTAGTCCGACTATCAGAATACCTTATGGAAGCGGCGTTAAAAGAGCTCATCCTCCGCGCAGAAAACAGCTTAACTGCCAAACCTGTGATCCTTCATCCCAACTCTTGACAATGATTGCCATAAAAACTCAATGAGACAGATCTTTCTCATATTCGTTCCCGATCTTGAAGCTCACAAATGCGTTGGTCCAGATGATATTCACTCATTTCTTGTAAAGTCGTCCCTTTTGGCAAACCGAAGCAGGTAGAAAGTAGCATTTTTATAATCCTTTCGTAAGAACAAGGCGAATTTTCTTCCCCTTCCAACTATCGACTCACGTCCACTGATGTATCGATTTTCACCTACTCAGGAGAAGACCAGAGTACTACGCCTGATGAAAATGCTGAGGCAATGGTTTTGCTAGCGAAGAAGAATAGAATAGAAGTTCGGTCTGAACGAACTTGTGAGCGTTAAGAGTTTTGAGGCTCGTGGAGTATTTCTGCCTCGTGCCTTTGTAAGTTGAGGCAGAACAACAAATTTTAACTTAATATTATTAACATATTTCGACCTCAATTTTGGTTTGTAGAAAAATTGTGCATAGATGAGCGTCTTTAAAGTCTTTTCCGACATTTTCGGTATTCCTTTGGCGACGTGTCTTTGGCAGTCAGAAAATTTGACTTTCTTTACCTGACAGCTATTTTGCAGCTCGGGCTGAACCAAGAATTTGCTTAGGCTTGGTCCTTTTTGTCCTGCTTTTTTGATAAAATGATGAATGCTTGTGACCCTATCGATGAAGCAAAGCGACAATAGGCCATCGACTCATGGAAGATCATAGCCTGAGTTTAAGCTCTCATCCTGCTTTCCTTTTTTCGTGGACTCGATGGCTGAGATGCTTTCTTTAAAACGTCCATAAAATCATGTTGTCATGTCACGTGCTCAGGCGATTAACACCTTCGCGCCCTTTTAATCACCAGGAGCAGATGGAATACTACCAGCCCTCCTGCAAAGAGGAAATGGCACCCTGTTACAACCACTGGCGAACATTTTCAGAGGATGTTTGTACCTGGGGTACACTTCAGAGCAGTGGCAACAAGTTTTCCTACCCAGACCAGGAAAAGACTTAACACAAGCAAAACGTTACCGACCCATAAGTCTAACATCTTTTGTTATAAAAACACTAGAAAGGATCTGCGACATCCATATAAGAACGCAGAACCAACACGATTGAAAATGGACTAAATGTTAACCCCAACAAAACAGTTTTGCTCCTCTTCACAAAAAAGACCAATATTAGTGACTTCCACTTCCCTGAGATTGGAGGTACTAAACTTGAAATCAAAAACAGCGTACAGTACTCAGGGTTGATAAACGACGAGAAACTCAACTGGAGGAAAACCTGGAGGAACGCACTACTAACGCCAAGAGGGCATATTGGATATGCAGGAGGGCATTTGGGTAGTCCTGGGGACTATAACCAAAACAAGTACACTGGATATAACGGGTTTTTCAACAGGGACGCTACAAAAGTAGAGCGACAGGGATAGCAAACGACGCCATATTTCTTGCCGCTCCTTTGACATTTCTCTTCAGTAAGGTTTGCCATTTCATGATGGAAAGATATACGAGCCAACAACGAGTCGAAATTATTAAAATGTACCACCGAACTTGAGCGTCTAGTGGAAAAATTTGAATCCACAGGCACAGTACAAAATGTTCCCGCGCCAGTGAGACAAAGAAGTGCCCGTAGTGTCGAGAATATTGCTGCCGCTGAGGCTTCAGTTGCAGAAAGCCCAAATGTGTCTCTCACACGTCGTTCTCAAGCGTTGGGCATCTGTGTGACGTCATTGTGGCGAATTTTGCGAAAAGATCTTGGCCTACATCCTTACAAGATTAAATTGACGCAAGAACTGAAGTCGCTGTACCACCAGAAGCTTCGTATGTTCGTGAATTGGGCTGAGCAACAACTTGAAAATGATTCGGATTTATCGAAAAATCATCTTCAGCGATGAGGCTCATTTCTGGCCGAATGGCTCCGTCAATAAACAAAATATGCGGTATTGGTCAGGCAGCAATCCACACGTACTCCATGAGTCATCCCGAAAAATCACGGTTTGGTGTGGTTTATGGGCCGGCGGCGTCATTGGGCCGTACTTCTTCCGTGATGATCAAGACCAGCACGTTACTGTGAATGGGGATCGCTACCGTTCATGATGATATGGACTTGGAGGACATGTGGTTCCAACAGGACGCGCCACAAGCCACACAGCGAATGTCACAATCAATTAATTGGAAACCAAGTTTGGAGAACGTTTACGGTCCAGTCGCTTGGCCGCCTTGGTCGTGCGATTTGACGCCGTTAGACTATTTCCTGTCAAGTTTATGGTCTATGCCAACCAGTCAGCGACGATTGATGAAATTCGTATGAATATCGAACGTGAAATTGCAGCAGTGTCGGCCGATTTATGCTTGAAAACCGTCGAAAATTGGTTTCAGCGTCTGGACTTCTGCAAGCGTGCCCGTGGTGGTCATGCAAAAGAAAATGAGTTCCATACATAATGGCATCAAACGTACTTTCATAGAAATAAAGAATTTCATTGAAATCCAAAACCGTTTTTGTTTTATTCAAAAACAAAACAAAAACATTTATTTTGTAGCGCTCTTATTGAAAAACCCGATACAACTGTGTAATGAAACCAACCCTTCTTTTCGGCATTGTAGTATTGTAGAACTCGACAGATAAAAAATATGTAGCCGACACTAAAGTACAACGATTGGCATGTCTGAGAATAACAGGCGCAAAAAACTCCACGCCGACCGCTACCATCAAAGCAATTCTAAACATAACAACAGTACAAATGGAAGTGAAAAGACAAGCAGGACTCGCGGCTATAAGACTCAAGGCACTGGGTCATTTTGACCGGGCATATTAAAATTGTAAACATTGTAAGGGCGATGACACCACTACTAGATCGTCAAAGCGGCCTAGAATAGAAATTTTGTACCTACAAAAACAATTTTAAACAATTTTTCCAACCAGAGCTTCTTGGACGGACGGAAACACGACCAGAGACCCCGGTGTTATCACAATTTATACGGACAGTTCCAACATATCGTCTAAATCGGGAGCAGGGATCTTCTGTCCAAACCCACCGATAGAAGTTTCGAAGCATCTTGAACCATTGGTCACGGTGTTTGAAGCAAAAGTCTTTGCAATTCTAACTGGAGTAGAAAAGCTCACCGAACTCAATATACAGGAGAAGCAAAAAGCTATCACAAACCCTCTATCAGCATCAATACCGGTAAGGAAGTGCAAACACAAACTTAACAAACTAGAAACAGTGAACGACGTCAGTCTAACTTGGGTCCCGGGACACGAAGGTGTAACGGGAAACGAAAAAGTGGACGAACTGGCTAGGAAAGGAGCAAGGAACAGCCACCAAAACCATGTAAAGGAAATAGGCGTCCTGCTATCAATTATTAAAAGAGTAATAAAGGAATGGGCAACCCAGGAATTCAGAAACTACTGGGTCAACCTCACAAAGTGCAGAACAGCAAAATCGATAATAGATAAACCGACTTACAAGGTAGCGAAACGCGCTCTGAACTCCTACAAACGGAATCTAAGGCTAATGGTAGGACTGGTAACAGGGGACGATAACCTTAACCTCTACTTACAGAGACTCGGACTAGCAGAAACATCAGCACTACCTCTGCCACTGCTCAGCAATAGCGAGACTGTGACACAAAAACTGGGGTCAGCACTGATACCGGTTTTTGCGCACTTCAAAGAAATTGGGATTGGCGAGATCATGGATTTCGCTAAACGAATAAATAGATTTCTCGATCAGTCAAATCAAGACACTCCATAGTAATCCCTCCGAATACAACTCTCGGGGAACACAACGAGCCCATCTAGAGGTCTAAGTGAGGAGCTAACAAAGCTCACCCTTACCAACCAACCAACCATGCTCATCGTCTTAAATTCGGATAGAAGAACTGACTGACTCCAAGGACGAGTACTTTGTAAAGCATGATAGTGAGAACCGAATTGAAGATTTTTGGGCCTTTCACGATTAGGCGTTCTGTGAAATTTAGGAAGTTTTGCTGGAGTTCAAATCTAGCCTATTATTCCCAAAGAGACATGGTTAGACACTCCAATTTCACAATTCAGAGGACCCTTTCCGACTACGGAACGAATGCAAAGCAATCGAGAACTAGTTTGTATGCCATGAGAACAAATTCGCTGCACAACCCGGAACGTGACCTTTTCCCCGCCTGCTTCTTGTATTTCATAAACCCAACAAATAATAATAATTCCGCAACATTTAATTAAATAGAAAACATCAATTCACTAGATGTCCAATCAGTCGTTCGCAGCCAGAAGAAAAACCGCAACCGCAAAGCGAAGGCAGGCTAGCGTCTGGGAGCAACTGCAACTCCCAACCTGGCGCGGCTTAATTTTCTTGTTTATATTTTGTTTTTTTTTCTGTGTTTGTAACTTTTTCTCGTTAACTTCAAGAAGCGAATGAATTATGGTAAATTAAGAACCGCGATTATAGATTAGTGGGTCCGCATTTCGATATTTTGTTTCACAGTCGGACCAGCGGCAGTAACATCATCAGAGGAGTACCTACCAACAAGCAATAGCCAGTCAGGCAGTCAGCCAGTCAGCCAGTCCGTCATGGAGCAGGAAGTGAGGAAGCGGAATGCGTGTTCGTTTTGAAATCTTGTCCAGGGCATCTCTCCTGGTTTTGTTCAATGTTGTGTTGAATGCTTCGACTTGCCTCGCAATAGGAATAGACTCGAGTATTCTTAGAGGAAAAACAAAAAAAAAAAAAAAAAAAATCCATGCACGCCACATCGCTTGGTAAAGCTCTCTTCATTGATTTCGTGATTCACTTTAATGAAACGAAATCTGATATGGAGCCAGTTCGAATTATCTGCATTTATCCAAAGCAATATTAAATTTCTCATCACGCCTCTCAAGTGCGGCGCGCGGACCACAACAACTGTAAACGCTGCACACAAATCCGTTTCATACTCCTCCTTTCGTTCGTTGCTTCCTTCCTGCCAGTCTACCTGGCTGCCCCATCTCCCATCTCTGCCCAAAGGATTTTTTTTATTCCCCTTTTTCTGCAATTTTTTTGCATCTTTTGCATCTTTAGTTACTTTTCTTGGGCTTCTACTGTGATTAACTATTTACAGAAAGAACCAGAAAAAATGAATATTTTTAAACAATCAGATAATAAAAAAAAATAAAAAAAAACAAAGCGGCAATGATTTAGATATCAACCAAAGAAAGAGATACCTCAAGGAACAGCAATGAGACCTAATTTTGTTTTCCGGTGGCATAATGAAATCAAAAGGTCGAATTTGTGGACCTTTTCTTTTTTTGCAAGTCGAAGAGGCCCCAATATCTCAAGGGTTACACTGTGTGTGTGTACTTCTAGATTTCGAGTACACATTCCTTGAAGTAGGTACATCCAATTGCAATTACAAGCGAGTAAGTGCTGTAGCTGCTGTAGCTGCTGCTGCTGGTGGTGGCAATGCATTCAACTTCAAAGCGACCAAACTGATGGATACCGGGGCGAGCGCTGCTGCTGCATGGATTGGGACTTAATTGCACATCAGGCTGGGTCGAATGGGTGTAGTTAAAGGTATGTACTTGTGTGGACCAAAGCATGACTGGCTATCTCCGTTGGCTTCGTTCAATTGCTTTGTAAGGACTTTTATTGTTTTCTTTCCAGCTAGTCTTTTTAATTTTCTACGGCTATTACCTGTTGATCATCGATTTATGGAAGAAAAGAAGCAAGCTATTTCCCCTACTATTGGCACGATGCATTGGTTGGCTTCGCCACTGGCTGCTGGTTAGTTCAGTCAGCCGTTTTCGATGGCGGCAGTGTACGAGTAATTTCCCCTGTAGATCGTGAGAATCGATCTGCCAACCTATTAAATGTGGGTCAAATTTTGTAAGCCAACCCGGTTGCGCGGCACTGAACAATTTAGTGTAATTTTCGGATTGTTTTGGCTTTTTCAGCCACACCCATAAAGTTTAATTACGGCTTTCGAAAAACAAAATAAAATGCATAAAATGTTATGGCAGAATGGTCACGGGTTTGGAGCCAAGACCGAAGAAGTCGTGCTTTCGCATCGGTCATTTGGAAGGTACACTGTTGCGAACATCGTTGTTGGATAAATTAGTTTTTTACTCGTTGATGATGGGCGGACGAATAGACGAAGAAGGATGAACGAGATCATTAAATTTCGATGGCTTTGCAGTTAAAAGTTAATCTATGAATATAGTCTTCCTTAAATATGATAACTTAGAATTGAGTTGCTTAAATGAAGGGTTTTACACTCTAAACATTAAAAAGGCACTTTAAGACTGTATGCGATAAAAAATGGGTCTTTGTTTGGGCCCATACAGGGAGAAGTATTTCGAATGGCATATGACAGTGCTGAAAGGTACAATAATGAGCTTCGTAAAAGTGGTAAAGGATGGTTTTTTTGAAGAGGCATACAGATTTATTCATTCGTAAATAAGAAGGAGTGACCCATGCTCAGATGGTTTATTTTACATAAAACTGCTGACGTCTCATTATCCTTAGACGACGAAGATCTAACTGTGTTTCTTCATGAAGAATCTTATGATCCAGAGGCCTTTGGGCAATGACTTTGTACTGGATGAGAAGAGGTAAATAACATAACAACAAGGAAAGATGACTGGTTGCAGAGCGTAATGCGAACACGTCCAACTTATGCGGTAGAAAAAACTTAAAGAAGCTCTAATGCACTATATGACCCTATAGAGTATACGCCCTCCTGGTGTATGCCGGCTGTAGGGATAAGGTTCTATTTAATAGTTTTTTTTATTTTATTTTAGACTGAACTAAAACTTGTGTTCCTTTTAAGGGTTCCGTTCCTAAAGGGTCCAACGGAACCTAATTACTAAACCTCCGCTGTCCGTTCGTCTGTCACAGAGCTGTACCTCCTAAACCCTTATAAGGAGACACTTGCAATTTTCACAGGATGTGAACTGCGCAAGTACACGAAGCGCTTAAAGCAGACAATTAGATTCATGGAGCAACTTAACAACTGTTTAAAGTATGCAATCATTTCTACCATCCAACAAATTCCAATGAGAAAAAAAATATTCTGCAACTTGAGCAATGAATGTCAAACGAATGATGTGACTAAATCAATTTATACGTATTTTGCTTTTGCCTTTTTCCTCAATCCATAAAAATTAATAACAATGTAATTTTTCAAAAATGAATTATTAAAAAAAAGTATTTTATATAATTTTGATGTGTGTTTGATTAAATAAAAATGAAGAAAAGTCTAAAGATTGAATGAATTTGTGTGTGTTGTTTACGCGTTTAAAGCACACAAGGTTTTGAAACAATTTTTTCTTTTTTTCCAATATTTTTCATTCCCTTCTTTAGAGAAATTTCTTGAATACTTTGATAACTATTACTTAAACACATGATTATTTTTAAGAAAATACCATAATAATCAATGTCTTAAGTTGCTATAGCAACACACGTACACGGCCATGTCTCGCTCAGAGTGGGAAATTGAGGTTCGCACTAATAACACTACAATATGACGTTCATTAAAAAATTCCGAAGGAATTTTCTCTTGCATGAATTTGCCAAGAAAAATGTTAGAATCATAAATTCAACACATTCCTACATTAGGTCTACATCACTTGGAAAATAGCTTATGTTGTTCCAGTTCCGAAAAAAACCAATAGGTTCGGCATTGACGGGTATAGGCTGATAGGGAAAGTGCTGGATTCAATATTGCTGCGCCAAATCATAGCAATTCGCCCGGAGAAGGAAATTCTCCCAAACCATCAAGATGGTTTCCAGGCGAAACATTCAACCATCCAATTACTACTGAAGCTTCATCATGATGTCACCCAAACTCTGAGAAAGTAAGAGATCTTAGTGACATGCCTTCTAGACATAGAAAAGGCCTTTGACAGCGTCTGGTTTAAGGGCCTCATCTGCAAAATGAAGGTCAATGGGATTTCCACAGCATCTGGTAAAAATCCTCTTTAATTTACTAACAGAAAGATTCTTTTTCGTCCAGATACACGATCAATTTTCAGCATTAAGAAGACCGATCCTTTTCAACATCCTCACAAGGGACCAGCCAGCCAACGACATACGAACGAAGACACTCATCTACGCAGATGACTCCATCACACACGCCACGTCATCAGCTCCGGAAATAGCCACCGCAAGGATACAACAACGCATAGCGAAGCTATGGGACTACTACATGAAATGGGGACTGGGGATCAACAGCAGCAAGACAGAGCTCATTTGCTTCCGACCACGAACCACAGCAACAAGGAGTAAGAAAGTCTTCGCAACGAGATGCCTAGACACAAGGATAACGCTGCCAGACGAAAAAGGGATTGCTCCACAACTCAACACGAAATACCTGAGGATCACCTTCAGCGAGCGATTCCAGTTCCGGCAACACGCTGAAAAGGCTATTCAAAAAGCCAACTTTGCCCTTCATCTTGTGCACCCACTTCCAAAACAGAGGATTGCATTGAAGCACCAAATTACTGGTCTATAAACAGCTTATAAGACCAACATAACGAAAACATCCTGCAGCTGTCCAGTGAAATCATCGAAGGGTTAGCAAGCCACCAAAACGAAAGGATCAGGATCATCAGCAGACAAGAAATCGAGCCAGCCCTCAGGTATTTTAGCACACGGACAACCATCGATGAACACTTTCAAGAGATCAGAGGTTGCTACCCAGTATAAGATTTTGATTATTTTTCGTTTTTAAAACAACTCCCTCAGATTAAATTTTCAAAATATTTGGAAAATTTGATATAAACTCAGTTATAGACTAAGTTTTTGTAATTTTGTAAAAAAAAAATAGTTGTATATAAACTCACAGCTACAGTACGTGGGGCCCTTATTGTTGAGCCAACATTATATAAATTTTAGTTATACTATAAGTCAAGTTTTAAGTCAAAATTAAAAATAATGGTCTAAATATAAATAATTGTCAATCGTTTAAAACAAAATCGTATCTTTTTAACCTTTTTATCTTGTGATCGTTTTAAATCCTTAATTGTTATAACTTTTTAATTTCTCATCTGGAAGCTCTTGTTGTTATTGAAACAACAAGTAAACCGAATTCGAGCTTTTACTTTGTCTTGATCAATTTTGCATATTTTTGTGGACGATGGTATAAAAAATCTAAGCAAATAAAAGAAACATTGTGTTGCATAGGCGCGGAACCCTTCGTATGAGTGTCAACTCAAACTTAGCTACTTTTTTTTTTAATAAATATGTTTTGTTTTCATAAAGAATATGGTTGCTTTTTTTTCAAACATGTTTTTATGAATATATTGAAGATTTTTTTATGAATCAGTACAAAAAAAAAACAACCAAGAGTGAGTCAGACTCGCGCAGGGAAGGTCTTGAAGGTATGTGAATTGATCGTCAAACACGGGAATCGAGGCTCGAACATTTTTCCCGCTTTTGTTTAGAAGCAGTTGAAAGAAAGTTGAGTTTAATTTATTAACTTCAACTTGATGCTTCCACGCGTTCCTGAGAAGAAGGGTCTCGAAAGACAAACAGACAACGAAGAGATCCTACAATGGCTCATTTTTCCTTTTGAGGTACAGAACCTTAAAAAAAAAGATTATTGAAATCGGGCAATGCGGGCAAAATTATAAAATTAAAAAAAAAATTCCGGGGAATTGAGAACCTCTTATTCAGTTATAAATAAAAATAAAACTTCCAGAATTTTATTTGAATATAAAATTGAAGCAACATAAAGTTATTAATTCAGCTTAAAGTTAGATCAAAAAAAATATCAAGGATAGGCGCGAAAGAACGATAAATGGAACCTAGACTAGCTTCGTGCTCTGTACCCAGGCAGGGAGTTGATTCGAAGGACTTGCAACGTAACTTAAGACTCTTCTTGAATTTAAGCACGTGAACTTCTACTTATCAAAATATTTTTGGAGGATATGTTTACGAGTACTGGTTTCCTATTTCCTTAACCTGATGGCTTGAATTGAAAGATATTCTTAATTGGAACACTTTTGTCCATCGGCTATAAGCATTGCAGACTAGACCTACATATATCTTCATTCAGCTCGTAGATCTGCTTCTTTGTCTTGCTCATTGTCCATCATTGGAAAAGCAGGCCTGGTAAGGTGTATGTTTTGTAGGAGATGAATTTTGTCCTTCGAGTTCTGGATGGATCGCCAAAGCGGACATTGGTATGACGAAGAAACTGTTTCATTGTACCTAACTTGATGCCAGGGTAGGAGTGACCTGTTTCACGGTCCGCTTTTACTTTTCCTCTGAACGTTGGCAGTTCGACTTTTTAAGAAAAAAGTTTGTGTTTCTGCAAAGTTTGTTAATTTGAGGCCGTTGTGTGCTTCGTTTTGTGGACGCTGTACTTTCAGGCCACTCCGTCAAGTATATTTTCCATACTGATTTTAACACTAAAGTCTCACAGTATTTGACGTGGTACTTCGGACAGGTTCCGATAAAGCTTCACCCTTAATGCGGAATCGATTACTTTCGTTCTCAGCGATTTTTCCGCGACAATTCCTGTGCCGGATATTCTTGGTCACTATCCTATCATGCGTAAAACCCGACGCAAAAAACGTGAAGATATTTTTGGTGATACCCCTGTGGTGTAAAGTATTCTTACTGTTCAAGAGCAAACTTTTTCATCGTTATCCTTTCCCCGCCATGTCGTCTACGATTCAGAGTTTCATTTGTTTTCGAGGCTTCTGAATCGTTTCTTTTGTTGGGTGTATATCAATTTGATTTGTCCAGAGGCAGAGATCGTGACCGTGCTCCGCTTTGTTGTAAGCAGTCTGTACTAAGCCCACAATTTAATTTACCGTCTGACGATCAATCGCTCGTGGAACTTAATAACTTTCACCAAATCAACACATTTTTTTAAGTAGGTTGTCACTCTATTCAAATGCCATCACTTTTATCTTTCAGTCCTCTGTCCGACTGACTGTTGCAACACGACCCACTAGACAAGAACCCGCAAACCTCCAAAGATGCTGAGTTCATTAAATGAAAACTTATCCAAGTATGTATGACTTGGTCATAATCCTCCAAAAGGCATCTGCCAACTTTATTATGTGCTGTTAGCCGCTGTTGTGCTGAATGTTGTGCCTTAAGGAAGCAAATCACCTACGCGTCCACAGATACTCCATAACCAAGACAGAGCAACCTATTGCAAGTAAATTACCAATAACTGCAACCATCCTTATTTCGCAATAACTTGTCCGACAGAACAATGCCGACAGCCGCAGTCTGACGGCCTGTGCCGCACTGCCACCGCCACCACGAGTACCTCCACTCTCCAGGTCCAAGCTCCAATCGAGCGTTTCATTGTTTCAACGTTCACCGTTCACCGTTTACACAGTCAATATGTGATTTGCATTGTACTCATGGATTGCATTTTATTTGCTGATCGGTCAGCGGAAGAGTTTCCGATAGCTTCACTTGTGGCTTCGCCAGTAATGATCTTCCATGCTTCATTGGACTCCATTCAAGCGAGAGCCGACCGACCGCAAACCGCATTACAAGTTTACAAGTTTGCTCGTTCATCTCTGCGTCAGCGCGCGAACGCAAACAGTGACCACCGAGCACTGTTCCCCATAATTGATTAAGTGATTTGCCTTGCGGCAGCAGCGGTGGCGGCTTAAGGGTAGTTGGTGTTGCTCGTAAACTAAGCACGCAACCCTCCTCATGGTCTAATTGACATTCATGCGGTGCATTTGAAAATGTGTAGATGAGTGGATTGTAATTAATGCTATTGTTATACAAAAAAAACCAAACCTTGGCCAAGGGTTGATGTTCGACTTCAACAACAATAAAAATAGACAGATAGATACTAGCACTTTGTAGGTAGGGGGAAAGTTAATGATGCGTTCCGGCTTTGAGGCGCACTCGTTGTAAAAAAGTCGAACATATGAGCTGTTCACATGGAAAGGGTATCAGTTGCACAAGTGTCATCGTCGGGCGTCCTTGACACAGTTGAATCGTGTTGAGCACACACACGGAACAAGTTCTTCACCCCTTTCTCGTGGAGTGCGAGCGAGAGTTTAATGAGCCAAAGGAACTATTAAAAAGCCGAACTGAAAAAAAGAAAACATTGTCGAACCTGCCGAGTGTGTGTAAGTGTCCGCAAGTCTTGTCTCTGCGAAGGTTTATTTTTATGAGGGTGCCAGATTGCGGAAATTCGATTTCAATGAAAAGTGTGATGTGACAAATTTTCATGTTTGCCCGTCCGTCAACCCCACAAACCCTTGTGTCTGCCGATGTTTGTTCTTTATTCGAAACTTAGTTGTGGTTGTTTGGGTCAGGCAGAGCATCGAGGGTGTCCTAATTATTCGAGTTCAATGAACAGATGCAATCGCTTGGCTTTAGAGGTTTCCTGCACTTGTCCAGATGCAGAGTCTACAAATATGTTTATCGACGAAGGGAAATCTGTGAAATTGAAAATCTGTGGTTTATTTAATGCATCCGGTTTAGGTAAATTTTCAATCAATTTTCTCCGTGAAAAGGGAGTTTGCAGTTTAACGCTGACAAAAATATTATGGATTTTAGTCAGGAAAATGAGTCAACCATCATCGCTGCCGAGTAATCTTTTACAGAATCGGTTTCCAGTGATTTCGGAACACCGGATTAATCCAGCTGCAAAAGGATTGAGTTTGGAGCGAGATGAGATAAATTACAGGTTACGAGTTTGAAGTGGAAAATTGTTCGGTGACGAGTGGCTCTCATCATTTCCACTCGGAAAACGTCGGGTCTATTGTGAATCAGTTTATTCCGAGAGACCGGAAACCACTCACTTTTCCCAACCAGTTTGTGCAAGAATTTCTGATCATATTTCATATTTTATTTATTTATACAAACATTTATAATAGACTTCACAATCTTTCAGTATAAATGAAAGATAAGGAACAAAATAAATTAAAAAAAAAAAAGTTAATCCCATGAAGAATACAAAAATATGCATATAAAGAATATGAAGAAAAATGAAGACAAACAGATAAAATATAATTTTCAAAACACTTCATATATGATTTAATTCATTATTCAATTAAATTTATATTGAAACTTTCAGGCTATAAAGTTAAATAAATAAGTGTATCTTTTACACATGTGTATCCTGTAACTCTAATGCTCATTTGACGTATTCCCTACAAAATGCCGAAAGAGTGCTTCACCAAAGCGACCAGTATAACATAGCCTTCTTATACCAAGAGGGATTGCATTCCAGAGTCGAATGGCACGAATGACGCTCAAGTGAGGAATAATAGTTACGTGGAGCGACTAAGCTAAAAGATCGAATCGATTGCGAGAAATTAAGCTTTTCATAAAGATACGATGGTTGTTTGCTGGTGATGACGCTATGAAGGCATTTGATCATACAAAAGTCGAGATATTGATTAATTGAACACCCAAGAATAGATCTCGAAAGCCGTGAAACATGGTCATTATGCTTCAGTGCATAAACATAATGGATAATATTGTTAAACGCAACGTTCAGCCATCTCTTGGTGTTTGAATTGACGCAACAACATATTTCACATCCATATGTAATAATGGGGACCAGTAACGCTTTAGCTAGTTTTAATCTCGTATTGAAAGGGGTGTAGTTTCTTGATGCGCATAGATTTCTCAGAGATCCGTAAATTTTTCCAACACAATTTTTTGTCGAACCAAACGCCAAGATTTTTGGCCTCACAAATTCAATTGGCTCACTATTCAGGAAATCTTTGGGGGAGGCTTCCAAAATCAAATTCATTTCAGCCGACTACAAAGCACTTGGATTTGCTTGGGTTGATTCTCAAAAAATTTTCGCTAGACCAAACAAGAATATTGAGAAGGTCCTCGTTAGGTTTAGTAACAGCAGTACCAATGTCACCTTCTTCACAATTGATGTAAAGCTGCACATCGTCTGCGTACATATGTATCATTGAGTTTTTTATAGAACTGGGAAGATCGTTAATATATAAGGTGAAGAGTAATGGGCCCAAAGTTGATCCTTGAGGTACACCTGTTGTTGTGTCTACAAACTCAGACATACCATTTTTAGTAAAAACTGCTTGTTGTCTACCATAGAGGTACGAGTGAATAAAATTCCAAGCAGACGAAGTGGAACTATACATAGATTTAAGTGTGCTTACAAGTTTTCTATGGTTCACCATATCAAAGGCCTTCGAGAAGTCTAAAAGTGCTCAAAAAGCGCAGTTGTGCAGCTGTAACGTTGACGGAATCCCGATTGATTAGCACACAATAACTTGCTCCATTGCAGGAAAGCAGATATTTGTTGGTGTATCAACTTATCAAACACCTTGGACAGGAAAGGTAATATAGCAATCGGCCTGTATTCCGCTGAAGAATTGGCCGTTGCTTTCTTTTTTAAAAATGGAATAATTTTCGCCTGTTTCCAAGAGCGCGGAAATGTCGAAGTTGAAATTAAGGAATTGAAAATATGAGTAACAGCGGTGAGAATATACGGGAGTATCATTTTTACGAAAATCGGATGTACTTCGTCCAAGCCAACCGCCTTTGACCTGATTTTCATGACAGCTTGCATCTTCTTCATCAACCCTACGAAACTTCAAGTTAAAAGAGCTATTATGTGCAGTACAGTTTGAAGGCGTTAAATTTGTAGATGTGGTATGAACGGCAATGAAATTCCGGTTAAGTTTGTGTAAGTCAGGGTCTTCCAGTTCATCACTTGTCGTGCGACCCACGCCTAAGTCACACAAGTTTCTCCACAATGTTTTAGGGGGAAGCTTGTCGTCAAAATGGATTTTGTAAAATTCTTTTTTAGCTTGTTTTATCTTGAAATTAATTAAATTTCTAAGCTGACGAAAAGTATCATAATATTCTGGAAGTGCAAATCGTTTCCATCTCAAGTAAGTGAACCATTTGTTGGATGGATGACGCACTCGTTTAGTAACAAGAGGTATGTGAGAGTTTAATAACTGGGTTATTATTGCTTGAAGCATATCCACTTTCATATTTGGACAAGATTCATTAAAAATCGGTTGCCAGTTTATTGCACACAGGTCTTGTTCTAATAGTTCAGAATTCAACATCTTGAAATCCCTGTGAGTGAAATGCCTCTGCTTTCTATTTATGATATGATTTGAAAGTAGCGAAAATCAAATCATGCTTCATGATCCTTTTGAATTTAACTATGTTCATCCTATGCATCCTTGCTTGAATTCTGTTTTCACGAAAAGTTTTCTTGAAGGACCAACACTCGGTCAAATGAAAACCTATTGAGGATTGCACGATTGTGTTTGTTTTCCCGTACTTGGAATTGTTGCTCGCAAAATATCGGCCTTCAAATTTGGTGACATCTTCTTCAATGTTAACTTTCAAGACTTGCCAGGTTTGTGGCTTGTTGTGGTCAACGCGAGGTTTCAAAAAGAGCTAAAGGAAGAATCTAGATGTAGCGATCTGGCCGGCCAGTTCATAGCCCCAAAACATAAGAGCATACGGCGCAACAGTTTTTTGAAGGACAGGGCCTAGCTGGGATGGTTGGGACCTACAGTTGTATTTTTCGACTCCGTACGGCCCTAGTAGCGCCGTTTCTCAGTCACTCGCCATTTAGCCACGGTTACCCTCAGAAAATGGAGAATTGGTGTTTCAAAATCTACATCGTTGTCTGAACAGGACTAGCTGTTATTCCGTCGTGCTGGAACCAAAGATGCTCGAAAGTCAATTCAGCAACTTGCGGCAAAGAAATAAAACTTATTAGTCGTCTGTTGTGCTCACCAGTTACAATTGGGAATATTTTAAAATCGTGCTCGTAGTTTCTCATATGGGCAGTTTATACGCTGCACTATCGATCGATTTATACCAACATAGCTTAAGTATCGAAAACTCGTCGTCTCTGCAGAGACAAGTGTGCCCGAAGACTCAAAATTATCGGTTCAGCAATATGGCCTTTGCTCATCCTCGTGGAACACTGCGGAACCATCTTGACCATAATTTCTGTTACAGTGAATGGATCAAAAATTAACGAATGAATGAATGAAATAAATCTTATGTGAAGGGGCTCTTTTTTTGTACCCCTCATACATACAATTTAACAAGCTTAATTACAAATTGTACTTTCCTCGCGAACTTTCGAGACCCCATCATATGCTTAAAGACTACCGTTTGTTGCGGCTTACTGATGCAGAATTGGCCGATTTTTTTGCTCTTATCTGGATTTGGAGCGAAGATTTGAATTCCTATATCAAAAGCAATCGACTCGCTTAGTTCCACAGGAACTAACGACATGCCGTATGTCAGGTTAAGCTGGGTAGGGTTTACTCTAAAAAAGCCCTTAAAGTTTTCTTTATGTTAGTTATGCTGAAGGGTGCAGTTTCAACTAGATTTGACACAAGTATTTTAGTGAATCAAAAAAAAATGATTTTACTTCATAACAACGTCCGAACACAAAGATTTATTTCTTTCTAATCACCGAAAGAACTGCTTTGAATTAGCATAGTCCGAATATCTGGAGAGAATTTTGTCAAATTTTTGCAATCGTTCAATTCGCAGTATTTTATTCGTCATTAGTTTATATAGCAACGAAATGCATTTTGTTGGTTTTTGAAGATTGTCGCTTTACTCTATTGCCATTCTGTGCATATCTCTATAAACATTAAAAAATATAACATCTTAGAGATGAAAAAAAGGAAATTCAGAAATTGAGAGACAGAGATAGTGAAAGAGAACGATGGAAATAGAAGCTGACAGAAGAAAACAAAGCAAATTATAATAATAAAATTTTAAATTTGGCGCATCCAGAAGCTAGTTGAAAGTCATCATTTTTCATTCGCAAAATATTTGATTAGATGTTTTTTAAATGCAGGGCCATTCCGATATATGTGTATATGGCCACGCCAGGTTTTGCTAAAGATAAATCGAGCGCAGCAACTTTTAGTTATTTTTCCGACTCAAAGTCCAAAACGTAAAATAGTTCGGGACGGTATATGATAAGGTGAAGTACGAACGATTTGAAATGTCGTTATTTTACTTGGACGGGTAAAAAAGGAGGCCTCAGTCTTCGGATTGCGCCGTACATTCATGACACTATATAATTAATTTGAGTCATCCAGCTTAGTTGTAGGTAAATATAGGCTCCCAAAGTTTTTAATTTTGTCGAATAATTATTATTTAATTATTGAGTTATTCAAAAGCAGAGGTGGAAATGCGCTTATGTAAACTTTGCTCTTTCGACTGACAACACGCGTTTGGGTGTGATTTGCGTTTAAGTGTAGACAGTTTTTTTGGGACTAATAATAATGTATTCCCTTTAACTCATCATTCAACTCGCGAATTCTGTTTGCTATATTCAAGTGATAATATATGTGAAGATGGAAATTGCATTTTCTTAAAAACATAAATATATTTTTATTGGCATACGAAATAAACAAGTGGTCTGTAACCGCACATTTTACAAACAGAAATTTGACATATTATGTTTTATTTCTTTCTACTGAAAATATCGGTGACTGGTAAGAAAAGAAAAATGAAAAAGAAATATTGTTGAATATTTTTAATTACATTCAATTACAAAAAAAAAAATAAAAAATTAATTATTAAATAATAAATAATCATATTTTAAATAAATAAATAAAAAATGGGTGCATAAATAAGTAAATATATATACCAAAAAAAAATAAATAAATATATTTTAAACAACTAATAAAATGAAATTAAAAAATTAATAAATAAATAGGGGGACATATAAATTAGATAAATAAATGAATAGTTAAATATAAAAATATAATTTATAAAAGTAAAATGACTTAATAGAATAAATAGAATAAATGAATATGAAAAAAAAATAAATAAATGGTCTAATTCAAAAGAAAATTACAGTTTAGTTTGCTTGAAGTCTTTGGTTTAACAAAAAATTGTCGGCGAACGCACATTGAGTCAAAAACGTATTTGTTAACTTTTAGGATTCTATGGGTTTTTTTTTACTGCATTTTTTATTATTCAATCCATAACCTTACATGCTAGATAAAAATGCTTAATTCTAATTGATTAACTGAACAATAATTAAAGTAACTTACTGGCCATGTGGGGGCGCTCTAAGCTAAACCTAACATCTTAAAATATGTCTTTCGACTCAATACTACTTATTATATTTAAATTTATACTAACTTATACGAAAACTAAGAAAAATTTTATTGATCGAAACGAAAAACTTAGTATATGGGCTATGTATTTTGCGTAACTTAATCTAAATCTACACTAAACTTAAAATTAATCTAAAACATAAAATCTTAACCTAACTTAAATAACATTAAAAACTAACTATTATAATCCAAAAACAATAAAAACAAATTACACTACCTTAAATATACATACGTAAGCCGGCCAGGGCTATCAGGACATGCTATTTGACTTGCCTTAAGGGCTCTCAGGATTAAAATTATACAACGACAGAGATCATTCTCCGTTTAGCCACCAACCGCTCTGTCGCGGTCTGATACCGACCTACTAAGCCTAAGAGTCTCCGGTGAGCTACTTGCGACGTCTTGATCGTAGTTGACTCGCCCGTCCATAGCTTTTCGACCAACGTGGAAGATTAACGGTACCGCTAATCTATCCTGGACCAGACCTTTTCTATCGAGATAGAGAAACGCTTCTGGGGGAATAAGGCCGTTAAGGCGCACTGTCTCATGGTGTATGTCATTGGGGTAAAATGCCCCGGAGATCAAGTTGTTGTTCGAAGTCATTGCTCTTGCAATGTAACTTCGAATAAGCCTTATCAGGAAGTTATCCACTCTGATCAGGTTGGCCCCATTGTACAGGACCTCATTACTATAGAATTTTTTGTACTCAGACTCTGGAGTTCTATATAAATGGAGACAAGCCCTAAGACATCGTCTCTCGAAAACCCGAATCTTTTCCATTAAGCTTGTTCCAACGTTGAACCAAACGGGACATCCATAGGCAAGGACAGGTCGAATGAGGGCCGTGTAGCAGATCACCTTTACCTTGGCATCGAGTTGCCTGCTGTGAAACAGTCTCTTTGTCAAGGCAAAGGCCGCTTTGGCTCTGGCCAGAGCAGTATCTATCTGTTTGTCTAAATATAGATACTGATCTAGCCAGATCCCAAAGTATCTAACAACACTTCGATTCGCCAGTGGTTGCCCGTTTTGCCCAACGATAGAGAACATTCGCCACTTCTTTTTAGTATTTGAAGAAGCCCTAGACAACGGAGTCCTGAACAGAATGGTCTCGCACTTTTGGAAATTGATCTTCATTTTCCAATCATCGCAATATCCCTGAATCTTTTCGAAGTCGCGTTGCAAAAGACTAACGATGATCTCGATCTTCGGACTTGACCTGTACGCGATCAAGTCATCTGCAGGATTCTATGGGTTACCAATTCAACATTCCATTTTTATGGTTCTACCCTTCAGAGGTAGAGTGGTGTCAGGGAAGATCTAGTATAGCAGGGCTCCCCCATACTTGACATCCATACAGCAAAATATAAAATATGATTATTTTGCTTTCGCTCGTTAGTTTCGATTTTCTGCTTATGAACGAATAAAGCATTTTTATGGCAATATTGATCATCATGTCGAGTTGCACGCCTAGATATTTTACGTATGACTCCTTATCCATTCCACACCGTTTATCTGTATTTGTACGTTAACAAGGCTGCAAGGACTTCTTTTTCGTGTTAACAAAGATGGATTGTGTTTTGTTCATATTAACTTTGATTTTCCATTTCCTGAAATATACTGTCAGTATCACTATGGCATTGCTTAGATTTCTCGCAATATTGAGAGAAACTTCATGTGATGAGAATACTGCAGTATCACCAGCATAAATGGCGATTTTACACTCCGGCATTTTCTGATGTGTTTGGAAATATCGTTTATGAATAGTGTGAACAATAGAGGGCTAAACACAGAACCTTGTGGTATACCAAAAAGAATTGGTAAGAATGAAGAACATTTTTGTCCCGAGAAAACCGCTTGGGCACGACCTAGAAGATAAGAGTAAACTGTCAAAAGCTTATTGTCCTCGATATGTTTTCGTATTCGCTGCCATATAATAAACTGAGTCATGCTCATGTAGATAATGCGATCGTTCGATCTAAAGTCCAGGTTTCCTTTGGAGACGGGCACAATTTTTGCTCCCTTCCAGCATTCAAGGAAACAACAATGCAATAATGTAACTGAGCGCGAAGACCTAGTAAAATTCAAGGTCTCGTAATGGTGTGTAGGTTGCTTATACATCATTGTCTTATGGAGCTAAGTAAAGGCTCGATATTCAAAATAAGTTTGGAGATGACAGCCCAGGATTGTCTAGGAATGTGCGGATATATGATCACGTCTGCCAAGATTATAAACGTATCTTACAATGCTGTTAAAAGCAACATTAAGCCGATGTTTTGTTTCAGCACGATGTTTTGTTTCAGACAAAATTGCCACAAGAATAGATTTTACAAATGAAACTTTGTCTTAACTGGCGTAAAGTGGCAGTGGAGTGCGGATTATGTGAATTTAGCATTGAGCTCATCCAGATCCACTTCGCACTCTCTCAGCTTATTATTATGATTATTGAACTCTGATATGAAGAACAGCAAATGACCTAATCTTCTCAAACACCGCTACCAACTTATTGAGACTACCGCCATTTGTCGACCGCTCCATTTATATCATCACGACAGCGAATGGTGAGTGGATTTGATTCGAAATCAGATTGAAGTTAAAGCTTCAGCGAGGATTCAGGACATGTGCCTTACCAGCTGTGCCACCCAGCCGCTGAATTACCTCAAATCATTTGTACACTTCTTTTCAAGAAATACACGTAGGGTAATTTCGACAGCTTAATTATCACCTCAAGGCATATCGAGACGCTGTTCCAGTTTTGTATAAGCTCCAAATTTCATGTTAAATTTTATACACAGCTTCAATTGAAAAAAAAAATTCTACATCCGACCTACATTGATGTTTAAACTCATGTCTACAATGAACCTTACATGATCTCAATTATTTCGACAAGTTAACCCAATGAATACCAAAATCAGTGGAACTCCAGGCTTCGATTGCCTCGACTTCATTGAAAGCGTTAATAATGCTTTGATTCCAAAGATGTTCATAAATGCATACCACCCGGTGGGACATTAAAAATATTGCAATTAAACTCGCGTGATTACGAGAATGGTACTTTCAGTTCGATAAATCTTTTTTTAATACTATGAGACGTAAATGAGAATTAATGATCCCATGGACAGGTGAAACGCCTTCCTTGTTGTAAGCCTTGGTACAAAGTAAACTTGAGTCTTTGCACAGCCATCGAGCAAACATATATCGTAAGAGAAAAGCCGCATGCTGGCAGTAAAATGTTCATATTGATTGGCACAGATTCCAGTCGAAACAAATGATGTAATACGATTTGAATACAAATATTTGGTTAAGGACCACACGCCCACCCCTTGGGTTATCCACTTGACAAGAAAATAAAAATCATTTCAAGTGACATCTGCTATTTAAAAGGGGCTTTAGACTTCCGCACTGTTTGCTCAAAGCGGATTATTCGCGTGACATTTGTTCAAGTGTCGTTTTCGGGGAAGTTTGTCCCGACTCCGTGTGTATTTTATGATCACATGATGTGTTGCAATGATGAGCATCTGCCCTTGCGGACTGTCAATTAGGGATGAAGTTAATTTTAGGGGAGGGTCGACAGCGATAGTGATACAATGGCAATTATTTGGTGCTCTTGAACGTATTCCGATGGGGGATGATACTGTTTATTGCGGAATTAAAGCCGATAAACTGAATTTAATTTAATTGAGATATCGATGAATTAGCTGTAGGATTATTATACGGATTTTAAAACCAAACGTTTGAAATCTGATTGCAGATATTGATTCATAAATCTTCAACCGTGATGAGGTTAAACGAAGATCACAATTCGAGGAACAAGCA
Organism: Orthonevra nobilis; assembly: GCA_963555765.1. Lineage (NCBI taxonomy): Eukaryota > Metazoa > Arthropoda > Insecta > Diptera > Syrphidae > Orthonevra > Orthonevra nobilis. Next base: position 7,547,128 of record OY743225.1, read on the forward strand.
ACAGAAGGGGTCTTAAGTAGCGTAGAAAATGTAGTCAGATCACAATTTTGACAGCCGAATATCGAATAAAGTGAATGGACGAAATGATTTGGTTCAGGATAGATAAGCAGTGCCGATAACCTTTTACGTCGCAATTGGATGCCAATAGTACACAAAAATGGTAAAATTTGGGAGCGTCAAAATATGTTAACGATTGTCAAATTTAGTTTATTTTAGCTTTAATTTGTAATAAAACTAGCTCACCCGACAGTTGTTCTCATGTCTGAACGTTGGCTTGTATCCGAGTTCAGCAAATGGTCTTTCGATGTTCGAATTTTCGATAAACTATATTAAAACTGACATGTGACATTGAGTTTGACATTTCATTTTCGATAAGCTGGTTAACACTCCGTACATTTTATATAACTGCGACGCACAATCGCACTAAATTATTTTTTTCTTTAGAACCGATTAAGATATTCTTAAAAAATGGCATTCAAGCTCCTTACGGGACCTTACGTGTCCTAAGGATGAAATTTGACGAGGCTGAAAGCATCTTCGACAAATCTTTGTTATGTCGAAGAAATTTAAGTTGTATGACTGCACAATGAAGGAATATCTCTAATCGTTTATTCTGTGCAAAATAAAATTAAAATTACAGAGCACCCCATAAAAATAAGTCCAAATTTTTAATAAAAAAGGTGTCGCTCTTATAAACAAAAAAATCGACCTACCCTCCAAATTCGCAAAAAGCGTTTAAAAAATACCCCAGCTCAATGTTTCCATTCATTTCAAAATAAAACACAATTGATTTTTATTTATGTACTTGTAAAACGTCATTTGCGGCACGCGAACTGTCAAACGCGATCAGTATCAATGGCCGCTTTCAGAATTCAAGGCACAAGCAAGTCGAGAGCCAGTGAATTTAACGGAAAAGCTAGTTGACATTTGGTGAGGAAGCGGACTGGATTTGCAGTTAAGAATATTTGACTTCTTTTTGCAGTTGATTGATGAAGCGTCAAAAGTCAGCTGTTAATTTTGAAATCGTTTATTAATCGGTTGAAGTTTAAGAAATATGAATATGATAATGTATTTTTTAAAAAAGAATGAATAACCTAGAATAAAGATTTGAGAATCTAAGTCGAAATAGGATCAGAAGGCAGTACTTTTGTACTAGCCGAAAAGTAACCGAAATATTCCAGCGAGTACGTAGGAATCATTTCCTCAAAATAGTTGGGATTACTAGTTGGCCGTTCAATCATTCCAAGCATTGCAGAATTTCGCAAAATAAACGATGGGCTCCGCTGATGTTAAAATAAGTTCACTTTCTTGGCACACGTGCACACAATTTATCTCCCATAAAAGTTTTTTTATCGTTTGATTCAAAACACCCAATTAAAACACATTTATTACTAGCACAAATTGAAAGTATTGTAACACACAAATCACAAAACAAACTTATTCCAAGTACAAATTGTAAGTTAATGTCCAAAAATAATATATTTGACATATGAAACTGTCAACTGCAGTCAGTTTTCTCGTTCAATGGCCACGTTCAGAATTCTAGTGACTTAAATTTCAGTCAAAGCCTAGAATAGTTTACTGAAAACTGACTGCAAATGCAGTTGACATTTCCATTTGGCAATAATCGCATTTGACCAAAAAATCGTGAAGTCCAGCCGTTTCTTAAATAATTTTACGGCAAACCAGCTGACTTTTGATGTTTTGTCAGTCAACTGCAAAAGCAGTCAAATATTTTTAACTGCAAATCCAGTCCACTGCCTCACCAAATGTCAACTAATTTTAGTCAAATTCACAGGCTATCGACTAATCAGAGCCGGTTGACTAGCTAGTGCCTAGAATTCTGAACGGGCCAATATTCTAAATTTTGACTGAAATTTTAGTCCCTAGAACTCTGAACGCGGCCAATGTTGCAGAAACCTGTCAATTTTTGAAAAGTTCATATTCAAATATTCATCAAACGCGCGAATTTTATAAACGTTCTGAAACAATAAAAGCAAGGATTCATTTTAATATTTAAAAATATAAATAAAATATATAAGTTGAAGTCTACATTATTCCGTTTGAGCAAAGTAAAAAAAAAACAATGTGCATTTCAGACTGTGTGTCCACACAAAAGCTATAATCGGTGGCTTGCAATTGCACCCAGCGACGTTCAATGTCTTGATGACGGTCGTCTAATTGCTTGGAGTTAGTCTTTTTTCGAAAACTGAAAAAAGACTGAACGTCTGAATAGAAGATTGTCTTGTGTTGATACCAAAGTGATCTATTTGACGAATTGTTAAACTGGCGGCCACCACGTCCCATTTTGCATGTGTAGGAAATGTGTGTTAGGTACTTTAAGATTTCGTCCTGCAACGAAGTCTATCAGCCTGTCCATTATCAGAGTAGGAATAATGAAGGTTGTTATTTACAATTACACATCCAAGTATGGCTTTGTTTGTAGAACTTGTCGACTGTCACAGGTGAGATTGATTTGGTTTACAATCCACGAGGTTATTTCTGCGCAGACTGTTTTTTGCAGAACTATTCGGCTGCTTTTGCAAACTATGTGTCATCCTACATCCTACGTGCCGATCCAAAGGTCATTGTCATTTTCCGTCTGATTGATTTTTCACGAGTAAATTACTTAACTCTTATCCGAAGCTTGTTTACATCACGTTTGGTTGTTTTTTTTTAAGACTTATTATTATTATTATTGTTATTGAAAAACTAGATTAGGATTAAAATCCTAAGCTAGTTGGATAGCCAGAGCAACTGAGGCCTTCAGCTATGAGTGTAGATTTATAAAAACATTTTAAATTTCGTTATACAAATAAGTAATTTTTAAGAAGTTGATAGCCGTTTTTATATTTTCCGAATTGGGGTTAGCAAGTAGATCTTTGACGTTATTTTGGGGAAAGGAGTTGTGTCGGGGGATGATGAAGGCAGAGCATTCGGTGAGAATATGCTTAATAATTATTACTGATTGGTTACAGTATGTACATTGAGACGTTATGTTTTTGTTTATATAGTGTTCGTGGGTGAGTTTGCTGTGGCCGAGTCGTAGTCTTATTATTTTGGTCACTTCTGTACGGGACAATTGGCTTGATTCCATATTCCTTGTATAATCTTTGATGGATAACTTATTGTTATTAATGTATCGGTACCACTCAGATGTTTTATCCCAGAGGGACTGAAGATTAGAGGTAGCTTGTTTTTTGATAAATTTATTAATGTCTTTAGAGTTAAAGTTGGGGTAGAAATGCGATGGGGTTCTAAGGGTGTCTTTAGCAGTTTTGTCGGCGAATTCGTTGCCTGTGATTTGAACGTGACCCGGGACCCATATTATTTTGACGTTGGGAAATTGAAGGTGGAGAAGGTTACGAATTAGGGAAGCGTAATAGTTATGGTTATTGGTGTTAAGAATTGCGTCAATTGATGACAATGAGTCTGTGCAGATTGCAAATTTCTTTTTAAAGTTCTTTGTGTATTGCAGAGCTTTAAGGATGGCAATGATTTCAGCGGAGAAAATAGAGGTGTAATTTGGTAGCAAGAAGGAGGAGATCATTTCATTTTCAGAAGTGACACTGAAGGCGATGTTGTCATCTACTTTGGAGCCATCTGTGTAGATGAAGGAATAGTCACTTAAGTTATTTTTGAGCTCGACGAATCGGGGTCGGAATAATTCCGGGGGGGTGTGACCTTTTTTGTGAGATCTTAAGGAAGAGATGATGGAGGAGGATTGGAAAAGCCATGGTGGGGGAAGGGTAGGATAGGGTTGGGCGGGTTTGTAAGGTATGTTGATTTCATTACAGAGGGCTGAAGAAAGTTCAATACAGGACGGAATTTTTTTCTTTATTTTACGGTTATCTGATATTCTATGGAGAGGGGTATCTTTACCAAAGAGTGTAGACTTGTAGAGTCTTAGGGTGGATTGGTGGCGTAGGCTTTCGATAGTTTGCATTTTCGCTTCAAATAGGAGTTGGTTGATGGGAGTCGTTACATATGCGTTAAGAGCCTTTCTTAGAGCGGCATTATATATAGTTTTAATTTTGTTCAGGTGACATTTGGCGGAGTAACCGTAAAGGAAGAGACCGTATTCTATTTTACTGACTATTAAAGATTGAATGATTGAGGTGAGTGTGTACGGGTTGCAGTTAAATTTTTTACAGGAGAGGGATTTTATTACATTAAGCTTTTTTTCCAAAGCAGAGCGGATATATTCGATGTGCGCATTCCATCTGTAATTTTTTTGGAATATTATTCCAAGTATTTTGAGTCGGTCAGTTTTCTCTATTGGAATATTGCATGAATATATACTGCAGGAGCATTTGTGTTTTCGGCAGATGTGAAGGTGTTTGCTTTTCTCCAATGATAATTTTGCTCCGGAATATTCGCACCAGGAATGTATGTCTTCGAAAATGGAATTGAGGTCAATGTTGGAGGTGTTTTTCTTATACAACTTTTTGATTATTGTGAAATCATCAGCGTATGCACTGAATTTGATTTCTTTATGGAGAGATAGGATGTTTGAAAGCTTATTGAAGGCTATAAGAAAAAGGGGGACAGATAAGGGAGAGCCTTGAGGGATACCATTAAAGAGGGGTAAGGAGGAGGATAATGCGTTTCCAATGCGGATTGAAATTTTTCTATTAGACATAAAGTTAAATACATATCTGATAATATTAGCTCCTACTTTCCAGGTTTTAAGTTGATCGATAACGGTGTGTATGCCAATTTTATCAAAAGCTTTAGTGAAATCGAGGGAAATAAGGGAAATATGTTTTTTTTTTTAAAGGACGCCATTAATGAGATGGTCTAGGTATAGGAGAGAATCGGTAACAGATCTGCCTTTTTTAAATCCCATTTGGTGACTACTAAGTAGTTTATTATGAGAAATAAACCACCAGAGTCTGTTGGCTATTATTTTATCAAGAACTTTGGCACAACAAGGATTTAGTGAGATGGGCCTGTATGATTTCGGAAGGGATTTATCTGAATGAGGCTTAAGGATAGGGATGACAGTACTGTTTTTATATAGTTGCGGGATATTATTGTGGAGTATGGAGTTATAAAGTTTGAGGAGTCTGTCTTTCACGGAGGAGGATAGGTTTTTTATCATAGCGTATGATATTCTATCGTAAGCTGGAGTCTTCCCTTTTAATTTGTTTAACGCTAAGTCTAGCTCAATAGTACTGATATCGCTGTCAATGGTTTCAGAATTTTTTGCTGGGATGTAGGAGATGGTAGGGGTAGTAGAGTGTTTGTTTCGGCAGAAGGAGAGGGGGAAGTTAGAATCGCAGGATTCTTTGGACCAGAATTCGGCAAAGTGTTTGGCTATGTCGAAGGGGTTCGTTATGTTAATATTAGATTGATCAGTAGGGGTAATGGAGTGGATGGGAGAGAACGTTTTAATGCCACAGAATCGTCTTATGTTGGACCAGATTTTAGTTGTAGAAGTGTTGGGGTTGATTTCGGATGTAAGTTTATGGATAGATTCTGTTTTCGAGATTTTTATTTTTCTTTTAAATTGGGCGTTGGCTCTTTTATAACTGATAACGTTTTCAGTGGAAATATTTAATTTTAATAATTGGTAAAGTCTGTTTTTCTCACTTTTTAACTGCTCCAGTTCTTTGTTCCACCAAGGGACTCTTGGTCTTACTGTCGAAATAGAAGTTTGGGGAATGGATAGGTTTGCGCTTTGGAGGATAATTTTGTGTATATTAGCAGCCTCTTTGTTGAGATTTTTACTGATGGGGCGTTCAATAGAATGTTTGTTCAAAAGTTGTTTATATGAATTCCAATTAGCTTCGTCGGTTTTAAATTTGGGTCTCGATTTGGGTGGGGAGGAGATGGTGTGGAACATTGAAATTATAATGGGAAAGTGATCACTTCCACATAGGTCATTTAAGATAGTCCATTTTGTGTCGATAGCTAGAGTCGGGGAGCAAAAGGAAAGGTCGACGTGGGTGAAAGTGGAATGGGTGCGAAAGTGTGTTGGGGATCCATCATTGAGAAGTTGATAGTCGGATTTAGTTAGAAATTTTGAAATGGTGTTGCCACGGTGGTTATTTTTGGGGGAGCCCCAGCTAGAGTTCCAGCCATTAAAGTCGCCTAATACTAGAGTGGGTAAGTGTTGGTGGTTAAGGACGTTTTTCAGGTTGTTGTAGTTAAAAGGATGTGAAGGGGATATGTAGGCATTTATTAAGGAAAATTTATGTTTAGATATAATTGTGATGCTAATGGCTTCAAAGTCATTGTTGAGGCTGATTTGGTTGTATTGTATTGAAGTGTGTACTAGGAAAGCAATTCCACCATAGGGGTTTAGGGATTGGTTTTGGGCGATAAATTGGTAGTTGACTGGGATAGGGATATTTTTTGCGGATGTAAGGTGAGTTTCTTGCAGAGCTATTATTTTGGGAGAGATCGTTTTTATAAGCATAAGCATTTCATTATAGTTATTTAAGTAGCCTTTGATATTCCATTGAATTATTTTAAGTGCAGGTGCGGCGAATTGGGGGTGATTTGGGATATCGTTGTGGTTGTAAGTGTTTGTTGGGTAAGGATTATTCATCGTTATCAGTTTGATTTGGCTCTTCGAAGAGGAGGGTGTTGATATTATGGTGATTTTTGGTGTTTGATTTGAGGTGTGAAGTAGATTGAGATTGATTTGGTGGATCGTAATAAGAGTTTTCATTGATAAGTTCTTGAGTTATGATTGAAATAGGTGACATTCTGTTATTGGTATTTTGCGATTTATTCTGATAAGTAGCGATAGTTTTTGGCTTGTGTGTAGGAGACACGCTAGGGTGATCGTCAGATTTAGATGAATTTGCAAGTATTTGTTGTACTGATAGGTTTATTGTGGGTTGTTTTTGTTCTTTTGTGTGTTCAAAAGGCATTGTTATAGTTGTGGTGGTTTGTTTGTTTGTTGCTGGATGTGCTGGGGTAGGAAGGGAGGGTGGATTAGGACAAGTATTTGTTGGGAGAGGTGTTGCTTGTAAAGGATGTAGTTGGGAAGCGGTTTTAGTAATCGCTGCGTATGAAGCGGAGAGTGTAGGTGTTGGATTTTGTGAGGTGAATATTTTTTTTGCTTCGGATACACTGCATTTGTTTATTGTTTTTATTTTTATAATTTCCTTTTGTTGGAGATATGCTTTGCATGTCCTTGAGGATGCAGCATGATCTTCAGAGCAGTTGGCACATGAGGTACGGGTACACGTGGCAGGGTCATGAGGGGGGAGATTACACTTGTCACAGCGGGGAAGGTTATTGCACCTTTTTGCAGTATGGCCCAGAAGCTGGCAATTACGACATCTCATTGGATTTGGAAAGTATTCCCGTACCTTAACATTGTACCAACCAATGTTTACTGATGACGGCGGATGGAGGCGGTCGAATGTCAGGAGAACAACACCTGTGGGACGTTGAGTTCCTTCTTGATTTTTTTTAAATTTAAATACTTCTGTTACACCCTGTGATTTCATTTCATTAATTATTTCTTCCTCTGGCACGTGTATGAGGCAAGGGGCATACACTGTACCCTTGGAGGAGTTCAAAGTGTTATGGAAGGAGACTTTGATTGGGCATACGTTTGACAACGTTTTTTTGTTGATAAATAGGTCTGCGATTTTTTGCGATTTAGCTAAAACTAAGAGGCTTCCGTCTCTGAGTTGGCTTATAGATTCATATCCGGTGCTAATTCCGTCGATTGCTTTCTTAAAGAGAAAGACACTGAATGAGGTTAGGGGTTTTTTATCATCACTCGCTGCAATCACGATAAATTTGGGGTCAGACAGGTTATGAGTTGTGGCAAGGGTATTTGAGACGTCAGTTTGTGGGTAAGTATTTTTCTTTTTTCTTTTATTTGTGGGCCCAGGTAGCACCTCAATATCGAGGCTACCAAACCGGTTTCCCGGAGGCACGTGACCCCAGAGGGTCATTATTGTTAATATTACTTTCTTTCACTTGTTTTTTATTTAAGACTAACTATAACGGTGAATAAAAATAGAAGTGTAATACACTTGCTACAATGTAGCGGGACTTTTTTTTTTTGTTTAAACTGCGCACACGCTGCTGATCGACCGATAGAGAATACTCCCTGGTAGTTGTTGACCGTACCGAGGTTAGCCGACGACTGTTTAAGACTTATGAGATGGCTTAATATTTTGAAAACAAAAAGTCTTAAATTAATTTCAAAAAACAAAATATTCCCTTCTGAAAAAGGCTTAGCTAGAGTCATAAATTCCGGACACTAATATACATAATTCAATCGCGGAAACCTTCAAGTTCAAGGAGCGGCCATACTTCTCAAAGGATGAATAGTGGATTCGATGAATGATTCGGCTTCGGCCTCAGTTTCGGTTTCGGCAAAAATCGGCGGCGCCGAAATTCAGTCTTCGTGCAATGTGACTCCTAGTTTTTAATTATTTTAATTATTTGCTCGCTCTTCAAGAGGATATTAAGACTCTTATAATGCGGTTAGCACAGAGCGAGCGGAAGAATTAGGAGAAGAATGAAAGATTGTGTAGTGGTTTGAGAAACTCAGGTGTAATTGTTTTCAACTCACTTCCGTGGATGGAGCCCGAAACGGGACGGAAGATTTTTGATATAGATCTATTGGCTTTAACCTAATTCGCAGGATTTTATTCGACATTGGTTATGATCAATGAAGTTTGAAAGTTTGGAAGATTTAGCTTAAACACCCCGCTGTCAGTGTTATGCCTTCACAGCAGAGCCATCTACACACAATCTACACAAACCGCTATTTTGAAAACACGAAATAGGAACTAAGCCGATGCAACAACCACTACAACAACGCCACCCATTAGTCAGACTACTATCAATGGTCGATTTACCAGTGATAGTGCCATTAATGCCATTGATCCCAATGGCAAATGGTGACTGGACCAGATTCGAAAAACTAGACTTCTACTCTAGGAATCGAACCTGGGACCTATCAATTGAATCAATTGTAAGGCAAGCGCTCTACCAACTTCGCCACCCAGCTGTTTAAGGCTAAAGGTAAGATTAGGTTAGGTAACAGTGGCTTCCATAAGGCACACAGCGTTGGTTCCCATTGTGATACCATGATGGTTTAACGTACGTACCTATGTTGTCGAGGAAGTGGGTTTCTATAGGCTTTCCTTCTGGGTGGTGAATAAGGTGGTGAGAGCTAGTTTGTTTCTCAAACAATCAGGGTGAGGTCTTTTGGGTTTCCTTGAGCAAGTTGGGCCAAAGCTGTGAAGAAATGGGAACATACATTTCTCTATCTAGATGTTTGACGGTCTCCTCAGGCAGTATCTGCAGAAATCATTTGACCGCTCGCCTAGCTTTTAATCGAAAAGATAAACTTCCACTTTCTGTTCCAGTTTTGACCCAACGGCTGATATCGTGATGGAGCCGGCCGATAACGCGAAACCTGTATCCCTCTGTTCATGGTGCTATACAAAAAATTGGTGACACGATACCTCTTTTTAAAACTAAAAAAATTAGCACGCAATTTTTCGTAAATCACGGGGTTTTGACCTCCAGTTTATTACTGACACCAAATGGCACCAAGAACCTGATCTTGACAGTTGTAAGAATCGGAGGATTGCCATTCACACGCGAATCTGGGTCCTCACACTCAACAGCTGACGCACTTACCACTAAGCCACCGGCTTAGGCACTGGTGGGTACCAGGGGATCCGGTTTTCGAAGTTAGAGGCGAAATTTGGTTTTGAAACTGAGATTTCTCCAATGATTTTTAAGTGACCAAAATGAGTTCTGGTGCTTGGTGAGATTGCATTGAGTCTTACCAACATAAGCATTGCTTTATTTGTTGACTAACACGCTTAAATTAGTGAGTTCATGGTCCGTGAATCGTATGGTCACCAACTGGCCAGTGTGATTGTGCAAGATGTTTAAATAAGTTTTGGTTTTAGTTTCGGCCGAAAATAAGACCGAGGCCGAAGGTTCGGTTACGGTTTCGGATTCGGATGAAAATCCTACTTCGGTCGGACACTACTAAGGTTTTGTCCATAGGCACCTAAATGGATCACATTAAGCATATTACAGAGATGCGTAAATTCAAGGTGCGGCGACATTATTAGTGTACCATTCAGGCTTGACTGCCATAGCGGGGCGGGATTATTTTTTTTCCATTCAGGTCAGTCGCCATCGTGCGTTGGAACAGAAGGGGGGCTTCAATATAGCTGTTAAAGGCATTGTTTTGGACCAAAATATTGGCCATTACTATCAAACTAAATGGGAGAACTGTATTCTCTAGGTCCAACAGAACATCTACATGAGAACCTTGCAATCTCCATCGAAGGAACTTTTCGAAAACTGCCCCCAAGACGCAGTCTGTTGTGCAATTTTCACATCTGGATTGTTGATCCTTTCATAGATGGAAATGAGGTCACAATGACAGTGTATTCAGATAGGGTATTGGGCTCCAACAGGACAAATAAACGGCTCATGCTGCAAGGGCATCGATGGCTGTTTTGAGGAAACACTTCCGCCAGCTCGCTGTGATTTTTTTTTCTTTATCCCCCGTTCATATTCAAGACCTGAGAATTAACATTCGGTAGAAATTGCCAACATACCCGTTCCTATGCTGTTGAGGGTGATGACAAATGCCAAAAGAAGGCCTTATTCGGTGTTATATTGCCTCATTCTGTTAATATACAAAGAACAAGTTGACTTAGTTTCTGGCCGGTAATAAATTTAAACACCTGGGCAAAGTCAAATAAAGTTCCGGTACAAAGTTTCACTTAAACATCAGCCTCATTAATTAGCCGGTGGCCATGTGCAGTGTTCAAAACGAACTAGAGCTTCACATAAAGAAATGAGGAGCCTCAAGACATCTTCGTTCTTTAGACGACATTCAATTACATCGTAAGAAGGCACGATTAACGCTGTCGATAGCCGCCAAAACTGGAAGTATATCAAGCCCCGAAGTCACATAAATCATCTTTACCGTACATTATTCCATCTGGACTAGACCAGGCTACGAGTACTCGTATATCCCGCATGGCTACGAGCATTAAAAACACTCACATCTTTACGTGTCGAACATATCGTTGCTGCAATATGCTCGTTCGCACGAAATCAGGACCGGAATGAGATCCTCCTCCTTGTCAGTAAAAATGCAAAACTTCGTTATATGTGCAGCCGCTGCCGCACCACAGCCACCATGTCCGACCATCGCATCAGTGTAACCGTCCACATTAGTTAATTGAATCGTATATACGCTAGCAGTTAGATGTACATATGGTATTGCCTGCATCAGGAAGATTCGAACGTGTCGACGCTATACGCTGAAAGACGCTCAAGGGGATGAGTTAGACTCGAGCAGTAAGGCTTTAGCCTAATAAAGAGAGCACGAAAGGTGTTACCCATGAAGTGTAGAATATGTTTTATTTCTTCTTCACTTTGTTGTCGGTTGGCTTGCACTAAATTGTAAACGTGCATTTCACTTCACGTAAATCACGTCAACATTGCAGCCGAAGCACAGGCAGCAGCAACAGCAGCAGTCATAGATGCATATACGGATGCCAAAGGCATCTTAAAGCGCGCGCAGGCGCACTATCAGCCCAGGGAATCTCCTCCTAAGTCATCGCGATATTTATAGCCAAAGATACTTGCATGAGTTGTGTTTGTTTCTTTCTTCTTCTTTTACTTTTTTTTTTGTAATTTTTTGTTTTTCAATTTCTCATTTTTCTAGCATTCTGCTTGTTTTCTTCACATAGAGTGGCCGGGTGCTTAGGTACGAACTACAGCTTGTAGTTGCTGCCGCTAAAGTACATGTAAATGTCATATCGATATGGATTTATGACATCACGTGGGGCTAGTACCGTGGAGGGCTAGATGGACACTTGGGCATCCATAAAATCTGCAAATGATGTTTAGTGTAAGCTCAAAGTCGTAGCCGTAACCGCTGGCCGCTACGGCCAAAGACGGATAGCAGGAGCGGCTGAGATAAGTCCTGCCATTCTAATTGCATGCATTTAAAGAAAGTTCCACCATTTAAGAGCCAAGATGCGAAGAATGTTTTATTTGCTTCGGTTGGTTTTTAACCTGTCTGTCGGCCGGACCGGACCGTCGTCGTCGTTTAAGCACTCGTAGCCGTATATCCCCTAATGCAAGACAGTCATGGTACAAATTTGCCGGCACGGTTGAAGCATGTAACATAAAGTCAGGCTGTGTCATGGGATTCCATAGTTTTTATCGTTAACAGCAATAACAATGCAATAAATGGACTTACATTGTATTTTTGTTAATTTAGATTTCCCCGATCTCTAAAAAAAAAACAAAAGAATAAAAAAGCAAATGCTCAGTTTGGAAATAACATTTTTATTATAATGAAACTTTGTTTCTTTCTTAGAATGACAAAAAAACAACGCCTGCGCTTACTTTACTGTCAAACAAAATCCTAATTAAGGTCTTACTTTGACTAGTAAAGGTTTTTCAATTGACAACTTGACAACTTTGAATTTTATGAACGCACCCATTCACTAATCATCGAACTGTCATTGTCAATTTGTTCAGTAAACTCAACGAGCAACGTCTGCAAATTGTAAAAATTTTCTACCGAAATTTGCAGTCGGTGACCGCAATTTTAAGAGCGTTACAAGTTTAGTACAAAAATTTGTGTTTACATATTCGTTGTGTGATGTTGCCGTGTTAGTGAGCCAATGGGTTGGTCGAAGTGTTGAAAATATCGCTGCCATTCAGGCATCCCTAGTAAACGATCCAAATCAGTCAATTCCACGGAGTTCTCAAGAATTGGGCATCGCTCAGACCACATTATGGCGTATTTTTCGTAAGGATCTTGGTTTACACCCATACAAGATCAAGCTGATTCAAGAATTGAAGCCATTGGACCATTTGACGAGAAGATGCACCAAGATGATGAATTTCATCGCACAATCATCTCCAGTGACGAAGCTCATTTTTAGCTCAATGGGTTGGTCAATAAGCAAAGTAAGTTATTGGGCCATATTTTTTCTCCGACGATTCCGTTCATTACGATAATGTGAATGTCCGGCGTTATCGCGCCATGATTACCGATTATTTTTGGACCGAATTGGAAGATATGGACTTGGACGACATGTGGTTTCAACAGGATGGTGTCTCAAGCCAAATAGCACACTTTACAATCGATTTATTGAAGAGTAAGTTTGATGAGTGTGTTATTTCAAGAAATGGGCCAGTCGATTGGCCGCTTCGTTCGTGCGATTTAACGCCTCTAGATTATTTTCTTTGTGGCTACGTTAAGTCGTTGGTTTTTGCTAAGAAGCCGACGACGTTGGAAGAGCTCATAGGCAACATTGAATGCGAAATAGCGGCCGATTAGGCCGAAATGTGTTGCCGAGTCATCGAAAATTGGGTCCAAAGAAACGACCGCTGCAAACCTACCCGCGGTAGCCATATGAACAAAGTCGAGTTCCATTCATAAATGTCTTGATTGTTCTTCAAGTCGATAATAAAGTTTTTGAAAAATTTCAAATGGTTTGCATTTTATTTAAAAAAAAAAAGTTTTCAAGTCCTCATTGGAAAACCATAATTTTACTATTTTTTTCGTCTTCTGTTCTTATTTGTTTTAAAGTTGGTTACACCGTCAATGTTGCCGAAACAGTCCGAACTGTGAAACGAAATTTTGGTCGAAATTATGATGTAAGACTTAACCCTATTTACTAAGAGAATTTTCTACTAAAATATCGGATTACGATATGACGAGGTCGAATTGATTAAGGAATTGAAACAAACTTCATAAAAACCATTATGGATCCTTAAAGGACAAAGAAATAAAGAAAAACTTTGCAGATTTCGTATCTCATACAACCAGAGTCACGAAAGCTAGCAACTTAGTCGAATATATTGCTACCGATTAAAGTAAGGACATCGACAAAATTTCTCACAAAATTTTAAAACTTAAAACTTTTTATAAAACGGGTCAAATCCAACATCCTTCGTGATCATTTCAGTTTTCTATACATTCGCGGATCGTTAAATTCACACATAGTCTAGGAGAAGTCTATTCTGCCTGAATGTGTGATTGTTTTCTGAGGTTTTCGGAGTCCCGGCATTGTTGGCCGATTTTTCTTCCAAGACAATAAAAAGCCGACGATCGACAATGTGCATCTAATTCAGAGACGATTCAGGCATTCAAAAATTATATTGAGCAAGCTATTCAAGAAATAGGAGCCGAAACCATCGAAATTGTAATGAAAAGTTGGGTTGACAGGGTGCAACCAATCCTTTGAACGAAATAACATTTTCATTTCCAATATTTTCAATCAACTAACTAGCTTATTAAACCAAAGATCCATGGAGGATCTGTGCATGTGCTAAAGTTGTTTTCCATCCTTCAAGATCACGGCCACTCCGCTTCTGTAAAGGTAGTTAAGTCAGCTAACTAGAAGTAGATTGCAGTTAAAGTCTCCACAGAGCACAATATTGGTTGCAGTACAGGCTGTTTCTTCAGGCACATTAAAAATTGGACCTTAGCTGAGCAGGAGCTTTTCACCTTTGGATATTATTTCTACAAAAATATACTCTATAGGGCAATCAACATTTGATTTACAAGTCACTTTATATGTAAGACCTTCACGCACAAATATTGCAATACCCCCGCCTATGCGATCGAACCTATCTGCTCGGTGTAGATTGTAGGTACTCTTCCAGGTTGTAGATTTGGTCAGAAAATTCTCGAGAGAACCACGTTTCGAAAATGTGTATAACATCAACGAGTTTATTAAGAGTTTTCATAGTTCGTCAATTTTAGGATAGAGGCTTTGAGCTTTAATATGACAAATGTGTAGTTCATCATTTTGTGCTCTGAGTATACGGATCAGAGCATTATCGTACGCGACTAACCTCTGTTATACGAATCGTCAGCTATGGTTATCGTAGATAGAATACGAAAACCAGAGAAGAATTGCGGATAAGCGAACAGTACGTGATGCCAAAATTCGAAAATTCTTGTAATCAAAATATAACTCACCTTGGCCTATGAGAAGTAGTGATTTTTAAAACGTATTAGGATATGGAAAAATTAATTCAAATATAAAAGGAAACAGTTGAACAATTTAGATTAACGATGAAACAAGCTATGAAAGCTGGCAATGCTCCACATCTGCCGGGTTAATAGTTTTTGTTAAGGCACGAAAGCATTCCGGGCTACTGATGCAAAAGCTTGGTCCGAGATGCTACCATTCTTCTTATTTTGTATGGGAGTACAACAAAAAGGAAAAAAGACTACAGTGAATCTAGCGACATAACACGATGACGGTATCTTGAAGACAAATGTTTTCAAAAGTTACACCTGAATTTATGAACACTCATAAATTCAGGTGCTCGTCTTATGGACTTAAATGACCCTTAGACAAGACACAACAACAGCGAACCTATGTGATGTAACAACAATCGAGGCATGTCGCAGCTTTACGTCTTTTACAAGATCCTTATTAGTTTAGTGTGCGAACGTTTGTAGCCTTATAGCAACACCCAAAACGGCCAATACCGAGGAGTTTTCCGGCCCAACGACAATCAACAATATTTTGACACTATCCTGAATGCGGGGAAAGATCAACGACCATTACAACTTATCATCGATTTCAACACCGCATATGCTCGTTCATCGCAATGACTGTATAAAGCGAAGGCTGAATCCGAACAACACTCAAAAACACACGTTGTGCTGTGAAGTTTGTAACAAGAATTATTCCAGACCTGCACCTGAGTTTGCCGAGGAGATGCACTGTAATGTGATTTCATCAACCTGGTTCTTTGAGACGTATTGTGACGTGATGCAATTGAAGCTTTCATTTTAGAAGAAAAACAAAATAAGGCACAATGAATGCTGTTGACAAGGAAAAGATCCTTCGAACACTAGCAACACAATTGGCAGTTTTAACATGGAGTTGGTAAAAGTTACGGTAAGCTATTTCAACTCTACAAATGACACCTTGTTCGGGCTCCGACGAAGATTACTTCGCTTATCCAAAGATACAACCTCGGAGCGTTTGAACTGTTGAAAGATGTCACATCTAAGGAATGGACGAGAATAAGAGCTAAGAGGTTGTTCATATCACAGCCCCCAAATTCGGGGCAACGAGGAAAACCGATCCGCTTTAGGAGAAAAATTAAAGTGGATGCTTATAAAGGGGGTATTCTAGTCTAGAGGCATGAAATTCATATAATTTTTGAAGTGTCATAAAAAAATGCAATTAATAGTTGTAGTTTCCATTTCTTTCTAAGTTATTTATTAATATAACAAAAATACAGAAAAAAGTAAAAAAATAAAAAAAGTTGAAAATTTAAAAAATTAGCAGATGCTGAAGTGGGGAACTCAAAAAATTGGCGCGCAACCATACCCACGATTTCAACCCTCCTAGCAATCTGCAACAAAAAAAAAAGAGTATTAATCTAGAATAAAGTCGAAATGTCTGGAACTATGGAAAAGTTGGAAAGATTTTTTTTCACAAAATGGCGACTGCCTGAAAAAAAAACAATTTTTGTACGACTTTTTTTGACTGTTTCGAATTAAAAAAAAAAAACAGAAATAAAAATTTGGGGATGAGGATAGTTTCAGACAAAGACAAGTCTATTAAGAAGACTCTCTAAAAATTTCAGGTAAATCGGTCCAGTAGAACCTGAGAAATCATTGATATTGTTTTGAAAAAGACAGTTTCAAGAAAAACGCGTTTGAAGATTCGCGTAAAGTTTTTCGCAGTCTAAGTCATGAAATGATATTCAATACTAACATTTATTCAATCTGCCATTCCTGCTTCATACATCGGACCTTCCTCGACATCGAAAAAACTATTTTCCGCGTTTCTCTCTTCATATCGAGCAGTTCTGGCATCCTTTGATGCTTTGGATGCTCGTATCTCGGAGCGGTCAATCCGGGCGTTGTCTCGTTTCACAGCAAATGAATGAGCTTTCGGGCCAACTTTCATTCCCATAAGCTCCATAATTTTTAAAGTAGGAATGAAGCCTTCATTAAAAATACAAAAAGCAATAAATGTCGCTATCTCAATAAACTTAGGTCCGGAATGAATATGTTTTCGATCGAAAGTCCAAATCAAAGAGTTTAGAGACTCATTATTATTTTGAGTTTCTGAACCTAAACATCGAGTCAATAATTTCTCTGATGATAAACTCTTGTAAATTGGCTTTATAGATTTCAAATAACAAATATTTCATAATATTTTTATTTCCCTCACAGCACATGCGTACGTCCACGTGGTTTGAAGGTTAGAATTCAACTGTTAGCAGCTGGACGTAAGTGAACACTAAATACAAAAGATACAAGTTACCTTGGGTTCTTGTTTTACAATATTTATAAAGGACAAAAGGTTTCACAGAGAAATATGGATACAGGTAGACGGAGAATCCCTAATGTCTTTTTTTCGATTAGTTCCGGTTGAACCAGTTTGGATGCCGCGTCAGCAAAATACCGACAACTGAAAATAATTTGAATTTTGAATATTCTTGAATAGTTAAACTTTGGAAATTTTATATAACAAAATCGTTTTTCTTTTTTTTTTAATTTCTTGACTTCTAGTCAAGACCCCCTTAAGACAACTGGAAGCAGTGGCTTAGGTCCTCCAGGGATCAATAAGGTTGCGTTATATTTTTTCCAATTACGCCTTGTCAATTAGCGATGTGTACATCCTCTATCTTCTAGATGACGAATCTGTTTTACCCTCTTCAAGATTAACAATTCAAATTTAGGTTTCTCAATTATCGGTGATCGGCTGGTTTGCTTAATTCACCAAAACTTATGCTTTTATACTTTTCGTAGATGCTGGAAATTATTGGGTTGGCAACTAAGTAATTGCGGATTTCACTCATAGATGGCTTTAGTTGAATTTTTAGGTTTGCTGACATAATCGAAAAGTCAAACACATTTTGTTGTTTAATAGTTGGTACTTCAACTGTCAATCAATAAAAAAAATTTTGATCGGTTGAGTAGTTTTTTTGTTTCAAAACAAACATTTACGTCATATTTTGCTTTTTTATTTCCGGAAAGGAAAAAAACGCATCGCAAGCTCATAAAAAGTTATGTGCTGTTTATAGTGACGAAGCTTCAAAAGAACGGCGGTGCCAAATTGGTTTGCCAAATTTCGTTCTGGTGATTTTTCACTCAAAGATGAAAAACCCTCTGGTCGTCCAGTTGAAGATGACGACCAAATGTAAGCAATAATCGATTCGGATCGTCACGGTACAACAGGTGAGATTGCAGAGAAGCTTCATCACATAAATGCTTTGAAAATCACTTAAAACAACTTTGCTTTGTAAGAAAACTCGATATATGGGTTCCCCATGAACTGAAAGAAAATCATTTAACGCAACGCTTTAACATCTGTGATTTGTTAAAGAAACGCAATGAAAATGATCAATTTTTGAAACGATTGATAACTGCTGATGAAAAATGGGTTGTTTACAACAATGTCAATCGGAAAAGATCGTGGAGCAAGCCAGATGAACCAGCTCAAACAACATCAAAAGAAAGTTATGTTATCAGGAATTGCCTTCTTTAAGCTTTTACCACCCAACCGAACAATCAATTCAGATGTCTACATTAAACAACTAACAAAATTGAACAATGCGGCCCGAATTGACAAGTCAAAAAGGTGTTGTATTCCACCATGACAATGCGGTTGGGATGTTTTGCCACATCCACCTGGTTCAGTTTTTTACTGATAAAAACCAGAAGTTTTATAAACGTGGAATTATGATGCTGCCTGAAAGATGGCAAATGATCATTGCTCAAAATGCCAATACATTACAGAATAAAGTTATTTCGTTCCATGAAAAAATTGTCTTTTATTTTCTTAAAAAAAAAAATTCGCAATTACTTAGTTGCCAACCTGATAATATGCTTCTAAGTTAGATTTAAAGGGTGATTTTTTAAAAGCTATAGGAAAGTTTTTCAAAAAAATAACACATAAAATTCAGAAAAATGCATGAAATCTTTATTTGAATCGATAGTACGGTCCATAAAATTTAATGTTTGAAGAATATTTCATGCAAATGTTGACCTTGACTGCGCCTCAAATGGTCCATCCGCTTAGTCCAATTTTGGTATACTCTTTCCAACATTTCGGTATCTCACGAATAAAAGCTTCAATGTTGTCTTTCAATGCGTCAATTGAAGCGGGCTTGTCTGATGAGCTTTTACATAGCCCCACAAAAAATAGTCTAAAGGCGTTATATCGCACGATCTAGGCGGCCAATTGACCGGTCCCGAAGGTGAAATAAAATGTTCACCGAACTCGCTTCTCTCATTGTTGCGCGTGCTGTGTGGCATGTGGCACCGTCTTGTTGAAACCACATGTCATGCAAGTCAAGCTCTTGCATTTTGGGCAAAAAAAAAGTTGGATATCATCTCACGGTAGCGCTCACCATTCACAGTTACGTTACGATTCGCATCATCTTTGAAGAAGTACGGTCCAATGATGCCACCGGCCCATAAACCGCACCAAACTGTGACTTTTTCTGGATGCATTGGTAGCTCTTGCAATGCTTCTGGCTGATATTCACTCCAAAATCGACAATTCTGCTTATTTACGTACCCATTGAGCCAAAAATGAGCTTCGCCGCTGAACAAAATTTTTCGGTAAAAAAGTGGATCTTCGGCCAACTTTCCAAGAGCCCATTCACCAAAAATTTTACGTTGCGGTAGGTCGTTCGGCTTCAATTCTTGCACCAGCTGTATTTTGAACGGCATCACACCTAAATCCTTCCGCTAAATTTTCTACGTTGTTGAGTAACAGAGGCCCAATTGCTGCGAACGGCGACGAATCGATAATTGATGGTCATAATTAACACTGGCCGATATAGCTGCGATATTTTCTTCAGTTCGCACTCTACGTCCAACAATGTAAATTTGGTGCGAAATTTAGTCGTCCGAATAGCCCGAATAGTCGCTTCAGTGGGTAGATTAAACTGATCATAAAATGGAAAAAGCGCGCGATGAACTTTCTTAACAGAGCACGCATTTTGATAATATAATTCAATAATTAGCAAGCGTTGTTCGTTTGTAAGACGATTCATGGTTAAATTTTAGACCAAACTGAAGATGTTTGACAGTGAAACAAAACACGAAACGGGCGTCAGCTGTTTAAACCAGTGTTGCCAAAAAGATAATAGCTAAAAAATCACCCTTTATAAAGAAAAGCCTATAAAAAAAAACATTTCGCATTCATCCGGAAGTTTCCAATCGCATATGCACAATCTTGTCGGCACAAAATTACATCTTTACCTCGAGAGTACGACAACTTCATTCTCCACTTACACGCTAACCACAATGAAGACCATAAATGGAATATGTAGTTTTCTTATTTTTATATTTTTTTTAATGAAAATGGTAAAGAAAAACAATGCCAGTCAACGGTAATGTTCAACAATTTCTATTGTTCAGCTCCGGCGGGATAGTTTTCGGTAAAAGTACCACAGTCAGAGCACATAAAAAGTAAGAGAGATCCCCCTTAAGATCGGCTGTGCGACATATGCATCACCAAGAACATCATTAAATGTCGCAACAGCAGGCCGCCGATGTGGCCTGTTATCCCCGGAGCAGCGTATCCTACTCCTGTAACCAGCACGGACCCAAACAACAAAATGATCCAACCAATTTAAGGTAATATCAATTCGAGGCTAATTGGTTTTGGATTTATAGACCTGTGTTAAATATTTATGTTTGTGTCAAGAATGCTGCGCTGGTAATTGTCTGAATTGCAGCACCATCTTAGTAGCAGGCAGCAACAGCCACAGTCCACCCCGATTGCAGCCGAGGAAAATTAATCCAAATTGAACGGCGAACGTCGAACGTATGCGCATAGCTATAGCCTAGCGCACGAAACGCTCGTACTCGTAGATCGAGTAAACACATGCCTTCTATGGACAGGCCGATATCGGTCTTCTGCCTTGCCTCTATACTTTCGTTTGGGAATTCCACATGGAAGCTGGCTTCAAATCCTACGGAATGATAATAATATTGCGATAAACAAATTTATTACCACGACCGCGTGAGATCTGATACAGCTTGACTGTTTAAGTTGAGGCTCTTAATTTTCGCGTCGGCTTGACCCAAATCACACGTCAAGCTGCTGAAAATCTCACTCCCGATCAAATCGGATCAGTAGCAGATTCGATCGTGAAACATGCACCACCATCGCCCCAAGCGACGACACGCTCAGCGTCAACGCCACCAGATTTCTAATTATTAACAACTTCGAGTTCGAATATGTTCGAATTGATTGGTACAAGGATTCCGTCTGGTCCACTCGGCTCCATCTGTTAACACGTCCGAGCCCGGAGTCCATAATTTGAATATGGAAACAAATTATGATAGTAAAATTGATTGGTCATTTACCCGACGCTTAAAATGCACCACAAGTGCGCAGCATCGTTGTAGATGCATGGTGGATCTGGATATGTGCTGATTGGGAGACGCGACGGGACAAAATGAAGCAATAACAAGTGCCTCATGGTTGTTGGAGGGTTTTGCGTGATGCACCGTACCGTGTGACGGTGTCCATCGAGATTCGATGGTTTGCAACTGGCGCGGATTCGTTCCATGAACTGTGGGAAACCAGTTTGCATGCTGGGAAGTTCTTCTCCGATGATAGCAGTGGGTCTATGCTCTGTGGTATGGATCTGGACTCCGCGCTTACTGAACGCCCGACAAATGTTCGTTTCGTTTTTTTTTTCACTTTTCAAGTGATTTACATGCATTTCTGCTTATTTACATCCCCGACCATATGTGAGTACCAAAGCTTACGTACGTGTTCGAACATCGATCGAATCCACGCTCATTCTGCCATTCATCGGTTGCTTATTTATTTTCTTCGCTTCCCAACGGATTCGCCAAGAATTTTCCTTTGTTTTAAGTCTTCAGTTTTTTTTTTTTTGTTCAAGGAAATTGTATCCATACCTTTGCTGGACGGATAGTCTTGGGTGAGATAGGTCGGTTTTGTTTCGTTCAAATGTATAAAGTTGAAGGGGAAGAAGTTCTTACGTCAAAATAACAGTGTCAGACTATGGATTACGAACGTATGTAGGTACTCGAATGCAGAGTAATAAATTCACAGTTTGGAGAGAACAAGCATAGGCATACCACAAGGTGGCGTAGTTTCACCCTTACTTTGGATCCTTGTGATCAACAAGGTCTTGAAAACACTCAAAGCCAAGGGGATAAATCAGAAGCATCACAGGAAAGTATCTTCTGTCTATGACCACTTTTATAGAGGCACCAGATCTGAAACATACCCTATTTCACTGCATAACAATTTTATTTTCCTAATTTTTCCAAATACTTCTTCCAAGCACGATCGTTTCTCAAGTCCTCCATTTGACATTTTCTGCCCGTCAAAGTTTTGATGTTTGTCAAAGTTTTTTTTTGTATAAATATATTAGACCAAGCATTGGTCTTGGAGTCTAGGAACAGACAAAGATGCAGAATGCGGTCATATCGAAAAAACATTCTAAGTTACCAACAGCTTGAGGATATAATCAGTTTCTGGTGGGAAAGTAAAGATGAACTTGATTCCTCCCCCGATGAAAGTGATGAGGATCCTTCGTTTTTACCACAGAAAGATTAGTTCATCGGGAACGATTCGGCAATCCATTACCAGAAAATGTGTTGCAGTCTCTACTCTCTTACATTTCAGACGTCAACTTATCGCGGAATTTTCTGCTTCAGCTGCACAGACCCAGCCAGCGAAAGTACATGTAAGCTCAATCAAGACCAGCTTCAAAGTGTACGTCAATACCAGCTACTCGAGTTTAATATTTCTCAATGATGGTCTTCCGCAAGGAACCTTTCTATCTCCCGATCTGTACAATATATTTACATCTGATTTTCCGGAACTACCAGGGTGCGAGACAGCAATATACACAGCTATTTTTTCGTCGCATAAATTCGGTCTCGTGATCGAGACAAATCTAAATCTTGCGGCCAATACCTTTGCGAACTACTGTAAGAGGTGGAAAATAAAAATAAACGCTGAGAAGTCTCAAAAAATCTGTTTTACCAGGAAAAGAAATCCTTGCTTTCTTCCGCGTAATCAATTCATTAGTAGAAAATCCCAACTCTCAAACGAAAACAAAGCCATATTTAAGTCAATTCTTTTATATGGTTGTATAGTCTGGAGTAATTGTGCAAAGTCCTACCTAAACAAATTGCAAATATCGCCAAATAAGATTCTTGAAATGATGTTAAATCTTCCGTGGAACCACTCCACTTTAAGTCTGAACAAAAGGGGCAATGTTGAATTGTTCTCCGACAGAATAAGAAAACTCAAGGAGAGGTTTCTTATCAAATGCGACTTTCCAGACAATGCTCTCATAATTAAAATGATTTTTGAATAAGCTTAAATTGTTTATTTATTTTAATAGAACCATTAAATCTGTTTATTATTGTAAAAACTAGGGTAGGGCGGGGCTAGTTGGGCCACTTTCCACGTTAAGTCTAATGTTGATATACATTAGACTTAACGTGGCAATTCGTGGGGTATGTTGGGCCATTGGCTGAAAAGTGGAAAATAAGTTCCATAAAGGACGAAAAGGATGAATTTATTACAGAGTTTTAATCGCGTAATATAACCATTTAATAAGTAATTCAAAACAAATAAATATAATGATTTATAACGTTAGTTACAGATATTTTCAAAAATAACATTAAACTTTTTCTTTTTCGCATTCATTAAGGAAAGTAGTTAATACTTCGAAGCAAACAAAAAAACTATAGTTTAGTTGAAAGAGGTCGCTCTGCCCATACTCGTAGCTTCCGGCTTCCTAATTGACAGTTGGTGGTTCCTTTTCAGAAAACCTGTAAGCCAATCTTTACCAGGGATCTTGTTTTCATTCTAGGTATCAGGAAATCGTATTTTGAATTTGATTCCGCATTTGTAGGCAAGCGTGCGAACTTTATTGGCCTTAAGCCATAAAATATAGAAGATGCTTTTAGCAAATATTCCTTCAATAACATTTCTTGTTGCGCATCGAAAAATTGCCTAAGCGCAACGTAACCCATAATAGGATTTTCTTGTGTCTCTGTTTTCTAAATATATATTTTTAGTGCTGTTCTTGGTATTCCATAATTCAGCTTTCTTTAGCCAAGACAGATCTCCCAGCTGTATTAAGCTGTTCTTGACAAGCAGCAGCTCTCTCAGTTTTACGCTTGTATGTACGCATTCTAGAACAAGCAATCGTAAGCAAATTACAATGCAGAAAACACATGTCTTTTTTATTCAGGGGGCAAGTTGGTCCACCTGGCCCAACTTCTAGTTTGATGAACATATTGCATCATAATTAAAGAAATACTCAAAACAGTTAAATTTTTCAAACGGAATACTAAAATATGATTACGTGGTTCATAAAAAAACTGTATCTTAATGTATAATTTGCACCTTTCGCCACTAGAATATGAAAAAAAAAGAATTTTTTTTTTACTTTTTCACTTCAAAAACAAAAAATTGTGCGTTATTCCCCATCTGCTGATACAATGCGACAGAGACCGGATTTGCATGGGTTGGTAAGTGTGCACATTTCATTCATGTATGATCTTGTTCGTGTAGGACTTGCGGTACTTGAGTTATTCGCGTGGCCCAACTTGCCCCGTGGCCCAACTAGCCCCGCTCTACCCTACTTTTTTTTTATTATTTATTTTTCGTTAAATACCGTTACTTGCTTATCGACATATGTGTTTATTTATTTATTTACTTATTTTTTTCTCTATTTATTTATAAATTTATTTGTTTATTTAATAGGACTACCGGTTGAAAATGTCGTTATTGCAGACAACTTCATATCTATTACTCTGAGGTGAATTTTGACCATGACAGCTGTCACATCAGAAACTTCATGTCATTGTCTAATTATTTCAGTCTAGGTTATTGGTCATTAGTCTTTATGTCTACATTCGTGCCATCAAAACAACATTTGCGGGAAGTTTTAATATGCTTCTTTCATTTAAAAAAAAGCAACCGAAGCGCATCAATTGCTTAACGAAGCTTACCCGGGCTATACTATAGACGTTAGAATGTGTCAGCGGTGGTTTAAGCGGGTCAGAGATGGTGATTTCGACACCGAAGACAAAGAACGCCCCGGCCAGGTGAAAAAGTTTGAAGACCATGAATTGGAGGCATTGCTCAGTCAAGATCCGTCCCAAACGCAAAAAGAACTTGCAAAATCACTTGGCGTCGCTCAGCAAACCATTTCCGATCGTTTGAAAGCAATGGGAATGATCCGAAAGGTAGGACATTGGGTGCCGTATGAATTGAAGCCACGAGACGTCGAACGCCGATTTTGCATGTTCGAAATGCTGCTTGAACGCCACAAAAAGAAGTCTTTTTTGCATCGAATCGTCACTGGTGATGAAAAATGGGTACATTACGATAATCCAAAATGTCGGGCAACGTATGGATACCCCGGACATGCCTCAACATCGACGGCCGTTCAGAACATTCATGGCCTGAAGGTTATGCTGTGCATAAACCGAATGAAACAATCACAGGCGAGGTCTACCGGCGACAATTGATGCGTTTGAGCCGAGCACTGAAGGAAAAACGGCCGGAACGGCCGCAAGACACGATAAAGTTATTTTGTAACATGACAATGTTCGGCCACATGTTGCAAATGTCGTCAAAACTTACCTTGAAACGCTCAAATGGGATGTCCTACCCCACCCGCCGTATGGTCCAGACCTTGTGCCATCCGATGGCCTGGCAACTTGACTTTTGATGAGCAGATGTGCCCAATCAAGGTTCGAAGCATTCCGAAGCAAACTTCACCAATGGGGCTTTAAACTGTTTATTTTGTGCGGTGTTAAGGGTTTTGCCTACAATTTCGAAATTTACAGTGGCCATGAAAATATTTTATGCAAAAACGAGCCACAATTGAGTGCTCACATTTTTTTCGAAACAACCTAGGGCGCCTTCATCCACTTTGTAAGTGCCCATGCTTCTGCACCATGTAGCAGGAAGGGGATGATGAGGGTCGTTGTTTTCTTAGCCCAAAGAAGCAGCGATTATCAAGAGGAATTCTTACCAAGACGTTGAATTTGAGTATTCTTGCTTGATGACAACATATGCTTCTCGTAAACTCCCGCCAAACTCATCTTTACCATTTCTCATAGATGCACTGTAGCCATCAAGCTGCGGTGCTGAAGCGGGACTTTTGTAGTATTGTCCCAAGCATGATGTTGAAGAAATCGCATGACAGTGCATCAACGTGTCAAAAACGTTGTTTGACATCAAGTCTGTCGGTGACGTCTCTGGCGAACTTAATCCATCGTCATCCTGCTCAAAAGGACGAGATTGGCAGGGATGCCAAACCTATATATGGCTCGTGGATGCTGTCGAAGACAGCCTTGAAATTGATGAAAAGGTGGTGGGTGCCGATTTGGAGCTTCTAGTTTTTTTTTCCAAGATCTGTTGTGATGTTCCTATTTGGTCAATGGTCGACATTTTTACACTGATATGGACCTATCAGGTTGTTGGCGAACTGCTTCAAACGTTCACATTATACGGAAGGAAAGATGCTATAGATTTTTCAGGATTGGGCAAACAATACTGATATTCCAATCATCGGGCAGTAAATCCGTCCGTTCAAGTGACTTTTTCTTAAACTTAAGCTTCGATCTTCTTTTCTTCATCTTTTGTTGGCCTGCGTCGTCTTCATCGAATTGTTCAGGCTGCCTACCAGCGAAATTTGATTCATCACCGCCGTTAGACAGTCTACAGAAGTGAGATAATTATTGTTCCTTTTGGTTGAATTTTTGAACCTAGGATTCACAATTCTGGAAGAAGCACTACCGTGGGAATGTGGATCAAAGAATGGAGAAAAGGGCACATCAAAATATGAAAGGGCCTAAACTCAATACTGTTTCAGTCTTTTAGTTATTTTTTATAGTTCATTGCTAACTGAATTTCAATTGAGAGAGATAAAACTTTAATTTCTATGAATTTGTCCGGAAACTTATGAACGGCATTGTATACTACTGTGTCCAAAAAATAAGGTGACATATGAATTTTAACTGCGCGCGTCGAATGATTTGGAAATTTGTCTTTCTTTTTAGGTTGGTAGTACTATCAGTGACATCTATGTGAAATTTCATGTCAAAATAAATTCATAGTATAGAGATACGCGTCGTTTTGTGAGCTGCTAAAAGTGAGTTTTTCGTTTTTTGCGATGTCGAAATTTATTGAGCAAAGAATTTGCATTAAATTTTGTTTGCGGAATCAATTTTCTGCTGCGGATACGTTGAGGATGGTGCAGAAAGCCTTTGATGATGAGGCTATGTCTAAAAAATATGTTTACAAGTGGTATAGTGATTTCCAAGCCGGCCCTGAACGTGTCGAAGACGAAGAGCGTTCTGGGCGACCATCAACCTCAACCGATGAAGCTCACGTCCAACAAATCAAAGATTTGGTGTTGAAAAGCCATCGATTAACGATTAGAGACCTTGCTGATGAAGTTGGCTTATCGAAAGGCTCAGTCAATACCATTTTGAAGGATGCTTTGGGCCTCAAACGCGTCAAATCTCGACTGGTACCGAAAACATTGAATTTTTTGGAAAAAAGGCGTCGCGTTGAAGTGTGTGAAACAATGCTTTCCGACTACCAGGATGTCATGAAACGCATTATTACTGGCGATGAGACTTGGATCTATGCTTACGACCCCGAAACAACCGATCAATCGAGCGAATATCGTGCCAAAGGAGAGCCGAGACCAAAAAAACCGCGCCAAAGTCGCTCAAAAATCAAGGTCATGTTGACTGTTTTCTTCGATTATCGTGGTGTTGTGCTTTATGAATTTCTTCCAACCGGCCAAACAGTCAACAAGGAATATTATTTAAACGTTATGCGTCGTTTGCGTAACGCTATCCGCCTAAAAAGGCCGGAATTGTGGAAAGACAATTCTTGGTTTTTACGCCACGTTAATGCACCATCCCATACCGCACTCGTAATTCGTGATCATTTCGCCAAAAACTCAACCCATATCGTTCCGCAACCACCGTATTAACCTGATATGGCGCCGTGCGACTTCTGGCTGTTCAACAAGCTTTAAAGACCGCTCCGGGGACACCGTTTTGATACGATAGAGGAGATTCAAGCCGCAGCGAAGACGGAACTGAAGGCCATCCCGGAAAGTGACTACAACCAGTGTTTCAAAGATTGGAAAATCCATTGGCATAAGTGCATTGCATCGGAAGGGGATTACTTTGAAGGGAATGAAATTGATTTGGAAGAAGAAAGAAGAATTTTCAAAATAAATACAATGTCACCTTATTTTTTGGACACAGTAGTAAATTCACTTGTTTTTGGCTTGACAAAATTCACAGATTCTTTTTATAGGCCACCACTTTATTCGCTTACATTTTTTTCATTGCAATTTTTAATTAACTTTGAATGAACTACCTTTACTCGTTGAACTGTATTGCTCTGATGTTTTTAATTCTTTGATTCAGGTTCTATGGCATGTTGTACTAAAGTCCGACACTTCATAGTTCTGTTAATAATTTTGATCCCCTTTTTCGATCTTTAGCAACCTATTTTTGTGTTCTCAAATTTGCAACTCTTTTGCGATTGTTTTCAAATGATACACGTATGATGGTAAACAATTTAAAAAAATGAGGCACTTAAAGAAAGTGACTTTAAAAATATTTTCAAGAACCCTACAATTACGGCATAACTCTTTTAAACCAACTACCTGCCGAAGTAAAATAGAGTTATACTAAATCTGTGTAAATTGTGCAATAAAACCTTTAAAATGTAAAAATGTAAATAATTTCAGCTACAATTAAAGAAATACAGAAAAAACAACTAACTGCAATACAATCTTTCATCACATAAAATTGTAAAAATGCATAAGTCTCTGCTCTCAAGGTTGATGGGGTTTCGTTTTAAGTTTAAGTCGGACCCGCTAAATGTTGTTTTGGTCAAACTTACCCACATGAGGTAAATCCGATTGCTCTTATTTATAACTATAAAACTATATAATTAAAACTATCTTGGGTTTCTTTCTTAATTTTCCCTAAAAACAGCAGTATACTAGTTTTGTTCATTGACGAAGATCTAGAGCAGAAATTCTCATATTCGAGCAAAATGTCAGATTAACGTCAGAGCAGAAAAGAGCAGAAAAGAGCAACCCATATGTACATACATACCGCACTTATCGATCACCAACGAATTAGTGAAATTTGAAATTCAAATAAATTTATGCACAGCTGATTTGACGGTCTGCTCTACTTCTGCTCTACCCCAAAAGTAGGAGCAAGAAATCTTGCTCTTTTCTGCTCTGACAGGTCTCAATGAACACAAAAAGAGCAGTTCCGAGCAGAAATTTTTGTCAATGAACACTAAATCCTGCTCTTTTCTGTTTTTTTCTGCTCGGAGCAGAGTCAGTGAACAAAACTACTGTGTCTGAGCAGGATACCTGATGGCAGACAGTTGTTCAACTTGTCTTCGCATTCGGTATGGATGTGACATTCGGTCGGTCGGTGACGTCTACGCCAAACTTAACCTTCGAAGGGTACACTATAATTTCACATACATAAAGGGTACACATGTCCATTTTTGGTTTTTTTAGTTTAGTCTAATAAAAAGGCCATTAATTTTATTTTTTTTTTCACCAAAAGTATTTCAATCTGAAATTTGATCTATTGAAAATAATAAAAAAAAAAAAAAATAAAAAATTGTAATTCTTTATTTGTTTTTATATAATTCAAAATAAGTCATTCTTCAGTCTTTTAAAAAACGTTAATACTTACAAAAATTAAAAAAAAAAAAATTTAAAACTAAAAATAACAAAAGCGTAATTCATTTTTTCTTTTCTTTAAATATGTATAAACTAAATAAAAAAAAATTCAACAGTTTCGCTTAGCGAAGTCTATAAATTTAGAAGTTTTTTTGCCAACAGTCTTTGCATATATTAGCGTTATCGTCTTTGCAAATCGGCGTATCACAATTTCTACAGGCGTAAGTAGCTCGCTTATTAAGCTTGTAGTCGCAAAAACCACATCTTTTTCGTTTTAATAATTTATTTGGTTCACTCGTCCCGGAGGAACTAGGTTCAGGTTGCTCCGTAACTCCCAGAATTTCATTTATTAAAATCTTAAGTGATCTTCGTAATGTTGGAATTTTCGCTCTATTTTTTAAATATGGTCCAATGAGAGCGAAAGCTAATTCCTGAAGATAAGCTTTCCTACATTTTTTATAACCCAAGTTAGCAAGATTTAGAAGAACCATCGAGTTTACTCCACTGCCATCCAATATCCCAAAGAAAATTCTGACCTATATATATATATATAAAATGAAAAATTTAATCAGCAAAAAATGTTGGTATTAATCTTATATTTTTACCGGCCATCGATTTGTTTTTCGCTTTGTTGTATAAGCATGGCAAAGCTTATCAAACGTATCCGTCCCACCTTTTGTTTCATTGTAAGTGTGAACTATATCCGGCTTGCCAGTTAGTGGATTAATGGAATCATCATGATGCATAGTTGATAATAAAATTACATTTTTATTTTGCTTTGGCGTGAAGGAAACTAATGTTTTGTTTTCACTAAAAGCATACTTCACAGATCCAACATTCTTTTTAAATAAAAATGAGGGGGGAATCTCTCCTTTATTGCGTCGCAGCGTTCCTACCAATGTAAGATTCTTAGATTCCAGTAAATTTGCTAATGGGATTGAGGTAAACCAATTATCAGTTGTAATATTTCTATTTGTTCCGTATATCGGTTCACTTAGTTTTCTTACGTAAAACGTCGGAACAGATTCATTGGTCATACACTCGTTGACTTTACCAACATAAGGTATGCCACTTACCATATAAAATGTACGAGCATCGTGTAATGAAACAATTTTCAATCCATATTTATCAGGCTTATCTGGGAGATACACTTTGAATGCACATTTTCCTCGAAAATCAAGTAATTGTTCATCAACGGTACAATATTGATATGGAGTGTAATAAGTTCTACAATTTTCTTCATATTTATCCCATAGCTCTCTTATTGGAGCCAATTTATCATTTGCTACACGCTCATGTCTCGTTTCTTTATTGTCAAATCGTAAGGTAATGCACAAAAATTTAAATCTTTTCTGGGACATTGTAGCCCGGAAAATAGAATTTCCTAGCAAAGGATTCCATAAATCTTCCGAAGAAACATTGCCTTGCTTTAGAGCTCCGGCAAAATAAAGCAATCCAATATAAGCTCGTACTTCTGTAGCATTTGTTAATGTTGTAAAAGTATAATCTTTGAGCCTGACATCTTTATTCAATTGGCGCTCTATTTCCTCATTAGAATGTTTTACAATTAGTTCTATCATATTATTGTCAAACAAAATCTCCCAGGATTCCAAAGGCGTGCGAACATCTTTAGCTTTACCTTTGGGACCAGGCAAATGTAGAACTAAATTAGAACTCGTTGGTCTACCACGACGTTGTGGAATTTGAGTGCTCCATCGAAATCCGTTTTTGCCTTTGATGCTATGACTATTTCTAGAATGAATTTCTTCGCTGCTATTCTCCCCTTCATCCTCTATTGCATCTGTTTCGCTATCAGACATATCTTCTGCGATGATATTGCTAATATTAGGTAATTCTGGAGATGAGCAACTACCAAATTCGGAGGCACAATACTCGTCTTCTTGAACCAACCTGTTCATAATCTCCTCAATTTCCACATCTGTCAAAGCTTTACTCATTTTTGGTAATATAATTATACAAAACTTAAGTAAAAATAGAAAAATGGAAAGAGCAAATAATAAATATTAATAATAAAAAAAAAAAAATAAAAAAAAATAATAAAATAATAATAAAATTCTGATAAAAACAAAAAAGAGCAAAATAAAAAACTAAAAAAAAAAGTTACAATAAAGGTACACATGTTCCATTTTTGGAACAAAGCAAAATAAAAACACTTACTGCACTTTATTTTCTAAACTTTTTTTCATTTACTCTCTCTGAAAGTTTGTAGACTACTGAATAGCGAATTTACAAATCAATATTTATTGATTTATGTTTGTTTATGTATATGTTATATCAAATTTAAAATATCGTTTGCCAAAAATGGTACATGAGTACCCTTTGAAGGTTAATGGAGCAGCTTGAGTTCTGCATCGTCAACCTGCTCAAAAGGACGAGCTTGGCAGGGATGCCAAACCTAGATACGGATCGTGGATGCTGTCAAAGACTGCCGTGAAATTGATGAAAAGGTGATGGGTGTCAATTTGGATCGTCTAAGTTTTTTCCAAGATCTGTCGTGATGTTTATATATGGTCTATGGTGGACATAACTACACCGAAATGGACCTATCAGGTTGTTAACGAACTGCTTCAAACGTTCACATTATACGGAAGCAAAGATGCTATAGTTTATTCAGGATTGAGCAAACAATACTGAGATTCTTATCATCGGGCACGCTTTATTCTGACCATTATCATGACCCAAGTCAGCGCCGCCACATTGAAATGTTCGGCAGTTTATCCGTCACCTCAAGTGGCTTTTATTTTAGACTTAAGCTTCGATGTTGTTACATTTTCTTTGTCTTTTTTTGGTCTGCGTCGTTTTCATAGAATGGTTCAGGCCGAACTTTGCAGGCTTCGGTTTGGGGTCGTTTCTCTTGGTAGAATTTTCGAACATAAGGTCCACACTTCTGGAATAATTTCCAAGCACTGCTGTGGGAACGTGGATCAAAAAAAAGAGAAAAGGGCACATCAAAATATGAAAGGGCCTAAACTCAATACTGTTTTAGTCTCAGTCCCTGTTTTAGTCCCACCCAAATGAATGTATCTTTCAGGCTGTGAATGTGTCTTTCAGGCTGAACTATTCGCCTGAGTTAGTAAGAGTTAATCAGTTGTCGCAACGATAGCCCCTAGGCCGCTGCTAAACGGTCTTACATCAGCAGGAGACGTGGGCTTATTTTCTTAGCTATAGGAAAATCTCTTGCAGCTATCGGTGACTGAGGAACTATGGAATTTGAATTAATGGCAATAGCATTTCACATTCGATAATTTCACCTTGTTTTGCTACTTCAAGTCTTGGAGAAGAGCTTATGAGGTCCGATTGTAAGGAGAAAACCTGATATTTGATTGGTCATTCAAAAAGAAATTGTTTAACTCGGCAGGGTCAATTTTGCGAAGGTTACACCAAAGGTTCTTTGCCGGTAGGGACGCATTCAATTAAGAGGCAAAAGTCTTTCTTTGACATGCGTATGGTAGAAGTAGAATAGTTATGCGCTTCTTTTTATGCGCCGAACATCACGCATCGGCATACCTACGTTTCCATTTGCTATACGACTTGTGTCGCATTTTACGCCTATAATTTGTTGATTGGTTAGTATAGGTGTCCCCCGACTCACTTAGACACTTGTACCCACAGTAGTGGAGATGTTCCTTTGGAAGAAAAGAAAATTGAAACGTCCAGATAAAAGTATGAAACAAAGGAGTCTGTTGTCAGTATTACCCAAGTCGTCCAGAATTAAGAAAATAACTGCCATGAGTTCTCAATCTTATTGTGGCTCAAGCGGGACATTTACAGAGAAGATGTCGTACAGCTTCTACAAAAGTCGTTATGAACGGCCTGTTATTATCTAACATTGAGACGGAAATACTTTCGATTTAAGTTAATGTAATCCCTGGATCTATAAGCGTCAATTACTGACCACATGAGCTTGGCTATTGGGCATGGTTCCAGCGTCTGTTAGTCCTGTCTATTGCGTCCGAGTCAAACAGTATAATTTGATTAGTTTCCAGTTCTAATCCCTGTTTACCAAGTTTGATTGCCCTCTCGTTCGCTATTGTATCCCGGTGACCTGGCTTTTTGGATCTATCAGTATAGAAAGCTAGGTCAGCATCAGATCAGACATCATTTTTACACGCTACTAGAAATTTTAATACAAAATTTCCTGTCAAAGTCTTTTGTGGGGATGGTATAGTCCGTTTCAGTGTTTTCGAACCACAGGCATGCTTTTCTTAATTTGAGTATACTGGTGGCTGATTCAGCACTGACTTCAATACTGCGGTCGGTGTCATCTCATTTTTCCGGTCACCCCTAAGCAACCAAGTCTTTGAACCCATGTGAGTCTTGCAAGATATTTCTTCTTAAGCGCCTTCAACCACCAGTGAGCCCCCTTCCGTATTGCCGTATATCTTTTTACACACAGTGAAAGTTGGAGATGCCTTTCGGACATGGTTTTCGATATTGTCTTTCCAGTTCAGTTGTGAGTCTTGGATGACACCGCGATATTCCGCAGTCTTTTTCACTGATAAAGCAGTGCCATACATCTTTGGGTGGTCGAACATTAGAATCGTTCTTCTCCAAGTAAATTGGACTGCCTCAGTTCGCGTTAAGTCCCCGTCCTCTGGACCACGCATTAGCTAATGAAAGTGCATGATTCAGCCTTTCGCTGAGGGAGGAAAGGAATCATCTGCATGAGCCGTGCCATTGAAGTCATTTGTTAGTCTGCAGCAAGTAGCCAGATCAACGGCGAGACAACCCCGCCTTGTGGTGTGACCCGGTTGACTTCCTTCCTGCATCTAATGGGACCGGGTGCAGCATTTATGATAAGTTAGTTCATATCCAGTGGCAGTCCCTTATTTATGCGGGCTCTGTTCAGACAATTTTGAATGGTTTCAGTACTCAAATTGTTAAAGGCTCCCTCTATGTCCAGTTGTGGCTCTGATTACACCGGGATTAAACCATGGACATGGTACATATTGATCATATACCTGCAGTATAATCTATTGAAATAAGTTCACCTTTTCATTCGAATCGTCAGTTAGTCGACAGTGCTCCTAAGAAGCAGAAATAGAAGTTAGAATAGTTTTGAGGGACCCTTGGTTCAATAGAGTTGAAGAACCAACTGAGGAAATCCTTAAGAATAAAATCCAGAAATAACTGAAAAGAAAGACAAAGGGGAGCAGCGTCTATTCTTACTATAAAAATAGAACATTAAGCACTGCAGTCGCTTAGTTGGTTTACGTCCATTTCCACTTGTGAATGAGATTTTAATAGCCTTCTCAGAATAGAACAAACTATGCAAATGCCACGTCCACTGGTGGAGTGTCGTCGACGATCCCCCGAGGGAGTAACTGTCATGAAAAAGCTTCTGAAGACATTCGGTTTCGGCAATTAATTACAAAGATAATAAAATGGACAGTTCAACCTCTTAACGCACACTTTTCCATCGCAAACAATGAATGCAAAATCTCAAGTGGAAGAAAGATATGACAAACTAATGATATCACTTAAAATATTAAATTTTTTCAAATCTCGGAATTAAATCAATACATGCGGGATTTGACGCAATTGACGGATTAAATGGCAATTAATATTTTTTTTTATAAAAAGAGATAAGAGGTACCTTAATGCATCAAGTGTTATCTGACGAGTGACGAGTTTGTGTCGCTAACATGAATTCGATAAGTCAAAGACCGTAGATAAAGTCCGGAACTATCGAACGATGTTTCGCGTGTTATTCGATGCTTGATAAGCGTTAAATTCGTAGCCGAACTTCGCAATCAATGAATCACATCCGCTCCGCCAAGATTAAAGTTTTTCTTAGGATATTCAAATTTTTATTGTTTGATCTGCGTCCGATTTTATTTAAAACTATTTGTATTTATCTATAATACAATCACTTTTCAATTTTGATGATTTTGGAATATTCGCATTCTTATATGTACAACAACTTTAGGCGCTCGGTGCTTTGTTGGTTAGGAACCAGAGAACACCAAAAAGGAAACCTGGTGGACTATTATTCACAGCTCCTTGGGTAACTAGCTTCCGGGCATTCTCCAAAGTGTATTCCACAACCTCTATGATCTCTCCATCCACTCCGCCGCCGCTGGCAACCTTGTCATCATCCGTCACCTCACAATAATACATTTTCTGCTGTGATCCCGAAGAACCAACTCCAGATCTAGACAAGAACATTTGTTTATTTTAAACAATCAGTAACCAATTTTTGCAATCAGCGCTAATGCCTCACCTAAACGTCATCACCTCTTCAATTCTTTCAACGGGAACATCATAGCCACACTCTTCCAAGATTTCCTCTCTTGCAATCTCAACCCAACTTTTATCTTTATCCACAATACCAGCGCATAGCTCTAGAGTCACTCCAAGCTTCGGAGGAAACTTGTTAAGATCTACATCACCAATATTGGAGCCAGCCGAAGTAACAACTCCATGATAAACCGCTGATGCCAAGCAAAATAGAGAACTATAGACAATCAAAAAAAAAAAAAAAAACAATTGAAGCAAACCTGGTCGGAATTGTTTCACAAAAACCATGACATTTCGGTTTTTGTTGAAGATAATTATGGCAACGCTGTCGTGCACCTTGAGAAGATCCCAATTCTTTTCAACACCATTTTGCACAAAGTACAAACGGAAGGGCTTCACGTAAGGTGAATCCGGAGGCAGTGGTCCCAGCCAGACTTTAGCTATGTCTTCCATTTTAAGACCAAAACTCGGACGAACTTCTGACGAGCGCACCAGGCAGCACTTTGTTGTTTTCTTAGTTTGACAGAAACTGAACTGGACAAAGGGTTTTTCGATTGACACATGGAAGACCATATGAAAAAGAGAGTGACGTAAGTTTGACAGCGAAGAGAAGACGTTTGTTCTACTACAAAATAATGTGAACTCCGTTTGCATTTTAAATATTTGAATTGAAATTGAAGGTTGCGAACTTGCAAACTAATTGCTGAATACAATTTAAATGCTACAGTATTGTGTACTTTTAAATTAATTGTTTTTTTGTGCTGAATTTTGCAGCGTATTATATATTAGAATATACTCGACTTAAGGCATACCAGAGGCAGTAGCTCTTTTTTTGTTGCGATGACTCTTTTTAGACTCTGAACAGCTCCCGGAGCTTAAACTCTAAGAACTCGAAAGAATTCTTGTGCTCTGAATTCAAAAGTTATTTATGCTCCACCATCACAACCAAGTACTTCCGAGAAACGAAATCCGCCGGGTGCGTTAATGGCTCCAAAACAAGGCCGGATGTAGAAAGCTACGAGAATGTAAATTAGGATCTTCGTAGTCAGATTAGAGGAATAGAAATTACTTTTCGTAAAGTCAAGAAAGATGTCGACTTTCTTAAAGAAGGGACCGCTTCTCTTAAAACTCGTATCCTCAATATGATCGTAAGTAAGAACATCAAATCCATTATAGTCACAAAACAGACCCGCCGCTGTGTATTTATAGTTAATATCTCAGCTCAGTTAATAACAAGCTCGAGGCAATTGTAAAAAAGTTAATGACGACGACCACGATGGATATTTCCCATCCACTACCAAAGAAATAAGGTGCCGAAAAGATGAAGTGCTCCAATTTAAATAGCTAGGTTTGGTTGCGTGATCGAAACCAACTGAAGCGCTTCTGATTGGTTTACTTGAAGGTTGATATTTATTCACATTTCGTCTACATCGACTTATATAATCATGTCGGTCGAGTACAGCACAGCACAACGCCCTTGTCTTGCAGAAGCTCACTGTTAACGGCTTCCTTCGTTTTAAATACTGCTCATAAGTTCGTCCCTTTATGAAGATCTCTCTGATTCTCGTTTACGGTGTAGACGTCCGCTGCTCAGTTGTTACTGTCCCAGGCCGCTGGCTATTGACCCCGGGTATTTGGCTATTTTGTTACAATAAAATAATAGGTACTTAATTAAATTAAATGATAAAAATAAGAACATACTTCTACATGGCTTTAGTTAAAATTTTCTTTCACATACATTGTAATATTTCTCTTGAAAATTGTTAACTGATTCTCTAATTTTAGTTCATCAGGCAGTTCGTTGAACGTTTGGAGACCCTTATAAAAAACTATATTTTGCGCTTTTTGTGTTCTAAAAAGTGGAAGACGGAAATTATTACTATTGCGCACATTGTAGTTGTGTACATTACTCACATATACTATTTTATTACATAGATAACGTGGTAACAGTTCGTTTTTCATTTTAAACACAAAAATAAGTACATTCATAATTGTTCTTTGTTTTACACTTAGCCATTTAAGTACATTTAACATATTTGCTATTGGATTTTGCCAATGACATTTTCGTATAATTCGCATTGCTCTATTTTGGAATTTTTGCAGTCTCTCTATCATTGTGCTATTCGCAAGATATATGATTGTGGCACAATATTTAAAGTATGGCTTAATAATAGTATTATATACATTAATTGCACTTAATGTTGACAGCCTTTTTCTTATTCTTCCGAAAAAACCTATTTTCTTGCTTACTTTTTTAGCTATGTATTCAATATGGCTGTTAAAGTTTAGATTTTTATCAATAATAATATCAAGGTACTTAATTTCGGTCACATTCTCTACTATTTCGTTATTAATTACAACATTATTGTCAGACTGTCCGTTTATATACATACTACTGTGTCCAAAAAATAAGGTGACATATGAATTTAAGCTGCGCGCGTCGAAGGATTTAAAAATTTTTCTTTCTTTTTAGGTTGGTAGTACTGTCAGTGACATCTATGTGAAATTTCATGTCAAAATATATTCTAGTGTTTGAGATACGCGTCGTTTTGTAAGCTGCTAAAAGTGAGTTTTTAGTTTTTTGCGATGTCGAAATTTATTGAGCAAAGAATTTGCATTTAATTTTGTTTGCGGAATCAATTTTCTGCTGCGGATACGTTGAGGATGGTGCAGAAAGCCTTTGATGATGAGGCTATGTCTAAAAAAAATGTTTACAAGTGGTATAGTGATTTCCAAGCCGGCCCGGAACGTGTCGAAGACGAAGAGCGTTCTGGGCGACCATCAACCTCAACCGATGAAGCTCACGTCCAACAAATCAAAGATTTGGTGTTGAAAAACCATCGATAAACGATACGAGACCTTGCTGATGAAATTGGCTTATCGAAAGCTCAGTCAATACCATTTTGAAGGATGCTTTGGGACTCAAGCGCGTCAAATCTCGACTGGTACCGAAAACATTGAATTTTTTGGAAAAAATACGTCGCGTTGAATTGTGTGAAACAATGCTTTCCGACTACCAGGATATCATGAAACGCATTATAACTGGCGATGAGACTTGGATCTATGCTTACGACATCGAAACAACCGATCAATCGAGCGAATATCGTGCCAAAGGAGAGCCGAGACCAAAAAAACCGCGCCAAAGTCGTCAAAAATCAAGGTCATGTTGACTGTTTTCTTCGATTATCGTGGTGTTGTGCTTTACGAATTCCTTCAAACCGGCCAAACAGTCAACAAGGAATATTATTTGAACGTTATGCGCCATTTGCGTAACGCTATCCGCCTAAAAAGGCCGGAATTGTGGAAAGACAATTCTTGGTTTTTACACCACGATAATGCACCATCCCATACCACACTCGTAATTCGTGATCATTTCGCCCAAAACTCAACCCATATCGTTCCGCAACCACCGTATTCACCTGATCTGGCGCCGTGCGACTTCTGGCTGTTCAACAAGCTCAAAAGACCGCTCCGGGGACACCGTTTTGATACGATAGAGGAGATTCAAGGCGCTTCGAAGACGGAACTGAAGGCCATCCCGGAAAGTGACTACAACCAGTGTTTCAAAGATTGGAAAATCCATTGGCATAAGTGCATTGCATCGGAAGGGGATTACTTTGAAGGGAATGAAATTGATTTGGAAGAATAAATAAAGAATTTTCAAAATAAATACAATGTCACCTTATTTTTTGGACACAGTAGTACATTTAGTTTTGTTTACATTAACACTTAACTTGTTCATTTGAAACCATTCTTGTAATCGTTTTAAATCATGATTAATTTTCTCGATACATTCATTTAAATCACTACATGAAACATATAATAGACCATCCTCTGCAAAAAGCTGTAGGCGACAACACTCAGCAATATTTGGCATTTCATTGACGTAGATGATAAATAATAAAGCACCTAATACCGACCCTTGGGGCACACCTAGGACTGCGTTTATTGCATCCGATATTGCACAATCCACCTTTGTTCCTTGCATACGGCCTTGTAAGTATGACTCGAACCATTTTAATTCGGCTTCTTTGATTCCATACTTTTCCAGCTTGTTAAGTAGAATACTCCTGTCGATCGTCTCAAACGCACGACTAAGGTCGATGAATACCGCAGCAATTTTGTTTTTTGCACGTACTTCAGTCTTCCAGTCCGCAGTAATTAGATTCAGAAGAGACTCACAGCTATGTCTGCTTCTGAACCCTGATTGACATTCTGCAAATAAATTGTTTTCCTCCATTCTGAAGCTGCTGTTGTACAAACTTTTCCAGTGTCTTGGCTTCAGTGGGTAACATATTGATCGGCCTATAATCACTTGGTAACGTAGATTTTTTTACTTTTTCAATTGGCACAACAATAGATTCTTTCCATATTTCTGGGAATACTCCATCAGTCATCGGCTTATTTATTATTTCACACAATTTAGGACCAATACAGTACAACGCGTCCCTAATCATGCGCACACTTAACATTTTAGCATCTTTTTTGTTTTTCATAGTCTGCGTTTGTTGTCATTCTGCGTTATATTTTTAAATTTAAATGTTGTGTTTGTCGCTAAAATATGATTTACATATGGCACACAGGGAATAGATTTATTCAGATTACAGACACTTTCAACAAAGAAAACATTGAATTCACTTGACATAGTTTTACAATCATCCACTAGGTTATTATCGAACACAACACCAATTATTGCACTTTTATGTTTTTTCAGCACTAGCGATTTTATAGTTCTCCACATTTCTTTTTGGTCTTCGGCTGCTTGTATTTTTTTGGATATAAAGTTGTTTTTTGCCTTATCAATCTTTTTTTAAATATATTCCTCGCTGTTCTATAGTTGCCCCAGTCCTCTGGTGAATTTGACCAAACCGCTAGTCTATACTTAAAAATTTTTTGACTACGCATTATTTTGAGCTCATTATTAAACCACTGATTTTTATTGAAAAAATCTACACGTCTTTTACATTTTAAGGAATCTACCGCTTTTTTAAAACAGTTTGTAACATTTCTCGCCGCTGTGCCGACATTATTACCGTAATTGTCCTCGGTCATCTCTATGTAATGCTGTACAATTTCGCAGAATTTTCGTTCGTCATATTTCACTGATTCAAATTGTTTTTTTGCACATTTAAGTTTCAAAGACATTTGTATTATAATCTCTATGCTTTCGTGATCGCTTATCTTCAGACTGTTCACAACATTTGCCTTCACGTTTTCATTATTTGTGCTAACGTAGTCTATGATAACAGGCATAAAACAATTTTTAGGTCCATTCATAATCGGCAATCAATAGGCCAAACGCCTTCCATTTGTGAAAAAATCAAACGTTAAGCTAGGGCCCGGCTCATTAGAGCTATGGCGCCAACAATTTTTGTGTTCCTTGGCAATGTCTTCCGGATTTTAGTAAAATATAGTCTTCTTGAAGAGAAGCTTACTTTTCGCGTTAAGCGTTTTAAGTCAATCTTTATGGTCTTCTTGGTATTCCCTGAAGTAAGTCTTGGCGAGCG
This sequence comes from Orthonevra nobilis, assembly GCA_963555765.1. NCBI lineage: Eukaryota > Metazoa > Arthropoda > Insecta > Diptera > Syrphidae > Orthonevra > Orthonevra nobilis. The sequence continues at coordinate 7,588,638 of OY743225.1, forward strand.
AAGCCTATTTGAAGTGTTCATACATCGTCGCAATCATGACTGCTGATGCTGTCGTTGATGAATTAGTTTATGTTAATGCACCTGCCGAAATGGGGCTTGAAATCCCAAAGGGCTTTGACTAAATGTAATATGAAGATTTGAAGAAAAGGCTTTAAGAGGTTCTTCCAGCAATCCTAAGGAAACGATAACATTTCATGTAGAGTGATTTCTTGCAGATTTCCACAACGATTTTGGTAGAATACGCGATAAGACCCCCAAAAAAAAGAAAGTGGAAGGTGTCAGTTTTTTTGTTCAGATTACAAACAAATTTAGTATTAGATCGCGTTTCAATTTTATTCTATTCCATTTTATGAAAAATATCGTATAATTATACCATTTCGCAACTGTCAATTCTTAAAAAAAAATTAAATAATTTTATTATTTGACATTTGTTGTAAGAGGCTTGCACGGTTTCAGTGCGAAAGAATTTGTCGTCAATAAAAAATCCTTCGACCTCCATTCACCCTCCGTACCGAGGAGAGATCGAAATCAATCGAACAATTTATTTATCAAAACTACAGCTTGTGGTTAATTTCGATTTTCTTCACAATAAACTTCTAACCGTTACCCATGTTGCTGCCAATCGTTGCCTCAACAGCTCGTCGTGCATTCTCCACAACATCCCGAGCCCTAGCTGCCAAGCAACTAACCAACCGTGATGCCCTCAACAGTGCAATGGATGAAGAGATGACTCGTGACGACAGGGTATTCCTCCTTGGCGAGGAAGTCGCCCAATACGATGGAGCCTATAAGGTAAGGAATAAAAAAAAAAAAAAAAACAGTTCATCCACAGTTCTTCTGGTTACGTAAACGCTTTACAATGACAGTCTAACGAGTGTGGTGCATTCCGAGTGTAAGGTTATCTAATGCAATTTTTGCTAGAACGAAATGGGGCGAAAGCACCAGCACTCAGCAGTTGCACTTCTCGCCGTAGTCGTCATCACAGCCGGCTCTATAGGTTGCCTCGTATAATATTTGATTTGTGGAAGCTCCGCATTACTTAACTTTGAATCCATAGACACTGCACCAATTTTTGTTTTGTTTACCAATTTTTTTGTTTTACATTCAGTTCAGTTGACAGCGGGAGACTTGCGCATGAACAACTTGATCTTCTAATTAAAAGAAAAAAAAAACGAGTCTGTTGTGTTGTTTATCTTAAATATAGTCGAGCAAATATGAATCTTCTCTTATTTAAAAATACATTCCACCGTGAGTGTGCAAAGTGCGTTTTGTTTCAGCATCCCACAGAGAACTTGTTTTCTCAGATCACTTATGAAGGCAGAATGTTTGAATACAACCTGGCGTATTGTTTATCAACTAATTTTTGGTCATAGGTATAACAAACAAAAAATATGCTTATCGATTGGTGTGAAGGCGAATGACCTTTTGTTTCGGAACTTGCAAGCGTATACACAAATGTATTATCTCGACCCAGTAAGGGGTCTTTTTTTTGTATCGTATAATTTCTAATCGGCAATTTTTATGCTGGAGAAAGAAAACACTCGTGACCTTGCTGATAATTATTTTGATAAGTAGTTGGAACAGCGTCGCTATATCGACTCTTGTGGTGAAATGATAATTCAGGCGGCTTTTGGACGTGAAATAAATCTTTACTGAAGTGCAAATTTATGCTTTTTCTTTTAATTGATTTATCGGCAAAATGTGGGATCGTAAACGTGTCTTTAAACCAGACGAAAGGAGGCTCCCTATGATTCCTGACAGTGCAAAGAATATGTTTATGTGAACTTGTAAAAAACAGCGGCGGCTTGTGTTGCACAAACACAGCTGCTAATAAACATACTTCCGACTTGTGGAGGGACACTTGGATCTCGGCCGCGTTGGACAATTTATTTATTAACGTTTTCCCGACCTTTGTGATCGTCTATGCCGTTTCGAAAGTTTTCTTTGTCCGATATTTTAAAGACAAAGTCGTTGACGTACATACCAAGTTATATCTTATTCTCAACTTGACCTCCTGGTAATGGACTACCGGTTGAAAATGTCGTTATTGCAGGCAACCTCATATCTATTCACTCCGAGGTGAATTTTGACCATGACAGTTGTCACATCAGAAACTTCATGTCATTGTCTTATTATTTCAGTCTATTATTGGTCATTAGTGAAAACACACAAATTTTTGTAAAGCCGTAAAATGTCTACATTCGTGCCATCAAAAGAACATTTGCGGGAAGTTTTAATATGCTTCTTTCATTTAAAGAAAAAAGCAGCCGAAGCGCATCAATTGCTTACCGAAGCTTACCCGGGCTATACTTTAGACGTTAGAATGTGTCAGCGTTGGTTTAAGCGGTTCAAAGAAGGTGATTTCGACACCGAAGACAAAAAACGCCCCGGCCAGGTGAAAAAGTTTGAAGACCATGAATTGGAGGCATTGCTCGATCGAGATCCGTCACAAACGCAAGAAGAACTTGCAAAATCCCTTGGCCTCAACATCGACGGCCATTCAGAATATTCATCGCCTGAAGGTTATGCTGTGCATTTGGTGGGACCAGAAAGGTGTTGTGTGTTATGAGCTGCTAAAACCGAATGAAACAATCACAGGCGAGGTCTACCGACGACAATTGATGCGATTGCGCGGAGCACTGATAGAAAAACGGTCGCAAGACACGATAAAGTTATTTTGCAACATAACAATGCTAGGCCACATGTTGCAAATGTCGTCAAAACTTACCTTGAAACGCTCAAATGTGATGTCCTACCCCACCTGCCGTATAGTTCAGACATTGCGCCATCCGATTACTATCTCTTCCGATCGAGGCAACATGGCCTGGCTGACCAGCACTTCCGTCATTTCGATTATGTCAAAAAATGGATGGATTCGTGGATTGCGGCCAAACCGGTTGCATTTTTCAGAACGGGTATCCATGAATTGCCAGAAAAATGGGAAAAATGTGTGGCTATCGATGGGCAATACGTTAAATATTGAATTTATATCTATTTTTCCTCAATAAAGCATTGATTTTCAACCGGTAGTCCTATTATATTCTTTGTTTTGTGGCTTATTGGACACTATACGAATTACGGGTCTCGGCTTGAAAAATCGGAGGTCATCTCTTTGCCTATGAGGCTATCAAAAATCGGTTTAAGATACCAACACTGGTACTGTAGTAAGAATCATATTCACGGTTTCTGCCTCAAAACGAATCCCTTTTCAGCAGATTTTAAGAGCTAATTCTCCAGTCCATTGCTTGCTTCATACCTAGCAAAGCATAACCAAGTATTCGAAAGTATGCTCATTTGTTGTTTTTCGGCATATTTGAGTAATTCCTAAACTTGGTAAGATCATCTTTCTGTCTGTGATCCATTCAGGAACCAACGGAAGCATCATTTTCAATGTTATGCTCTTGAATCCTGGTGTTGCTACTGTCGCGAAACTACGATATACTAGAGCTGGAAAGCTGCGTACGTGAGTTTTCCTATCAGCATTTTCGATATAACCAGGATAGCGTTCTCACCAAACTGGTCATTTTTGAGGAAAATGACTAAACGTATAAACATTTACAAGCATCGACGCTAGTTAAGTGAATTGAGTCACTGACACTGTATTTCCAAAAACATGATTTGCTATGGGGCAAGTGTGCTTAGATTCACTGACTGACCCTAAAGGATACAGACCAATCCCTTTACTTCTACATTGGCGTGTATATATGCTCATCATTATCATGCAGAAATTATGTCTCCGTGCTTTCTCTCGATCGAATCGGCAGCTTCGTTATCCCAAGTAAGCTCGCACCATGGAAAATTGGCCCCAAATATTAAAAACCTTTCTTACAGGATTCTCCAATGCTCACCCCAGTAATGTACAACGACATAAGTGAAATAATAACCAAATATATAAAAATAGATCATTGCCTATATGTGGACGATTTGATGTTACCATCAAAATCCAACGACAACAATCGAACAAGGGGAAAATTCTATAACATTTAAGCCGAATTTACTCATTGTTGCGCCCAATCAAGGTACAGATCCCTTAAAATCGAAGATGTAGAGAAAATCTGACAACGTAAGAAAATACCGAAATTGCCTTCCGCCATCTATATTGCTCTGAACGAATCCAGTAAAATTGGTATTACTCCAGCCATATACACCCTCAATCATGGTAACAAACCTCTGCACTCATGGAAATCAACAGAATCCAAAACTGTTCCTCAACCATTTCTCATATCCGCAACACCGTTCTTAAAAACAAACCGCGCTTCTAGGACGGCTTCAGAATAATCCAATATACTCTCAATCTCTCCGACATGATCAACACGCACTTGGATAAAAGAATAATGGACAAATGGAAATCTTACGCTCATCACTATTCTCTCATAAACCCAATAGGTGAGCCAGCCTCATGTCCAACAGAAACAACAACTATCATGGTTTCTTCGTCTTCGCTTTGGAGATACAATTAACTCATAGCCACTCACTCATAGCCTTGACTTTGCGTTAAGTTTCCATGAAAGGGCATCATTTCGAGGCTATTGACAAGGATATCTCAAATAAACTTATCAACTTCTTTATTTTGTGTTGGCTGTAGGGATTTATCATATAGGTGCCATTAAAGGATAACTTTCTGCTTTTTTTTTTGCAAGTTTGTTTCCTCCCATGACTACGTGTCCTGGAATCCACATAAGTTTTATTTTACCAACTGACCTTGCACTCGTGTCGTGAATGATTGGAGCATATTTTCCATTTCCCAATTGTCTTAAACATGCATCCATGGGCCTTACTTTGGTACAACGAAAAAGGACCTAGGCTCGGATGTTTTTAATCCATCGTGGCAACAAAGTGCCGACCTTTCAAGCTCATCTGAAGCAACAAAGATCTATATGTTTGTTTTGTGGTATTATCCTTGTAAAGATCGCAAGGCTTCTACAAAACAGGTCGTGTGTTTTAGTTCCAAAAAGAAGAGACGGAACGTTTCAAAGATGCTGACTCAAGGATGCTAGTAATCGCTTGTACCTCTTGCAACCGAGATCTCTTTCGTTCGTCCATATCAATAATCAAACTTGTTTCAAAATATTGCTTTTAGATAAGTCTGTATGTTGTTCCTTTAAATCGGTGGATCAGTCTCACTTCCTTTATATTTAAGAAGGAAAGCCATTCACGATTTTTATCTCGGCTTGATAGTAAACTTAGATAGATTCATTGCAGATTTGCATTGGAGGCTTTTCGAGATTCGAAAAATCTGATTCATCCTGATGTTTTTTTTAATTTATATAAACAATAATCTTAATCATGCAAGTCAATCTTTCTTTAAATTCCTTAAAAAATAAGAAAAGAGACTGCAACAGTCTCTTCTGGGTTAAAAGAACAACCAAGAGTACAGTCGGCAACTACATAACTTAAAGTAAAAAACAAGCCCGACAACAAAAATAAAACGTATGTTGGGAAACGAAATTTCATTCGGCTCGAATACTCAACCCTGGCACCAGAATAATGCCATAATCTTCAAAATTGCAAAAAAATCCAAATGCAAAAATATTCAGTAGCAGATTCACAACAACTATTGAGCACCAAACGATTAGTAATAGAAATCCTTGGTTGGTGAAAACTCATTTCTGATGAAAACCTGAATAATTTATCAGTTTTCGCGGTTTATGGAACAGCAAAATTAACGCGTATGCAAATTGAAATAAAAATGAATTAATGTGAATTGAGTGCTTCTTGATTTTCATTTGTGATTATAGTCCGCTCTAAGTTTTCTAAACTACATTGATCTGGAGATTCTTTTGAAACACTTAATAAAGAAAATTTTCCGCTAAGAGGAGAGCCTATCAACTGCTTCGCAATAATAGAGCTAGAGAAACAATTGGTGGGGGAATCGCAATTTATTTTAAGTCCTTCCAAAACTATAGAGTTCTGGAGGAATCAAATATTTCATTTCTTGAACATTAAATCGTTGAAATTTATGATGGTATTGTAATTGTATTGTATTGTTTCTTGCGTCTACAATTCTGATACGAGCTTTCTCCTGAACCATTCTTCGCGGCACTTGCAGTTTTCTCCTTCAAGTTTGAGAATATCATCATATGTGATTTTAAATGCTGATTGACTTAAAAACGTTTCCCGTGCACGTTAGTTTCAAGAAAACTCTTCCTCCTTAGGCCTTACAATTATTATAATAATTGTATAATAGTAATTGTTTCTGATCCGTCCTTAGACTTATTGTTTGAGAAGCTCTCGTTAGATGGTATTCCTATTTATGACACGTTTTTCTGTATCCTTGATGTTATTTCTCTTTAAATACAAAGATTTTGCCTCTATTGATTTGCTTGATTTGAATAGTGCTGCAGGATCGGCACCATTGGAGCTCTGTCGGCAAGTATCAGACCCCGATGAAAAGATCTGCCTGTTTCAATCAATGCTCAGCAACTTATACAACCAAAATGTTCCTGATAAAGTTTTTATAATCCGGAATAAAAGCTGTGCCTGGCTCACTTTTGAGGTTCGTTGTGCATTAAAATGTAAAAACAAGCATTATAGTAAGTGGAAGCTTTCCCCATCTGTATTGGAATGGAGTCCTAACAAGTTTCCGCGAAACCATGCTTATAATCATATCCTCAAAACGGAGATACTTTTCTTCTAAATTAAACACCTCATTACCACCAAAGACACGGGCGGAATTTGCGTCAAATTGGAATAAATTAAAGGCAGTAGCTGTAATTTAGATCCTAATGAACCATCTTATACTTAAGAATAGCCACTCAACTTTCCAGGAGTTTGGAAAACTGCTAGAGTCATACCTGTTGCCAAAAAGTCGAATGCTAAATCGACTGATAACTACAGACCTATAAGCATCTTGCCGTCTTTGTCAAATCAAATTCAGAATCATATCCGTGCTAAGTCTCTACTATACCCGTTTCAGTCTGGATTCCGAGCGAAACACGCTGCTTTACAGCTGTGGTTAATAAAATGGATGTCGTCAGGCATCCCTTCCCCTTCAACAATATATGCACAATAAGAAACTTAATGTTCCTACATAACATTATAAAAACTAAATCTCCAGCTTACTTGTCTAATAAACTGCAATTCGCTCGCAATATGGTCAATTGATTTCATTTCATCATTTCATTCATAAATGAAAAAAAACATCAGAAGGTGTTTCTAAGTCTTCAGGAATGATGGCACCTATTTCATCTTCAAACTCTTTGTTGAAGTCGTCCAGATGGTTTGTCTTGCCCTCTCATTCTGTTGAAGAATAGACAGAGGAAGTTTATCTTCGCCAATCCATTCCTCGTTATGTTCTTCGTGAGGCCAATCAAAAAAAAATTTCATCGTATTTATTTCAAATAGATCTTCAACATTTGCTTCAGGAACTTCTTGTTCTTCGCTACCACTTTCAAATCCGAGAAAAGCAACAAAAGAGTTCACAATTTCAGTTATGCACAAAAGACAATGGCATTGGTGCGAGAATGTTTGGACAGGTCTTTCAGGAAGATCAAATGAAGACAGGAGTTGTTCATTTTATGATGGTATGAACATCTTGTTGGCTTAAAGTTAACATTTGATGCACATATTTTTTTAAAACGTTCAGCATCGACGAATAACACAAAATGTAGAGGTAGTGCAGGACTTCATCTCATGAAAGCGCGGTTCATCTATTTAATTTTTAGAACCTCTTCGTTTTTTCAAAGTCACTTGTAATGAGATTAAACAGATTCTTTCATCGGTGTGTTGAAAAGTCCAAAAAAACAAGTGCAATCAACTTCATCGTGCTAGGCATTTCAGGCTCTTTTCGATTCGTTGTTTAACATTTAAACTTTTGCATATTTCCAGGTATCAAGAGGCCTTTGGAAGAAATATGGTGACAAGCGGGTAATCGATACCCCAATCACGGAGATGGGATTCACAGGCATTGCTGTTGGTGCTGCCATGGCCGGTCTGAGACCAATATGTGAATTTATGACATTTAACTTTTCCATGCAGGCCATCGATCAGGTTAACAAGCATGAAACTTATCACTAGCATTCCCATGTATAAATTTGATTTTACTGCAATGTAGATAATCAATTCGGCGGCAAAAACATTTTACATGTCCGCAGGAGTAGTGAATGTACCAATTGTATTCCGTGGAACAAATGGAGCTGCTTCTGGTGTAGCCGCTCAGCATTCGCAATGCTTTGCCGCATGGTATGCTCACTGCCCAGGCCTTAAAGTTCTCTCACCCTATGACGCAGAAGATTGTCGTGGACTTTTGAAAGCAGCTATTCGTGATCCCGATCCAGTTGTTGTTCTTGAAAATGAATTGCTGTATGGAGTGGCATTTCCGGTCGATGACAAAGTCTTGGACAAGGACTTTGTGGTGCCAATTGGCAAGGCAAAAGTCATGAAGCCAGGAAAAGATGTAACTTTAGTTGCTCATTCAAAGGCTGTAGAGACATGCATGCTAGCAGTCCCTGAATTGGCAAAGAAAGGTATGTTCACATTTTACTAATTATTTATTTTTCATTAAAAAAATATCAATTTCATTTCAAAGGTATTGATGCTGAAGTAATCAACCTGCGATCAATTCGACCATTAGACACAGAAACTATATTTGCGTCCGTGAGAAAGACTCACCATTTGGTAACTGTTGAGAACGGTTGGCCCCAACATGGTAAGAAACAAGAACCCAATCAAGCTACCGCACATCATATAATGTATTTTTCTTTCCTATATTTTCTGCAGGAGTTGGAGCAGAGATCTGCGCGAGAATAATGGAGGATGAGACGTTTTTCCACCTGGACGCACCCGTTTGGCGATGTTGCGGTATGGTTAATTTGATTTAATGATCGTACGACATTCAATTTATTTTCCCTTTAAGGTGTCGACGTACCAATGCCGTACGCAAAAACCCTAGAAATAAATGCGCTTCCACAAGTAAAAGACGTCGTCGATGCTGTTACCAAAGTGCGCGGTGGAAAGAAATAATAGAGCGTAGTGTAAAGTATGTTGAAATGAATTTAAATTGTTATAATTGGATCTGAAAAGTCGCAGTTATCCTTTTGGAAGAATAGAAATAAAAATTATTGTACAGGCTTTTTTTCTCTTCGAAATATTTTTTTTTTTGTGTTTATTTTTAACAACATCCCGTCAGTCAAGGAATTTTCAGTCTAGCAACCAACCCGACTGGAAATCGGGACAGTACAAGGAATAGTGCAGCGTAGATGATAACGGCAACGGAACATAAACAAATATTACAGCAGGGAAGACGTGTGTCAGGTCAATTGTGAAGTCTTACCCAACAATTGAAATTATCATCTCTTTCCCTTCCATTCTTAAATAAAGACCAACACGTATGAACTGCGAAACAGAATAATTACTTAATGTTCTATATCTTGTGTACTGCGTGAGTGTTTGAAACCCTTTTTCACCTGCAAAATCGGTCAATATTTGTGTGGTTCCAGCTTGAGTTCGATCAATAAAGTTTTAATCATGTATGCTCTGAAAGCCAGCAAAGGGACAAAAATCGAAATTTATAGCAGGGATAAAATGCCCAGCAAATATCAATTGCATAAATGTCACCTGAGTAGATATCTGAGGCAGTTTCGTGCATGAACAAAGCTTATCTAAAACGGCTATAAACAAAACGACAAATTTGAATAACAATTCATGCCTAAGTGCATGAAGAGTAATACTTTCAAACAATTTAGAAAACGTTAACTTATTTTATAGTATTTTCAGTTTCAAGCCCATTTAATTTCCTACCCAACGTTTAATGAGAGTTCTCCTCTGAGGAGACAATCTCATCTTCAAGATCAGGTTAAGGCGAAAACGAAGCTGAGATATTATATTGAAGTTAGAGGTGTAATTATAAAAGTTTCAAGTTATAAGTCTTTGCAGAGTTCCATCCTGTGGAGATGATCCTGGCTGGACTGCCAGAGTTTCACTACCAGATTACTGTATTGTTACCGGATTTGTAATAGGACTACCGGTTGAAAATTTTTCGTTTTTTTTCTGTGCTTTATTGAGGAAAAATAGATATAAATTAAATATTCAAAGTGTTGCCCATCGGTACCCACATATTTTTTCCATTTTTCTGGCAATTCATGGATACCCAATCTGAAAAATTCGAACGGCTTGGCCGCAATCCACGAATCGATCCACTTTTTGACATCATCGAAATGACGGAAGTTCTGGTCAGCCAGGCCATGTTGCATCGATCGGAAGAGATATAAATCGGATGGCACAAGGTCTGGACTATACGGCGGTTGGTGTAGGACATCCCATTTGAGCGTTTCAAGGTAAGTTTTGACGACATTTGCAACATGTGGCCGAGCATTGTCATGTTGCAAAATAACTTTATCGTGTCTTGCGACCGTTTCCGGCCGTTTTTCCTTCAGTGCTCGGCTAAAGCGCATCAATTGTCGTTGGTAGACCTCGCCTGTGATTGTTTCATTCTGTTTATGCACAGCATAACCTTCAGGCCATGAATATTCTGAACGGCCGTGGATGTTGAGGCATGTCCGGGGTATCCATACGTTGCCCGACGTTTTGGATTATCGTAATGTACCCATTTTTCATCACCAGTGACGATTCGATGCAAAAAAGACTTCTTTTTGTGGCGTTCAAGCAGCATTTCGGACATGCAAAATTGGCGTTCGACGTCTCGTGGCTTCAATTCATATGGCACCCAATGTCCTACCTTTCGGATCATTCCCATTGTTTTCAAACGATCGGAAATGGTTTGCTGAGCGACGCCAAGTGATTTTGCAAGTTCTTCTTGCGTTTGTGACGGATCTCGATCGAGCAATGCCTCCAATTCATGGTCTTCAAACTTTTTCACCTGGCCGGGGCGTTTTTTGTCTTCGGTGTCGAAATCACCTTCTTTGAACCGCTTAAACCAACGCTGACACATTCTAACGTCTATAGTATAGCCCAGATAAGCTTCGGTAAGCATTTGATGCGCTTCGGTTGCTTTTTTCTTTAAATGAAAGAAGCATATTAAAACTTCCCGCAAATGTTGTTTTGATGGCACGAATGTTGACATTTTACGGATTTACAAAAACTTGTGCGTTTTCACCATTGACCAATAACCTAGACTGAAATAATTAGACAATGGCCCCGTTCCAGCACACCGTAGCGCAGATCCGCTACGCGAAAAATGTACTGAGATGACAGTTCTTCGCGTAGCAAAAGGTAGCGCAGGGTAGCGAGTCGCTACGGGGAAATTTAAGGGATATTTGGAGGGAATTTAGCAAAGATTTCTTCGCTACGCAAGGAAGGCTGTCAAACCCCATTTGATTTGCTGGTTAACGTGACGTCATATTTTCTGTTGCTCCAAATGCGTTCAAGAGGAATTTCCCCGTAGCGGAGCAGTATAACAGTTTAGCAAAGGAATGCTGGAACGGGGCCAATGACATGAAGTTTCTGATGTGACAGCTGTCATGGTCAAAATTCACCTAATAGATATGAAGTTGTCTGCAATAACGACATTTTCAACCCGTAGTCCTATTACATTTTAAGCCCTTTCATTTGATACCTATACTAATTGGTTTGTAAAAAAGAAGGAACCCACCATCTAAGATTAGCGGGCTTATTTTATGTGGCGTGATGTTAGTAACTTTATAGCTTTCTGTTCCTTTAATTTGATACTCACACTAAGGGGGTTGAAAAAGATGTAATCTGTCATTTTGAAGCGGCAGCTATTTTAAAATTATGACAGGGTGTATGCAATTTCAGCTCGTAGGGTATCAACAAATTGACGAAAAATGAATTTTCATCTTGTAGAACTACTTCAAATCTACAAACCTGGCGCATTGCTAATCACACGTCATCAAGCTGATGGCTTCGTCATTGTTCGTACCTAATGACTGAAAATCGGGACTTACCGGTCAAGGATAATCGAATGTCTTCCTCAAGGGTGCCATTTAGCCCCACCGCTTTTTATCATTTCTATAAATGTACTACTTCAAGCCGATGGTCTGACTGGGAGACTGAAATCACTACAGGTAGATCTGTACGTCGCCTTCTTTAATTGACTTCGACTACCAAATCGACTCTATGCCTCGATGTAGGGCTAGCGAAATCAGTAACCTTGGTGTTTCGAATGATCAAAATTTCTCATTAAAAACAATATAGAAAAAACGGTTGGAAGAGACAATTTAGCTGTTGGGTTTATTAAGCATAATGAAAAGGATCTCAGAGGCCCATTTGCGCTATGGTCACTAAATACTTCCCTTGCTAGATTAATTTTAGATTACGCGGTTGTAATTTGGAAACCCATTAATGTCACTTTCTTAGACTAGATCGAGACGATCCAAAGAGGCTTCACTAGGTTAATTTTTTCATACAAAATGCATTGGAAATTTCATCCAAACTATATGGCTAGATGTCAGTTATTAGGAACCAAGCCTCCAAAACCTAGACGCTTTATTCTTGATGTAATATAAATCATGATGCTGCGTTCCAAAATTTCAAATAACGCTTGGAAGCTGGAAGGGATGGAAAGATTACCACACACATCATTGTGTGAGCTAAAGAAACAACAAGAAAAAGTGACTAGAGAACAAAGCAATAGAGTATGGAACTCTAGGGAAGATTGTTTCATATTTTGTAGTCTATGGCCAGAACTAAACACAAAGAGAAGCAAAAGCCTTCTGGCCTTCAACATGAGTGTCCTGATGGACTGTCATCTCCAACGATATCTGTAGGAGCTGCCACGATGAAGAGGAAATGGAGACTATTCAGCATCTTTGCGAATGCCCCAAACTCCAGTCGAGAAGCCTTCGGTTCATACAGAGGACAGAACGCACAAGGAACTGGGAGTACTCGCAAAGGTACCACTCAAGGACGGAATGAGTTTCATCAAGATCACGCAATGGTTTCACTAGAAACAAAGTTCAATTAGGACATAGTTTGTGATGGGATATCATAATGGACATTTTAGGCCTACGTGGTTACTTCCAACTTAAGGAAGTTCACCTCATCTAAACTAACCCAATCTAGTCTTTAGTAAAGATCATAATGATCTTTTTGTTGACTTCTCGACGCATCCCTCTTGATCTCCGCCAACAAACACGTGCCCAACTTTAGAAACGTTGTCAAGCCACCATTTTTTAATATCATCTCATCGAGTTTGTAGCTTACATTGGCGGGATATTTCTTTTAAAAGTTATGTGCGCCGCCACACCGACTACATTTAGTAGCCCACGCCTGAACGTACATTAAGATAAAGTCTGTTTTTTTAAAAAACAAAAATTTCTGTATGAAAGTGATGTATTATAATTTATGAAAATGCATTAACAAATAACTTTAAAAACTGCAACTGCAAAATAACAAATTATGTTCCTCATAAATTTGTTAATATATAAGTATTTACATTCGTATCGCTAAGCGATTTACAAATAAGGCCCCCAGCCAGCGTACATTACAGCCAAATTATTTATGTCAATAGCTTCGTTGATGAGAAAGTCAACCTGACCCTCTGTGGATAATGGCATTCGATTGACGCCCTTTCTCTGGACCTAAAATAAATACAACATGCTGAAGTTTTTTTTTGATAAAATGTAAATAGTGAAACTTACATATCCCTGTAGTCTTCCTTCTATGCGACTGACATTCTCCAACGCTTGGGGATCTGTTCTCTCGATACTGTTGCCCGTTTTCCGAGCAAGCCTATTCAAATCGTAAACAAATGGCCTCAAAACAGACATAAGGGTCTTTTTCTCCTTTTGAAGAACGCGAATTGTGATCTCGCAGCAGTTCCGATAGAGTCCTTCAATTCCCAGCGGACCCATAGCATGAACCATGTTCTGAGTCAGCCTGAAAGGCACTCTTTCTGGTAGAGCAAAGTGCTCGCCCTTATTAAACAAACAATTAAAATCCACATGGACTGTATCGCCATTTGTTTCGTCGAATAGAATGTTCTCGCCATGCCGATCGCCAAGACCCAGAATATAGCCCACCATGGACATAACTGCCGTGGTTTTGATATACGAACTACGCGCCTGGTACCAGTTGTGCGGTGTGGAGAATTGGTAAGTGAACCATTCATGGAACACTGGTGGATGGCGGGCCAGGAGAACATTTGTGAAAACATGTTTCTTTTTTTCGAGTTTCTCCTCTTTTGGAAGCATAAATTGTCTTAGCTCTCGATCGGGAATACCCATTTTGCGTGATTTATAAATTGACATAATGATGGTCCTAAATGCGTTTAAATTCGGAAGCCATTCAATTAGGCCGCAGTCTTCGTTAAAAGGAATCGCTGCGTAGGTTCGAATGTGAAGACGACGTTGGCGGGCTTGTGGATCCTGCATGCAACAATAAATAATGAAAAAAAAAAATGGTTTACATTTTCATTTACTTACCAGATGTAAATACCTCTTCAGCAGCGCATTGAACTCCATCAATCGAAAATCGTGACGCAGGTCATCCTTCGGCTTCATCATGACCGCATACTTATTGCCATCACTGCACAAGAGGCTGATCTTCTTTGGACATGCCTGTGACCGCAGAACCGTCACATTTTCTTTGATTCCACAAATGTAAATTTTCTTGTTCGGAAAGGGATTCACAACAGTTTGGCTTGCTCCTCCATACTGTCCTGTTCCATTCGCATTAAGCAAAGTTACTTGCATGAACTTCTCAAACGGCAGAAGGATCTGTGAGAATGTGGGATCCTCAAAAAGCTTTGGCAGTTTTGGAACCAATGTGCTGACATTCAGTTCGCTGTTCACCAGTCCGACGACCTCTTTAGTTGTAAGTTGAATAAGTTTATCGGCTAAAGAATTGAAGTCATCGATAAATTTTACGATTTCACGCTTTGACAAACGTTTGTCGCTTAAAATCAGTCGACAACGCTTTGCGCGCATAGCGTAGGAAGACTTCAGCACTGGCAACAGCATCCACAAAGACTGGTTAGGGTACTTTTCCAAGAGAAGAATGACAATCGTTTTGAGGACTTCAAAGACTTGTTGCGAAGGATGGCATATCCGACTGAGGATCTGAGAGAAAGCCGAATAGAAGATGTAAGTCGGCAGAGCTCCACAACATTTTGCAACCAATTCAGTCATTTTTGTAGTTGTTTGTTGAATGCTCGGATTGGTGGGTGCAGTCTCACCATCGAATGACGTAAAATCAAACCAGATACTAAGAAGACGAGGCATTGATTGATACATGCTCTCATTTCCGGCTCTCATAGCTCTAGCGTAATGCACCATGATGTCGTATAGCATATCACGTCCGCTCTCCGAGTTTTGATCGGAATCACTCAAAGCAGAGAACATCTTCTCCATATACTGCGCCATGTTGACCAAACACTTTTCGGAATTTTTGTTGCCCTCGATGGCCTGCTTGAAATACATAAGATTCTGTTCTGCGCATATCTTCATTGATTCGGCACTGAAAGTTGCTTGTAGGAACTTAGCCTCTGAGTACAACAGGCGATTGGATTTGTCCTGTGAGCGAACAGTACCCTTAGCTTCGATTTCGTTGATTTTTTCGGATATGAGTTTAAGAGATTTGGTCTGATCACCACTTTGCCAGAGGAGTTTGGCTTTTTCGACAAACAATGTCTCAGGGGCGTACTCCTCGGCCTTCATGATTGAGAGATTAGCCTGCTGTAGACCTCCGGCTTCTAGATTCATCTGAATCGTACGTAACCACAGTTTTCCGATTTCGGAATCTATGTGTTTTTTCGCTGACTCACAAATGTCCCGAGTCCCCGATGAGAGGAGGGCTTTAGTTTCGGTAAGCAAATTGCGTCTCAGGCAAAGTAATGGCTCGAGGATCCTTACTGTCGGCTGGAGAAAGCACAAGCGAGCATTCCAGTCCGCAAAGAACTTGTCCAACTCGTCGATACATCTCTCCTCGTCGTGCTCATTTACCAGCAACTGCACCAGGGATTTGTTTTTCTCCACATCAGTCAAAAGCTGAATTTTAAGAATTTCCGTGTATGCCTTATGATAGGAGTTATGCTCAGCGCCGAGAGTCTTAAGAGTGCTGAGAATATTCAAACGAATGTGGTCCATTTGGGCTTGAAAGTCTTCTAGAGTGATGCTTTGATTGCGAAAGATGCGAACGGCCTTGCCGCATTGCACATTCCAGTTTGTTGGATTCTTACCCACGACAGGATCATCCAACAGTGTTTCTATGTCATCATAGCAACCCAACCGTAACAAAGGTTCAGCTTGGCATTCTTTGAAAAAATCATCTGTATAGCGTTCGGAGAGCTTCTCCCACAACCCACTGGTAATGTTCAACACAGTCTCTGGCAAATCCAATCGAAGATAGCTGTTGATTATTCCAAGAACATGCTCCTGCTGCAAGAGCTCTGGCCGAATCATGATTTGTTCATAGCAAGCGATGTTTTCCTGTGGCCTGTCCACAATGTTATTCACTAGGATCTGTTCCGGAAGCGTTAAGCTCGTCTTTTTCATATGAACAGCGCCCTCTACCGAATCCGGATCCAGAAGCTCTGCATATATTTCGATGAGAAAGGAAATATTGTCCTGCAAGTGTTCCGACTTGTTATCTTCGATGTGTGACTCAAGAAACATCAGAGCTCGGGCGTATTCTCCGCAATTAAAGTTCGCCTTGGCCAGTTGACATTTGTCTATTTTGCTCAGAAGACGTTTGATTCGTCCGTAGTCCTTCTCATTGCTGCAAACTACCTCTGGGGCCGGACTGACTCGCGAAAATTCTCGCATCCATCGATAAAGAAAATCTATTTGTTCGAAACAAATTTTCGCACAGGCATCACCTACATTATGGACGTCATTCATGCTCGATTGCGAGAGGCCTTTGAGCGACGAATTTGGATAGATTTCTTTAGGGAACGACGTCTCTATGGTTGGTTTGCTGCTCGCGCTTGATCCACCATTGACTGCATGTTGAAAAACGGATTGGAACTCCTCAAAAATTAATTCCATTTCTTCCTCGGAGCATTCCTGCAGAGCGTGAACGATTATGTAAGGAAGAAACAACGCCAGCATGTTGTTGTCCTTCCGTATGCTTGGTGTAAACGAAGCCAAAAGTTTCTTTGTGTCAGCATCGCGCACCAATTCCACAAGTCGCCATGCCCACCAAAAGGCCCAATCTTCGTAGGATTTACTGAAGCTACTGCCGAACACGGGATGTGCTTTGATTTTGTAGCCTTTTTGAGCAACTGAATAGCATGAGCTCAAAAGTGGTTCCATTATGTGGCGCATGTGAGCAGGGATCGCCTCCCATACGTTCATTTTCTTGTTGTCCTTTGGGTTCACACCCTGTATTGCTAGAATCTCTTGAATGGCAACTGATATATTATCGACATATTTAATGTTTTTCTGATAAGCACGACACAGTTCAGTGAGGGCTGTTATGGCAAATGTATCCGTGTGGATACTCAATGAAAAGCGCTTCTGTTCCTTGGCATAATTTGGAGACATGTAACTTGGATCGATGGCACCCAGTTCACCCAAACATTTTCCAGAAATTAGTTGCAGAGTGGGGTCGACATGTTTGCATCCATTCATGAGGTTCTCCACAACCGATTCGACTAGAGGATTCAATTCCGTTTGACCTTTAATTAAAAAATGAGAAATATGTACTTTCTTACCATGTCCAAATGTATAAGTTTGTGTATTGATTCGAGATGATTTTGCCTGGTGTACTCATGACCCTAATGGAATAAAAATTGGGTGAGTTCTAGACTAAGGCCAAGACTATGAAAGAGGGACATTTTTTACATGTCCCACTGTACACAACTAAGAAAAAGGGCAATATTATTACCTATCTCGTACGTCTCAAAACAACTAATACTTGGTAAGATTGACTGCGGTTTGTTTATTTACGGCAACACACCTAAATCGACCATCAACTACATCAAAGCTCCCTATCATCATGCTGCCCGCAGAAGTATCAATGCCTTTAGAACAACTCCTATAAAAAATGTACTAGTCGAAGCCGGACTTCCCACGATAGAAGAACGATTTGAAGCTTCACTTGCTAAACTCAACAAAAAGCTCATTAACTCGAAGCATTCAATCATCGACAAGAACATAGCCTCATCTAAGAGCAGAGCTACCTCAAAACGTGTACCAACAGCCATCGATAATGCACTACTTCTGGCAAAAGACATGGACCTGCCTCACAAAATGACTAGACGGGGCATTCCATCACATCCTCCTTGGAACATAAAACAAGAATAGTTTATCTTGGACCTGACACACTACGACAAAGCCAATACACCAAAGGAAGTTTTTCAAGCAACATTTCTTCGCACTTCCGAAATACTCAAAGAGGAAGGATGGGATACACAACAGCACATCTTTCGCCGTCAGCAAAGAAAATCGTTCCTTGATTATCACTGGTTACTTCCACCATATGCGTCCATCTTCACTGCAGAAGCCCTGGCCATTTATAAAGCTGCTGCAATATGCCTGAAAGAGTGTGGCAAGCATGTCATCTGCTCGGATAGCTGGTCGGTGATCAACGCAATAAGAAATCCTATCAAGACTCAGCAATTATCTGTAACATAAGGACCGGAGCTCCAAAAAAAATAAAATCATGTGGGTTCCAAGTCATGCCGGAATTAAAGGCAATGAACTCGTAGATCTGGAAGCTGGTCTCGCCCACCGTGCTCCAGTTTATCAGTTTGAAGACCTCACAAAACTTGACATTCTGCGGTTGGTTAAGAACAAGCTCAAAACAAAACTTTTATCTACATGTCGTAATTACGACCATCACTACGCATATATAGTATATAGTACGTCTGGCTCACAATCGGATTAGTTTGCTATTAGAATTCCGCCTCAGAATTCTTATGATTTGACGAAGACTGACGCAATCGAAGCGTTCAAAGCGGTTACGGAAGGCATAACATAGACATATGAGCAATCTTACAAAAATGTACTTGTTTGCTAGCTTAGTCGCTACTCTTCTTGATGTTTCATCGTGATGTTCGATGATTTTTCTTGATTAAGGGATTCGTGTCTATCCAAAATTTTACTCGCAATGAAACAGACTTTTAAGAATTATGGATGCTTTGTCCGTTTAAACTTACAAAGGTTTATAATATTCGCGGTTGACTGAAAATAGTCTTTAGCACTGTTGAAGACTGCATTTGACAGTGCTGGTCAAATGCAGTCTTCAACAGTGCTAAAGACTAGACGGACAAAGCATCCATAATTCTTAAAAGTCTGTTTCATTGCGAGTAAAATTTTGGAAGTTGCAAGTCCGGATTTAAAAGCTGAACCATTTCTTTCGAGTTTTCACTACTTGCAACAAATTCCGTATTTCCTACCTGAGACCGATTTTTCAGTTGCTTAACGACCAAACCTCTGTCAAATATGTAAACTTTCATATTCACGATGTTATCTTACTAGCAGTATAGCTCTGAGTGCTTCCTTACGAATATCGCCAACGATTCGAATCAATAAGCAATGCAGCTCCTGAATAAGTCCAGATAGTCATCAACGCCGATCTATTTGAAAGGGGTGAACCGTAAAATTTGTTATGTGCTGTACAAAAATGAGACATACGTTGTGGTCATTGAATTCGACCGAGAACGTTGCATTGGATCATAAGAATCGTCCATTGTCTCACGTGGTAAATCTGCACGCTTAATTTTTCTCAAACCTCAAAATAGAAAGCAGTATTTTTGGTCCTTCGTCAAAAATATTTAGAACTCTACTTCGTCATCGATTCCGACGCTCATTTTGAATGATACTCCTGTCGTAAATAATCTTGACAAAGCCACTCTGCTTGCTGCACAATTCGCGGCTAGTTCCACACTTCCAGATTGCATTTTACCACCACCTGTTCTCGAGAGCGTTGAACATTCTATGGGACAAATATATTTTCGCACTCGCACAGTCGCAAGAGTACTAAAAGATTTAGACATACACAAATCCGCTGGTCCGGCGAGGTGTTCTTCCACGCTGGCAAAACCACTGCGTAAGCTTTTTCCTCTTTCCTACTTCTCAGGTCTCTTTCCGAGCAGATGGAAAACTGCATTCTTCCAGCCTGTCCCTAAAATGCGATTCTTCTTCTCCCTCCAATTACAGACCCAAAGCACTTACGTCCCTTCTTTCTAAGGTCATGGAAACGCTGATGAATCGTCAGCTTATGAAATATCTTGAATCACGAATGGCACTCACTTAATGGCAGTACGGTTTTCGTAGCAACAGGTCCAATGGTGTCTTGATGACTTGTCTCACTGAAAAGTATTGGACGGTTTCAAGTCTGAAATTCACCATATAAATGCTCCAAGGCTCAGTTTTGTCTCCGACTCTCTTTTTAATTTTCATTAACGATCTCTTGTCTATCACATCTAATCCAATATATTCATTCGCAGATGACAGCACCCTCAGTTTCTCATATGCGTTTAACAATTCACGCCCCTGCTCTTCGGACGTAGACATTGAACGGCAACGTATGTTTAACTCATTGAATTCTGATACTGGCAGCATAATCAAATGGGGTCTACCTAACCGAGTAGAATTGAATGCTTCCAAAACACAATGCTGTCTTATGTCATCAAAGCGAATACCTTCTACCCAGCCATTGTCCATGAATGGCACTTGCGTCGATGAAACCGAAAAACTTTCAATGCTCGGTATGCGCGTCAATTCTAACTTACGCTGGAACGACCACATATTCGATGTCGCTAAGAACGCAGCGAAATGTTTTGGTTTCCTAGGCCGTAGCAAGAAATACTTTACCCCTTCTGACTTAGCTATAATTTATAAGGCTTTTATTCGGCCAAAAATGGAGTACAGCGCTCACATCTGGGCAGGTGCGCCCAAAACCACTTTGCACCTGCTAGATAGAATCCAAATGCGTGCGGTAAAACTTATTAACGACAGCAACATAACAAAATCAACATCGCGAATGTGGAATTCGCTCTACATTTCCTCTGCACTGCAACCTACAGCAATTTAAGACCAATGTGCATCGCTACCTTCTTTCTCTCCCTTCTGCTCGTGCTTGGTAAACTCACTATAAGGGTCCAACCAATCCCTTGAGCACGTGCATTACTTATAAGAAAGAAAAAAAAGTGTCACCGTGACTGGTTACTAGACAGTAAAGTTTTTTAAGTAATTACTCTTTTGAAAAAAATTCTGCATGGATCAGAACATGTCCAAATTAGACTCTTAAAAATCAACTCCCCCATGCTGAATTTTCTTCAAGGCATGCCATGAGAATTAATAAATAAACGAAGTCACCGTGGCATGTTTTCTGCATATCCAGAAAGGGTTCGGTACCGTCTAGATCCAAAGGATTATTCCACAAACCTACTGATCTAAGTTTTGCTGCATTTTATTTATTCTTTCCTAATTTACCCTCTTTTTTACTTGCAATGAAAAAAAGTATGGAATCCAGTGTTCCGCAAGGACAAAAAATTGGAAAAAAAACATAACGCCGCACAAAT
This sequence comes from Orthonevra nobilis, assembly GCA_963555765.1. NCBI lineage: Eukaryota > Metazoa > Arthropoda > Insecta > Diptera > Syrphidae > Orthonevra > Orthonevra nobilis. Next base: position 7,610,023 of record OY743225.1, read on the forward strand.
TGCAGAGGGACACATTCGTCGGCTCTGCTCCCCGAGGTTTAGTTATCAGTAATTTAAACAGAAACCATTGTGCAATTCAACTGGATATAAACTGGTCCCAGAAATAATAGTTAATAAATCAACTATAAATGGATTCCTTCGTGCAGAAGAAAATAAAAACAAATCGGACTTAGTTCCCTGCCCTAATTAGAAAAATAGTTCATTAACTTTACAAGAGAACAAATAAAACACTTACCCACAATGAAGTTATTCAAATCTGTGCGATGCTTTACGAAAAAGTCTTTCAGGTACTTCAATGCTCTGATTCGCACTTGCAGGTTCTCGTTTTGTATTTGCTTTAAATAAAACTTAAGCAGATCTTCAAACTTTCCACTTTTAAACAGCGAATCTGTCTGCCTTCGAACACAGCTCTTCATTTCAGCCGACACCTCCATATCCTCAATGAAATAAAGATCCGCCATATAGGAGCACAGTAAATTACCATTTTCCAAAATCAAATACTTGTAAATATCATCAACTTCCTTGTCATTGCTCTGCAAAAGTGGTTGCAGTGACACTACAATCCTGCTTAACGAAGGTCCAAGTGCTTGAATATCCACAATGTGCAGAAATATGTTCCAAATCTTAAGTCCAATAGCTTTTAAATTTTTGTCATCCAACGATATAACAGACGTTAACATGGCAATGATTTTATATCTCGATTGGGTAACGTGCTCGGCTCCGACAAGGCGCATAATCTGACCCAAACTATACAAAACGTCTTCTTTAAGGGATTTCTCGAAATTCGGGTCACTTAGGCACGACTCGAAGTAGGTTATCACGCCGAGAAATCTCTCGGCAATGAATATTGCAAAGTCCTCTGTGGTGCCACTTTGGGTTCGCTTACTAGAATGAGCTTCTCTGGTCGACTTGTTCAATAGAAGACAGCTAAACGCTTGCATGACAAATTCCGGCTTGCGATTGTAAAAAATAAGGAACTCCGAAACTGTTTGCTGAAAAGTAAATTCAAGGAACATAATACATCTGTGTAGAGCAACTTATGCGTTAAACTTACTCTGACATCTGTGTGCATAAGACTGGAGAGGGAAGATCCAGTGCATTTAACTAGAAGATCGATGCACTTGTTTCCAATTTCGGGACTTTCGTTGAGATAAATGTGCGAGTAGATGCTGAGGAATGACGCTGTCAAGATGTGTGAGATGGAATTATCTGTCGACTGCGATAGTTGGACAATGAGGCCCTTACAACGGTCGTCTTTCACACAAAAGGGTAAGATCATAGCTGTTAGAATTTTGTAATATTTGCAGATAAACTCTTGGCTGCACATGAAGCCTAGCATCGTCACTAACTGAAAACAAAAAATATTTTTCAAAGGCGTGAGTCAGAATGGAGCGCGTACCAATTAGATTTGTAATAGCAGTAGATCATAATGCTTCCCTATGTCGAATACTCGATTTCAAACTCAAAAAACGGAAGATCGTATTAAGAAGGCGTATGTGGCATTCTTAACGTGCAAACGTACCTTGGGTAATAAACTGGATATACATCATAAAACTAAGAGCCATCTTGACCTACGGTTCTCTGGTGGAAAGCATTGGAGATAGCATATATTTTCGTAGGAATAAACAATAAAAGCAGGGCAGATTGTCCCAAACACCGACGGCTCAAAGACGAGCGCGAGTACAGATGCGTGGTTCTTCGGTGATCTCTTCGAAAAATCCAATCCATCATGCGTGATGGTGGATGTGCGCGATCAGTGTCCTTCTTTCGTTGTCATTTTGCATTTGACTGTCAACATGCGCGGACAGAACGGACAAACTTGAGAAAGTACTACCTCCGTTTCTGCAGCAAAACTGAGGAATGACATTCATGAGTGATAGTGGATGGTGAATGAAACAGAAACAAAAAAAAACCATCACGCCGGGAGTGACATTCATGAGTAATCGTGGATACCAAACCGAATGGCTGCGATGCACGAGGCGACATTCGCGCTGAAGGACCACAACTTTACCGACAAATCGATAACCATTTACTCTGATAGCCAAGCGGCAATAAAGGCCATAGCATCAGACATTCTGAGATTGAAGCTGGTTAGGTTATGTTGATAGACAAATATAAAAGCTGATAGTCTTGCGAAAAAGGGTTCGGAGATGTAAGAGGCAATAGCAATCCCGTATGCATATACGCCGCTCAGCTCCATTCGATGGCTTTGTCTGTGTATTAGACCTACAGCGAGGGCCAACGTTGAGCAAGAAGAGATCAATATCAATGATCGATTTTAGTCGTAAGTAGATACGCATGATAAAAGGATTCCTTACCGGGCTAAACATACCGAACAGCGACTTTTGCAGAAGCTGCAGAGATGAGGAAGAAATTGAATCTGCTCTGAGATTGCCCAGGCTTAGCAAGGAAAAGAAGGCAATTCGTAGGAAAACACTTTTTCTCGGAGCTGAATGAATTATGTGGTATTGAACGGAAGAATCTCGCAACATTTTTAAGTCGATCTGGCTCATTTTAAGACTATAGTAGGTCTCACGGTAGTAAACAACTTCCTAACAAGGTGAGCCACGCTCATAAAGTCGTACCCAATTACCTTCCTACCTACCATATGTCGAGGAGATCGTGGAATCGATGTTAATGTTTCATTTAAATAGAGATAGAGATCTACTTATTACGCCTGGAAGACAAGAAGATGATGTGCTGGAAAGCTCTGTACCTGTATCCAATGTATATATATTGTTAGAATTTGTGCTGCTTGGGAAAATAAGGATGGCAGATGAGAACACATCTCATTTCTACTTGAAGACGGTAAGGTCTAATTTGGCTTAAGTCTGCTAGGTGCCGAAACGTTGAATAGTCTCATCCTCATTATCATAAGCGTAACTTCTGCAGATGTCGTTGTAAATGGCTTGCAATTCGCGTGGTGTAGTATAATCGAGAGAGAGCACTGTTAAGGACCGAAGGATATTCGTTTTTGAATTTAATTAAAGCCTGTGCTTTAAACAAAGTTAGAATTTGAGACTTAAGAGACATGTTTATGTGGAAGACCGCCCCGGTCTTCCTACAATGACTGCCAGACTGGTGATCATCGAATAGGCAAGATAGCACTTGCTTGTGTCCAGTAATCTGATCTACTCAAACCCTCCCGAAGATCCATAGAACTTCATCATTAGCTTATTACAATCAACACTTAAAAACCAAACTTAATGCTATGCTTAACTAGTGGGTGAGGAGGAGTTGTTTTGTATTAGATACAAGTGAAGGAACTGGCCTTTCGCAACATTCTAGAGATAGAAGGATACAGACCTAAGGTTACGGGAATTAGTATTGAGAGAAACAGCTCGGGGCAGTCGCTTTTGCCGGATAGAAACTGGTGAATGAATATAATATCAGGGATGTCACGGCGTTGCTAAAGGAACTGCAAATTGATAAGTTGCAAGCAAAGTGAGTCTGCCTACCCAAGAGATACAGCGTAGTGCGAAACGAATAAATAAATCTCAATTCCCTGGATATGGGATTCGTAGTAAGGGGACCAGACTTGGGAAGCATATTCGAAAAGCGGCCTAACAAAGGATGCAAAGGGATTTGGTGACATAGGTGTTCGAGAATTCCTTGGATCATGGTTTGACTTAGCCAAGCGCAGAGCAACAGATGGATTTTATTATCGACGTGGGAGCGAAGATCAAGTTCAGTATTACAGATGGCACCCAGATCGCGCAAGGAGGAGACTGAAGGAACATGTTCGTTGAAGATGAAGAAGGTTCTGCGAGGTTGGGTAAGACGCTTACGAGTATATGTAATGGCCTGGCATTTGCTGAAATGTAGTTCCAGGAGATTTTCTTCTGCACCAGTTTGAGAACCTGGTCAGATCTTCTTGTAAATTTATATGTTCATAAATATTTTCATATCATCGGCAAATACTGAAACATAAGCGTCTTGGATGATAAGATGAAAATCATTGGCCTACGTGATTACCAAAAGCGATTCCTTAGAAAGCTTTAAATGGATTGGATTGGATTTTGTCAAAAGCCTTGCTGAATTCGGTGGCTTCAACATCAACTTCTTTACCTTCTTCCAAGGCATAGAGGGCTCGAGATACGAATTCTATTAAGTTGTTGGTTGTTGAACCACCTTTAACGAATCCGTGTTAGCTTGGAAAAAACATTGTATCGCTTGGGGACCTTTGTTGTGTATTGGGGTAACGTACGAGTTTTTTCCAGAGTAAAAAGTAAAGGGCCTATTTCAACCTCTCGTATACATTATATTGAGAAGAATATGTTTGAAACGTTCCAATTTTGACGAAAGTTTGATGTCAATATAGTTGAAAACCACATAGTAAGTCGAGCATGGGATCTTTTGCTTTCTGGTAAAATGTTTTTTCGAGATGGTCACATCCAGTCCGATTTTGTGTGTAGGTTTTGAAAGCTCTTTTCAACCAAGCCGATTTCTATAGATTGCTTATCTTTGGAACATCACTGATCGGAACATCTAAGACATCAGTATGTGCTACTATGTCACAAAACATCTGTCGCTGTCGCCCAAATCAGTCCATCCTTGCGCCAATATTCCTTTCCAAACCTAAGAAAACAATTTATTCCCCTCTAATTTATTTATTTAAAAATGTCAAACATTAAGAAGCATTCCAAGGACGGCACTAAAGTCACCCCACACTTGGAATATTGTCACGGCGTCTCTGTTCCACTTGCATCCAATCCATGCACAGTCATCCGGCATCCAATTGTTTCAATTGACTTGGATGACGAATTAGCCAGGAAACCCTTCGAAGAAGCAAACAAAGAAAATGATGGCAACTTTGAGCAGCCAATCTTGAATACTCTTCTCGCACTCAACCTACAAATGCAGGAGATGCAGCTTGACAGAGCTCCAATCGGTAACATCGAAAGCTTATCGCCCCGATCCAAAGCTGTTGTAATTCCAAAGATCTCACAGAAGCTTAACTTTCCCCACGACAAAGCAATCTTCCGCAACCTCATTTCGATAAATGTCAACGACTGTAATTTGCTGCCGAAGAAGAAACCATCGATTGGCAAGAAATACATTAAATCCAAGAATAGAGCTCCTGGGCCTGAGGTTTGTGATTTCCTTGACCCGATACCTCCGCTGGAACACTTCATTCCTGAACCGGACATTGATCTCATTTATAGTATGTTCCCAGTGACATCGACGTTTTTGAAGAGTTTTGTGAATTTTACCGCGACGTCAATCCAAGGTGGATGGGGAGCGAACATGAAATCTGATCTCATTATCGATTTTTCTTTAATTTTTTTTTTCCTTTTTCGTAGTCCTTAACGAACTCTGAGTACAAATAAAGATGTGAGATTTAATTTGGAATGTTGTTCTTTTCTATAAAAATCTCTAGGATTTGGTTCATGATAAGAAGCCACAACAGTGGTAAAATAATTCAATCTTCGGGTGGTGTGAATTAGCTATAAGCTATTTTTTTTTATTTATGTATTGTATGGTTGGAAAAAAACGAAGTTTACGTTGGGCGTTTAACTGTGTTGCCAACAAGTCAAGCATGGCGATTATTTGAGGATATTTTTCGTGCGCTAGTTTTGCAGTCCTCATCCGAATTCATGAACAGGGAAAAGAATTAGCTTTAAGGATTCACATTTCCGTAATATAAGTTTTACCACAGAAACGTCGATCAAGAAATAGAGAAAGGGGCAATTCAAAATATGAAATTGCTCCAAGTTAATAGAACTGTTTTGGGACGATCTCGACAGAGAATGTCAAAGGTCGACAGATAAATTCAGAGAGCTCTTTCAAGAACTCTTGAGATCAATAATGTCGGAGATCTGATCGATTGAATGTCGGTCAAATTGGTGCAAGTATGTCAGTGGGTTTTCGACGAAAATCAAGACGAACCTTATAAATATTATTACCAAAGTCTTTTTTAGATTTAACAAATTATAATTATAAAAATAGCGACTTATATGACCGAGAAAGATACAATTGCCTAAATGCGAAATCAGCGTGGAGTTAAGCTCACAAAAATAAACAAAAAAGAACACTTAAATATAATTTTACGTATGTTCCAAGGAAATCACAAATTCACTCACCGGATTAAGAGATTTTAATAGCCCAATTCCCTGCGTTAAATAAACGTGCGTGGCCAGGCTTACAACCAAGCTGAGGCACTCCCTCTTGTACCAGTACCACAATTGAATGGGTTCCACACCGAAGTTTGCGCACATTTCCATTGCACACTTTGCTGCCTCGTTTCCAATCGAGGATTCGCCGCAAATTAAATAGAAGAAAGTCATTTTGAAGAAGTGGAACAACCATACTTCGGGAATCCCTTCGATATGCGACAAGACCATAATCAGCCTGAGAATCCTTTTCTGTTTCTCCTCTCCATTGTCCAATGATTCTCGTATTTTTGGCAAAATTACATTTCCAATCTTCGGCAAAAGTGGAAACTCTCCGTTCACCTTTGTTCTAAGTAACAACGCTTTGACCAATTCAGGTTCTAACTCTGAATTCAGCAGAACCTGGTTTTCTATCTTTTCTGGTATGAAGTGGTTTATGGCGAACACTCCATGTTTTTTATGGAACAGAGCTTTGCTGCCGATTCCATCCAAGACAAAAACAAAAGCGGACTCTTCAAAAGGGACAACTTTGGCTAAAGGTTGAACAAGTATAGCTGACTTTGACTTAATGTAGTATGTGAATGTATCGGAGTTGGGTGCTTCACAATCATTACAGAAAAAAACGCATTCATTGCGATTCTGTGTGCGAAATTTGAAAACAAAGACAGTTCCAAGAGCAGCGCAACAGATGGATTTTATTAAAGCAAGGGTTTTATCGGTCATTTGGGTTTTGACAATGACTGGCAGCACATGACAAACTGCGAGTCTCATGGAGATAACCGAGTTTCCAATGAAGTAAATAAGGTGGTCGTTGAGCTTTGCTTTGATAGATTCTTTGTTGTGTACGGTGTACAAGGTGGAAATGAATTCCTTAACAGATTTATGAAAGTAGTTACTCGTTTCGGTGTCAAAGTGATGGTGAGCAACTCTACTGAGTGCTTCGAGAGATATATCAATAACCCTCTCGTCAGCTCTTGCATTGTCCAAGACATTTAACTGAAGTCTTTGTTTTATTTTCAAGTGATGTCGCAAGTAAAAGAGGACGATATCTATCAATTTAGTTCTGATGTTGGCTGAAAAGATACTTATTAGGTTTTCTGACTGGAGGAACAGTCCGCTTATTTGGATGTACGAGTAGAGTTCTTCCAAACTAGCCCTGATGCCGGCTATTTTTTCAAGAAACCTCTGGACGGGCTCTTCCAATTCATTGGCGGTAAAGAATTTTATGCTGTGGAATGTTTTCTGCATTATTTCCTTGGGATCTTTTGTCATGGCGTAGATTTTAGTCTGCTGTGCGTTAATTGACTTCAGCTCGAGTTCTACTATCGTCTCCAAGACGTATGTCAAGACTCCGAAATCACGTCCGTCACTTTGTAATTCATTCGTAACAATATCTGAGGTCAGTTTTAGAAACGGTTCCACAACTGAATTTCTCCCGTTGACCAATGCTGTTCCGAATAATTTTAAAACCCGGTGCTCGCACTGGGCTAGAGCAAGGAGGTCTTGTTCGGGAAGAAAAAACCCAGTTGTCTCGTGCAATTCGACCATGTAGTCAATAATTTCTATTTTCAATTCAACATTGGTGCTAAAATTCCATTGATTTTTTATAATACAGCGTAAAATTGTCACGCAGGACGTTCCCAATAAATCCAATACGCTCAATTCGATTTTGTCGTTCAGATACAATTTGTAGTTGCACTTAAATAGCTCAGAAGACAATCTGTAAGCCTCTGAAATCGCGCTTTCATCTATGAAACCAGCGCTCATCCAATGAGGTAGATTCTGCCATAGCAACCCACAATATTCGAAGAGACACACATACTCAGCGTTTAGAGTATGATCCAATTCAAACAAGTTGTTGAAAAATGTGACTCCGAACTCGAGGCACTCCATTTTTGTGTAAGTATCAGAGCTTAAGAAGATATCAAGAATGATTTTCAAGATTTCTTCATACGAATCGCGATGTGTATTGAATGAAGTTCCCATCACATGTACGAGAACATTGACTATGTTTTGCATTGTCAAGTCGGACATCTCCAATGGGACTGCAATCTGCTCAATGGAAAAGTTCCCATCGATTTCTTGAAAGAATTGGGTATCCACACAAGAGAAAGTCTGTATTATGACAAGATCTGGAGGTGGCTTACTGCTCTCCAAAAAGCAGCTATTCATCAAACCGCTCAAACTCCGAGTGTACTCCATGAGTATTTTGTGAAAGAGTTTCGGCATATGAATGTAGCAAAACTTTACAAGTTTTCTCTGTAATTCAGTGTTTTGTTTCCGAACTCTGCAATGCATTATTTTTAATTGAAGACAATTAAAATTTCAAAAGAGCGCACCTGTTGCTGAGTGGCTTGCCGGTGAATATAAGCAGTTGGCCCAAAACCCAGACGACAAATGATGATGGAATGATTCCGGGATGATCTAAGCGCATATCGAAAGACTGCTTTTGGAAAAGCACCTGGTCCAGCGTTCGTAAAATAGTTGGTACGTCGTTGTTTCCCGACTTCATCATGTTGTAGAGAAGACCCCAAATCTTCTCTTGGCGTTGGTTTGACATTCTTCAGCAATATTTTTCTTACTCTACATATTAACAAGATCAGTTAATTGGATTGAGAAATCAATTCAAACTTTTAAATATATTTGAATTATTTGGTCCAACTATAATTTTGCCGGTACATTTCAAATGTCACAAAGCACAACAAAACAAACAGCGAACAGCGATACTTCACGAATGGGTGCGTTCGTGAATAATTTCATTTCGAATTTGACAATCTTTTTATTTATTTAACATTGTCCAATAATACAGGGTGGCCTCAAATTACGATGTCTGAAATGATTTGGTCTGAAATGTCTACACTGTAGAGGAAATATTAAGCAGTGCAAAACGCAGCCATGCAACATCAGGAATTTCAAGCGGTAGATCACATCACATGAGTTCTAAGTTTGCTTGGTATCTGGTCCAACTGGTCCAGGTACTATCTTAGGTGCTCGGTGAAAAGAAAAGAATAACTTTTTCATATCTTCGCATCTTTGGTCCCGGTCTTATTCCGATTGTGACATTAAGCTGGCTTTTGTTATTCCATTATCCGCTTTGACATCAAAATTTGTTTTCGTTTGTTTCAATTTTTTTATAAATTGTATTAACATGTATTGTGTAATTACTCTTTATGGTATATCTAGTTTGTCGGTAATTTTTTTTTCGTTAGGCTTTCGAAAAGATTCGTGTTTTTTTTTCATGGCACGAAATGAAACAACAAGTAGAGACCAGCGAGATCAGAATGCGACGATGCGACAAAAATCGCGTTGACCAAACTGGAATCAGACAGATAAATTTATGACTAACCTTGTTCGGAGGAATAGCGTCAACCCGATTGTTGTTTTTTATCGCTCTCAAGCGATCCATATAAGTACATATGTATAAGTACCCTTCGCACTGCCACAAAAGAGGCATGAAATTCACATGTATATATTTTCAATTCCTATCGACTTATTTGTGTTCACTTAATTCGCAGTATTTTATTCGTCCTTGTGTTTTCGAAAACAGAACAATTTTTTTTTTGTGTTTATTTCCTCTGCCTACACTTCGGCAAACGACATTGCTATACCGCGCACCGACACACAGGCTGAACATTTTGTGCTGCCAAAACTAATTTTAAATAAATCACACTCATGGTTAAATTTTAATTTTAATATATTGATTGGATTGGAAAAGCACAGAACATTATTCAAATGTGGAGGGAGTTCTTGTAGGACTCGATTCTGACCGGCCACAACTTGACGGTGTGAAAATTGGTCATCTAATTTTCAAAAAAAAAATCAATTCCCATGTAATGGCTTCGATTTAAACAAATCACATTTTTCAGAAGTGCACATGGCGGTACCAGAACCAGCTAGGCTTGGCAGCTTGGCACCATATAAAGCCAGCAATTTTCCGGAAATGTGTACCGAATTTGGCTTTGACTAGTCCTAATTGTGTATGCACCTCCGCGGCAAGCGAGCTGTCGGGTGCTGAACCTTGCTTCACTTGTTCGTCAGCTCTTTAATTATCTGCGACGTGACTGTGCCCGGAAACGCAATGAGTGGTTACCTTGAATCTTTCTTCAATACAAGTAAGCTGCTCGCAGCAGTCTTGAGCTATTTCCTACATCGTCTGTCTCACATCCGAGATGAAATAAACAGACCTCAAGTACTAAAAGGAAAGCTAAGAGTAATCTATACATGTATTTTAGAAAAAGTTAAAATGATATATCGCATTTTTTCATGATTCTTGTAATACTAGAACGATTTCCTCCCTGACTGTCCGAGCCGAAAATTACAAAAAAATGTATATCGTCCCACGTATCTATGGGACATTGATTTTGCGTATATTCTTTATCGTTCTCGACATCATGAAATTTATTTTATTAATATTATTATAAATTTATTAACAAGTAAGTAATTTACAATATTAATAACTAAGGTCTAGCGCTAGCTTTCGGCTAGACAATTTTTAAACATGCAGAATACTTACCTTAAAACATAAATCATAAACTCCTTTTTTCTCAATGACAAGAAAATATGAAAATCGAGCATTATCTTTTGTGGCGAGGGAATGAAATTGGCCTTATCCTGGTATTTACGCCGCTACACTAACGACCCAGTTTGGTTCTGCTGATACCAAGTACTAGCCTATTCCCGGTACCAAATTCAGTAAATAAGTGCGTTTGTACATGCTGAAGTAATGACTACAGTACATATTTGAGTTACATTTGAGTCTAATGCGGGTAGTAGCGCTAGTAGTCGGTGAAGAAATCGGACTTAAGCCTGACAGATCTTCTTTGGAGCCATGTCAAAATTCTCAATCTGTGTTTGTGCATTGTTATTTCGCACAAATGGCGTGTATTGAACCTACAATTTATTGTCGACTCTGGAGTCTGCTCGGCCCAGATGCTTTTTCTTGATAATTCCACTCCACGGAAAATTGTCATTTGCTCGCAAGAAGTTTGCAGTGCTGCCAATTCTTCCTTCCATATTTTCAACCAGGGACGTCACATCCAGTAGTCACTGGAAAATAGAACCTTAAAACAAATAGAAAATTATATAATTTGATCAGCTGACAGTAGCCTGCTAATTTATCTTGGTCACTGCAAAGTGCGGCTTGATAGTTATCGCTGGTTTTCCGTTGCAATAGAACGGGCATGAAATTATCAACGATTTGTTGCGGGAACCCAAAAAAAAACCTTCAATTCACGAGCGTTTGCATGTTTCTAGGAGCGCTTGTGTTTTTTTCCGAATTATTATGATTTGTAATGTGTGAAAAGTTTCGATTTGACGTTAGCAACATTTTCGGCTAACTTCGAATTTCTTTGATGAATATGCCTGTCTTTCGCTAGATTTTGGCAAGGAGATGCGCTGCCATGTGACTTCTTCAATCTCGTGCTGGAACGGATAGTGCTCAAAGTATATATCAACTCCACGAATGACACTTATGTGGAGATTTGGCGAAGACACCGTAGGAAGTCACTGCTTCTTCGATTTAGAGAAACAAATGGTCTCCATACTCCTAACTCGGAAGACGAAATGTATGGTCTACAATACGTTGATCCTGCCAGTGTGCTGGACGATAAGCGATAAGGCAGAGCAGAATTTGAGCTCTTTCGAGAGAAAAATTCTTCTTTGAATATTAAGTCCCGTATGCGGGGAAGGCGAATGAAGGAAAAGATATAACCGCGAACACTATGAGCTGTATCAAGATGTGGATGTATTCCAAAAAGCCAAAATACAACGATTTAACTGGCTCGGCCACAAAGAGCGAATGGACAATAATACTCCAGCAAAGAGGATCTTCAAATCACAGCCCCCAGGCTCGACAAGGAAGACCGAACCTCCGATCGCGGATGCCAGAACGCTAAGTCAATATATGCAACTCGAAGCAGTGTTCGTGGGATCGATAAGAGTGGATAGTTGCCGTGTCGCAGGCAGAGACTCTTCACGAGTCGGGAGCCCGTTAAGTAAGTAAGTAAATATGTCTCTGTCTCTAAATGCTGTTGATACAGTCTGATTCTTTGAAGTGAATTGCCCTGTACAATTCTACCACGATAAGTTCCTTGTTCCGTCACCTTGTCACTTGTCTGATTGGTTTTCGACATTCTGGACAGACAATACCCGAAGAACGGCATGTCGAAATCTTCGCTGCGTTAAGCGATTTGTGCCAACGTCTAAATGAGCACACACGGATTCCAGACATTTATAGACATGTTGCCAACCTCTCACCGTAATCTCACATCATAGACGCCTTATCGCCTCTAGGCTTGTCGGACTTTTTGTATAATTATCACACAGTAAACGAACAAATTAATGGCAATATCAGAAAGCCAACCGAGCCGGCAATTAAGGGGCTTTAATATATCCACTGTTCCAATTTTCCCACTCTTTTGAGAGGTATCATTCCTCCCGTTCAAAACCACAGCCATTTTTTCCAGTGCGTACCCAAAAATCCCGTATCTTCCTCCAGCCGTAACTCTCGAATCGTTGCACTTATGTCTATCCTCCTACATGCGATCTTCTTCTCCTAAGAGGGATAGCCTGTCACAACCGAGGGCTTCAATATAGGCATGGTTTGGCAAAGGGTGTACCTTAATAACTCAAAATGATGTAGTCTAATTGTTGAATTCGATGACCATTTCTCGTGGCGCAAACACATCAACCTCAAGAGATGGCCATTGACATGGCTTACCTCAGAAAAATGGAATTAAATCAATTGGAAAGCAAGCATATCTCTCTCTGTGGTGGAGTCTGGGATAAGATATCGTATTCTCGTACGGAGAAATGGGCCAAAATTCATGTATGCATGTTTCCGAGCTAATCAAACGTTGGGGCCGTATACAGGAATAATAATAATATAAGAACTTAAGACGCTTTTAGTATTTTCCAAAATTAATGTACTTTAAGAAGATAGTCACGAGGTCTTCTGAAAATAAAAAAAAATGGTTTTGGTGCGAGTAGGCCTGTTCATACCTTGATCTTCCCATCTCCAGACATACAAAAATGTAGGTGCTATTTTATTTTTGAATCATTTAAAAACAAAAGATTTGCAAATTTGATCCTAATAGACCGCACTTTTCTCTCGAAACAACTTTGGGCGTCTTCATCCGCTTTTGAAAGTGTCCATGCTTCTACACCATGTAGCACAATGGGGATGATCTTAGGGTCTTATAGAGCGACACCTCAGTCCTTCGACAGAGGACTTTACTCAATTCATTTCTTAGCCCAAATAAACCGCGACTACCAAGAGGTGTTCTTCGTTTCATCTCAGGCGCTAGTGTGATTATCTATTTTTTTACAGCGGATTCTAGGCAGACAAATTCCCTAACTACCTGAAAGTTATAGCTTTCTTTGGTAAAGTTCTGACCAAGACGTCGGATTTGGGTGCTCTTTCTTGAAGACAACATATGCTTCTTTGTGCCCTCGTATATCGCCAAACTCATCTTTGTCGTTTCTCATAAACGCACTATTGACATCAAGCTGCGGTCTCCGATTACCAACAGACCTTTAAAAGATAATGCCTCTGGTACTGAAGCGGGACTCTTGCACCATTTTTTTCCAAGTATGATGTTGAAGAAATCGGATGATAGGGCACTTGTCTAAAACGTTGTTTGACATCAAGTGATGTCTATGCCGAATTTAATTGAACAGCTTAAGTTCTTCATTGACATCCTGCACAAGAGGACGAGCTTGGCAGGGATGTCAAAACTCGAGGCTCGTAGAAGCTGTCAAAGACAACCTTGAAATTGATGAAAAGGTGGTGGGTGTCGATTTGGAGCTTCTAGGTTTTTTTTTACAAGAAATGTCGTGATGTTAATATTTGGTCTATGGTGGCGTTTCTGATGATAAGCTACACTGATATGGACCTTTAAGGTTGTTGACGAAATGCTTCAGACGTCCACATTATACGGAAGCCAAGATGCTATAGTTTCTACAGGATTGGGTAAACAATACTGAGACTCCAATCATCGGGCATGCTTTATTCTGACCATTTGTTGTAGATAAGGCCCATCCTTTGAAATATTCGGCAGTAAATCCATCAGTTCAAGTGACTTTTTTAGACTAAAACTAAAGCTAAAGCTATTTGTTCGTCTTTTGTTGGCCTGCGTCGTCTTCATCGAATTTAATTCATCATCGCCGTCAGACAGTCTGCAGAAGGCGTTCTTCCATATCCTCAGCAATGACAGCAATTCTATTATTGTGTTATATTTTGAACTTTGTAGGCTTCGCTAACCCTGAGATAATTGTTGTTCCCCTTGGTTGAATATTTGAACCTAGGATTCACAATTCTGGAAGAAGCACTGCCGTGGGAACGTGGATCAAAAAATAGAGAAAGGGGCACATCAAAATATGAAAATATGAAACGTGGAGGTATGAATATTAAATGTTTTGAATTCCAAAAATCAGACCGATTACAAGAACTGCCTGATGTTAAGTTAAAAATCCATGTCAGGTTTACATAGAGTCTTTGATCAACAAAAAAAGAACCCGTCTCTAGCATTTCTTGATGATCACTGTCTGAAAGAAACTACATTGATATGGATGTCTACATATTTGGTTCGTTTATGTGCATAGGGATACTGAACACCCCTGTTCTTGCTCTGGTCCGTGAGTATCTTCGTATTGTGTGCATTGGTAAGTATGCTTGATGCCCAGTCTTTGGGGAAAGCGGCTGTACAATCTGTTTTTGAGTTGGATAAAGCGGCCTCTAAGACCGTAGTACTCGTACCAAAGTTTCAACACCTGAAGGCATTCGTCTAAAAGTAAGCTTGATCTCATCTTATCTCCCCTACAGCGTTCATCTTATGGTTGTGATATTTGTATTTGGTTAGAAAAAAGAATCGGTTACTTTTAGGACTATAACTTGGGTCGCTTATTACTGCTTAGACGTAAAGCTCCTTTAGATCTGTTTCCGCTGGTCTCCTGGTGGCAGGGATGTACTTTTGGCTGATGAATATGACTACGTCATTGACGTTTGCTGCTCTTTTTGCGTCTTTGTCTTTAAGAGTGAGAGTTTTTGTATACTACAAGAAACCTCTGTAAGGTTGAAACCACTCCAACTTGTAGTGTGTCTCTTAGGGTCTTTTTAACAGTTGTTACTATAGTCTGTGAATTTAACACTCTTCTTTCGAAATCCAAGTCTTGAAGTTGGGTTATGTTTCAATTTCTTCCAAGGACGTTCGAGGTCCACCAAAGCCGCCATAATGAATTCTTTGTTAAACAAGCTTATTTTATTGATGCTTGTAACCCTGTTTAGTCCAGGATTTACAGTTCAGGTGGCATGTTATTTGGTGGAGAAGTTTTGCTTTCTTAGTCTTCTTATATGTAAGTCTAAAAGTGTATTCATCGTCCTTAGCATACAAGAGTAAAGAATGATTGGTTCTACTCTTTGACAGTGTATTTAAAAACCACTTACACCTTTCTCTAGCTGTTTTTGAAATTCAGGTAGCTTGTAAAAATTAACTTAAGCCAAGGAGAAATCGTTTTTGAATAGTGCTAGGTACACATGGTCAGAAAGATTCTTTTTCGCATACTATTTTGTGATCCGCAATAATAATAATGTCAATAATGTATAGTAGAATCGGGGATATGCTCAGCAGAACTGGAACAGTGAGATCCATTAAGAGAGGCCAACGTATCATGACTCATTTAAGCTCACGTGCCATTTGAAACCATATCCAGGAAATGAGCCACCAGATAAACATCTTACACAGTCTCACTTTGGACTCACAGCTTTCCACGCTGTCTGATGTTAAACTTGATTCT
Source organism: Orthonevra nobilis (assembly GCA_963555765.1). Taxonomy (NCBI): domain Eukaryota; kingdom Metazoa; phylum Arthropoda; class Insecta; order Diptera; family Syrphidae; genus Orthonevra; species Orthonevra nobilis. The sequence continues at coordinate 7,625,928 of OY743225.1, forward strand.
GTATAAGGACCAGTCGGCTGTACTTTTACTCTTTGAAAGGTTGTCGAAAAAAATCTTTTTTCTGCTATCTGTAGCTCAGTTCGCTTGTGCAGCAATTGAAGTTTGAAGATGAGCGACATCGGGAAATCGGGTGAAACTCATTACAGGTTAGATTCCTGACACATGTCGGATTTTTGAGATTATGTATCTGTCTCGTTTTCTCAAATGATTTCAAAAAACAAATGGAAGGAAATTAGCCTACAACATACTTGTACTGTTCAACTTTATTTATTAACATTCATATCGACCTTCTTTTCCGATATAACGTTAATCCAAAAACATTTTAAAAGCACCATTCCCCATCAAAAATTCGAAAGTTTACTTGAAACATTTCCAGCATCGTGCAACATTACTGGAAACTTTTCAAAACTCAGAACATTGTAACGTATTTTAAACGTCACGAACTATACCACATTCCCGCACCCTTGCGCATTCCAGAAACTAGAAGGAACCAAGCACACAACAAGCAACCAAGCAACCCCCTGTCGAATGCACTCGCCCAACCAACAACACATACCATAAATATCCTCGCTATCCTCGAATGTATACCAAATAGAGGTTCTTGAACTTTTGGCCGCTTTCTTGCTGGCTACATACTCGTTCAAGAGACCTTTCGCATGCATTTCTTCACCCCATAGCTTTTTTAGCCACCCTTAACTGTCGGTATACAGCTAAAGCTATAACACATACCACAGCGATTATATAGGCCAAATAAAATCGAGAGAGCTTTTTGCAGCACTCTTGAATGGCACGACACAACATACCAACCATCCACTGGTGGACTGATTGACTTGAAGCTTGATTGTATTTGTAGGGGGTGTGGGGGTGTGGGGTGGCAAAAGAGATTTGAACCAATTTCGGTTAATGCATAATTCACCTCTGCAGGAGAACCACCTCCCGCAAATAGACACTGGCTACAATTTTAGAGAAAATAATGTTCTCTTGATGGCTGAGGCCCACCAGCGCCATCTACGGCAGAGTTATGCTGATGTTGAAGGTCTATCCATCATGTTTGTGTTTGTATGTATGTATATGATCCTGGATGTTGGATGTATAGTGAAAAGCTCCGCAACAAGAATCATGTGTCGCCTCAACGTTTAGGCCAGTGTCGCGCTGAACACGAAACCGTTTGCACCTAATTTCGCAGAGCACATCAAATGGTGTAGACAAAAAGGAGCCAGAAGACATGCATCAACAGTAGCACCACCAGCATCACTAACGGTCTACCAATGGGGGTGCAATCGCTTCTTGAAATTGTATACAACTAGACAAATAATAATCAATCAAATCCTTGTTGTTGTGTGTTGTCCGTTCAAAAATGGACACAATCTTGTCTGGACATTTTTTTATGAAAACAAAAGTTTAGTGACTAGAAAAAATTAAAAAAAAAAACAAAAGAGTGTGTGTTTGTGTGTGCAACTTTGTGTCAAAACATCCTTCGAATGGATACAATCGAAGGTGGCAATCGCAGGTTACTAGACACTATGTGCAATCTAAGTAGCAGCACCTTGGTGGAGTGCATTCATCGTGCCACCACCGCAATCCCTACCACAATTGGTAGCAGTAGCAGTAGCAGTAGCACGGCTACCACCACAACTAGTAGCGCTGTGTTCTCATCCTCATCGAGTTCCAGCTCGTCGGATTCATTGATTGACATAAACGATTTCAATGGCCTAGATTACTCGGCTGTGGCACTGGCGGTGGACAATTTTAGCTACAGTGTTTTACAATACGTTCCGGGAGCGGTCAATCGGAGTTCATCGAATTTGACCATTAACATTGGGAGTAGCAGTTCCAAATTAGCTATGGCCAGCAATCTGTCTGCATCGGCGGACGTGTATGAGACGCGTCTCAGTGATGCAGACTTTCTTTATCGGCACTCGTCTGTTATGACCCTGGTCTATTGCATTGCTTACATAATCGTGTTCATTGTCGGACTTGTCGGGAATAGTTTTGTGATAGCTGTGGTACTCCGTGCGCCTCGTATGCGAACAGTTACTAATTATTTCATTGTGAACCTGGCCATTGCCGATATCCTTGTGATTGTCTTCTGCCTGCCAGCCACACTGATGAGCAACATATTTGTCCGTAAGTACCCCCCAATCCTATGCATGTACTTATTTTTTCATCAAGATTAGGCCTTTGGAAAATGAGGGTTTTTGACATACAAAAAAAAAAAAAAAAAACAGGAAAACTTTCGAAAATTGAAAATTAATTGCAGCACGCGATGGGGTTATATAATAATTTCTGTCATGTGGCATATCAGTGTTGTGTGTGTTTGTTGTATGTCTCATGCTCAAGGGGGTTGTTGATTTATTTAGCTTCTTTGCATTTCTCGCCTCGAGTGGTTTAAGATGAACGAAAGGGTGGCTGTGCAAGGAGCTGGAAAAAATGTCTTCTATTTTTTTGTGTACATATCTCGTCTTGGGTTTAGTTTGCAAAATCCCCTTCGAAGGATATGGGGGATAAATAAACGAGTGTACTCGTTCACCAAACCATCCGTCTGTACTCGTTTGTATGTGCAGAGTCATCGTTTTTCATTTTTTTTTTTTGCCTATTCACTTTTGAAGTTGGAATCGGTTGCACCTGGCTGAGAAGAGGAGCATGTGCGCGCTGGACGATGTGCACATACAAGAGGGCACGGCACCAAGGGTGAAAAAGGATCATCGACACAGTACTGACCTAATTTTATTAAGCTTAGGCATAACTTTGTGCACCGAAATGTATCTCGTTCTGGTTGTGTTGCTGTTGCTGCTGCTGCTTCTGCTGCTCTTCGGTGTTGTTTTTGTTGCTTTTTTTTACCGAGCAACGTCCTCGTCCTCGTCGTTGCTCGTTGGTGTTGGTTGGTTGTTGTTATTATTATTGTTGTTGTTCTCGTGGGGTGCTCGACTTTATGTAGGTAAAAGTACTGAGCATGAGTAGGAGGTGTGTGTATAAAGTGGAGAATAAACTTTTCTCTTCCTCCTGCAGAGAGGTGTTGGTGTTAGCTGAGCTGCTTTGAAGGTTATTTCCTTCGAGGGCCACCCTACCATGTGAATAGTCAACCGTGCGTGCACTACAACTTACTATTACTACTATCTAATATGGGGAGAGATAATTAGGTACAGTCGAAGCAAGGTGGATAGAGAGAAAAAGGCGCAACATATATCCTCATATTTTTGTATGCAAGTTAAGCAGTGTAGAGTTATTGTGTATACAGCTGGTATAGGCTCCCCCTATCGACGATGGTTCATGGTCCTTTCTCATTCCTCACAAATATAGAGATAGAGAGGTGAGCCTCCCCCATACCTACCCAAAAAATATGTGAGAGAGAGAGAGTGTGGTGTGTGTGTTCCTGCCGCCGCCGCCGCCGCCGCCGCCAACACCATCCTCCCAACCGTGTTTTTAATATAGTAGAAGGAAGGCTGTTTTGCATTCAAGGTTATTTGTGGCTGGATAAATTGACCTAAATATTTCGCTCAACGACCTAACCGTCAGGGTTATTTCTATATATTTGACACTAGTCTCCGCTGGTATGTACTTTTCTCTCGTAAAACTTGTTATATTGATCAAGGGATGTGTGCCGTTCGGTCTTTTTTTCACCTGAAAAGTAAACTAGTAGAAATTCAATTTGGCTTATAGGAAGAATATGTACTCGCTATACTGAATGACCTTTTATTCTGAAAAAAAAGGGAATAAGAATTTAAGGCTGACCTTAGACTAGTTAGGCAGTGGGAAAGAGAACCGAAATGGATAGCGCGCTGGTTTTGTAAACAAGAGTTTTACTACATATGTACACGTTCCCTTGAAAGACTATGTGTTTTATGTATTCCAAGTCTCGATTCTAAATTATCCACTTGATGAAATAAGAAATTTCACCCTTCACCCTTAGTTTGGTGGGAGTTTTTTCTGTTTTTTTTTCGAAATTTTTGAAGAGCGTCCTTGAAGGCAAAAAAAACAGGAAAAAAATGCTGCAGATAACTTTTTGCTTGGGAAATATACACTTTGGAAGAGATAATTTAAGGATAACATAACATATCTTTTAATGGTTTTGTATTTTCGAAACGCGGGGGATTGGCTTGATAATAACGATAAAGGAAGAACTCAGAGAGGGCGCGCAATCTTCGAGGAATGGTGTAGAGAATTATGCGAGTTTTGGGGGCAAGATCAAGAGATACTTTGTTTTGATGTCCTTGTAGCGAGAGTTATTTAGCCGAGACAAGGATTAATATGTTGTCAGTAGCAGGGAATGAGTGAGGTTCTCTGTTGGCGAGTTTGTTTTACTTTTTGTTTTGATCCTAAGAGAGGAGGCTTATTCTTATTATTATTATTATTATTCAGTATATCATGTCATCAGTTGTCTTGGGGGCAACATAAAATGCTGCTTTTATGCTTAGAAGTTTGTGATAATGATTGTTTTGACAGATGCAAGCTTATTTATGTGAAGTTTTTTTTTTGACAAGAGTAGAGCTTTTGATTTCTCAATTCAATTTTTATTTGGCTTCTTATATATATCTTTAAGTGGCGTCAAAAAAAAAGTGCGGCCAAGTGTGAGTCGGACTCGCGCACGGAGGGTTCCGTACAAACCTATAAGTAAAAGTTCACCCATCACGACAATCTATAAAGAAACAAAATTGCTTCGTCCCAAATTTCAAGATTCTAGGTCGTCTGAAAGTACACTTTGGGTTTTGATTCCCTTGCAAGTAGTTGCGAGTTTGAAAATATGCGGCTTGAATTGCTGTTTCTTTTGATTGCGTTGACGTAGAAGTTTGATTTAGTTACATCTTAAAGGTATTATATACTTCAGTATTTGATATGAATTTCAATTAAATACCTCTACGCGGTCATGAGGATTAGGGTAGTAATTTTAAAATTATTAAAAATATTTTTATTACATGATGTAACTAAAAATTTACGGTTTTCGAAATTTTTCGTTTATCTGTGCTAGAAGACGTTGTTTCGTACCGAATTTCAAGATTCTGAGTAAACGGGAAGTATGCTGTTGGTTTTGATTCCCTTGCGAGTGTCGAAAATTTGCAGCATAAACGGCTGTATCTTTTGACTGCATTGGCTTAGAATTGAGTATTTGATATAAATTCCAGCTTGATATCTACACGTGTTACTGAGAAAAAGGGTCTTGAGAGACAGACGTACTGGCAGGCAACAAAGTGATCCTATAAGGGTTCCTTTTTTTTCCTTTCGAGGTACGGAACCCTAAAAAAAGAATGAATGCTAATCTTTGGTTGGTCATTGTATGGCGTCATTGAAGGTCATTGATAGGGTAGCTCAGAAACACTTACCCAATATGACAAAATCTCATAATTTTTTAAGATGCTTATTTTTACTTCTAAGCATTAATGGGCGACACCACTTTTTCTACCATACATGCTCTTTTTACAGAATTTTCAATCATTTTGGCGATAAGACCGGATATTCTCTTGAGAGGATTCAAAGTCTGTGGTTTGTTCTCATAGATCAGATCCCAAACAACGAAGTCATTGTTAAAACGAGACATTCCCTCAACGCATCGTCAAGAATGTTCATTGTCGCATGAGCTGGTTGTGCGGTTGTAGGTTCCTATTGGAACCATACCGAAGTCTTGCGGTCCCAATCCATTTGTGGGAAAAATATCTCATTAATCACGAATCTATATCGTTGATCAGTTACAGTAGCCCTGCTGACAACGCCTTGAAAAGATGAGTCTCGATGACAACTTCGTCGTTAAAGATGCACCATGCAGTGTAATGTCCCTTTCTGAATGAAACATAGATTTTCAGCGTGGTGTTGATTGTTTACGGATCCGATCAGATGGAAGTGGTTCGTTTTTGATGAATTTCAACTGAAAATCTTTCATTACGTCGTTGACTTTCAGGAGAACGTGAGCAGTGTTGCCAAGTTTTTTCTTAGCCAAAGCACCGTTCTTATTATTTTCAGCGTTAATTTTGATACCTTGGGCACCAACAAAATTATTTTTCCAGTTCCCCAAACAAAAAAAAACATTTATTTAGTTCTAGCCATAAATAAGTGTTACCAAGCCTTTGTGCGTCCAATTCTGACCTATGCGAGTCCAGTATGGTGGAACATAATATAGAGTTTTCGAAAAACAGTGCTTGCAAGCTTGCACGCGATTTACAGAAGCACTCATTCCGACTTTCGGCATGTGCAAAAAACAAAAGATTATTGGATTCTAGGATTGACAACGTTATCCCGGGCCTTCTGAGGAATCATTTTGCGCGATCGGCAAATGTAATTGAACTGAATTGAACTCATGTCGGGATTGTTTTATCCTAACCCGGGATATTTTACAAACGCAACTCAAGGGAGTTGAGGATGCATACCACCTCAGGCACTTCTGTTTTAGACGCATATGGCTACTTGTCGGACTCGAGCAATGCTCTCGTTATATACCATACTGCTAGAATAGCAATAGACAAAAGAGTCCTGTAGAGCTCCTGACTGGAATTACTGTATGAGCGTAAAAATAAGAAATAAGAAATACACTAAATATTGGCAACGGCTGAATCACATCAAATACTGGTGCACGAAAAAAAAAAAATAAATTTATTCAAGTATTTATGTACAGCAAAAAAGGTGTTCCATTAAATCAGTTCAGAGGTATATGACTTAAAGGTTCCAATTTTGCAAATCACGCTTTCAGGAAAATTGTAACCATTACAGCATTTTTTAAGTTTGCTTTCGACTAGGTTTACTTGACTAAAAACCCTTTCAAAATCACCATTGGAATGTGGCAAACAAGGTAGGTTTCAGCGTTGAAAAACGGAGTTTATGAAGCACTAAAAATAAAATGAAAGCACTAAAATAACGTCCTTGGAACTAAAATGATATTTTGGGCACTGAAATAATTTTTTCAGCCCTGAAATTAACGCTGAAAGCACTAAATTGGCAACGGTGAACGTGAGCGTAGTAAAGACGATATTGGCGGCTTATAGGCAGTTGGACTCAAGGGCAGACGCCCTTGCAGAAGCGAACGTGTTATGAAAGAATTCGTACGTTAGCGACTTAATCTAAGTCGATACTTACATGCAAGACCGGCGTGTTGCGATGCTTAAGTCTCTGATAAATACAATTAAATTAACATAACTACAAGGTTTTCATTGATTCGCAAAATAAGAACAGAAATTCTTGGCGCGACACCTCTGTTGGAAGCAGGGTCAAGCTTAATACTTGGTGTGTGCGTAATATATTTCGCCAGCTTCGTAAAGATTGGAAATGTCGCACGAGATATGGCCGTGAATAGTTACCATATTTGAACCCGGAGCCTTATAGTTACACACTCTAGTAAAAGAAATGGTAAAAAATTGCTTGGGTGCGATTCAGTCTATTTATATATTTGTATATTGGTTTTATGCATGATCGGTGATTGCAACTCATATTTTTCACTCGAAGATACCTACTTCTACAAACTAGTTCGTAAACTATACAATATCTGGTATCGGTGTGATTTTTACTCTGTTTATTTTGTTCGTTTTTATTTCAATTTAAGCTTATGTTTTTTTTTAATATGATGATGCCTTAGCCATGTTATAATTATTTGAAGCCTGTGTTTTTCGGTTTTGCAAACAGAGTTTTGCTGCGGAAAATTGTGGTTATTTTTTTAACCCTTAACCTTTAATCGACGTGAAACGCTTGTACTGTGAATTTTTTTCAAAGAAATTGATGATTGAAATGTCTCTCTTCACATAATGATGAAAAATCAAGGGTTTTAAGAAAAATTAAGCATAGAAAAACATCCATTTTATTGAATTTTAAAAAAAAAAGATTTCAAGTATATTTGGCTCGCATATGAAAACAAGCCACCCATGTGCCTGCCGGGCCCTCTCACTCTATCTTTACATATATTAAACTATCTTATGATTTTACCGATCGATATTTTAACCCGACTATGCCAGAAGGGGGGTTATGTTTTTCGAGTGTTTGTATGAACATTTTTTTTTGGCACGCTCTGTAGCCTAAACGGCTTGATGAATTGCAGCTTGGGGGGTGTCGTTTTATACGTCTAAGCTGAGAGTTATATTTTCGTTATATTAAAATAATAAAATTTAATGGGCGACTTTTTACGCCACATTATATGTTTTTTCTCTAAACCCATAGAGTGGGGTATCAAAATAAAGGGTTTGAAAAATAGCTTGCAAAAATGCATGTTGTTGTTGTTTATTTACATGTGATTTGAAATGAAAATTGCTATAAAAAACAACAAACTATTCAACATTACAAAACAAATTACATTTATGTATGGAAAAATATTGTATAAAGTACTTATAATAAATTCGAACGTTTTTATTGTCGACCCAGTATTCATGGCAATATTGTGAATTAATGACGGATTGAACTCTGTACGATTAATTTTGATGCGCTTCGGGGGCAAAGAAAAATTTAACGCAGTATGTTGCCACACTCGACGGGCGGTTGTGGACCTTGACTTCTATATATTTGTCAAAGGTCAAGCGTCTGTAGATCTAAGTAGAGTAAAAAATTAGCTGAATTGGCTATCAGTATCATTTATCGTAAAAAAAACTATCAAATCGGTCACATGATCAAAATTCTTTGATTAAGCTTAATTTTTTACGGGAATTGATCCTATGGCCTTATGACTTAGAGCATTAAAGTTTTCATTCCGGCTTCGATTACGAACTTTTATATTAATATGAACGCGGACGACGTACAGTTTCAGTTGCCCTCTTGGCCTTATTGTTATATATATATTTTTCACATTTTTCTGTCAATTCATGGATACCCGTTCTGGAAAATGCGACCGATTTGGCCGCAATCCACGAATTGATCCATTTTTTGACATCATCGAAATTACGGAAGTGCTGGTCAGCATGGAGTCTTTTCTGTCAATGAGGACTAAGTGAATGTGGCTAAATGGTCTGAGTCAAATGGTCTCTTCTTAAACCCAAAAAAAATCAAAATGTCTTGTCATGTCTAGAAAATTGAAGAAAGTACGTTGAAACAGCAAAAAACTTCGGAGTTACTTTAAATCGCTTTTTGACCTGGGATAACCATGTTAATGGACTTGTCTGCAAAGTTTTTGGCGTTCTTCGTCTCTTACGGGTAACTCAGTCTTTTACACCGTTAAAACCCCGCTTGCTTCTTGCGAAGACGTTAGTCATTCCTATCCTATTATATGGTTGCGAGATCTTCTGTAATTGCAATTACATTAGCAAGCGTAAACTTAACGTTGCATTTAGTTCAACGATTCGGTATGTCTACAGTCTTCGTAGATATGATAGCATATCTAGTTTTAGCACGTGCCTCTTGGGTATGCCTCTGGATAAACATCTTGAATATCAAATTTTGATCTTGCTTTCAAATATACTCTTTTCTCATCAACCACAGTACTGTTTTGACGGGATAAGATCTGTAATCTCGTCAACTAATTGCCCCTCGCTATGCATTCTTAACATTTGAGCGTCAATTTTTTGTTAATTCCGTTCGTCTTTGGAACTTTGCCACGGAACATTACAGGAAATCAAAACGCAACAAGCATTAAAAAGGCCTTTAAATCTTATTTCATAGAAAATTTATATATGATAGAACTACCGACTTTACCGTCGTTTTTTTTCAAAAATCAATGCTTCATTGAGGAAAAATAGATATAAACCCAATATTCAAAGTATTGTCCCTCGCTAGCCACACATTTTTCCCATTTTTCTGGCACTTCATGGATACCCATTCTCAAAAATTCGACCAGTTTGGCCGCAATCCACGAATCGATCCATTTTTTGACATCATCGAAATTACGGAAGTGCTGGTCAGCCAGGCCATGTTGCATCGATCGGAAGAGATAGTAATCGGATGGCGCAAGGTCTAGACTATACCGCGGGTGGGGTAGGACATCCCATTTCAGCGTTTCAAGGTAAGTTTTGACGACATTTACAACATGTGGCCGAGCATTGTCATGTTGCATAATAACTTTATCGTGTCCTTGCGATTGTTTCCAGCCGTTTTTCCTTCAGCGCTCAAACACATCAATTGTTGTCGGTAGACCTCGCCTGTGATTGTTTCATTCGGTTTTAGCAGCTCATAATGCACAACACCCTTCTAGTCCCACAACAGCATAACCTTCAGGCCATGAATATTCTGAATGGCCGTCGATGTTGAGGCATATCCGGGGTATCCATACGTTACCCGACGTTTTGAATTATCGTAATTTACCCATTTTTCATCACCAGTGACGATTCGATGCAAAAAAGACTTCCTTTTTGTGGCGTTCAAGCAGCATTTCGGAACGGCAAAATCGGCGTTCGACGTCTCGTAGCTTCAATTCATACGGCACCCAATGGCCTACCTTTCGGATCCTTCTTATAGCTTTCAAACGATCGGAAATGGTTTGCTGAGCGACGCCAAGTGATTTTGCAAGTCCTTCTTGCGTTTGTGACGGATCTTGATCGAACAATGCCTCCAATTCATGGTTTTCAAACTTTTTCACCTGACCGGGGCGTTTTTTGTGTTCGGTGTCGAAATCACCATCTTTTAACCGCTTAAACCACCGCTGACACATTCTAACGTCTATATTATAGCCCGGGTAGGCTTCAGTAAGCATTTGATGCGCTTCGGTTGCTTTTTTCTTTAAATGAAAGAAGCATATTGAAACTTCCCGCAAATGTTGTTTTTATGGCACGAATGTAGACATTTTACGGCTTTACAAAAACTTGCGTGTTTTCACTAATGTCCAATAACCTAGACTGAAATTATTAGACAATGACATGAAGTTTCTGATGTGACAGCTGTCATGGTCAAAATTCACCTCAGAGTTATAGATATGAAGTTGTCTGCAATGACGACATTTTCAACCGGTAGTCCTATTATAAGTATAGCCCTACTTTCTAAAAATAGCTTAAAACTATCTTAAACGATTTTAAATCTTACAGTTTATTAAGCAATCACGTAAATAAAATTAAAAGAAATAAACAAAATAAGGAACCTTTCACAAGACTGAATTTTGTTTTAATATTAACCCTATTTTTTGCCTAATCTAATTTTGGTGGAACTTTATATATGCACAAATATTCAAATAATAGATTTATTTACCATGAAAATTCAAAATATTATGAAAATATTATTAAAAAAAATATTCGAGCTTTTTATTTTTTTCAGTAATATTTTTATTTTATTGTTATTATTGTAATAATACCTGAATTTTTCTCAATTTAATTTATGTTATCCAACCGGCGGTTTAAAAAAAAGACTCCTCTCTATAGTTTTTTTCGCAGTTTGATTTGCTTATGCTGGAACCATCTTACTTGTTAGAAAGTCGCTGTAATCATATGGTGTCAAAAGTTAAGGCAAGCACTCGTTGGGGTTCGATTGATCACCTTTTTCAAATACATTGTTGATTTTCGAAAAAAAATCTTGAATTGCAGACGCATCAACTCCTGAATATTTTTGATCATTAATTTAAGTATACTAACATACATGATTCGTCTGTCTGTTAAACAGCCTGTACAATAAATAAAGTCATCGTTTGTTTTATTTTGTCATCCATCAGTTTAAACTCTCTGGCAACCTACTCGCCCGAAAGGTTTCTCGTCAAGTCTATTTTCGACTCTCTTCTGATTCCACCAAATAAATAGAAGGTTCCTTAATTACTTGGTAAATATCGATATTGTTGTATGCCTTCAGAGCAGAACCTTCACAAAACATTTGTTTGATTCTGGACTGGACACGAAACTCATCATTTTGCTGTCCTTTTTATTCTGTCGGACTGGGCTATAGTCCAATCAACCCATGCTTTTAAGTTAAGACAAAAACGCATTCATCAAAGCCTTTCCCAATGTTTGCCCATCTAAAAGTGCTTAGGAACATTGTCATCTTTTATGTGTACAGATATAGAGGCACAAACTGTTTGCAAAGGTACTCGTATTCCAGATATGAGGTTCCATAAATAACACACCATAGATTCCAGATCTATTGCTTTTGTTGCATTAACAACAGTTCACATTTTAAGGACATAAGTCATCTCAGATACACCCAGAGACAATGTTGACTGCAATTACTTACACAAGCGCAAAAGTGTCAGTTTCGATTTTAGATTTTAGGAATCAATGGCCCGGCAAACAGTGAAAAAGGATTCCTGCACTAGAATCCTCCATCCCAGTTCGCATGTGAAATGTATACAACCCTCAGTTTTTACCATTCCCGTTTCGTCCGTGTGGAAAACTTTCCAAATGTTATCGGTGCATTTAATTTTACGATCAAATATGCGTCCTGTCCCACACACAGATGTTCCCCAATACGAAACTTTCGCCTCATCAATCCCTATCCATTAAATGTCATTATGAAATTCAAGAACCTACAATCTGCACAGCATAGCATAGAGCATAGAGTGTTGTGTCAAATAATGTAATAGCTTGGAATCCGATCTGGCATACACACAATATATAGTATTCTCAAGTTCAGTTTAAATATCCTTGCAAGGACATGAAATGAAAGCAGAGCTGTTCGATGGTGAACAATTAAAGAGCTTCAAATCGATTTTGAGCCACACGACGTATATGTACATTGTAAACATGTGGCATACTCGTGGTCGTAACTCATCGTGACCATCAACCATTTGAAGGCATTTGTCCTGTGAGAAGGATGTGATTGCTTCTCGCAAGACCACGAACAATATTTACCAAGCCCTCTGCTATGCGAGCAAAACTTTTTATCCCCCAGTAGATCTAACCGACTACTTTGATTTGTGCCTTTTGTACATGCCTTGAAAAGTTTGCATAATATAGAATATATTATTCCTCGGTCGGCGTCCACGCACAGATTGCTTTCGTAAGTAATTCATCTCGAAGTATTTGTGGAATGAGTGCGAGGACTCTCGGGAGGGCGCGACGGCAGAATTCTTGACGGATTTTTAAATTAATTTCCCGTAGAGAAAATATGTTTTCACTTGGGTTTCCGTTTAGCTGTCGTTTCGAACTTAAATTTTTTAAAGGCGACAAAAAAAAAAACATACAAACTTTCTAATGAGCTGTATTCGCGACACTTATCTTAATTAAAACTTTGTTCGAATGTTGTGAAAAGTATGAGAAAGTTTGCTTTATAAGACGTTGTTAAGGATTTTCACACACAATCGTGTTATACTCGCATGAGGTTTTCTTTTTATTTTCATTTTACGATTTTTAAAAACAAAATACGGACTTAAAGTCAATTGCTCATGAGCAGGGAATTCGACAAGACAGTGGATATTATACACTGACAGCTCTTATGAGGTCTAATAATTGACAGAACCTCAGTATTATACGAGGTCTTACAACAGTCATATGAATGTTTCATAATTTTTGAAAATGTCAAATGTCATTCTTCTTTGACTTAACTCATTGTAGACAAACAGAGAATTATTTGACAGTAAGCAATAAAACGTGAAGAACGCGGAGGTCTTGTATCGTCTTATTTGACCGATTTCCGGTCTGTTTTCTTCACGCAGCGTTCGTTGTGGATTTCCTCGTTGTCATTGACCATGTGTGTACACAATTAAGCTTTTGGCTGAGAGTCGCAAGAAGTTTTGCTCGCTCGGCAGAAAATATCATTGCTATGGCCAAGAGAAGTTCTACATTTTGACAGACGTACAATGAAAACTACCATTCTTCGAATATATTTTTAATCAAGAATGCACTCAGAAATGTTCTTTTTTTTTTGGAAACACCCTGTTTGCTAAGTCTATGCGAACTGTGGTATGTCAATATTTTGACCCAATCGAAATACATACCGTTTTCTATGGCTTTATGTCTGTAGACAGTCAGAAATAAAGAACCTCGGAAATCCTCTGTCCACGTCATGTTGCTTGCCCCATCCCTATACGAAAATAGTACCAAAATAGCGCAGTGATGAAACAAGAGAAAAATAAGTTTATTCGAAACCATCAAGAATCGCGGAATTGGTCACGTCTGCTGTTTTCTTTTAAACCTTAAAAAATACTTTTCTCATTGCTTTAGTTAATTTAAAGCCACACTTTAGATTGTTGTGGCGACAAGTCAGAGTCTAGCTTTATCATGTCTAGGACTACCTACATGGCGCCTGATTACAACCCCCTCCTCCCATGTTCAGCAATCTTACAAAAAATTGTACGTATTACTTAATCAAATAAATGACAGATAAAATACTGCGAACTGATCGAATGCAAATTAGTCGAGCTCACCACCCAAAAAGCAATCAAAACCAAAATACATCTTAATATCTAACCACTACACAATAAGGGTAGTCACAATACCTTGAGAGAGAGAGAGAGAGAGAGAGAGAGAGAGAGAGAGAGAGAGAGAGAGAGAGAGAGAGAGAGAGAGAGAGAGAGAGAGAGAGAGAGAGAGAGAGAGAACAGTCTGTATCACGATGTACTTCGCAGTTCTTAAGTGTCATTATTAATTATAATAAAGCTCCAAAATTGGACGTACGTTAATGTTTTACTCACGACGTCCAATTCAGAATTATATGCTGTTTTAAAGGACTGCAAGTCCTTTGTGACTCTATTTATTCTTCCATCATAGTTTTCCAAAATGTTTACTTTAAAATTTTAATGTTTTAAATAGTTCTCTTTTTATTAAAATTGTATGTTTGCTTAAAGTATTGAGTGGGGTTTCAGTCAAAACCAGCGAAGTTAAAAAAAATACAGCTACTCACACCTAAAGGACTACCGGTTGAAAATGTCGTCATTGCAGACAACTTCATACACACACTGTCACATCAGAAACTTCATGTCATTGGGTAATTATTTCAGTCTAGGTTATTGGTCATTAGTGAAAAAACACAAGTTTTTGTAAAGCCGTAAAATGTCTACATTCGTGACATCAAAACAACATTTGCGGGAAGTTTTAATATACTTCTTTCATTTAAAGAAAAAAACAACCGAAGCGCATCAAATGCTTACTGAAGCCTACCCGGGCTATAATATAGACGTTAGAATTTGTTGTTGTTGTTGTTGTTGTTGGTGGTTTAAGCGGTTCAAAGACGGTGATTTCGACACTGAAGACAAAGAATGCCCGGCCGGGTGAAAAAGTTTGAAGACCATGAATTGGAGGCATTGCTCGATCAAGATCCGTCACAAACGCAAGAAGAACTTGCAAAATCACTTGGCGTCGCTCATCAAACCATTTCCGATCGTTCGAAAGCAATGGGAATGATCCGAAAGGTAGGACATTGGGTGCCGTCTGAATTGAACCCACGAGACGTCGAACGCCGATTTTGCATGTCCGAAATGCTGCTTGAACGCCACAAAAAGAAGTCTTTTTTGCATCGAATCGTCACTGGGGATGAAAAATGGGTACATTACGATAATCCAAAACGTCGGGCAACGTATAGATACCCCGGACATGCCTCAACATCGACGGCCGTTCAGAATATTCACGGCCTGAAGGTTATGCTGTGCATTTGCTGGGACCAGAAGGGTGTTGTATATTACGAGCTGCTAAAACCAAATGAAACAATCGCAGGCGAGGTCTATCGACGACAATTGATGCGGCTGGGCCGAGCACTGAAGGAAAAACGGCCGGAAACGGTCGCAAGACACGATAAAGTTATTTTGCAACATGACAAGGCTCGGCCACATGCTGCAAATGTCGTCAAAACTTACCTTGAAGCGCTCAAATGGCATGTCCTACCCCACCCGCCGTATAGTCCAGACCTTGCGCCATCCGGTTACTATCTCTTCCGATCGATGCAACATGGCCTGAGTGACCAGCACTTCCGTCATTTCGATAATGTCAAAAAATGGATCGATTCGTGGATTGCGGCCAAACCGGTCGAATTTTTCAGAACGGGTATCCATGAATTGACAGAAAAATATGAAAAATGCGTGGCTAGCGAGGGACAATACTTTGAATATTGGGTTTATATCTATTTTTTGATTTAAAAAAAAAACGACATTTTCAACCGGTAGTCCTATTATATTTTATGTCAAAGAGTCCTACTTTGGCTATTTATGAAACTATTAAATTAAAAATAACTAAGAAAGCAAATAATGAAATTTGTAACCAGCTTCGTGACTTCATTTTCAACAAAAAGAAAAATTAAGAGACCAAAAAAAAAAAAACAGAATTGTCACGTTAAAGAGCTCCCTACATCCTCGTCCAGTTCACTTTTCACAAATAAGAGAAACCTCAACTGTTATTTACACGTGTCCATTCAAAGAAAACAGTAAAATCACCGCCACAGCATTAAAATTAAAATCAACGGTGCTAATGAACGCGTCCAGATCTCATTCAATTAAGAAATCTCAAATTGGTTCGATTTCTTTTATAACGCCAAAACGAAGGACAAAATAAAATCCGCTCCCATTGTGACCAGTGTCCACATAATTAAAACCAATCCAAACAAACTTCTTGGTTTGTTTTTTTTTCCATTTTTATTGTACTCGTGACTTAAAATAATTGGAAATAGGTACCAAACCAAAGGATCTCTCATTGATTCGCTGTCTCAGACTTAAACAATGCCTGACAGTCTAATTCGACGACAAAGAACACATCTCCTGTCATTTGCTTTAATAAATTAAACACATAAAGTGTGTGTCTTCACCAAAAAGTCATAAAAAGTAAACCTTCACAGCTACCATTTAACCAATTAGTCATGTCGTTCGACGCTTGAAGTCGTACTGTATTTTTATGAAGCTTGTGGCCATTTTTTTGGTGGTACCATCACGTCCATACTTTTCATATCTCACTTAAAATTTTACAAATCCAGCAAAGTAACAACCAATAAAATGCTAAATTTACGTTCCCTGGAATGATCCAAGGGTATGGATGACAGAATTCAGCCAATGAAGCTGACAAAACTGGGTTTATTGATCTTATTTTTTGGTTTTTTCATTTTGCCATGTGACATTTCTATTTGGAGCAACATTTTATGAAATTCCGTGATTGGATTCTTTTCCTGTCACTAGCTCAGGGCGTACGTTTCGTCTGGCGAAATGCTCCTTTATTGGGTTTTTATGTCTTCAATATCTTCCGTCCGCCTTCTTTGGAAATAGGAACCGGTTGCGGTTTTGTCGGAAATGGACAGAGGACATGCTGTTACCCTTGGCCTTGTTATAAGTATTGACCATTTCTTCCGCAGTAGGATGTATAGATTGGAAGAAGATACTTATCGCATGGTTGGAAAAGTGTAAAAAAAAAAGCACACTGAAAATATGAAATGAACTGAAAACCCGCCTTATTGCGTGGTCTTGCTTGTGTAATGTGTACTTAAGCGAGGACGATTTCCTTTTTCGAGAACCAAAATAAAGAAGTTTCTTTACTTTCGTATCCATTTGTTGGCTACATAAAATAAAAACAAAATGCGTTGTTAAATGAAAAGCAGAAAATCGACAAAAGGCTATGGACGTATAATAAAGCGGTCTCAAGGGCCTCTCGTTGGATATGAGAAACTTTGCATTTGTCGCATCCTTGGGGGCGAAACAGTAGTAGTCCTCTTAGAAGATAATATTTCATTACCGTTAATGGGCAGGCACATTTTCCGCGGACCAATAAGTACCAACTAAACGTCGCAAATTAGAATCCAATTGCGACCAATTTTCATTATCACGTAATTAATATCTTTGTTGGATCAGACGGTGTGAGATTAATTGAAGCGCGTCCAAAGTTTAGTGCTGATGAGGCTCCAAGATGGTTTATTGATGGCAGAAGACTTGAACCCAACAAATTATGAGTTCTGGTTATCTGCTAGCTGTTGCCTATGTCAAAACGCCGTGCATAAAATGGCACGTTTTGCGATGTGATCTGCTGAGGGGAAATCTAATTTATTAACTCGCATGTGCCATTCTTTATGTGAGACGTTGAGATGTTTCATTTCGTTCATGGTTACACTATTTGGGACATTTTGTTCTTTTGCAGATAAGATGTGAATGATTTCAGCAACGTTCGCACTTTGAGTGAATGTCTTGTTGGCCATGAAATGAAAATGTGTAATTTGCAAATGGATGCGAAGTACTTAAAGTGATTGACCTCGTAGGTTGTCTTCCGTTTTTTTTTTTGCTTTCAAAGACATTTTAGTTTGCCTGAAGCGTAATCCGAACAGAATGGCGCCTTTGAAAACTTTATTTGAGAAATGTTCATTTCTTTTAAAATATCTTTTGCGACTAACCTTTCTCTATGTACTCTTACACTGCAGGCCAAAAGTTTAAGGCTTACTTCCGTTATGGATGCAGATTGAATATTATGAACTAGTAACGATAAGTATTTTTTTCTTTCCTTAAATGTCTGGCTAAGTATACAATATTTTCAAACAGTCCTCGTACTATTTTTCATATTATTCATCTCAAATTTTCAATTAAATATTCCACAAAATTTCTAGTCAAAAAGCAGCTGGAAAGTAAAATTTGCATCGACTTTCGAGGGTTCAAGCTGGGCTCCAACATTCGCCTATTATTAAAACTTCACACGGACACAACAAAAATTCGTAGAAAACTTTAAACAACAGCCACGTGCCTTCTAGGCATAGAAAAGATGCTCAGTTTAAGTCAATGGTTTGCTATACTAGTACAAATTAAAGAGACTCAAGGATCCCCTCTCCAATGTCCGAATTATTTATAGTTTTTTCACGGGGAGTTATTCCAAAGGTCACGTCAACTCGAAATTCGACACAAATTAGCTTTATTCGTAAATTTAACATTCCCATGACCAACACAATAATTGCTATTCGCGAATGGTGCAGTAATATTTACCTAAAAAAAAACCTTCAGTAGCTCTTCGCGATGTCAAAGAAAATGTTTTCATACTGTTGGACAACTTCCTCTTATTGGGAATATAAAAAAACTTGTCCAAAACCGAACCAATCTTCTTCAAGACCACCTCATACAATGATACAATGCTATGCAGTGTCAACTTGCCTTGACCATACCAGGCAACTCTATTATATTAATCCCACGCTACAGTGTTTCTTAATAAGCCTGATCCCATTGGGGATTTATTGATCAGAATAAAGAACGGGTCGACAGAAAAACCAAATTCTTGCTATTCAAGCAGCTCTGTCTATCCCAATGTGGTTCACAACAAGCCCAGTTCTTGAGGAAATTTAGGACCTAAAATCAAATTGATTCTGCACAGCTCTGCCCAGAAATCTGGACATCCGTCACTCCTAAACGAAACCAGTCGAATCATATCAATCATACCGCCTTCCATTGCCCATATACAGAACCAGGTGATATCTGAAGTTCATTTTAAAATCTACGGGCATAGCAGCGGGCTTGTTGGCAATTTTTGCCCAGATGTTAGCCTTCAGGTCTCCTAAGCTTAAAACAAAAAATTAAATAAAAAATATGATAAAATTCGTAAGGTGGGGGCTGGCCACTCCAAGTCTGCTTCGGGCAGTATCTTTGAGAAAGACATTCCTAACCGTGATCAACACACCTGCCTCCGACCCCAGAAACTTAATCGGGTATACTAATGACTCGAAAATGGTAAATGGAGTTGGTGCTGGTGTCTATGGACCCGACACTTAATTCTCCGTATCCATGGGAGAGCATCAAAGTGTTTTCTAGGGTGAACTTCTAGCCATCGAACCCTGTGACATAGAAAACCTTCAAAAGGACATTACGGGGCCAGAATTCTAATATATGCAGACAGCCAAGCAGCGCTCAAGGCATTGTCATCCAATATAAGGGAAATCAAATGTGTCAAAAACTGCAACGACACCTTACAATCCCTGGACCGACGTAACGAAGTTAGGTTACAATGGGTTCGAGGTCATCATGGAATCGATGGCTATGAAATTGTGGACGAACTAGCCAGGGCTGGTTCTAAAACCGCTGTCACTGGTCCGGAACTTTTCTGTGGCGTTAGCTGGACTGCGGCCACAGGTCTGATAAATAAGTGGGAAAACATGCTTCGCATTGCCCACTGGAGAACTTTACCGGGACTCAGACAATCTAAATTACTAACCAATCCCTTCTCTTATAGAGAAGTCCTCAAACTCAACAAGGAGAATATAAGAAAGCTTCCTCTCGGGACATTGCCGCTTGAGATCACATCTAACAAAACTGGGGCTTGGTACAAACACCGAATGCCGACCCTGTTTGGAAGACGACGAAACGGCTGTACACATTCTTTGTGAGTTTCCAGCTCTTATTTGGCTAAGAAGGCGTATCTTCCTCTAAGAGATATGCTCCCCATTGGACATTAGACAATCCAATGCAAAAGATATTCTGACTTTCAAACAAACTCCCCAAGATACAAAAGGTCTACTCTTTCATGCCGCAGTGTCCGCTACTTGGGCAGGGGCACATTGTTCACATGCTTTCGTTCTGTCAATACAGAACTTGCCGATTCTGCTCCGATCAAGACGTCCAACCACCACAGACGACGATCAAATCTTAGCTGCAGTCAGCGCTGACAGACATTTGACGACAGGAGAGGACGGTCAGCGGCTTAACACTGCCCATACAACCGTTTCACAGAGATTGACAAGGCTTTGAATGTCGAAAGAGATGGATGTTTGGTTCCTCATGATCTCAGTGGTAGAAACATTATGGATCGCATAAAGATCTGTGAGCACAAAATTCCTTCGGCAAGGAGGTGATGCAGCACCTACTGTAATCTTCAGATCTTTCGCCGTCTGACTACCACCTATTCCGCTCTCTCCAATACGATTTGGACGAAAGGCAATTAAGTTCAGAGGAGGACACTAAAACACACCTGGAAAACTGTTTTGGCCAAAAATTTTCTGATTTTTACAAAAGAGGAATAATGTGTCTTCCCGAACGTTGGAAGAATGTAATAGATTGGAATAGACAAAATTTGATTGAAAATTATAATTTTAAACCAATAGAGTATATTTAACCGCAGAACTAATTGAACAACCAAATATAGTTTGGCGGTTTAGTACTAACCATTTTATGCAGAGGCATAAAGTACGAAGTTGAAGCAGGCAACTAAAGTTTATAGATCGCAACTGCATATTTGTTTGGAGTGGTACGAAATGTGGTCGTATCTTTTTACATTAAACACAAAACGGGCAATCTATAAAGAAGAAAACTAAGTCCACCATAAACTTATATGCGTTGACCAAATAAAGACATGATTCAAAATCAGCAAGGCTTTTAGCGGAATCTATGTACGTACCCTATTGAATTATGGTCTAATTGGATTTTCGGGAAGGAAGAGAGATCGATTTTTTTTTATAAATAACAAGCGCTTTAAGAAGCAATTCATTCTTAGCTGACCAGTCTAGTATACCCTGAAGATCTTCATTGATCAAGGCATCTGTAACGTCAACCGATTTTAAGGCATTTGAAACGTCAACCGATTTTAAGGGATAACTGAAATGCATCTGGACATCATCAGCGAACTTATAAATGACACTATGTTGAATAATCTCTGATAGCTGATTTACGTATGGGGAGAAGATCAATGGTCCAATAATTGAGCATTGTGGCCCATTGAGGGATGGGCCACCCGATACAACAAATGACAAAATGACGGCTTCATTCTCCCTTTTTTGGTGTATGGTCATACGAGATCTACGAGAATATGCCACAGAATCCGAAAAGGAGAATATCCGACAAGAGTGCTTGAATTTTTCGCCAAAACATTCCAAAATACAGTAAAAAAAAAAGCTGAATTTCCACCAAGAATGGCGGTGTCAAATTAAGCAGTCTTGTCCTCGAAAATAAAGAAATTTTTTTTTTTAAAAAACCGACCAAGTTCGAGTCGGACTCGCGCACCAAGGGTTCCGTACAAACCTCTAGGTAAAGGGTTTTTCAACAGGGACGCTTCAAAAGTAGAGCGACAGGGACAGCAAACGACGCCATATTTCTTGCCGCTCCTTTGACATTTCTCTTCAGTAAGATTTGCCATTTCACGATGGAAAGATATACGAGCCAACAACGAGTCGCAATTATTAAAATTTACTACCGAAATTCGGAGTCAGTGGCCTCAACGTTAAGAGCGCTACGTCCAATTTATGGTCGTCATAATCGTCCTAGCAAATAACAATTGACAATTGAATCCACAGGCACAGTACAAAATGTTTCCGTGCTAGTCAGACAAAGAAGTGCCCGTGGTGTCGAGAATATTGCTGCCGCTGAGGCTTCAGTTGCAGAAAGCCCAAATGTGTCTCTCACACGTCGTTCTCAAGGGTTGGGCATCTCTGTGACGTCGTTGTGGCGAATTTTGCGAAAAGATCTTGGCCTACATCCTTACAAGATTAAATTGACGCAAGAACTGAAGCCGCTTGACCACCAGAAGTGTTGTACTATATGTTCGTGAATTGGGCTGAGCAACAACTTGAAAATGATTCGGATTTTCATCTAAAAATCATCTTCAGTGATGAGACTCATTTCTGGCTGAATGGCTCTGTCAATAAACAAAATATGCGGTATTGGTCAGGAGCAAGCAGGTCCATGAATCCTCATTGCATCCCGAAAAAATTACGGTTTGGTGTGGTTTATTGCCCGGCGGCGTCATTGGGCCGTACTTCTTCCGTGATGATCAAGACCAGCACGTTACTGTGAATGGGGATCGCTACCGTTCAATGATAACCGAATATTTTTGGCCCCAATTGGATGATATGGACCTGGAGGACATGTGGTTACAACAGGACCGCGCCACAAGCCACTTAGCGAATGTCACAATTAATTTATTGGAAATCAAATTTGGAGAACGTGTTAACTCACGAAATGGTCCAGTCGCTTGGCCGCCTCGATCGCGCGATTTCACGCCTTTAGACTATTTCCTGTGGGGCTACGTCAAGTCTATGGTCTATGCCAACAAGCCGGCGACGATAGATGAACTTCGTACGAATATCGAACGTGAAATTGCAGCAGTATCGGCCGATTTATGCTTGAAAACCGTCGAAAATTTGGTTCAGCGTCTGGACTTCTGCAAGGGGTGCTCGTGGTGGCCATGCAAAAGAAATCGAGTTCCACATATAATGGCATCGAACGTTCTTTCACAGAAATAAAGAATTTTAGTGCTATCCAAAACCGTTTTTGTCAGAGAGCGGCAAGAAATATGGCGTCGTTTGCTGTCCCTGTCGCTATACTTTTATAGCGTCACTTTTTGAAAAACCCGTTACAATTACGTTTATTATCACAATTTTAATTTAGGTTTTGATTCCCTTGCGAGTGGTTGCGAGTTTTGAAAACATGCGCCTTAAATTGACGTTTCTTTTGATGGCGGAGAAAAAAGGGTCTTGACAGATACACGGACGGATGGACAACAAAGTGATCGTATAAGGGTTCCGTTTTTTTCCTTTCGAGGTACGGAACCCTAAAAAATAACATTATGAAATAAATTCGTTTTCAAATCAACAGCAATAGAGAGTTCTTGGATCACATGGTACTCCAAGAAATATAAATCATATTTTTTTTTGCCAATTTCCATTCATCTCTGACAAATGAAGATTTTTTTTTGATGTCAACGAACTCTTAAAAAAAAACAATAGCGGTGAGGGGCACATGAGTAATGTAGTAATTGTAAGCTTATGTTGAAAATTTAGGCCCTCTGCCTATTTTATTTCAATGTGTAAAGATCTTCATCCACTCTCGAGCATCCTTCTGGCCATCAAATCAACCTCATTTTTTTATGAGGTTACACCCTCTTGGTGTCAGACACTATTAAAATCGAATGATATGACCTTTCAACTAAAAGTGTCAATGTTTGGCAATAGCTTACATTTGGATCAGCAAATCCTTCCAGCCAAATAGCTGCAAATTAAATTCTAAACCATTGCAACCATAAAAATGTTTACTATCTGTATTTTATTGAGTCAATGCATATGCATATCTGCTCATTGACTTTTTAATAGAACTTTTGAACTTGTGCTTCATACAGTGTCCTTAATACTCTCATGTCATTACGCTTGGTTAGAAAAAAAAGGACACGAACCCTCTTGGCATCTTTGATTTTGATTTATTTGAGGCACAAGCGAACAAAAGCCCTCAATTTTTATTTCACTTAGAGATGCATTCGTGACATGGAAATGGAATTATCCTTGGAAGATCGTTTGCTCCACTTTAAGGTTGTGCTAAACAATTGGCATCATCAAACAAGGAAGATATACATTTTGGTGGATTACGAAACAAGATAATGTATTCAATTTGAGGCTTTTTGAAATTCATGAGCTCGTGAGACTGTAAAGCCGCACACATTAAGTACAATTTCATTTTAACATTTTTTTTGTAGTTATTTCCTCTTTTCTCGAACAATTTTCCGACCCCAAGGACATTCGTGTTGTCTATTGAATATAGTGCTTAAAAAAACAATCGTTTTTTTTTGGGGTCAAAAGACGGTAATCGTTTGGTCCTGACCAAGTTTTGTACTAATCATTTGCTTCAATGACTCCCACAATTGTTGTATTTCTTATTTGAAAGACAAAAGGGTAGGTCATTTGATTGTGTGTATGTGTGTTTTTTTTGTGCAGCCCCCATCGGCATAAATTTACAAATCATTAGTGCCAAGTTTCTTCTAAGCCCCTTCATTGATTTTAAGGAACACAACATCCAGATAAGTGGTGAGACGTAGTGAATGATTGGGGGTTCGTTCCTGTGCGGTTTGGATAAATGGAAGAAGGATTAACCTTGGGCTCTGAGGATGTTAAATTTCTATTTCAAATGCAGACAGAGTGTGGAGAGTAAATTTGATTACAACAAGTCTTTGGCAGACTTGGGGATGTTCTACTCTCGTGAGTTATACGATGCTCAGGAAAATTGGAAGGCTTAGGTCTTGAATCTCATACCGCAGACATGGACTAAGTTGCAAGTAGCGAAAGGAATTTGTAACAAGTTGTCGGGATTTCGATTTTTCTTGGAACGACTTCGTAGATATGGTAATTATGATTCCAAGGTTACAAGTGACTTAATTAGGGCGAAAAGCTTATTTGGTCAAATCCTCTATTTTGTATCTGAATGCAAATGTGTGGCCATGAAATTGTCGAAACTGAAACTATTTCAATGATTAATGGTTTGAATTAATGGAAAGACAGGCATGCATGGTTTGTTTTGTAAACAAATGAAATAGAGGCAAATAAACATCGCGTCACATGGCGCCTTTTTGTCTATCTTGTCTATGAGGCTAGTGAATTTTCAGAGCGGTTTTTGATTATTATCTTAAATGGTAATCTGGCGTTGGTTTATCGGTTTTGAGATCCATGAATAATTTCTAGGATGATTTGGATGAGCACAATGAACCATCGAACTTCTGTTTAGGGTTTCTTGATAAATCGTAAGCTTCATCTTTCTAATTAAAGTTAGATTGTTGCGCTTGATATTTGTAAGGCATTTGAGAGAGTATCGCAACACATTTTTCCTCAGCGAAAAAAATGTTTTCTTTAATATTGGGTTGGCAACTAAGTAATTGCGGATTTCACTCATAAATGGCTTTACTTGGTTTTTAAGTTTGCTGACATCTGTTGAAAAATGGAAAATCAAAACGAATACTTACGTCATATTTTGCTTTTTTATTTCCGGAAAGGAAAAAACGCATCGCAAGCTTGCAAAAAGTTATGTGCTGTTTATGGTGACGAAGCTTCAAAAGAACGTACGAATCTCGAACTACTTTGGAAAGCATTGTGATGATAAATGAAGATCCTGAAGTCTTACGGCTGTGGTTCACGTATCACAAATTGATTATAAGCGAAAAAACAAAATTGATGTGTTTTAAGGTAGCTGGAAACGCCATACAGGATTTAAATTTATGGTTTCCTGCACACAATTGCAAACAATTTCCTTTACCTATACATGAGTGGGGTAATGTTAAATTTATAGCCAATCTGCGTTGTACCGAAAATTGCTTCAAAATCGAGTCAGTTCAAAACTTTAAATACTTAGGTGTAGTAATTGATTACAACTCAAACTGGAAAGATCACATTTAAATGATTAAGACTTATTTGTTATTGGTCACACGTAAATTGTACTTAATAGAGCCTTCTTTGCTCTCAAAAAGTTTTAACATATATTTATTATGGTCTTGCACACTCAAAGTTGCAATACGCATAACAAGCTGGGTGAGATTCATATTCTCAAAACCTTATTAACCGCACAGAAGCATTTATTATGAACTAAAGGGTCCGCCAAATAACTTTTGAAACTGCTGAATATTTTCTCAAATTTCTTTTTTTATCTGAAAGAACAATCCTTCCGGTTAATAATGGAAAATAATTTCATTCAAATGGCTGCCTCGGCTGGCCATGCAGTAGCCTACACGATCGGTCCAATTTTTATCGACACATTATCGATTGTGTGCAGCTGTATTTCACCAATAGCTTCACGAATATTGTCCTTTAAAGCGTCAATTGTCTCTGGCTTGTCGGCGTAACACTTATCTTTGAGGGTACCCCACAAATAATAGTCCAACGGTGTCAAATCGCAGCTCCGAGGTGGCCAAACGACATCAGCTCTGCGGCTGATAATGCGATCTTCAAAAACAGGGCGCAAAACATCGAGTGTAGCTTCGGCTGTGTGGCACGTAGCGCCGTCCTGTTGAAACCAAATGTTGCCAATATCCTCCTCTTCTTGTGAACAAAAATTCGTTCAACATGGCCCGATAACGATCGCCATTGACTGTAACGGCCACTCCTTGCTCATTTTCGAAGAAAAATGGCCCAATTATGCCTCTGGACGAAAATCCACACCAAACAGCGACTCGTTTTGGGTGCATCGGCTTTTCAATGTATGCGTGCGGGTTTTCTGTGCCCAAAATGCGACAATTTTGCTTGTTTACATACCCGCCGAGATCAAAATGAGCTTCATCTGAAAAGATGATTTTTTTGGCAAAATCGGCATCTTCTGTAAGTCGATCGCAGGCCTACTTAGCGAAGCGAAAACGCATTGGATGGTCAGTTGGCTTCAACTCCTGAACCAATTGGACTTTGTATGGCGTCATACCAAGGTCTTTATGCAAAATTCGTCTCAATGATGTCTCCGAAATGTTCAATTGTTGAGAACGACTCGGAAGCTCATTCATTTGCTGTGAAACGAGACAACGCCCGGATTGACCGCTCTGAGATACGAGCATCCAACGCAATAAAGGAGGCCAGAACTGCTCGATATGAAGAGAGAAACGCGGAAAATAGTTTTTTCGAAGTCGAGGAAGGTCCGATGCATGCAGCAGGAATGGCAGATTGAATAAATGTAAGTCTACAATATCATATCATGACTTAGACTGCGAAAATCTTTACGCGAAACTTTAAACGCGTTTTTCTCGAAACTGTCTTAATTAAACAATACCCACGATTTCTCAGGTAATACTGGACTGATTTATCTGAAATTTTTAGGGAGTCTTCTTTATAGACTTGTCTATGTCTGGATCCCCAAATTTAAATTACTTTTTTTTTAAATTCGAAACAGTCAAAAAAAGTGGTACAAAATTTTTTTTTAATAGTAAGACTATTAATTGCCTTTTTTTGACACTTCAAAAATGACACGAAATTCATGCATCAGACTAGAATTCCCCCTGGAGAATACTACTTGAAAATTATTGTATAAAATTTTCACAAGATATATTAAAAAACACGGCATGGCAGCAATTATTCGGACATATATTCGAAAAAATAAAATTGCGGTGACCCTCATTGCTTGGTGCTGGATCAGCTGAAATTAAAGTTCATTCGTTAGATAATAGTTTTCCCCATGTTATGCTGGGATGGTTTTTCCAAATATTAATTTTTCACTTTTTTGGAACACTTTTAGCGATTTTTGCGAGAAAAATCGTCTAATTTGTTATTGTAAAACAAAAATAACTAATAAATTTGAAAAAAAAACTCTTCAGCGTTACCTCGTAAATTATGTACAGAGATAGTGTTCAAAATTTCAAATGGATTGGTGCAGTAGTTTTGAAGTTGTGAGGGTCAGCGACTTTGAAATCGTGAGTTGTGGTGGAAAACCTTTTAAGTTTTTGAACACTATTAAATTTGGTTCATCTGACAGGTATAAAAATACTCGTATCTTCGTCAATTTTGCTCCAATCGACTTGAAATTTTGACACAATGTTCATGAAATATGCATATGCAAATATATATATCTACTTATAAACACGTGTTGGTTTTTGACTATAATTTTCTATGGTCATGGAAGTTTTCGAAATAAATAGTTCGATAAACAAAAAATGTCATAAGCAAAAAGAGAAAAATCCTAGTTTCTCTGATGATGGAAATCAGAGGCGTATACATTGTAATGAATAGAACTAGACACTGATCATTGAATCATTAAGGAACTCCATCAGAAATGTAAGGAAATACTTGAAAAGAAATTCTTTAAATCAAGTTTGAAGCTATGTGAACATCAAAAGGACTGACTAATTTGGGTGTCGAATGATTTTAAAACGTCGAACATAACCATTAACATTTTCGGTTAAACACACTTGGTTGATAGCGTTTTGAAAACCAATCCAAGTGTTTGGGAGGTTCTTAAGTTACAAATTTCTTATTCCGTCGAAGCCTGACACCATCCGCCTGTTTTTTAGAGGGACTTATTTTATCAAAACTATTTACATAAATATCTTAAGTTCCACTCAGGTGATTCTTGTGATGCATCATGAAATATTCTTCAAGCATACCTTCCAAAGCCTTCTCAGTGAAATTGTGTAACCATTTTTCCAGTCTTTACTTCAGATAACTTGACTAGAAATTTTAGCAACTGTACAAAATTAAATATTCGATAATTAAATCATTCCCCTTATTAAAACCTTCTTTGTCTCGTAAAGTTCTTAAAATCACGGCCTATTATTCGTTGTGTATAAGGCTCTATGACTTTAACTGTGGAGAAACACATTTTAAGGCCTCAAATATGCCACAAATTTATCAGCACGCTATTTTTTTAAGCCCACTCTAGACTTGGATTCATTTAATCTTAAATTTCATGTAAAATATTGCCATTTGAATGATTAAGACTAAATCTTGCTCAGCTTGTGCATCAATCAGAAGTTGACACTCCACTTTAAATCGTTGCAAATAGTAAACTTTAGAGTGATGGGTTGTGTCATTTAGAGTGTCATCTCATGTGTAAGACCGATAGCTGACACATTTCCCATCACTCATAGAAATCCCATCATTTAAATCGTCGCCCCCTGCAGATACAAGTTCGTGGTAATACCTGCCAAATCACATCACGAGATATAAATAATAAATCCACCTTAATTCAATTTGGACATTGTCCCGCGTTACCTAACATCATTTTCATTTTAGTAAGCAAATTACAATGATAATGGTTAATTACTCTCACTTTAGCCGTACCTGTCAAACAAATGTTTTACATTAAATATACAACAGACGTTATTAGTGACCGGCTCCAATACACGTCAGTCGTTCTGTAACTGCCGTCATTAGTTTCTTCCAATAAACATGTCTGCGCTTATCAGAGTCCTGACATTGTGGCTAACAATGTTACTCTATATATATGTAGGACACACAAAATGATTCACGTTAGTTCATTTGAGGAATCGGCCTTAATTAAAGCAAGCTGATGCTGCTGCTGCTGCTGCTCTTTCTGGCAACAAATTCGCTGTGAAAGCATCAGCTGCCAGTGCCATTCCTAGCCACACAATTTATAGGCTTTGCGAAAAGTTGGTTGTGCCTTGTGCGAATCTTTGCCATCTCAATGCCACTTGCATAGTTGCACATGCACGTGCAGAAATTCTACCAACTTTTGGCTGCACATAAAATAATTTTTTTGAAGTTTGAAGGTTGTTAGTACCTTGCGTTTCTTTTTTATGATTTTTTCCTTATCAGGATGACATTGGAGCAGGAAAATGTGTTTTTTGAGGAAGTTTTTGGATGCAGTTTATGATGGGTTTTTTATAGCCCAATCGGTAGTATTGATCGGCACCTCATTTTGGTGTTGTAATATTCGAGACTTTTAGGTTTCGTAACTGGAGTTCGCTTTAAGTTTCTTTATTTGATGAAATTGTATTTTACACTGGTGATTAAATAGCGAACAGTGGAGTTAGTGTAAGAACTGTATTTTGTAAGGTAGAGTAATCGCAGATGACGACGCAAACGATGCGCGGCCTCAAGGCTCCAGAATTCTTTCGTCGCAGTTCCTGGACGAGGTAAGCGGTTAATGTTCAACTCACCTTTTATCATAGCTAACTAAGGCTGTAACATTTTTTTCTGTTTTTCGGCCATTTTGGTCATATTCATTTCCTTAAATGTTCATTTTGCTTCATTGAATTAAGTTGCTTTTCGACCACGAGGGCAAACGGGTAACGGTAAATCTGCTTTAGTATCGCCATCGATGCGCAACAAATACACTAACACTGAGTTATGGGTGAAGGCTGTAATGTATTAATTGGCGCCCGAGTAAGGACTACGCACTTACGTATGAAAATGCCCGTTAATTTAAGCTTGAAATGCTGAAACTAAAATAAGCGAGCTAATAAATCCTCGGAAGCTGTTTGGTGTCAAATGGGAAAGGATTGAAAGCGTTTTCCAAGTCTCTTCTTCTGGAGTTTTTCTTACTGGGTGCGTCCAATGCATTAAGTGTTGAATCTCTTTTGTTTCTGGTGAAACTTTCAAGCCTTGTGCGCATCATTTTCCAATGATATCTTTTTGCTTTTTATCCCCAAATCACCAGCTGTTGAAGGTTGTTCTTTTCGATCAATATGACAATGAAGTTTTATTTGTCGATTTTAACAATGATGTCCCCAAGTTCATAGAATTCATCTTGCATAGAATTTCTAGCTCCTTCGGTGGGGTGTGTTCACAAATGAAACATCTCTCTGAAACTCTTCTGCTGAAACAGTCGAGAGAAATATTTTCAGCTTGAAAATCAATTACATTCAGCTACTGAGCTACTTGCTCACGATGATCGACTTTCTTATTCCGGGAAAACTGATCCGGTCATGTACTGAACAGAACCCCAGATTGGTCTTCAAATTAATAAGGATTAAACAAATACACCCTGTCGACAAGAAATCGAACACCAGTTGGGACAAAATGTCACATTCGACAGCTATGACATTGAGACAGAAAAGGAGTTTTTCTTTCCATTGAAAAATGTCAACACACTTATCACAGGCAATCGATGCTCCTCGAAGGACAAATATATACGGACGGAGCCTAATGACAAATATATTCTCCATCTATATGGTCTTACATGCGAGGAGAGCAAATATTGAAGAAGGTTCAACTGCGAACTCGTGGTTTACAAAGATGTGGACCCATTCTAATCGACTGCAATGGAACACCGGACCTTGCCAGTACCAAGAAATAGCTGCGTGGCAGGGACTGCCGAGGAGAGAACACGAGTTAGTTTCCATAACCTATTGAAAAAGATTCCTGGTTGTTACTGTTTGGTTGTTACATCATGAATGTGGTTTTCTTTCAAGAGAAAAACACACGTTGTCAAATGTGATTCCAAGCAAACAAAGAGTTCTCAAAAACGAATTCTTGACTTGAATTTCAACTCCAGTAATTTTCACTTTTTCTTTTTACTTTCAGCCCACCATGTTCAGTCACAAGAAAATGTTTTCTTAAATTAAAGATTCGT
This sequence comes from Orthonevra nobilis, assembly GCA_963555765.1. Lineage (NCBI taxonomy): Eukaryota > Metazoa > Arthropoda > Insecta > Diptera > Syrphidae > Orthonevra > Orthonevra nobilis. Next base: position 7,657,366 of record OY743225.1, read on the forward strand.
TCGAAGGATGAAAAATTATGCTTTCAATTCTTAGAATAATTTCTGAATGTTCAAAAGATTAAATATTCCGGGATCGACGAAAACTTGGCCCTTAAAAGAAATGTTCACGTTTTCTGAATACAAATTTTGTTCATAAATGTTTTGATTGACCTTTAAAAATTGCACTTGACTCGACTGCAAATTCGATTTAATGTTTTCGTATGGAAACGAAGTTGCATTTGTGATGCTTTTGTTTTTATTTTTTTAAAACGAACTTCGGACATCAAGGACACGCGTATGAGGTTTGTATATCGTTCTTTCGTGGCAACCCAAAAAAGAGATTCCTTTTACGATGATTTCGATACATTTCTAAACCATTTGGCGTTTTTTTAAATGCCAAAAATAATTTCGGCTTTAAAAAAGTGTTAATTTATTTAATGCAAAGACGGTGATTCCCAGTGGCGTAGTGAAGAAGCAATTCACGGTCTACAGGCAATAACTGATGAACATCCAGCATTTTGTGAGGGAACTTCTTCAATTTTTTCACTGCATTTTTTTAACGTTGAAGACTCTTCAGTTTAATCTTCAGTCTCAAATAACACAAACGGAGGTGAGGTGCCCACGATTTTAGGCTGCACCTCTTAGTCTTTTGGTAAACGAGTCTCTACTGAAAATTCCGAAAAAAGGCAGTGTGGATTTAGGTTCCGATGAAGCACTTAAAGTTAGCATGAGGATGGCCTTTGAAAATTAAAAATATGCGCGTATATTTGTCCAGCGGAAAGTTTAGTACTTAATAAAATAAGAATTACAGTGTTATTCTCATATTGAATAGAAAATTGAGTTAGACAATGCGGTTTGAACGTTTTATAAATAATTATCACTAAGGCCCGGGGTGCACCCGGACTTTTTTTGATTTTGTTCAATTCAAGCCCAAAACACTTAAGACTAACAAAAGAATTTAAAATTAAGGGGATGGAGGGAGATGGTTTGGCGAGTTAAGGGAATTTTTGAGAGAGGCTTTAGAGAGATGGAAGTCAAAAGAGCTATTGGCTGTGCTCAGCATTCTTGACATAGGTTCAAAGTAGCCATAGTTTGTGCGGTGAAGAGGCACTCGGAAGAGTGAGGAGGACCGAAGGTAACGTGGATTGGTGTTAAAAAGGACAGATTGTAATAGGGAAGGGGAGTAAATTGCACCGGCTAACAATTGATGGATGAAGAGTACATCGGCAACTTCTCATCGTTTTACAAGGGTTTGTAAATCGATCAATTTAAGTCGATTTTCGTAGGGAGGTAAGTTGTATCTATCAACCCAGGGTAAGCCGCGTAAAGCAAAACGGATAAATCTGCGTTGGACTGCTTCGATTCTGAGGGAATGTGCGTCATAGTAAGGAGACCAAACTTGGATGGCATATTCAAGAAGTGGTCGGACAAAGGTAACATAAAGAGACCTAGAGATATAAGGATTAGAGAACTCTTTCGACCATCGTTTTATAAAACCAAGGGTGGAATTCGTGCTACATATGACTCGATCGATATGTGCCCGGAAATTGAGTTCTCTGTCACAGGGAACACCAAGGTCACAAATCGAATCAACTGGGGACCAGGAGTAAACTATAACCGATTGGGGGGATTGATATGTGTTTAGAGATTCTCATATCATCAGCATAAATGGGCAGGTTAGAGTCTTTAAGAATGCATTCAACATTGTTGATAGTGAGAATAAAGATAATGTGTCCTAAATGACTGCCTTGAGGTACTCCAGCGGTACGGACAATAGGCTCGGACATTGAAGATCTGAAAAAGAATCTTATACTGCCGATTTTCTAAATAAGATTTTAACCATGAGATGAAGAATGGAGGGAACCCAAGGGCATTAAGTTTCAGGTAAATGATTTGATGGGAGATTTAATCAAAAGCCTTGCTGAAGTCTGTGGCCAAAGCATCAACTTCCTTGCCTTGTTGCAGTGCTTGCAAGGCTTTAGATACGAATTCGGTAAGATGTGTTATAGTCGATAAACCTTTTACGAATCCGTGTTGTATTGAGGAAAGTATGGATTTACTGTGAAAGTACAAAGAGTCGTAGACAATACTTTCGATTAGATACTATATTTCCTTCGAGCCCATTGCCAATTATTTTCTTGCCAAAAATTTTCTTCAGCTCCTCTATTAAAATTCTAGCTGGGTATGGAGCGGTCTTGTCTTGCTAATATTGTGATCTCTTGTTGAACCTGTTAAACAGCTGCAGTAATGACTGTGTCTTGAAATTAACGGCTGGATTGCACACTTGGTAATGCCCCTTTAGTCAGTTATATGAATTGTAAGGTCTCACGTTCGATTTGAAATTGCCAGCTAAAATCGGCTGTAAATTTACTTTCTAGCCATTTTGGTCACATTCATTTATTTAATTGCTTCATTGAATAAAGTTGCTTATAGACTAAGAGGGTTGCGTAAAGCAAAATCTGTTTAAGTATCGCCATCGAGGCGCAACAAATAAACTTACACTGAGTGATGGGCAAAGGAAGCAATGAAATTGAGTCGAGTAGATAAATTGGCGCCCGAGTAAGGACTACGCATATACGTATGTTAGTGCCCCTTAATTAAGCCTGAAATACTTCTATTAAAAGTAGCGGGCTAATAAGCCCTCAGAAATTGATTGGTTTTAAATGGGAAACCAATGAAAGTTTGTTGAATTAGCCGAATCACTCTTTAGTGGTATTCAAATTCAATGCTGAATAGTCCTCGTGCACTTTGTCTTATGCGGGGCAACTGTCAACTAGAAATGACTACCGAATAAGGTCCTCTCACTATAAATATAGTTTCTCCGCGTATTGAACCAAAATCTTAAACCTTTTTGCAGAATACACTGACAATTATTTTGTTTCAAAATTATTTTGTGGAAATTTGTCAGACTTAGGGTAAAGACCAGACATCAATGCTTCGGTGTCGAATGCTTTTTTTGGAAGTTTACTAAAATAGGTAAAGGCACTCTTGAACTTTTATATCTTTTTCGTATTTGGTCTAGTCAAGATCAACTTATGGCGAACGGATGCAAGCAATTTCTCCATACCTATATGGAGTCCACATAAGAAGCATTGAAATACCCATTTTGAAATTTATGTCAAATCCAATTACAGAAGTAAAAGAAAACTGATGGTTGCATTTAACAGCGTGGTGCGCTATGTTTATAGTCTACGTAGATACGACAGAATTTCGAACTTCGCTAGCAGACTTTATGGCCTGACGTTCGATAAGCTTCTTCAGTTTCGCACATTAAGCCCGTTTAGAGATGTCCTTCTTACACAACAACCCGGTTATCTCTTTGAAAAAATTAGATTCGCCTCCTCCAGCAGATCAGGTCAACTCATTCATCCTCAACACTCATCAACTGTAACTGAGTGCCAGTTTTTTGTCAACTCTACTCCTTTATGGAACAACTTGCCGCGTCACATTAGAAGGATTGGTAACAATGCAAATTTCAAAAAAGAATTAAAATCGTACCTTTTTCAAACTACTTGAAATACTTTTTTTCTTTTCTTGAATCAATTATTTGAGTTTTGATATTTTCAAATTTTGATTTCATTTCCTTATCTTTTGTTTATGTTCTTCTTCGGGAAAATAAATATGTGTAACTTTATTTTAGTAGCTTCCCTACATGAACCTGTCACTAGCTTATAAGATATTATATCTTAAAGTGTATTAGTATTCCGAATGAATAAATAAATGAAATGAAAAATGAAATAAAAAGCAAACTGTGAATTACTTTATTTCAATAACGTCGAATGAAGCATTTTTTTAAGCACATAATCCTTATTTTCGAATTTTTTCCTAATTTATTAACAAAAACTGAACTTTGCCAACTTAAATTTTAAGTTACTATTAGTTCCATAGAAAACTGCATTAATTTTTAGACACCCATTTAAATGTGATTGAAATCGTTGTCGTTTTCCTTTTCGCCAAAATGTTCCCTTATCTGCGGAATTAATGAGGCGAATGCTTCACGGTTGTTGGCAATATTCAAACATTTCGTCAGCCTCCCCATTTCGTTGACCTCTCATACATCCGGTAGCTAGAAAAATTATACTGATACAATCGAATAGAATACTTTTTCAAATGATAGTCATTTGCAGAATACTCTTTCGTTTTCTATGAAAATTGATTTGGTTTTTAAATGACATAAAATGATTTTAAAATGCGGAAGCAAAACCTCAGAAACATCGATGGTATGTTTTTGAATTCATTAACAAAGCATAAGTTATAAGAGTTTGCTCATTTAATCGACTTCGAGAGGATTGCGAATTATTCCAGTCACCTCAAAATTTAGATTAATATGTTTTTATTTATCGTCCAAAAATATTTACAATCATGACTTAAAATTAGACTCATAACTAAGATAAGGTTTTGTCGGCTCAACAATAAGGGCCCGACTTATTTCTTATGGTATTTAAATAATATATATATTTTTTTTTTACAAAAACGTATTACAATGGCGACTTAATCTTTTAGGTGACTCTATGCAATTTTCCAAATATTTTGAAAATGTTTGCGTTAAATCTGAGCCGCTCGCTGAAGTTGATTCCCAAGTAATTTGTCGTGTCTTGTGGCACAATTTGTGTGTTGTCCGGGAGGATTAATTTGATGTTGCGACAACGTTCTGCGAATTGTCGTCTTCCTCTGGTTGCCGTCGTTGGTGTCCTGAAACAGATGAGTTCTTTTTTGTTGCTGTTGACTTTGAGTCCCCACTTTGAGTAGTAATCAAGGAGCTTCCTAATGTGGTCCTGGATCCTTCGCACTGCTATGGTTGGTGAAGATGATGCTGCGTATGTGATGGAGTCGTCCGCATATAATAATGTTTTTGTTTGAGAATCGTTCTATGGCTGATCTGCCGTATAGATGTTGAACAGCGCTGGTGCTGTTCTTCCTCCTTGCTGGACACCTCCTCTTAGGGGCTTCATGGATGAAGAAGCATCAAAGACTTGAACAAAAAAGAACCTATTTGTTATTGAACTAAGGATTATTCTTACCAAATGTGTGGGAAATTCCATTTTCAGCAGCTTGTAAATAAGGCCGTTGATCCAGACACTGTCGAATGCCTTCTCAATGTCCAACAAACAGGCAACAACTGTCTCCTTTTTGTTAAGTCCCGCGGTGATGTCATGGTGAAGTTTAAGCAGTGGATGAATTGTTGAGTACTTTTCCCTGAATCCATATCGTTGGTCCGGTATTATCTGCTTTAAGCGGCAAACTTTATTTATTTGTTTCAGCAGTACCGACTCTAGGACCTTTCCTACACAGCAGAGCAGTGATATTGGCCGATATCCTTCAATGCACGTTCTGTTGATCTTCTTTGGAACTGGAACAACTTTACCTATTTTCCACGAGGTGGGAAAATATCCGTTGTTTATGCAGTTGTTGAAGAGAAGGATCACAACGTTCGGCAACTTTTTTAATACAAAGTTGGAGATACGATCAGGACCAGCTGATTTTTTTGAGTTTACACTCAAAAACAGCTCCTCTACATCTCGTGCATTGGTGAAAATATCGTTGTTGTTGGGAACTGTTGCCGTATTTTCACTGCTTAATGTTGTGATGCTGCTATGGTCGTTTGAGAGTTCTTCGACCTTTTCGTTGACCTCAGCTAAGAATTCAGGAAGGTGCACTGGTGGTCAGTCACCTCAAAACGACCACAAACACTCATTAAATAAGCATCTACAGCTTATTCTTATTTACCAAAATCAATTGGCCACATCTTCCAGGAATGACATTGTAAGGAGTGTAAAAAGAGGTCATAGTTTTTCAGATTTTGTTTTTACTTCAAATAAAATAAAATTAAATTAAATTATTATTATTCATTTAGCGTTGAAGTGATTGAACTCAATTTGGTACTTGTATTCATTCGAGACTTCAAGATAATCATAAAACTTATAAAGTAGGCAAATGGGTAAGTGGTATTACGAAGGATCAATCAGTTTAAACTTTTAGCCCTCGAGAGTCTAAACAACTAGTCTGCAGTCTTTTTTGCTGAGGTGTAGCACAAATGCTTAAGACTTCTAATCAACCCAGGACTGAATCAGTTCCATTTGCATGCTATCTTCAAAGACATGTAATCTACGATTGTGTTTAGGAGAAACACGGGCATTAAGGGCGCTGATATGGCGAGTTGAACGAGAATTGTTATTTAAGAGTTCGTCTGTACGATTCTCACTCGAGTTGTATTTTGAGATGATGAACGCATCCGCACAACTGCCACTAACTTCGCTACGTAACGCTTTGACGTTTCAGTGTCAAGTGAACTTAAAGAAATTACATCTTGACAATTATTTGAACGTTAAAAATGAATTCATAAAAAAGTTAATTTTAAAATGATGAGTACAGATATTTTTTTTAACGCCAGTGATTCGGATACTAGCGGTATTACGGATGAATCCCAAATCTTTAGAATCAGCATATCGACTTGAGCCCAAGCTATTAAATCTTTTTAGGGAAGTGACTGTCAATTCATTGCATTTAAAAGCAAAGCACGAGAGAAAGACGAGAGTTCTTTATTATACGCCTCAAAAATACTCGCAAATTGTGAACTGTTGTGCGGCCCTCTATAACAAGTGTATTTCGTGTGGTGTTCAGCTGACGAATACAATTCTTACAGAAACAGGTAAAGATTGGCGCATCAATGGCGCTAAGGCTGATGAAAGCTATCCTGAAAAAGAAGCTTGAAACATAAGGGGCAGCTTTAAAAAGTCCATTTGATAGTGAAGTTTATTTGCTTAAAAATGTAGTCTTAATTTCTGATTTTTGTTGATAAATAATGATTAACCTTTGTTGAGGAATAATGATAAACCTTTTTCCAGTCACTTATCTCTAAGAGGAGGTCTTGCTGCACTTAAGCACTTGCTCAGCTCCTCGCCAATTCTTGACCTTGGGTAAAAAAAGTGAACAAAAATTTCATATTGTTGTTGTCACTTTTATTCTACAAGAAAAACATGATGGGACCACCGGTTGAAAATGTAGTTTTTTTTTCAAAAATCAATGCTTTATTGAGTAAAAATAGATATAAATTCAATATTCAAAGAATTGCCCATCCCTAGCCATATATTTTTCCCATTTTTCTGGCAATTCAAGGATACCCCTAAGGGGTACCGCGTTAGGGGTTCATTGCAGCCGTAGTTCGTACGGTGGTATTTAATGTCAAAAATGTTAGTTGATCGGGAATTAAATGACTTGACACTAAAATTAACTAGGGTAAAAAGTGCTGTTGAGTCAATATTACCGGCTATAAGCTGATGCAAAAACACAATATCACAGACTTCGCGACGTTTTTGCAAAGAATCAAGGCCGATAAGAAGAAGACGGTCCTTATAAGGTGGAAGGCGAAGAGGATCGGTCCATGATAAATGTCGAAGTGCGAAACGAACAAATTTACGTTGTACAGACTCGATACGGTCAATATGTGTCAGGTAATACGGTGACCACACATTGGAAGCGTATTCAAGCTGTGGCCTGACAACTGTTGTGTACAGGGTTCTTGTTATTAATGGACATTTAAATTATTTACTCCAGCGCTTAATGAAACCGAGGAGGGAGTTACTTTTGTTGACAATTTGCTCAATATGAGTTGAGAAGTCAAGATTTTGAGTGAATTGTACACCTAAGTCCCTTGTCAGGTTAACTTTGACCAGCGCAGAACTATTTAAGGTGTACGTATAGGTCAGAGGACTACGTTTTCTAGAAAAGGACATGTTTAAACATTTAGAGATGTTTAATGATAGGCTATTGTTGGAGCACCATTTTGCGAAAGAATTAAGGTCATCCTGTAGAGCCCAACAGTCTGAAAGATTGTTAATTCCGTTAAATATTTTTATGTCGTCGGCATAAATTAGAACTCTAGAGTTCTTGAGCACACTTACAACATCGTTAATAGATATAATGAATAACAGAGGACCTAGGTGGCTACCCTGAGGCACACCTGAGGTAGCGTAAATTGATTTAGAGGTTGATCCCCTAAACAAGACTTGATAGGTTCGTCCGTCAAGATACGAGCAAATCCATTCCACAAAGGATGCAGGGAAACCAAGGGCTTTCATTTTAAAAGCTATAAGCTTATGGGAAAGCTTATCAAATGCCTTACTGAAGTCAGTGTAAATGCAATCGACTTGACCCCCTTCTTCTAATGCTTTATTAGTAAAAGAAGTAAACTCCAGCAAGTTAGTCACAGTTGATTTGTTTTTTACAAAACCATGCTGTTTGTCAGTGAGGAAAGGCTTGCAACTAAAGTAAAAACTGTCAAAAATAATAGCCTCAAAGAGTTTAGGCAAACAAGATAGCTTAGCTATAGGTCTATAATTAGTAACGTCATCCCGGCAACCTTCTTTGTGTACCGGAATTATGAAAGCATTTTTCCATAACTTTGGGAAAACTCTATTGTGAATGGATGCCTGGAATATGAAAGCAAGGGGCCCTGCCAGAGCACTGCCGCAGTTCTTCAATATTATTGGAGGTATTCCATCAGGTCCGCAAGTGGTGTCATTTGCAAGTCGAGCGAGATGGTAATTCACGTCATCAGAGGTTATTGATATTGGATTCATGGAACTGGGGCAAAAGCATTCGAGGTGGGTGAACTCTTTTGGGTTGGGTGTAAAATTGTCAGAATCATACGCTGAATTGAAAAAAGATGAAAAAAAGTTGCAAATATCTTCTGGCTTTTTGCTGGAACAATTCAAGTATGAAAGTGTTGAAGGATAGCCATCAGATTTTTTTTTTGCTGTTAATGAACTAACAGCACTCAAGCGTAAACTTTTTCGACGTATCTATTCTTAACATGCATGTCATTTGAAGTTACTAACCAATTATATTTTTTCATTTCTTTTTTATGTGTATTTGTGTATGGTGTTAGGCTATCCCTGTTATTATTAGGTTTACTAACAACTAACACCACGCTAAACGATGACTGTGACAAGATGGGTATTACTCTATGAGTAACACTGTCACTTACAAAGCTTGTTTTATAAGCAGTACTGATAGCGTTAAGTTTTGACGACATTTACAACATGTGGCCGACCATTGTCATTTTGCAAAATAACTTTATCGTATCTTGCGACCGTTTCCGGCCGTTTTTTCTTCAGTGCTCGGCTCAAACGCATCAATTGTCGTCGGTAGACCTCGCCTGTGATTGTTTCATTCGGTTTTAGCACCTCATAATACACAACACCCTTCTGGTCCCACCAAATGCACAGCATAACCTACAGGCCATGAATATTCTGAACGGCCGTCGATATTGAGGCATGTCCGGGGTATCCATACGTTGGCCGACGTTTTGGGTTATCGTAATGTACCCATTTTTCACCACCAGTGACGATTCGATGCAAAAAAGACTTCTTTTTGTGGCGTTCAAGCAGCATTCCGGACATACAAAATCGGCGTTCGACGTCTCGTTGCTTCAATTCATACGGCACCAAATGTCCTACCTTTCGGATCATTCCCATTGCCTTCAAACGATCGGAAATGGTTTGCTGAGCGACGCCAAGTGATTTTGCAAGTTCTTCTTGCGTTTGTGACGGATCTTGATCGAGCAATGCCTCCAATTCATGGTCTTCAAACTTTTTCACCTGGCCAAGGCGTTCTTTTGTCTTCGGTGTCGAAATCACTATATTTGAACCGTTTTAACCACCGCTGACACATTCTAACGTCTATAGTATAGCCCGGGTAAGCTTCGGTAAGCAATTGATGCGCTTCGGTTGCTTTTTTCTTTAAATGAAAGAAGCATATTAAAACTTCCCGCAAATGTTGTTTTGATGGCACGAATTTAGACATTTTACGGCTTTACAAAAACTTGTGTGTTTTCACTAATGACCAATAACCTAGACTCAAATAATTAGACAATGACATGAAGTTTCTGATGTGACAGCTGTCATGGTCAAAATTCACCTCAGAGTAATAGATATGAAGTTGTCTGCAATAATGACATTTTCAACCGGTAGTCCATCAACTCGAGTGCTCTTTCATACGTGAGCTATTTCTCATTTCAAAATTTCATTTCTCATTCGAATTGAAAAATCGCTTAAAAATGTTAGACGTGTGAAAGATCTTGACCTTAGAGGATACACAAGGACCCTGCAATTGTACTGTCTCTGCTGTCCCTTAATAAAATCTGGACGTCCGAATAACAAAAATACACGAACTTTAAATCGAAATATTTTAACTGAACCATTTTTTCAATACCTTGACTCCTCCATTGATTGATATTTGCATTCCAATACTTGCGAATTCAAAGTTACAATTTACTCATCTGTAATTTGGACGGCTAGCTGTTTCGACCTGTCCTACCTGTTTGTTCTAAAGCATGGTTTCCCATCGAAAATAATTACATTTCCTTTAACTTTTTTGTTGCTTGTCGAACCCATTTCATTAAACTCCTTTGGATTGAATTACTTGAGCCATCAGCAAAAAAGTTACACAAAAGGTAGAGTAATGAAATCCACCAACCAACTCCAAGCAATCCTTTCACAATGACTTCCACTTTCGAAGCCACAAAAAGGAACAACAATGTCTCAGCTAATCCCTTACGACAACTTGCAATTAGTTTCTCCGTATAAATTTAATTTCCCAAAGAGTATCAAACATATGTATCCAACAACACTCAACCACAACAGAGGAACCCAAGCAAGCCAACCAACCGAACGAGGAACCCAACCCATTCATTAAATTCCGTCCCGCACAAAAATGTTTTCCACTTTAAAGGCAACCAACAAAAAAAAAAAAAAATTAAAAAAAAAATCCGTTCAGAAGGAGAACAATCTAACATGAGAACGATTTGCACATAAAGTGGCAGGAGGCAGGCAGGAGCAACAGCAAGGATCCACATTACCACACCATCACCATCGAGCACTTTACAAAGTCATTTGAACTATTTTTCAACACCTTGGCTACTTGCGTTCACCCGCGTGGGACCTTAAGTTTCTTTAATTCGAAATTCCTTGCAGCGCTCTCCTTATAGTCACCACAACAAGTCAGTCCAAAGGAGACTACTTTTTATCCTACAGCATCCTTCATCATTCATTCTTTCGGCAAAAAACATACTTGGCATCTTTCTAGCAAAAGTTGGTCGTGCGGTTCAGGACCAAAACTAACTACTCCACTTTATTTAGTTGAAATCCCGCTTAAAACAGAAGACGAAGAGTCTGTATCGCTGCCATAAGGATAATTTGTTTAATCCTCTCTTCTGTTAGAATGAAAATCTACCATGGAAGGGCTGCAGTCTCGGTGCATGTGTGACGGGGCAAAAAAGTGTAACACAAGCAGGATACTGGGCTCTTATGTGAAGGCAGCAGACTGCAGAGTTGAATGACACAAGTTCTCACATATGAGGTGACAACGAGGGGTTGCATCTTGTATCCTGTCACAGGATCACGTTTTGTAATCCAAAAGGCTCATTGCGATTACGTGATTTGTTTTATTTTAATATTTTTGAATTTAACGGTAATCGAGGAAATCGACTGCGAGTACATCGAATTGGATATCCTCGCATTGATTTGCACATCTGTATGGGAAGGGACTCCTTTACTGAACATGTGATCCTTGCGCTGGGGGAGTGGTTTCTGTATTTGTTTTTTTTTTTTTTTGTGTTGGCGTTGACAGCTGAATTGTTGTGTCATGTCGTCGGGCGCCAGTTGGGCCACGTTCCTCGTCCATTTCCAGTCCTTAACTTTCTAGGTGCGTGTGCTTGCATATGAAATTGGATTGGATCCTTGAGAATCGTGCACTTAATAATAATGCATATTTACAGGCGATAACAAGTTGTACTGATTTTGTTAATTTTCTTTTTGTTTTCCTTTTCTTTCTTTTATTGCAGCTTGGGTGCTGGGTTGGCTAATGTGCAAGACGGTTCCATATGTACAAGGAGTTTCCGTGGCAGCATCGGTTTACAGTTTAATAGCGGTATCGTTAGACAGGTAAGTGTACTCCACTATACTAATGACTGCACACCGAAATGCCATCTGCATTATGTAATGTTGGCATGTGAGATTGTGAAACAGAAACTGAAATGCCATCGCATGCAATCGTAGATGGTATTTAGCTGAACAAGGTTTATTTTTATACGAATCCTTGATTTATGCCAAATGAAATAAGTCTTCGGGGGGTTGTTACAATAGGAAAATAATCGAGGTAGTCCTTCGACTGTTGGTGGTTAAGACAAACGATTCCATGTAAAAGTGGTCTATTTTTCTTTTCTTTTTATTGTGTGCTTCTCCCCTACGAGGCAATAACACTTGTTTCAAGTTTTAATGCGTTTTCATGCGCCGAAAATTAAAGCACTCAGTAAATTCCAGCTTCCTTACACGAAAATTGAGATTTTCACAAAACTCAACGCCTTGTTTATTTGTTTTTTCGATTTTTTTCACCACATTTCTTATCTTATCTTTAGTTGCAGAGTAATTTTAAGCAATAAGTAAAGAAAAAAAAAACACCCAAGTACTAATTGGAAGGGTTCCGTACCACAGTACAATATGCAACACCATATATTCTATACATTTTAAAATGTGAATTTTAAACAAATTTAAATAAAGGGTGATTTTTTAGCTATTATCTTTTTGGCAACACTGGTTTAAACAGCTAACGCACGTTTCGTGTTTTGTTTCACTGTCACACATCTTCAGTTTGGTTCATAATTTAACCATGAGTCGTCTAACAAACGAACAACGCTTGCAAATTATTGAATTTTATTATCAAAATGCGTGCTCTGTTAAGAAAGTTCATCGCGCGCTTCTTCCATTTTATGGTCAGTTTAATCGACCCACTGAAGCGGCTATTCGGGCTATTGTGACTAAATTTCGCACCAAATTTAAATTGTTGGACGTAGAGTGCGAACTGAAGAAAATTTCGCAGCTGTATTGGCCAGTGTTAATGATGACCATAAATTATCTATTCGTCGCCGTTCGCAGCAATTGGGCCTCTGTTACTCAACAAAGTGGAAAATTTTGCGAAAGGATTTAGGTGTGATGCTTTTCCAAATACAGCTGGTGCAAGAATTGAAGCCGAATGACCTACCGCAACGTAAAATTTTTGGTTTATGGGCTCTTTTGGAAAGTTGGCCGAAGATCCACTTTTTTACCGAAAAATTGTGTTCAGCGACGAAGCGCATTTTTGGCTCAATGGGTACGTAAATAAGCAGAATTGTCGATTTTGGAGTGAATATCAGCCAGAAGCATTGCAAAAGCTACCATTGCATCCAGAAAAAGTCACAGTTTGGTGCGGTTTATGGGCTGGTGGCATCATTGGACCGTACTTCTTCAAAGATGATGCGAATCGTAACGTAACTGTGAATGGTGAGCGCTACCGTGAGATAATATCCAACTTTTTTATGCCCAAAATGCAAGAGCTTGACTTGCATGACATGTGGTTTCAACAAGACGGTGCCACATGCCACACAGCACGCGCAACAATTGACTTATTGAGAGGCGAATTCGGTGAACATTTTATTTCACGTTCGGGACCGGTCAATTGGCCGCCTAGATCGTGCGATTTAACGCCTTTAGACTATTTTTTGTGGGGCTATGTTAAAGCTCATGTCTTTACAGACAAGCCTGCTTCAATTGAAGCATTGGAAGACAACATTGAAGCATTTATTCGTGAGATACCGGCCGAAATGCTGGAAAGAGTATGCCAAAATTGGACTAAGCGGATGGACCATTTGAGGCGCAGTCAAGGTCAACATTTGCATGAAATAATCTTCAAACATTTTTTTATTTCATTTTACATAATTGCTTCCCTGAAAGAGGAAGATTACATTAAAGAATAACGTTTGGAATTTTTTTGATTGCATGATTTTCATCCGAGAAAAAATTGCGGTGTCGGGTAGTCCCAGACTTTCCCGAAGCCCGTAAAAGGTATTCTCCCCTTTTGTCAACCTCTCTTCTGTATATTAAAGAGAAGAATAAATTTAAAACCCTCCATATCCATGAAAGTTTTGTATCAAGATGGTTGAAAAGTGCTTAGCACTCAGTCAAAGGTACAAAATTTTGCTTTTGAGTAAAAGGAGGGGTACAGCATTGGATCTTTTTCTGTCTAGTAAAAAATATCAGCTCACTTTTTGAGGGAATCACATCTAGTCCGTTTTAGTTTGAAAATTTTACTAGTGATCGGAATATAAACGTTAGTCAACCTTATGTCCGACTATCTTTATGTCCTTTTCTGTAAAGACCAAAAGTCTTTGGTGCGTATCAACAGTGGTGAAACTACCCTATGTTCGTGTGTTTCGTTCATGTGCCTTATCTTTGAACGGGATCACTTGCTATCAATTTGCTCTGTCTCGATGCTTCGTTTAAAGATGAAAAGAATATAGACTAACCAAGACTTCAAGGTACAGAAGCAATACATAAACCTTTATTACTTGAATAAACAGACAACGGACTGGTTTAAAAAATTATGCAGAGATGCAACACAGTTGTGTGTGTCTTCATAAATGTTTTAGGGAGCTTCGAAGGTTCGAAAATTGTCCGTTAAATCGATAGCCAAACTTTGTGAGATACTCTTGTAGTCTACAGATCAAAAGATAGCTTTAAGAAGTTGATCGATTTAGGGTCTCGTGGAGTTTTCTACAGCAAAGAATCCGAATTTTTGTACAACACTATAGTCTTCTTATGAACAATGCTAACTTGATTTGGTCATATAACTTAATAAACATATTAGCAAAAAATGCTAACACAGTAAGAAATACTTTTAAATATGTGGAAGATTAGCGATGTAAAGAATACATTGGTTAAATTGAATCAACACATCTCAAACTAATTAATTAAAAATATAAATATAAAGATTAAAACTAAATTAAAACAAATTCATGATGAGATATTAGGTATGAGATTGAGAGTATAATAATTAATTAATTGTCGAGCTTCATGTTGAATTGCATTACAAGATTCAAAGAATGAATCTCCTGCTGTTTTAAACAAAAATATAGGACCTACGACCCAAAATCTTAGCCAGTCTTCTATAGGCACATAGTAGCACACGGCCATCCCTCTAAGAGTATCCAACTCGGCGTGAAGATAACTTTTTTTATAATTTGCTCGCTCTCAAAAGGTTATGAATTCTCTTTTAATGCAAGTCGCACAGAGCGAGTGGAAGAATTAGGAGAAGTACGAAAGACTTTTGTAGTGCTTTGAGAAACTCAAATGTATTTGGTTTGGAACATTTAGCTCAAATCTAGAATTGCGAAAATCGATTTCATAACATCAACTTTAACATTGAATTTGTATTTGCTTTTGGCAGTTGTTTTTCAGCTCCTTCAATAAAGTGTTAAAAATCAGACAGATAGAACTATCAAATATTATATAGCCTTGTTTCAAAAGTATTACGATTTGTGAGAACTCTGTTTATAGGGATTCATATTTTGAAAGTTTGGTGAAAGCTCTTTCGCCAACTATAACTGGAACTGTTTTTTTTTTTTTTTGGGAAATAAAATTTGTCACTGAAACATCATCACAAATTATTACTATTACTAATGATATTATAGTATGATATGAGACATCTTTCTAAAAACAATGGAATCCGACTACTGGGACCGCCAAACGTGGAGAAATGTAAAAATTTTGAACTTCGAAAATCGGACCGATTACAAGAACTTCCTGATGGGAAGTTAAAAAAGACATTTTTTTATGAATTTCTCTGACAGAATTTATTGTCCGAAAACTTATGAGTGGCAGTGTGTATATATTTATACGCATGTTTATATCTTATAAGACACTTGAAAAGAGTAAGTTAAATTGATTGTGTACATTTTTCAATAGAAAACTAATTTGATTTTCATAGAACAAGTAAAATTCTAAAATTTTTTTGCAGTTTATTTTGCTTCAAAATTTGAAACCACCAAATCTAGTTCAATCAAAAACTTTTAAGTTGTTCATTTGGATTCTATAGCTTTATATGCAAAAACACAGACATTTTTGATAAAAGAATGGCTCCTGAGACCTCGGGACATGGAGATTCGTTTAAAATTTGAATTCCGAAAACCGGACCGATTAAAAGAACTTCCTCATAGAAAGTTTATAATTTGAAACCATTATTTTGAATTATTATTTTGTTCCAAACATAAGCTTTTCTGTCTTATTTTCACATATATACATATATGTATCAGGTTGGCAACTAAGTAATTGCAGATTTCACTCATCACTCATATGGCTTTAGATGTACTTTTAGGTTTGTTGACGTAATCGAAATGTCAAACACATTTTGTTATTTGATAGTTGGTACTTCAACTGTCAATCAGTAAACAAATTTTTTTGATCGGTTGTGTAGTTTTTGCGTGGCGTCTGTTGAAAAATGGAAAATCAAAAACGACCATTTACGTCATATTTTGCTTTTTTATTTCCGGAAAGGAAAAAACACATCGCAAGCTCACATAAAGTTATATGAGCTTCTTAACCAAAAAAAAGTTCTTTAATCCCGTCCAATTTCGATTTCAAAAAGGAAAGTCCACGGAAGATGCACTTTTGCAGTATTGTTCTCAAATAATGTCACACCTCGATGAGAAAAAATGTGCGGCTGGTTTATTTATTGATGTAACCAAAGCTTTCGATACCACAATATATTGTTGAGAAAACTGGAAAACGCTGGTTTCCGTGGATTTATCCTCAATTGGTTCAGGTCATATCTGGAAAATAGATCGCAAAGAGTTAAAATAGATGACATTTGAAGCGAAATTAAGTTCTGTAATCTGGGTGTTCCTCAAGGGTCAGTTTTGGGTCCAATCCTATTTTTGATCTACATAAACTCTTTATTTGATCTTAAACTACTGCATTTGTGGATGACATAGGTTTCTCTTATGGCCTAAACAGTCCTTTGGACCTGGTATTGGATATCAATTGGGATCTAAATTTATTGAGGCACTGGTTTGCAACACACAACTTAGTCTTAAGCTCCAAAACTAAAATAAGGTTTTTTAACTTATCATCCGCGCCCACACTGGAGGCAAATGTGTACTTCCACGCACCTGAGTGTAAAAAATACAAACTGTCTAACTGTAATTGTTCGTCTCTATCTCCCACTTTCTGTAGTAGTTTAAACTGTAGTAATAAATGTTTCCTAATAGACGTAGTCAACGACTTCAAATACTTGGGGCTCACCCTTGATTCAAGAATGAGTTTTTCGAATCACGCAGACTCATTGAAAAAGTACTTTCGATGCACGCTTAGACATTTTTACTTTTTGCGCAATGTTTGCTCAACTAAACTGCGAAAGATTATTTACTATGGAATTTTCCATTCTTAGCTGCAATAGGGAATTACCTGTTGGGGAGGTATCTACCTAAAAAAAAATACAACCGCTGCTAATTTTGCAAAAATATATTTTAAGGAAAATTTGTCAGAAACCTGTTAGATATCCAAACTTTCTTTTGTTCTGCGTCCAAAATATCCTTCCAGTTCGTCGCTTGTATTGTTTTAAAGTGTTAAAAACGTTTTTCATAAAATCTGGTAACCGTAACTTTCGTCTTATTCCAAATTATAATTTACGGGGAAACCTCTCGAACGTGTTATCTGTACCTTTTTTCCATACCACTGTGTATCGTTATTTCTTTTCTGTTCTTTCTCATCGGTTGTTTAATAAGCTCCCACTGTCGATCAGGGCAATATCAATACCTGGAACGTTTATGAAATGCACCAAAATATGGATTTTCGGTCTCAACTATGTCGATTTAGAATCTCTACTTTCTGATATTCTGGTATATTTTTTTTTCTTGTCCCTTTGCTTTTTGCTTTTACTTTTATTATTTTATACCGCATCATTGCTTTGAATTTTGAATGAATTTTACATTTTTCATGAACTTATTTTTATTTAATATTTTGTTTGAAGTTGCTTTTTGAGGATCACCCCACCCAAAACATATTTGTTTTATCTATTGATTGAAATGGCATTTGACACTATTTTTATTTTTATTAACTTCTCATCAGGAAGTTCTTGTAATCGGTCCGATTTTCGAAATTAAAAATTTTAACATTTCTCCACGTTTGGCGGTCCCAGTAGTCGGATTCCATTATTTTTAGAAACGTAGTACGTACGTACGTTTGTGCGGATTCTTTCGTACAGCCTAACTCGAGAACAAATCAAGCTATCGAAGCCAAATTGGTTTCATTCGAAGCGTATGTTTTGGTTAAATTCCACAGAGTGGTTTGAATTTTATGACGAAAAAACTGTCACAAAAAGGGACAATTTCACTTCTGCAATTAAAATCAATTTAGTTTTCCAATAAAAAAAGTTCAAAATTAATTAAATTTATAGTTTGCAGCTATCTTATCAGATAAAAAAATATGAATCAAAATATACACTGTCGTTCATAAGTTTCTGGACAAATTCATATAAAATTTTTTTTTCAATTTTAATGCCAAAAGTTTCATCAGTATTAGGTTTATTTAGCCAATTGACTTAACTACGTAAGTTTCTAACTATAGAGACTACCAAAAAGACTAAAACAATATTTAGTTGAGGCCATTTCATATATTAATGTGATCCTTTCTCTATTTCCTGATCCCAATATCCACGGAAGTTCTTGAAAAATTGTTTCAGAAATGTGAATCCTCTAAGTCTTTCCCATTTTACATGACTGAGAATGACGTCTTCAACACTAACACATGAAAACATCCTTGGAAAATTATGGAGCCACCAGTTTTTTTTTCAAAACTTGCTCGGCTGTAGCTTGATGCTTTTTTATCGTTATAATATATTAGCAAATAGAAGCTCTTGGTGCAACTTACATGAGGCAATTGAATTCAAAGAAAAAGCATCGAGAGAAAGCTAAATGACAAGGTTTAGACACATGGCTAAAACTGCATTATCTCAGCATTACAGACCCCAAACCAAAGCCTACAAAGTTCAAAGTGGAAAAATCATAGTCGAATTACAGTCAATGCTGAGGACTGTATTATTAGACGGCGCAGGCCAACAGCGTCTACCCGACCTAGACGAAATAGATAGCAATAACATATAAGCTAAAATCTAATAAAGCAACTTTAGCTGTCGAACTTTTCCGACGGCAATGAAACAATAAAGCATCAAAGATGAAAATGGAATCTCACTATTTTTTACCCGCTCTTAAAGAAAGGAGACCATCTTAACTGTGCAAATTGTAAAGTCCACCCTAGACTGAATATAAATATATCGGCAGATGGTTTCTGTTTCGTCCACAGAGACGAGATTTATGAAGCCAGGTCTAGGTTTGGGATCCCATCCAAGCTTGTCCTTTTGAATAATAGGGCAAAAAGAAATATATGCTGTCATCAAGAAAGGACACCCAAATGCGACGTTTGGTTCAGAACGTTAACATAGACACTTAGACAGCTATAACTTTGTGGTAGTTAGGGACTTTTCTTAGGCTTCGCTGCATACACAGATAATGACACCACCGTCGAGGTCAAACCGAGAATACCCGTGGCTAAGAAAGCAATTATGTAAAGCCCTTTCTCGAAGAACCTAAGTATCGGCCTACTATCCCCGTCCTACTACGATATATGATGCAGAAGCATAGAAGCTTTCAAAAGCAGATGAAGGCGACTTATGTCGTTTCGAGAGAAAAGTGTGAAAAATAAATATTAAAATCGTAAGTCTAATTTAAATGATTCAAAGCTGAATAAAATATGTATGTTTTTAATTTTTTCTATTGCAATGCATTTTTCTAGAAAATTAATGATGTTTTCATAACCCAAATGAAATTTGATGGTGGCGGCAAATAAAACAGCATCTACATTGCAGACCTACTCGCACCCAACCCAATTTTTTTAAATTAAAATATAAAATGTCATTAACTTATCTTATTTTTTTTCCTATGACTTAATGATTGTATATATTATATTGAATTGTATCTTAAAATTCATAAGAAAAGAATAAAATAAAAAATCAATCAATCAGAACGGCAGTGTCAAAATTTGTTTGCCAAACTTCGTTCTGGTGATTTTTCACTCAAAGATGAAAAACGCTCTGTTCGTCCAGTTGAAGTTGATGACGACCAAATCAAAGCAATAATCGATTCGGATCGTAACAGTACTACACGTGAGATTGCAGAGAAGCTTCATCACACACATGCATTGAAAATCGCTCAAAACAATTTTGCTATGTACGAAAACTCGGAATATGGGTTCATCATGAACTGAAAGCAAATCATTTAACACAACGCATTGACATCTGCGATTTGTTAAAGAAACATAATCCATTTTTAAAACGATTGATAACTGGTATGGAAAAATGAGTTGTTTGCAACATTGTCAACCGGAAAAGATCGTGGAGCAAGCCAGGTGAACCAGTTCAAACAACATCAAAAGCTGATATTCATCAAAAGAAAGTTGTTATCAGTTTGGTGGTGGGATTACAAAGGAATTGCCTACTTTGAACTTGTACCACAGATGTCTACATTAACAACTAACACAATTGAACAATGCAGTTGAAGAAAAGCGGCCCGAATTGACAAATCGAAAAGGTGTTGTATTCCATCATGACATTGCAAGGCCGCACCCAGCTTTGGTAACTCGGCAAAAATTATTGGAGTTTGGTTGGGATGTTTTGCCACATCCACCAAAAAGTCCTGACCTTGCACCATCTGATTACTTTTTATTTCGATCTTTGCAAGATTTTTGAATTTCAAAAATAATGATGATGTCAAATCGTACCTGGTTCAGTTTTTTGCTGATAAAAACCAGAAGTATTATGTTCTAGATGAAATTCGAAAAGCTTGTGTGAAATGATGAATTAAATCTCTGTAGCCTTAACGTCTTTGGCTCTCTGTTTTCTTTCCCGAAATGACAAAACCCATTCCAATTAGCATGACAGTTGGTTCAACAGTTCTGAAGGACGCACATTTTTGTCTTAAAAAAAAAAATCAAGTTAACCCCAAGTAATACATCATATGAACGATCGAAAAATCTGTCTTTCTTCTCCTTCGGGCTCTTCAAAACCAATTCTAACCTAACTCACTGACCGCGTTTATTTCATTAAAAGAAAATCATTTATTCTCCAACTAATGGTTGTAGGAGGAAGCCAAAAAACCGAACCTGAATCCATCCATCAATCATCCTCCGCTATCTCAAAGTTCTACGATGAAAAGTTAAACAAAACAAGCGCCTAGAAGCTATGAGCCATATTGACAGTGTTTTCGTAAAAGGTCATAACCCAAGTTCAAAAAAAAAAGGAAAATAAATAAATAAACAAATAGAAATAACAATTTATCGCCGCCAAATATTTATTGTCATTTTTAATTGTTTGGTTTTGTTAGTACGTTTCGTTAATTTAAATAATGTGCCCTCGTTAATAATTTACAAAAAAACGAAACACAAAACAGTGATTTATAATAAATAAGGCCTTTGTGGATAATTGGTTTCCGATTGGGACTTTTGAATGACCGCAATCATTCTTTGCACAGAGTCAATACGAAATTTGTTGCGAGAAAATTGATAGTCGTAATTTTGAATGCTAATTCAAGGAAGGCTTTTGAACATTACGGTTGGCGTTGATAAGGAGCTTGATTAAAGAAAATTCATATCTGATGGAAGCACGTTTCGATCATAATTTCGAAGACGTTTGTTCCTGGTACTCTTGCTTTGAATGTGATTGAAATAATAATAATTTGGTGTATCCTTGTTAGTGTATAAAATCCAAGTCAATTCAAATGGTTCTTCTAATTTAATAAGAGTAACGAATAAAAAATTGTATCAAATAAATTAACGATTTTTTTTTTGTAATGTCTTTATTTCCACAGAATTTTTTATAATTTTTTTAACGAAACAAATTTATATTTTCAACTTTTTTTTTTAAATTACAAAAGTTTCATCAATTAGCCAGTTGACTTAATTTAGTTAGTTTTGAACTAAAGGGTCCGCCATCTAACTTTTTTTTTCAACTAGTGGTTATTTCGTGAATAGTAACACTTAGCTCATGTCTGATTTGACAGATAATTAGTTTTATCCTTCCGCTGAACGAATATGGTTGTGTATACGCTTGATCAACGCTGGGAAATAGTGCGACATTACTTTGAAAATCATGGTAATGTTGCAGAACGTGTGCGAAAATTGCGTACGGATTTTGGAAGAAGAGAAGCACCGTCAGCTCCGCATGTTCGTTATCTTGTGAAAAAAGTGAAAGAAACTGGCATCCTCATCGATAAACCAAAGCGTGAAAAGCCAAAAACAGTGCGTATACCCGAGAATATTGCTGCTGTGGCAGAAAGTGTACGTGAAGCGCCATCAATTTTGCATAAAGACCTTGGTATGACGCCATACAAAGTTCAATTGGTTCAGGAGTTAAAGCCAACTGACCAGCCAGTGCGTTTTCGCTTCGCTAAGTGGGCTTGCGATCGACTTACAGAAGATGCCGATTTTGCCAAAAAAAATCATCTTTTCAGATGAAGCTCATTTTGATCTTGGCGGGTATGTAAACAAGCAAAATTGTCGCATTTGGGGCAGCCGATGTTCCCAAAACGAGTCACTGTTTGGTGCGGATTTTGGTCCAGAGGCATAATTGGGCCATTTTTCTTCGAAAATGAGCAAGGAGTGGCCGTTACAGTCAATGGCGATCGTTATCGGGCCATGTTGAACGAATTTTTGTTCACAAAAATTGAAGAGGAGGATATTGCAGATTTAGTTTCAACAGGACGGCGCTACGTGCCACACAGCCGAAGCTACACTCGATGTTTTGCGCCCTGTTTTTGAAGATCGCATTATCAGCCGCAGAGCTGATGTCGTTTGGCCAACTCGGAGCTGCGATTTGACACCGTTGGACTATTATTTGTGTGGTGCCCTCAAAGATAAGTCTTACGCCGACAATCCAGAGACAAGTGACGCTTTAAAGGACAATATTCGTGAAGCCATTGGTGAAATACAGCTGCACACAATCGATAATGTGCTTAAAAATTGGACCGATCGTGTAGGCTGCTGCATGGTCAGCCGAGGCAGCCATTTGAATGAAGTTATTTTCCATTATTAACCGGAAGGAATGTACTTTCAAATAAAAAAAGAAATTTGAGAAAATATTCAGCAGTTTTTTTTTATAGCGTTTTGAAAATAAAAGCTATTTGGCGGACCCGTTATAAAGACTATCTTAAAGACACAAAACAGTGTTCAGTTGAGTCCATTTCAAATTTTGATGTACCCCCCTTCTCTGTTTCTTGATCCACGTTTACACGGAAGTGCTTGGAAAACTTAGATGAGGCAATTGATTTCGTAAAAAAAAGCATCAAAAGAAAGCTTAATGACAAAGTTTAAACACATGGATAAAATTGCATTACCCGTGCATTAAAAAGCGTTGCGAGAATGATCATAACATCCGAAGTCTTAGTTTGTTTACCACTGTTCTGGTTTCTTATCATGAACCAAAGTCTCTCGAAAGCGGCCTGGAAACATCTATCAATCAAAACTCAAGAAAACTGGGCTGAATATGATCCTCTTAATGCCATAAAGTAGAGAAAGAAAAAGATCCTATGCTTAGCAGTTTCCAGCTCGGAAGGAATCGATCGTGCAAATGTTACGACTAAAACTATGTACTTTTGAACCCTTTCTTAAAGGACATAAAGATGATCGAAATTAAATATTCCGAGTAATGGTAAAAAATTTTCAAAAAAAGGTAATCTTACAAGTTTGCAGAAATAAATTTGGAAATAATTTTGAAAATAATAGGACTACCGGTTGAGAATGTGTTTTTTTTTTCAAAAATCAATGCTTTATTGAGGAAAAATAGATTAAAATTCAATATTCAAAGTATTGCCCATCGCTAGCCACACATTGTTTCCCATTTTTCTGGGAATTCATGGAAACCCGTTCTGAAAAATTCGACCGGTTTGGCTGCAATCCACGAATCGATCCATTTTTTGACATCATCGAAATGACGGCAGCGCTGGTCAGCCAGGCCATGTTGCATCGATCGGAAGAAATAGTAATCGGATGGCGCAAGGTCTGGACTATACGGCGGGTGCTGTAGGACATCCCATTTGAGCGTTTCAAGATAAGTTTTGACGACATTTGCAACATGTGGCCGAAAATAACTTTATCGTGTCTTGCGACCGTTTCCGGCCGTTTTTCCTTCAGTGCTCGGCTCAAACGCATCAATTGTCATCGGTAGACCTCGCCTGTGATTGTTTCATTCGGTTTTAGCAGCTCATAATACACAACACCCTTCTGGTCCCACCAAATGCACAGCATAACCTACAGGCCATGAATATTCTGAACGGCCGTCGATTTTGAGGCATGTCCGGGGTATCCATACATTTCCCGACGTTTTGGATTATCGTAATGTACTCATTTTTCACCACCAGTGACGATTCGATGCAAAAAAGACTTCTTTTTGTGGCGTTCAAGCAGCATTTCGGACATGTAAGATCGGCGTTCGACGTCTTGTGGCTTAAATTCATATGACACCCAATGTCCTACCTTTCGGATCATTCCCATTGCTTTCAAACGATCGGAAATGGTTTGCTGAGCGACGCCAAGTGATTTTGCAAGTTCTTCTTGCGTTTGTGACGGATCTTGATCGAGCAATGCCTCCAATTCATGGTCTTCAAACTTTTTCACCTGCCCGGGGCGTTCTTTGTCTTCGGTGTCGAAATCACCATCTTTGAACCGCTTAAACCACCGCTGACATTCCAGTGTCTTTAGTATAGCCCGGGTAAGCTTCGGTAAGCAATTGATGCGCTTCGGTTGGTTTTTTCTTTAAATGAAAGAAGCATATTAAAACTTCCCGCAAATGTTGTTTTGATGGCACGAATGTAGACATTTTACGGCTTTACAAAAACTTGTGTGTTTTCACTAATGACCAATAACCTAGACTCAAATAATTAGACAATGACATGAAGTTTCTGATGTGACAGCTGTCATGGTCAAAATTCACTTCAGAGTGAATAGGTATGAAGTTGTCTGCAATAACGACATTTTCAACCGGTAGTCCTATTAGTTCATGAAACAGTTCCTCATCTTTTTGAATTGGAGAATCGCGGACATCTTTGTGGGTTGTAACTCTAAAGGGCAAATCACAATGTGGCGGTCGCGCGTTTGACAGGCTTTGTCGGAAGCTTAACGGCCGCCAACGATTAATATAGACAGAGTTTTACTCCTCATCCAACCACCAAAACTGTTTATATTGCCCTACGACATTATCTCTGTTGCTGTCTGATACCGCCCTACTGTACCGAACAGTCTCCGGTGAGCTACTTGCGACGTCTTGGTCGTAGTTGACTCGACCGTCCACAGCTTTTCGATCAACATGGACGATAAACGGTACTGCTTATCAATCCTGAAACAGACCTTTTCTATAGAGATAGAGAAACGTTTCAGGGGGACTAATTGTAATACTTTTAATTCATTTTTTTTATTCCTCTTATTGGCATCGTATGAATACCAACTACTTCGAGCTCTTGCTTCGTGTGTCGGATAGGGTTCCAAAAACCACTACCAGGTGTCGCGTCGCACGACAACATTACCAATCGTCAACTGCATTAAGGCGTTAAATTTTGTTGCCATTTCAAGTAGTTTAACTACCAAAGTAGTTGTGTAAGACTTTATTTTCATTAAAAAGACTTGGCTAACGCTCATCATTAGTTCTCGAGCATCCTTGCTCAACTGTCATAAGTAATTTAGTACAAAACTGCCACTCGATATTGGCTTACATGCACTGCTCTACCAAGTTTCTAATAAAAACGAAAGGCAAACAAGTGTCTTAGTTCATTTCCTTTTTAAGGACTCGAATAAATCTTATTCGACAGTTATTTGTAGGTCAAACGAAATCCCCACCATTGTGCTCATGTCCAAGTGCTCTGCACTCCCAGAAGAATAATCAAAGATGCACTGCCAAGCAATTTGTACTCCCTCAGCGGTTGTTGGCGGCATCCTGTGTTTGCGCTTTTCTCGAAACTTAACTCCTCTTCGATCCTTTGCAAGCATTTTTCTAATGGTATTCCCTTTTTGCCCTCGTAATGTTGCATTTCTGCGGAATTTAATTTCTCGAAGAGGAAAACAATCCTTTGAGTGGGTAGAACGCGTTCCACCATCATATTCGCCGACAAAAAAAAAAAAAAAATACACGACATTTTGGGAAATGATGGTTCAGTGAATTAATCCGAGGAATTACATAAGCGCGCTTGTTACGGAACTACACCTTCGTCCTTCGTCCTTTGCTTGGCGCATAATTTAAATTGCATTCGCTCGTCGTTCGCCTTGAATGTCAGAGCGCGACAGCAGTGAATTTGCGAAGGCAGCAGCAAATCTACAATTCATAGGTTCGATGGCATACCCTCTCGCTCGCTTCCTCAAACCCTCGTTGGCTCTGTTAATTTATATTCATTTCATAAGATGTCTCTGGGTAGAGGGATGTGCCCCTCTACTACAGGTTTGTCAAGCGTCAAGTAATTTGAAATTGTAATTTACACAAGCTATTTCGATGTAGTTTCTGCCTAAGTAAGGTCGCTTATAATAGTTTGCCTCTGATAGGGATATATGGAGCCTCATTCGAACTTGCTTCGATTGATGACATCATATGAGCGTGCCTCTTGGCGAGGATAAACAATTTCTGCGGGGGTTTTGAAATATGTGGCGACCATAAAACTGTACAGGAGATTGGTTAATTTTCTCGTCCTTTTAAGGAAGGACCAAAAATATATTTGCCAAGGCCAACGGCCTTTAATCAAATGTGGTCTCGCCGCACGCCTTCAATTGTGCAGCATTCCTGGGAAGCTGGGAACAACGCACTACACCGGAATGAATAATGAGCGGCACGCTATAAATCTCGAAAAGGAAATGAATCACAAAAAATAAATAATTCTTTTTTTCCGTTTCACATTCCTGAATGTCCTGTGAAACCGGGGAACGTTTGCTTTTAACATAAGACTCCCGCTGTAGGTTTATTTGTTTAGGCAAATGAAGTATGAGTGATTGTCTCGTGGGGGGAATTGCCTTCAATTGAGGTATGTGAAATTTTCAAGTTTATTTTTGGCAGCATCACGTTAAGGGAAAGGCTTATGAGGCTGCTCCACCTAAAAAAAAAACACATCCACATAAAAGATGTATAAAATGTAAAATGATTGCGGCACTGGGGAGGCAAACTCACTGGGGAGCTATAAACCACGTTAGGCTGTGACTATTTCGATGTCAACACGCTTTCATTTGTGCGTGACGACTTCTCGCCTATCCTCAATGAATATCAGGACGATGACTCTATTAAAAAATGACGGCGCCGCCGACAAAATGATTAGCACCGCTGAATGTTTCTCTGGATCAGTAACCCAAGAGGACGAATGTGTTTCGAACTCGTATGAAATCAATCTATGGGAGAATGGGAGGCTTTAGGTGCCTAAAGGACTATAAATGTTTATTGCACGTTATTATGTGCTACTTATTTCAAAATGATAGCTTTAAGGACACTAAAAATCTTACTTTGAACCGCAGAATCCTCCCACACAAGGTGACGGAGTTTTTCTTCACATCAGTCCATCTCGCCCCGGAAACTGGCCAAACATTCAACCAAAGAGAGCTATAAACCCTAGTCCTGAACTATGATTGTGAGGTCATTGATTTCTAAGGTCATGGGGAACATCAGCAGCGGTCAACTGATGAGTTCTCTGCAATATAAGGATCTAGTTAATGACATCCTTTATAGTGCCAAGGCACTACTTGGTGATTTTATGAATAAGCATCTTCAGATTAGACTCCAATGATGATATGAGGTTGACTGTGACATTGTGAACTTGACTCAAGTTCACGGTGGCTCTAATAATAAATTTTTGAAATAAAATCTGGTCTTTTCCTTTGTTAAGTAAACATAATTTTACCACCAGCTTAATACTCGTAAATACTGATGCGGTACGCTTCGGGGCTATGTTTTATCTGCGATTCTTGATATGCTTTTGTTTATAACGTTCAACTCGTAATTTAATTGGAGCTATCAACTCAAATGAAGCCATGAGTTGCGTGTGCTCTTAACGACGTCGTGAATCAGTGGTTGAGCGCGATTCTACGAGCGCTGCGGTTATAGAAACCCAGTAACCTAAATACCTGGCGTATTTTTGTTATTACTTGAGAAGAGTGTATTTGCGTGGGTTATCTTCAAATTTATAAACAAGGTATCATACCTGACCTGTTATTAAAAAATACAACATACAAATGCGTAAAACGCGCACACGCTAATGGAGAAATGCTAGGTTCTAGAAAGAGCTGTGGCGCCAAGAATTTATTTTTGGTACATTAATTCAAAAGTGATGTTTTTTGGAAGATACGAATATTCTTAATACGTGAGAACAAACCAACAATTCCGGACTTTGGTGGCTTGTCTTTTGTAAGGACGTTCAGATTCAATATTTCTTGGGATCATGCTAATTGTGCCTTTCGAAATTAGCTATCTGTTGGGATAATATGTTTGTATCTCTTTTAAGAATATGGTCAACACTGTCACCTTGGGGATACATTTTTAGTCCCATTTACATGTTAAAAAGTGGATTAATAGTAGCGACTATGAAAAAACGCTTTTTGCCGTATATCAGGCGGAAAAGCTGTCTTGTTCACTGCTTAGCTTTGTAAAGAAAAGAGTTGGAAATAAGATCATGATTTTTGTCCTTTTGGAACATTTATTTAAGTCGCTTGAACAAAAGAAGTAAAAGCTAGGATTAGTATTCGTCGAATCTTCACCAAAGTGTCGACCTTTGTTCAATTTTAAAACTATATCTTGTAATGCTCTTTTCCATCTGTGCTCTATTCACAAAATAAAAATTAAAACTTATAAATTTTTACTTGTGATTTTTATTTAACAGACTTCTTACATGGCTTAAAAAATTGTAGTTTAAAAATTGTTGGTAAAACTTGTTTACAACAAATTTGTTGAAGTTATGTTGCAAATGTAATTTGTGAATATTAAAAGCGATCACAAGTATATTACATGAATAATGAGAATAAATCAATGGTTTTTCAAAAAATAAAGCCATGATATTTTTTTAAAAACTAATTTTTTTATTCAACTTAATTAAGGTTTAAAGTTATTGCGGATTTTTTTTTAGAGATTAAAAGACGATTTTTTCATGGAACGAGAAAACTTTATTCTGTAATGTATTGGCCATTTTGAGCAATGAGCTTTTGCAATCTTTTAGGCAGCATCATAATTCCACGTTCATAAAACTTTGTCAGTTTTTATTAGCAAAAAACTGAACCATGCACGATTTGACATCATCATTATTCTTGAAATTTTTACCATTCAAGGAGTTTTGCAAAGCTCGAAATAAAATGTAATCAGATGGTGCAAGGTCAGGATTATAAGGTGGATGTGGCAAAACATCCCAACCAAGCTCCAATAATTTTTGCCGAGTGACCAAAGATGTGCGTGGCCTTGCATTGTCATGATGGAATACAACACCTTTTCGATTTGTCAATTCGGGCCGCTTTTCTTTAACTGCATTGTTCGATTTTGTTAGTTGTTTAAATTGAATTGATCATTCGGTTGGGTGGTAAAAGTTCAAAGCAGACAATTCCTTTGTAATCCCACCAAACTGATAACATAACTTTCTTTTGATGAATATCAACTTTTGATGTTGTTTGAACTGGTTCACCTGGCTTGCTCCGCGATCTTTTCCGATTGACATTGTTGTAAACAACCCATTTTTCCATACCAGTTATCAATCGTTTTAAGAATGGATCATTTTCATTATGTTTCTTTAACAAATCGTAGATGTCAATGCGTTGTGTTAAATGATTTTCTTTTAGTTCATGAGGAACCCATAAATCGAGTTTTCGTAGCAAAGTTGTTTTAAGCGATTTTCAATGCATGTATGTGAAACGTGAAGCTTCCCTGCAACCTCACGTGTTATACTTTGAGTTGGTCGTCATCAACTGCAACTGGACGACCAGAGCGTTTTTCATCTTTGAGTGAAAAATCACCAGAACTAAATTTGGCAAACCAATTTTAACACTGACATTAAAGCTTCGTCACCATAAACAGAACATAACTTTTTTTGAGCTTGCGATGCGTTTCTTCCTTTCCGGAAATAATAGAGCAAAATATGACGCAAATGTTCGTTTTACGTTCGCCAAATAAAACCTACACAACCGATCAAGAAATTTTTTTTTACTGATTGACAGCTGAAGTACCAACTATCAAAAAACAAAATGTGTTTGACATTTCGATTACGTCAGCAAACCTAAAAATTCAACTAAAGCCATTGCAACTTGTGGAACGCATGTCAAAATATTTCTACCCAAGCATAGGGGTTTTTATTTCGGCGGCGGGAGCATCCTCAATCCGACGAAAATAATTACAATACCATTTTTTTTTAAAATAAATTATTTTAAAAAGTATTTCATGTGATTTTGATGTGTGTTAGAGTTATGATTGTCGCAGCATTCTAATCAATCACTTAAAACAGGGGGCTGCAAAATGAAGAAAAAATTATTTTTCAATATTTTTCAATCCCTTCTTTAGATCAATTGCCTGAATACGTTGACAACGTTAAGTTAAACACGTTCACAAATAACACGATGCATTTGCATTTCGTTATTTACTTTCAAAAGAATGTCACAATAATCCAACTAACGAGGTGCGAAAACAAAACACGTACCCGGTTGTGTTAAGCGTTAGGGTGGGAAATCGAGTTTAGTACTAAAAACCACTAATATTTGACGTTCCGAAAGAGTTTTTACTCGGTTTGAGATGAATTCTTTGCATGAATTTGTCAAAAAAAAATGTCAGAATCATGAATTCACATATTTCTACAGTTAGTCTGCATCAGATAATCATTTAATCTTGTGATAGTTTTAAAAATTTTCTTTAACTGTTTAATTTCCCATCTAAAATTGCTGGTTTGGAATGACAAGTAAGCCGATGTCGAGCTTTAACCTTGTCTACCTCAATCTTGCATATTTGTCGGCGATGCTTTGAGAAGTCTTTCAGTAAAGAAACAGGCGGGGAACCCTTCGCGTAAGGGTCAAATCTCTTATTTTTTTCCATTTATTTATTTCCATTATAAACAATATTGTAACATGAAGCGAAAATAAGAAAAATGATTATAAACTATCTAAACCACAAAATACAAGGCCACAAAAGAAAAGGATGTGGCACGCAATACATGAGAAATATTACTTTAACAAAGATAGCAGATAATTATTAAGTTTGTTTGGGATATCATGTATTTATAATAATATAATTTCAGAGATACTAAAACTCTTTATATATTTTACTTAAAGACTACCTACAATAATGGCTTCAACCCAGTCAAGCCACCAGTATTTTTTCGATTTTTTCAGGATTCATCAATTGTATCTCATTCAGGTACGCTCATGCAGTATCTCCAGACATTCGCTACGTCTCCTGAGTGGGCAACATTATATATGATAGGTTCGTTACACGAGTCCGATATTTACCTGTGTGCATCTAGCTTTCTTGAGTTCTTGGTTTATATGCTCGTTGTAATAAAGGAATTTTTAGATGGACGCCTAAATATTTCACAATAACCTTTGATTCAATGTGAGGAACATCACCATTTTTTAGCAAGCAAGTTGTTAAAGATTACGCAATATTGACTTATGTTTTCGATCGGCATGTGTTTAATCCAAACCAGATGACTTTTTACTGTTCAGTTTTCTAAATATGTCAGTAAGTTCTGTCGAAAGTTCGTCTGCTTTAAGGACCTCAGAAAAATTGAGAAGAGTAGCCGCGTCACAGTTTCGGTTATCAAACTGAAATAGCTCTTCAGCCACCTCAACCGATTTTTGGCTTAGTAGTTGAGTTTTGTGGACTGATTCAAAATGGAAACTAATAAGATTGATTTTGTCTCTTCCGCCATCTACAACGTATTGGTTGTCGATAATGGGGTAGGAGAGTCAACTCTCACTTGGATAATTTTTCCTTTTGTCGTAGACCTTAAGCAGAGTCTTTATTTTTGGAATCCCTTTTTGGAGTAAGGATATTTCATTTTATTCCTTGAACTTGCATTCAAAACTGCATATCTTATCTACCTATAATTGATGTTGATCCTTATGGTATTTCAAAGATAAAGCTGTTGCAAAGCCTACAGTAGTCACCGTTGAGCTTGGTAATTTGTTGCACTCCTTAAACAGCCAATAACAAATCTTGTGTTTTAGGCGCTTTGCTACATTAAAAAAAAAAAAAGAATCTCCTATGGAATACTAACTTTTTACTATTCCGTGCAGAACATGGACTTTCAAATATATTTTTTTTTAATTAAAACATAATACAAAAATTATGTACAAAAAATGTCAAAGAAAAAAATAATTTAATAATAAATAGTTTTTTTCTTAAGATTAATTTTCTACTTACAAACTTTTAAATAACAATATTTGTTTGGTAGACTTTGCTCTTTTAAGAAACAACATATTTTTCTCTTCAAGATTAACGGCTCAAAAAATCCTAAAAAATCTTTTCAGTTTTGCAAGGCCGATTTTGTTTCCGAACAAAGTGTTGCCACAATTTTTCTTGTTTGGAACACAGAACACATTGAAAACTCCTGTGCGAGCAATGATGTCATTATCGTCTGCGTATCCTTCCATGAACACAAGTATATAGTATGTCAAACCTTGTAATCGGACTTGTCAGAATGACCGCCAAACGCAATCGGGTCCCTGACACTGACGTCTCGAAACCACAAGGCCTTAGAAGGCTATGCTTCCTGACATTTGTCCTTAAATCAAACATTCTCTTTTCATTACCAATTGCATTCGATTAATATCTACATAGATATATATCAAGTTCTAACTCAGAGCCTCCGGCAATTTCATCGACAAAAATGAAAAATAAAAAACAATAAATTATGTGCATCAACACTTGACTAACTTGAAAAACTCTGTAAAAATAAAAATTGTAGAAAAAAAAATTAACATTAACACGACGTGTCCATCCGTTCGGTTGTCTCCTCACCTTGACATAGATACAAACCAGAATTTGTGATTTTCTTTTCTTTTTTTTTTGCCTGCAAGAAACCCCATTTGCATATTGCGAACATTCAATAAACGCCGAACCAATAAAGGATGACTTCCAGTTTGAGGCTATCTGGACCACCAGCAAACTACAATCAATTATCCCCGCAAAATATCCTTCAATGTCAAATAAACTGACCCCGTTGATTGGGTCATTTTTTATGTACACTCGCTAGCGACAGCACTCCATGGTTTTAACAAAAAAATAAAAGATACGTTGCAATAAATTGTAGGATATATAGTATGTCATTCAGCGCTGCCTTAACCTTCCGCCAAGTTTACGTTGGCGGGCTCGTTCCGTCAGACAAATGAAAACGTAGAAAAAAAAGAGGAGGAAATCTTGTTCTTGTTATGCAACAGACAAGTAAGTGCACAGCATGTTGGTCTTGAAGGAACCAGTTCCCATTCCCAGTCGGTGACGTGAGCCGAAATGCATCGCAAATGCGAGTCAAAAAGAGCACTTTTTAGATCATCGGAAACGGATGACGTCTATGCATGTGACAGATGTCACTCTATGTCTTATGTCAAATAGAAAACAGTTACATTGGAGTTTTTTTTTTTTTTTTATTAAACAAAAAAGCAAATTTTAAGCTCGTTCCTTTTGTCATCCTATTTTGGATGACATTGTGTAGTATCTTTGCATGCTTAATGATGCACAACGACAGCTGGATGATGAACTGGGATGACGGATTTGACGACTGGCACAGTGACAAGTGGTTTGACAACAGGAACAACTGGAACTACAGTCTTGACGGGAACAACAGTCTTGACCAAAGGTGCTGGATGCACGATACTAAAACGAGACAGACCGATCATCAAAAAGGATATCGAAATTGACATATGTCACCTTTACGAACACTTACGAATGGCTAACATGGCCTGTTACTGGAACAACTGGAACAAGTGGAGCATGATGGACCAGGGGTGTGGCTACGATTCCTGGAGCAGCATAAGCTACAGCGAAGATTGAGAGGATGGCCAACTGAGAGAGAAATCCATATGAGAATAAAATGACTGCCTTGGAGTTCCTTTGATACTCACCAACTTGAACATGATGGAAGGAGGTTTTGTGTTTTTTTTTTTTAAGATGAAGTCTATAATATTTATCGATGAAACGACTAATCGTGACTGATATGATGATCGAGCAGTGTGAGCCCCTTTTATACGCACGATCTCTGGTGTGGAACTTATTTCACACTCTTTTTTTCTGTTGTTGTTGTCACAATCCAAGGAGATAAATATTGCTGCGAATGCGAATGTAATGCGAACAAAATGTGTCTGTATCACATGAGTTATGCTACCCTTGATCGGGTTTCCTTTTATTTTTTATTATTTGTAAACGTTTTTTTTTCAATCGATTACCTTTTGTATTGAATAAATTTGATTTAAAATAGATTAGAACCGTTTTGGATATGCATATGGTTGGCATAGATATTTTAATTAGAAAATTTTGCATTGGTTAATCGTGCATAAAATCGACGACGATGTAACCGATTTTCGTTGACAAGGTAAGAGCTTGTGGCATGTAGGTTAGGATCAAGGATATTGTTCTTAACTTATTATTGAATGATGCCTAACTTCCGTGTAATGAGAATATTTTAGATTAAAATTTTCATTAGAAAATAAAATTGATTTGTGTTAAAGTTAATGTTATTATTTGCGTTCGGATAGATGAAATAGATAGAAGAGTTCTTAATGAGATCAGAATTTCAATTCGATGATGTTTAGGACATTTGAGAATCCCTGCAAACTGAAATACTTGAAACCGTTCACTTTTACGAACTAAATCATGAAACAATTGCTGATCCTTGAGAATTAGAGAATCTGTGGTAGACAAGCGATATTGACATCGCCCGCACTCAACGTGCCGTCCTATCCTGCATATCATCTGACCTTTATACAGTAGAGAGTCTTGAAAACAGTTTCAAACATCGAACTACGAAGTTTTCTAAATCATTCAAGCAGAACGAATGGGTAAATTAAGACAGGATTGGGATCTACTGAAAACAACGTTGCACTCAATTAACGCCTCCATGTACAGATCGGTTGAGGTTTAGAGTTCCTCGCACGGATCCCGTGCAGCAGGTTACCTTGAAGACAGTACTTATCGCTAAAAAGAGACTATGCATCGTGGAAACGCATCTTTCCAAGTTCCCATTGCCGCGAGAGTTATGTTGAGGTTGCGCTATCCAATTGTCCTTCTATCTGCAATGATTCTGCATTGCTCACGAGTCCCAGTAACCGTGTTATTACGGGTGAGGCCCGATGACACATTCGGCGAAAATTGTTCGCCTTAGATTTGTAACGATGAACTGCTTGCTGTTGACATCCTTGACATTTTCCTTTGAAGCCTATGAAGGCTTCGTGCGACTCTTCTGTCAAATGTTGTTCCAGTTATAGGTGAGCTTACGAATAATCATCGTAATGAAATGGTCCTTATGAGCGATTTCAATGTACACAATTCTGGTTGGCTTCGACATTCTGGACATGAAGGAAGGTATGCTGAGATTTTCGGTACGGTAAGCAATCTAACCCAGCTTGTTTATAAGCCCACTCGGAATTAGAATTTAACCAAAAGAAAGCTCGTGATGCGATTCGAGCTACAAAGAAGCCATCAAGTTAAGAGAGTTGAGTTTTTGTATTACTATAAATTCATAATTCATAATTTATTTATCAAAAATATTGTTTCCAGTTAAAGATACGAATATATTATTAGTTCTACAAGTCTTAAAAGTTATTCTAGATATTTAAATATGTTTTAATATAATACAGAAAGATAGAGAAAAAATAAATTAAAATTAGGGAAAAATTAATATTTAGGTTTATTAAGTTTAAGTTTAAGTATAAGTTTATTTAATCAAAAGAATTCTTACAAAGTAAGATTATACAATCTTATAAATTATGTAACACGTTAACAACTTTAAGCAAGGTACTACTTGTATTAATTTAAAATATGTTTATAATAATTAAAAGGCAATAATGGAAGAAGCAAACAAAAATTCAAAATACAAAAAGAAAGGCAAATAAACGGTTTCTTTAATATTAAATGAAAATAAGAATATAAAAGTATGTAATTCATTCTAAATGGAATTCATTAAACAATGGATAATCAGCTCGATTCAGAGGCCAAATGCTCAAAAAGAGATGTTTTAAAGCTTATCGTGTTTCTAATTCTTCTTAGGTGGCGGGGCAGAGAGTTCCACTGTCGAGTTATTTGAACAAAAAATTGACGTTCTGAAGCAAGGCATGAGTATCTTAGTTGCACTAGCATAAGTCATCTACGTGATTGCAACAATTGCAACTTCTGGTACAGATAATCTGACTGCCGTGTCTGTATGATAGTATGCATGAGGTACAGTGACCTTTATTTAAGTAGACTATCAAACGAACATCCGGAAATTTGTAAAGAAAAAGATGAAACATGGTCTTGTCTTTTTAAGTTGTAAACAAAGCGCTCAATGTTGTGATAAACTACATTCAGTTTTCTCCTACTGTTTAAGTCGGGATTGCAAAATATTTCACATTCGTATAACAGCACTTTTAACAGAAGAAATTTTACCAGTAGAACCTTAGTTTTAATAGGGATGAAATGCTGTGTGGCCCATAGAGTACGTAGTCCACCATAGACCTTACTGACAACATTTTTGATATGAGTATCCCAAGTAAGTGTACTATTAAAGATCATACCAAGGTTTTTGGCGGAGGCAACCCACTCTATGCGACTATGATTTAAACGGACTTTCTGAAATCCAGAATGGTCTTGTACTTTTCGGTGAATAACAATCACCTTAGATTTATCAGCATTTAAACGCAAATAATGTCTAAGTGACCATTGGTAGATATTGTTGAGATCTTCATTTATAAGGCTGATGGCTTCGTTAGCTTGAGTGAGGGCGCTACTCTGGAGAAGTTGGACGTCATCCGCATATATGTGGATTTTGCAGTGTCTTACAATTTTGGGCAGCACTTTAATGTAGAGCGAGAATAAACAATGCCCAAGAATAGATCCTTGTGGGACTCCACTGTTTACGTTAGTCAATTTAGAGAATTTGTCGCCTGCTACTATGCGTTGCTGCCTCCCATTCAAGTAGGTAAAAATAAGTTTAGCGGAAAGCGTTGAGAATTTAAAATCATTCCTAAGTATAATCATTGGTGTTCCAATTTGTATTTGTTTCAGTGGGCAGGTATTAACTTTTTGAGTAAAACAGTCTTTGGTTGACCAATTTAATATGCATACACAAATGCAAGGGAAAGCTAAGTTTGATCTGTGCGTCATCTGCGAACATGTGGATTGAACTATGTTTGACAATTTTGGGAAGCTCGTTCACATAAAGCAAAAACAGGAGTGCATCAAGACCAACAGCATTCGATTTTATGGCTAACATGGCTTTTACAACATTTTCCTTACATATTCTGTGAAAGTCAAACTCATTGGAACCATCTGGTGAGTAATTGAATGGAATGGAACTTGTTCCAGAAAGATTGCTATACACTATGAAACACAATTTGAGCTGTTTTAAAACCGATCCATCTAAGGAAAACCGAAAAAAGTACAAACAAGTTCAAATGACTATAATGCCATATCCGTTGTGCAAAATTCACTCACGAACGTAAACTTAGGGTATCAAGAACGCCCAAAAAATGCTGTCTCATCTTCCATCCCCACACTTGTTAACAATAAAATTCTAGCTGTCTGCTCTGTGGACAATGCAAATCTGCCCGCGGAGCATTTCGCCATAAGCTCAGCACAAGCAGATTATGTTTTGCCTCCCGCTTTACTCGATCGCGTCAACTATACCTACCAAGGGACTAACCAGTGTACTCAAAGATCTTGGCATTCATATAGATCCGCTGGTTCAAATTTCATTCGGCTCATTCTTCTGGAGAGGTGTTCTTCCACGTTGACAAAACCATTGCGTCAGCTTTTTTATCTGTCTTACTCTTCTGGTCTCTTCCCGAGTAGATGGAAAACAGCATCTATCCAACCCGTACCTAAGTACCTAAAAAAAGGCGAATCTTCTTCGGCCCATTGCACTAACGTCCCTGTTTTCTAAGGTCATGGAAATGCTGATAAATTGTCAGCTCATATCTCGAAACACGAAAACTTCTCAATGACCGGCAGAACAGTTTTTGTATGAAAAGGGCCATTGGTGATTTGATGGCATATCCCACTGAGAAGTGAAACCACAAGATTGTCGAAAATGCATGAATTTGTTATCAACGAGTCTCTTATTCAATGAATTAGAAACTTCCTTTCGTGCCGTCGAATTCAAGTAGTATTGAACGGCAAAGAATCTGAATTCCATCATATTAGTAAATGCTGGTGATCCACAGGGCTCCGTTTTCTCGCCTGCTTTTTTTTATTTTCAATTAACGATCTTGTGTCTGCTACATACATCGTCTCTAATTCACTTTTTCATATTCGTTCTTAAATTCACGTCCCTCATCTTTGACTGTGGTAATGGAACGGCAGCGCATGATTATCTACTTAACTTCCGAATTTTAACGGCATACTATCATGGGGTAATGAAAACCCTAGACCATTATGCATGAGTGGCACTTACATTGCTGAGGCCGAAAAACGTTCAGTACTTGGTATGTGTATTGACAACAATCTTGGTTGGAATGAAAGGTCTAGGTTTTCTGAAACGATGCAAGATGCTATCTGATCTGGCTGCCATACACAAATCTTACATTCATCCTAAACTGAAGTACAACTGCCATTTATGGGCAGATACTCCAAAGACCATCTTGAGCATGTTTAAGAGAATTCAAAATAAAGCGATAAAGCTCATGGGGGAAAAATTATCACAATGTCAACAGACTCTCTTCACTGCCATCGTAGTGTCTCCTCGCTCTATCGCTTTTAACACAAGCCCCTCCCACTTCTCACTTTCATCGTTACACCCGCCTCGTGAGAAATGTTCATCAGTTCACCCTCAATCCGAATTTCGGTCGTACTCAAGTATAGAGATTTGTTTTTTAGCTGCACAACTCGCATGTGGAACGCTCTACAGCGCTCGGTATTTCCTACTAATGACAATCTGAAGAAATTCAAAAACCAAAGTGGATCAGTACTCATATCTACTTCCTCCATGACCGTTTCCACTCGCGTTGTGTA
The DNA here is from genome assembly GCA_963555765.1 of Orthonevra nobilis. Taxonomy (NCBI): domain Eukaryota; kingdom Metazoa; phylum Arthropoda; class Insecta; order Diptera; family Syrphidae; genus Orthonevra; species Orthonevra nobilis. Next base: position 7,696,387 of record OY743225.1, read on the forward strand.
CAATCAATATAAGGGTAGTCATAACCCCTTGTACGCGTGTGAACCTAACAAAAAAAAATTATTCTGCTAGAAAATTGTTTCGAGTAATTTGTTCTTCTGAAAGGATGATGCAAAAAGAAGCTACTGAAATTGAAAAGCCGCATTATTGCCTTGGCTATGGCCTGTTTGCAGAAACATTTAAGGACTATCCAAATTATGTGGAGATGCGTATGAGGTAAGAAACACATCCATTATCCTTACATTTCAGTAAGCCATGTCGGACAACTTGAAATTCAAAGCACGTTTCACAGAAACATTGACTTTTGCATACTTCTGCGACCAAAACTTTGCTAAACTTCTGAATAAATGCACACACACGAGCGCCAAAGAACTGCCCGATGTCCAATTTTTCCATCCAAAAATTCCCAAATAAATAAGAAGTTCCCATCCCGTTTATTGTTATGACAAGTGACAAAACTATAAACCACCAATTGTTATCATTTGCTAGTCGTTTAACTTGTTCCTTCAGAAAGCATCCGAGATCCATTTATCTAAGTAACCTGATTCCTATTCGAATTCCCCCCGAAAGTAGGCCCAATTCAAGTGTCTCGCTTCAATATTTCATTCTCCTAATCCTGGCTATCCGCATAAATTCTTTTTATTGCCAGCAGGTTCCGAAAATATTATAACAAATCCTTTAATAAATAACCAAACGCGACTGATAGATAAATGGAGCCAAACAAGGACCGATAGAATCAATTGTAGGGAAAATCCTTCGGCAAGGAAAAACATTTTCACTGAACTGTCACCCGCTTGGCAATGAATTGGTCCGATTACAAAAAGCGTGGAGCTTTGATTCAATTACGAGTACGAGTACGAGTACGAGTACATAGTTGGAAAATATTCAAGCAGTGTCAATTTAGTGGGTCCTTAAGTGGGATCATAAATTTTCAAGAACACAACATCCAAAGACAGAAGTTGCCATTGCCTTGAGAAGAGTGGGGCTGTGATTTTGGTTTTGGTGGTCCTTTGTTTCGTGTCGTGGTTAATAAGTTCCACTTAAGCACTGATGATGGAGGAACCTTGGTTTCCTCTTTATGCAAGCGTCAAGGATGCGTTGTGTTGTGTGGAAATTGAGAAAACTGTCAAGTTCGCGTGGAGGTTTTTCATTTATCTAATCCAACCATTAGCAGCGTTTATGGTGTATGCATAAGACGGGGATTTATATTCTTCCTTCCTGCATCATCCAAGTGGATATCTCTTCATCGTGTCCTTTAAAAGTGTGAGTGTGTGCGTGCGTGCCTTGGATAAGAGTTCATATGCGGCCGTTTCTATAAGTTTTCTTCACCCCATTCTTGAAAAAAAAAAGAAATGATTCAGCCACGAGACCGCACGAGTATGTATGATGTGATGCCATTAGCTTGGTATTTGTTTTGAATTAATCGACCACCAACGAACGAGTACTTCCTACATACCATAGATACGCTTGTGTGCCGCATAAAACGAACAGAACAGTGGGCTGTGGGCTGTGGGCTTTGGTCCTTTATGCTCTCAACCGCCAAACTTACATGCTGACATGTCAAATGAAAGTAAAAGTCTGTGTCCGTTCAGGACATGACACACTCAATAGTAATGAAAACCAAACCACATGCTCCTATCTCATTACGGAAACAATTTTTAATACAAAAAAATGCATACACATGTACATATATGTATGTGTGTACATATTTAATAAAGTTACAAAATACACATGTATCTGGAGTCTTTGTTCCTTGCATACCCCCCAAAGGCTAACCAACTTGAGGCTGAGAGCGGGACGGATGTGTCTTTGGGTTTTTGTGAGTCGACTTTTGCTGGGGGCAACATCATTGCCGGTTTCAAGGTCGTCCTGGTCGTACAGCAAGGAGCGGATAGTTAATGCTGGAGATTTCTGTTTGATTTTTTACTTTACGACATGGCTTAGCTGGAAGATACACACAGTTGATGGGTGAGTTGAAGTACATTAGCATTGTAAGTTTTTGAAATACCCTTCTTTTTGTTATCTTTCCGTTGGCTCTTCATCTCAATGATTACTTCATTTGACTATGTGAAGTCTGCCCTTCAGAGAAGAGATTTAGATATTCTTTTTGATTTGGCGTTCCAAGGCTGTTGTAGAGACGTTTTTTTGAGATTGATCTCAATGTGACAAATTGTATTCAAATGATGTACTATGCGAATGGATTAGGACTTTTTACGATCCCTTTGGCCGTGTGGTAATCCTTGTACTATAACTAACCTCTCCATGGAGACAATTTCAATTTCACATTTCGAATGAAGCAATGCCATGGACATGTTAATAGAAAGTCATAAATGCCGCCTATGGCGTGATATGCATAATAAATTTGCAATCACAATTGCATTTAACGACTTCTTTGTCGCCTGAAACTTGTGATTATGGATATTTCGAATGGGTTTTTATGGCTTAAGTCTCAGTAAGACTTGGATTATTCAAATGATTATTGTTATTCTTTTACTTGGAGCTGACAGATGGTGGTGTTCAAAGTTATGTGACATGTGGAAGAGATTATTCACGTGCCACAAATGTCTTAAGGAGTGATAAAGAAATCAATTCAATAGGAAGTGAAGACTTGATTGGCAATTGGATTCAAGATACAATTGCTATTTTTTCAAGTTTGGAAACAGAAAATAATCCGGTGGGTGCGAGAGACAGCGACATTCCAACTCTGCCTCGTGGATTTTGGCTACAATGGTTTTTGAATTATTAACTGATGAATTTAACTTAACAGAATAGCTCGCCATTGACTGTGTTTGTCTACTATAGTTAATAGCCACACATTTTTCCCATTTTTCTGGCAATTCATGGATACCCGTTCTGAAAAATTCGGCCGGTTTGGCCGCAATCCACGAATCGATCCATTTTTTGACATCATCGAAATGACGGAAGTTCTGGTCAGCCAGGCCATGTTGCAACGAGCGGGAGAGATAGTAATGGATGGCGCAAGGTCTGGACTATACGGCGGGTGGGGTAGTACATCCCATTTGAGTGTTTCAAGGTAAGGTTTGACGACATTTGCAACTTGTAGCCGAGCATTGTCATGTTGCAAAATAACTTTATCGTGTCTTGCGACCGTTTATGGCCGTTTTTCCTTCAGTGCTCGGCTCAAAAGCATCAATTGTCGTCGGTAGACCTCGCCTGTGATTGTTTCATTCGGTTTTAGCAGCTTATAATACACAACACCCTTCTGGTCCCATCAAATGCACAGCATAACCTTCAGGCCATGAATATCCTGAACGGCCGTGGATGTTGAGGCATGTCCGGGGTATCCATACGTTGCCCGACGTTTTGGATTATCGTAATGTACCCATTTTTCATCATCAGTGACGATTCGATGCAAAAAAAGACTTCTTTTTGTGGCGTTCAAGCAGCATTTCGGACATGTAAAATCGGCGTTCGACGTCTCGTGGCTTCAATTCATACGGCACCCAATGTCCTACCTTCCGGATCATTCCCATTGCTTTCAAACGATCGGAAATGGTTTGCTGAGCGACGCCAAGTGATTTTGCAAGTTTTTCTTGCGTTTGTGACGGATCTTGATCGAGCAATGCCTCCAATTCATGGTCTTCAAACTTTATCACCTGGCCGGGGCGTTCACTGTCTTCGGTGTCGAAATCATCATCTTTTAACCGCTTAAACCACCGCTGACTGATGTGATAGCTGTCATGCTCGAAATTCACCTCAGAATAATAGATAAGAAGTTGTCTGCAATAACGACATTTTCAACCGGTAGTCCTATTAATTAATGAGAATTCTGAACTTAGTCTAGCTTTTTACCGTCTTATATGTCAAGGATTTAAATGAATTTGATAAATTTTCTCAGCGGATCGCAAAGCAGCAGACGTCGTTCATGCAGCCGATTCTCGTCTTTCTGTCCAGGCTTTTGACTATTACTTCATCCAAAGTGCAAACAGATTTACCCATCTTTGTGTTTCAAAGCAAACACTCGACTTTATTGTCATTAAATTTCGCCAGCCATTGTTTGCTTCCTTTAATTTCCTACTCTCGGTAACGCCGAAATGTGTCTTCCGCATAGTACCGTCTTCAGAGAATCGATAAGTGTGAAATACCACAACTCCTACCTTCGAAATCATATCCCCCAATGGCGATCAGAGAACCAAAGTTTTACCGAGTTCAATGATGATAATTTGGCATATAAGGCCTTCAAGCGATCTTCGAATCACTAAAGATGAAAAGTCATCAAACATTGTGCTCCGACATCTCCCTCCGGAAGCTACAGACATTTTCACTATACTGCTTAACAAAACACTGAATAATGCACATTATCCAGCGCACTGGAAAACAGCAATAGTACAGCCACCCTCCAAAAGGGGTTAAGGTAACTCCAATCCTGCAAATCTGCCGTCAATTAGTCTACTTCCGACGATAAGCAAAGTTTTCGAAAACGTTTTCAATAGAGCCCTGACTAAGTGGATAGAGGACAAACTGGAGAGGCATTATTAACTGGTGTCAGATATACATTGGTACAAAGCTAAGAAACAATGCGCAGGTACCTGTGAGACTTGGAGAAGGCCTTCAATAGGTTTTGGTTAGAAGAGCTGTTTAAAGAAATATTATGAAAAGTTATGTAACGACGTTAAAATTGAGATTCCACATTTTGGTAATAAATTAGTGAGAAACATTGGCAATTCTAAAAATGAATGGAGAGTTGTTAATGAAATACTTAATAAAAATAAATCTCATTCTGATATTTTCATCCAATATAATAACCAAATTGTAACCGAACCGCTGGACATAGCTAATTTGTTTAATAATTTTTTTATAGATATAAATAATGGTGTTTCAAATGTAGTTAATCATCTTTGAAGAATTTTCCGCGCTTGAGATTTCTAATATTAATATGTCACTCAAAACATCAAATTCATCATCTACTAATAATATTTCAAGTCGTGTATTGAAACAAATTGCATTTCATGTGTCTGATGTCCTTTGTTATATTTTTAACTATTGTGTGCATGAAGGAATTTTTCCTGACTGCCTGAAAACTGCAGTTGTTCTACCGCTGCAAAAAGGTCCTCTTAAAGGAAGGCCAGCACATTCCAGTAACAAAGTTCGGCAGTGTATTGCTGTTGATGAGTTGATTTGGGTGGTCCTTGGGTGTTTTCTAAAATTTGTGAAACAATCCAGCGATTGCATATTCACCGTTCTGTTGTTGTCTAGTTGTTGACACTTTTCAGCGGTCGAGTACAGATTTGAAGATCTTTCTTCTCGTGGAGAGCCAGTTTCTTAGCGTAAGTATTTAAGGCCTTGAAGGCGTATCAATACGTGAAGAAAAGGCTGTGTAGTCCTCGAAATTTGAAACAAGCTTTGCGAAGAACAGTATCGACGTGAAGGCTAAGTTTAAGCACCTCACAAAAGTGAAATCCAAGGTATTAAACACTTTAGTTAAAATTTTAGTTTTAATGCATTTTTATTATTAATTAATATGTTTATCTTAAAAACTAGACAAAAACGCTTAAACAAGTTTATTAAACGTTAATTCTTAACTAACTTACTGGCCCTATGCGAGCGCTCTCAGTTAAACCTAGTAATTATGATATATGTCTCGACGTTAACTTACTTTTTTTTTTTTTGTTTTTAAATTAACAGCAAGATATATTCTAAGAAAAATGTATGTAAAAGACTTAGTAACCGGACTACTGGTGTTGGCTACTATAAAATAGTCTTTTTGTCATGACAAAAGTCGCTTTGGCTCTGAATAGAGCAGCATCTATGTGTTTGTTAATATATAAATATTGGTCGAGCCAGAGCTCTAGGTTTCTGACTACACTTCGTTTTGCTAATGGTTGCCCGTGTTGTCCCCCGATCAAGAATTTTCGCACATTGTTTCTTGTATCCCAAGAGGCCCTAAACAGTGGAGTCCTGAAAAGATTAGTCCCCGATTTCTCATAGTTAATCTTCAACTTCCAGTCGACACTGGATTTTATCGAAGTCACATTGCAAGTTCAGTCTGATATCCTCAATCTTCGGTCCTGATCTGTACGCAATCAAATCGTCTGCGTACGCTGTGGCATGATGAAGAGAACCTTCAAGATTAATCGTAATAATGGTCAAAAGTGTCGCAGAATAAACCACACCTTGTTGTAGACCTCTTATTAATTGGGAAATACAAAAAGAATTCACATAACTTCAATACAAACCGTCTATTGGTAAGCATGTAATAAAGCATATACTGTGAGGTGTGCCTGTACAACTTGTAAAAGAGTTTTTTTTTATATATTATTTATTTACTTCAATTAATTAAATGCAATTATTACAATAAAAATTCATTTATACGTTAAAAGTATTGAATAAAATAGCTGAATAAAATCTTGTGCCTAAAGCAAGACAGTATTGAAAGTACTTAGTACTTAGATGGGGAAGCAATAGTATTTTAAACAGAGTATAAAAGAGATTAAATTATAAAATATTTTCAGAATTTTAAAATCATTGGATTAAACAAAGCATCAATTTCAGAATGGTTAAATGAAAAAAGCCAATTTTTTACGAATACTGTTTTCACAGTCTCACACCTAGGATTGTCTGGTAATCTATTAAACAATCGCGGAGCAGTAACATAATAAATGAGAAAAATTGGTTTTATTGATTTTAGGTATAGTTACGAAATTTCTGGTTGTGATTCGCAAACTATAGTTGTCTTGCACTCTAGTCTACATAGTAGCCGGAGTCACAAAAAAATCTTTTTAAAACTTTGTAACAATATAAGTGCCTAAGGAGAAGAAATTCGAGACATTTGAATAGCTCAAAACTGGTTGTCCTGCGATTAGTTTTTAAAATGACCCTCATAGCATGTTTCTGTTTTATCAATAAAGGTTGAATTTTATTGAAATAAGTACCTCCGCAGCAAGAGATTCCATATTCCAGTTTCGATTTGAATAAGCCATTGAAAACTAATTTTAAAACCGGTAGACTGCAGTATATACTAAGGTGATACAATGGTCTTTCCAACAAAGTTTTTGCTCCAATATAATACCTAAATATTTAAAACTCTCAACCCGTTCAATCAGAAAGCAATTTTTATGGCAATCTTCTTGATTGTTGAATATTATATCACCAAAAACAAATCGATTAAACATTGGTGCATGACAATATAAAGGAAGTTCGGTGAAATCATTACCTTTGTTTAATTGCTTATTATAAGCTTATGAAAGTTAAACCATCTTCTCATCACATCTTTTACCTTTAAAAGGTTGTAAAAATAATGAGTTAACATAAATTAAAAAAAGGATTGGGCCCAATACTGATCCTTGTGGAACACCCATATTTAGGAAGCCTCTAGAACTGTAAGCATTTCTTATTTTTACAACTTGATTACGGCAGATAGGTAGGAAGAAAACCATTTATGAATAGAGCCTCTAAAACCAGCTTTATAAAGTTTATCAAGTAGCAAAATATGATTAACCATATCAAAGGCCGTGCTTATATCAATTAATAATGTTGATGGTATCTGAGAAGCGTTTAAACTATCATATATTTCACCCGTTAATTTCAATGAAGCACAGTCGATTTGTCACTTCTAAACTCAAACTGACTATCGCTTAGAAAATTGGTGCTTTCTAAAAATGATAACCTTCTTGATTTTATGCCTTTTTCAAAAGCTTTTGAAAAAACAGATAAAATAGAAATAGGACGAATATTATTTAATGTTACTGTATCTCAATATATGTTAAGAGCAATTGGGCCAGTAAAAAAACGGCAAGTTTAAAATAGGGTTTGAGTGAACCTGCTTAAATCACGGCACTGACTTAAAATCATGTTTTTCTATTTTCCATGTCTATTTTTGAAAAAAAAAACGGAATTCTTCTTCTTTGAGTCTTAAGGGCCAACTGATTAAGTAGAACGTTTGGAAATCAAGCGGTCAAGTGCGAATTGGACACTCACACGAAGGGTTCCGTACGAACATAGAATGAGCAACACTAAATTTTTTCTGAATTTGTTATATCTCTAAGCCTACTTCTTGGCGTAATATTGAGTTGCGTTTTATTTTTTTATGAACACTCCCTTTTTTAAATTTACATTATTACAATAACAATTACTATAAATTCTTATTGGAATACGTTCAATAACTAATTACTTGTAATTGAAATTAACCATATAATCAATTTCACAAAGTAATCATTACTTCTCAACTCTTCAAAGGAGCACTTAAAATAGTACTTCGTTGGCACCATTTTGAGTAAGGAACCCTAAAAATTTACATCATTTGCAGTGCAATAATCGCTGTTCTTTTCTCAAACCAGCTAAACATTGCCCATTGCGTTTGCAATTTCTTAAACTTAAGCTTCTGTCTAAACGAACCGAATGGAAATCTGTTGACATCGATTTGCGACCTCGTTGGCTTGGTTTAATAGCTCTATAAAAATGAAGTATCTGCCCAAATAGATGACAAGAGTTCAACAACTCAAACACAATGTTCCGAAAGCAATCGACAATGTATCCTTAAAAAAAATTATGTCACATTTGTAATAAAATATGAAATCGAAAAGCTCGTTGTCACTGTCGTATCTTGTGTCCCGACAAATGTCAAGACTCAATGAAATGATCCATAAAAATGTATCTTAACGAAATAGAAAATAAAGCATTTATGATATTTTTAAAAACAACCTCGTAAGGCTGCGGCATTTCAACCGTAGCCTGTTGGAACAAGGTCAATTTGAAAATAATTTCATATGTCCACATTGCATCTTAATCCGAAGAGTTGAATTGCTAAAAAGACATCTTCTTCGTTGAATTAACACAGCCTCTACATATATTTTAAACTGTGTCAAGGAATCATCTGTAGATATTCGAACTTCTGGATATTTTGAATTTGATTTCGATTTCCGATTGAGAAACGTCCTTTTCGAATCGAAATTTACGCTGGGAATTCTCATGTCACGTGCTGATGAAAGTGGGTCATGATTTTATGAATAAACTTACGAGTTAATTCGTTGTACTCGTTCCAGATGAATGAATCTCAATCCTTAGAATTAACTGACGGTTGGCAAGTATTGATTGGATTAGGTTAGGTTATGACCATGGTTTGACGTAACAATTTGTTTCATCTGTTACATAATAGGGATGCTGGTGAGTTGGATCTAAACATATAACTTTATGTAGACCTTTTGCGTATCAGTACAAAAATTGACCCAAGATTTTTGTGTTGGATGATAGTATAAGGCTTTTTCATAGTGTGGCAATGATTATCCTGTGACAACATAATCCTTAGGCGTTATTTGCTTCACGACCACAATAAATTCTATTTCCTCTTGTTTTTGTTTTTGATAAAGTAAACCAGAAAGAAAGTTGTTACAAGTCTAGACTAAAATAAAAGTTTTGGGTACAAACTTTAATAAACAAAATTTGTCTCTGGGGATTGACTGCCTTCTGACATCAAAAGACATTTTTGGAAGACAAAAAAGGAACTTTAACAGGAATCTACGTAGTTGCAAAAAGTGGCTACATTAATGAGTTTAACTTTTCTGTTATGAAATAACTTTCCTATCGTTGCTATTTTTTACATGAATGTTTAAGTTTATCAGGCGAAAAATGTACATATGTTGTCGGAGGGCTTTTCGAGGCTTTGATGTTTGAAAATGCGAATATTTATCATCAAAAGTGGTTTTTATGTTTTTCAAAGAATTCTCCAGCATGATTTATACACTTTTGCATGCGCTCAAACCAATTGTCGAAACACTTTTTCCACTCCGATGGAGACACCTCCAAAACATGGTTTTTGAACGCTTCAACAGCATGTTCTGACGACGAAAATCGTTGACCACGCATTTTTTTCTTGACGTGCGGGAATAAAAAGAAGTCATTGGGTGCCAAGTCAGAGCTTTACGTCGGATGACTCATCAATTCGACGTTTTGGCCGGTCAAAAAGGCGCTGGTTTTAGCCGATGTGTGAGAGCTCGCATTGTCATGGAGATAAATGATTCGTCTTCTCTTGTTCGTATTTCGAATTTCTCCGAAGATTTCAGGCAAACAAATTGTGGTGTACCAATCAGAATTGACCGTCCTAAGTCGCTCAAGCGGAATAGTCGCCACATGACCAATTTTGCCGAAGAAACAGGCGACCATTTGCTTCTAAGTGCTTCTTCCACGAACAACTTTTGTTGGATTTGGCTCGTCTTCGAAGACCCACACGGTCGATTGTTGTTTTGTTTCGGGCTCATACGCATAGATCCATGATTCGTCACCTGTGCCAATCTTATAAACGTCTTTAGAAGCAGCGCGATCGTATTTTTTTAACATTTCTTTGCACCAATCGACATGAGCCTTATTTTGAGCGATTGTCAAATTGTGAGGGATCCAACGAGAACAAACCTTTTTAACGGCCAGGTGTTCATGCAATATCGAATGTATGCTGGTAGGAGAAATGCCCACGGATGCCTCTATCGCACGGTATGTCACATGACGATTTTGCATTATCAGTTCACGCACGGCATCAATATTCTTTGGCACAACGGCCGTTTTTGAACGACCTTCACGGAATTCGTCTTTGAGCGAGCGTCGGCCATGACTGAATTCATTGAATCAGTTTTTCACAGTGTTATAGGATGGTGCTTCATCGCCACACAAAGATCATCAATGCATTCTTGTCGTGATAATCCTCGCCGAAAGTTGTGAAAAATGATCGCACGAAAGTCTTCACGAGTTAATTCCATTTTTTTGCCGAGATGAATTTTTCAAGTCTCTGTAAATAAAACAATTCATGATTAAATGACAACACGTTCTGAGTGATGTTATGCTAAAAAATGTCAAATAGTAGTGTTGCCTAGGCCAGAAATATATCAGCCTACGTAAAGACAAAAAACTGTAAACGTTTAAACGGTTTAAGCATTAGATTCGTCTAATAAAACGTTTTCGAAGAGCTATAAAGTTTTGAAATGAAAAACTTAGAAAGAATTTCAGTGGCAACAAAATATATTTCACGAGTAATCCTTTCTGTATTTTAAATGCTGCTAAACAACGTGGAATGGATTCAGTGACTCTTCTCCAATAGATGGTTCAAAACTGCTGTCTGTCTGTCAATGAGCGAGCTTTTAAACTGCAATACACTGAGACTTATAAATTTCACAAAAAAAAATTGATTTCTTAAAATCGCAACTCAATTTTACGCCATGAAGTAGATAACGATTCATTTCAAATTAAAGTATCCAACGCTAATTAGGCTATGAGGGAGTTTGACTCTCACACGAAGGGTTCCGCACCTACAATTTGCTATAATTTTCAACTTTTTGACGGGTTTTCGAGAGACGACGTCTTGGTGCTTGTCTCGATTTATATAGAACTCTTAGTACAAAAAATTCTATAGAAATAAAGTCTTCCGTAAAACGAGGCAAACCTGATCGGAGTAAACTACTTCCTGATAAAGTTTTTTCGAAGACACATTGCAAGAGCAATGACTTAAAACAACAATTTGATATCCGAGACATTTTGTCCTAGTATGCACCACGTATTCCACCTGAAGCATTTCTCTATTTAGATAGTTCAGGATAGATGAGTGGTACGGAGAATTTTCCACGTTACCAGTCAACTGAGTCAACTACGACCAACACGTCGCAAGTAACTCAAAGGAGACTCTTCAGTACAGTAGCGCGGTATCAGACCGCAACATCAACACAATTGGTGGTTGTACGGAGAATGATATTTGCCGTTGATAAATCCTGCAAAAGAATGTTTATCCTGTCAGCCTTGGCCGGCTTACATATGTTTAAGGTTGTGTAAGTATTTATTATGATTTTTAAATTCACACAAGTGTATCATATAATTCTAGAGCGTGTTTAAGTTATTGTTGGCAACATATTCAAGAAATTGCTCTTAAGAAGGTTTGAAAAATATTTAATAATAAAAAAAAAAGTACCTTAAACGCGTAATCAACTCACAGATTGTCATTTAATGATTGCTGCGAGTTATGATTAACTAAAACACACATCAAAATCACATGAAATACTTTTCTTAGTATTTTTTTTTTTAAATCGCATTGTAGTTAATTTTTACAAATTGAGAAACATGACGGCGTGATGCTTCGTTTGGTTATTTCTACCCATCTATCTTGACATTTAGATTTAGTCGTTCCGCAAACTGCAACATGTTTTTTTTTCTCATTGGAATTCGAGCTTTCATTGTTTTCGATTGACGAAATAATTGCATACTTTAGAAAGTTCTTAAGTTGGTGCTTGAAACTAATTGTCTTTGTGAGGCGCTAAGTTAAGTTGCGATCTCATGAAATACTTCCTTTGTATGGTAACCGCCATATTTTTTTACTTTATTTCATTTTTATTATTTGCTCCTGCAGCGGCAATGGCAGTTCACCTTTTGTGCAAGTGTCTCTCTATGACGGTTAAAGAGATGCAGCACTGTAACAGACGGAGGGACAGACGAACGGAACCCTAAAAATCAAAAGTTCCTACGAAAAATACATGTCAATGCGGCGGAACATTTATTCGGACTTCGTTGATAAATGTCAGAATGTAGAACTGTTAGTGTGAATTCCGTGTACGAGTTGTCAGCTTAAGATAATGATTGCCCAGTGGAGAAATCTGCCAGAACTCAAACAATCTGAATAACTAATCAATCCCATCTCTTACAGAGAACTCTCCTAACTCAACAAGGAGAACCTTAGAAAGCTTAACAGCTTCCTCTCAGTCCATTGCGGCTTGAGATCACATCTATCCAAATTAGGACTCAGTACAACCACCGAATGCCGACTCTGTTTAGAAGACGGCAAAACGGCTATACACATTCTTTGTGAATTTCCAGCTCAAATTTGGTTAAGAAGGCGTATCTTCCTCAAAGAGATCTGCGCCAATTGGACATTTGACAATCCAATGAAAAAAAAAATTCTGATCTGAAAGATGGAATGTCGGTTATCCTAACCTAACTCACAAAGATAAAACAGGCCTATTCCTTCGGACCGCAGTGTCCGCCACTTGCGCAATGATTTTAATGAAATTTTTCTTCAAAATAAATAATTAAAGAAGAGAGTGTTTAAGTTAAAACTGTCCAAATATTCAGGAAATGACTTCAAGCCACGGATTGAAAAATATAAAAAATTAAAAAGGGCACATATTAAATGACCTTTTGTACCTTAAATGTAATAAAACACAGTTCAAAATCACCACTACATTTTGACCTTCATTACTTAAATGCCGAACAAATATTTGTTCGTAAACAGTTTTTCTTTCCTTCCTCTTTTTGGAATTGCATGCAAACCGATTTTAAGCTTTTACTTTACTACTAGGTATCGCGTCGTATGATTACATTACCAATCGTCAACTGTTCCATGAAACGGAATCCTTTCCTTCTTTAAGGTGTTAAATTAAGTTACCCTTGTTCCTTTTATTTTTAACTTTATATCATTTATTTATTTATTATTTGTTGTTATAGTGGCCATAGTAGTACACTGCACGTTTCCACCTATTAAGGTTTAGGAGATACATATAGAGGACGGACGGACAACGGGGCCCGGTTGGAACCCATTAGGTACGGTAACCTTAAAATACTATGATGCAGATTTTACGGTGATATGGAGCCCTTCGTGTGCGTGCCCGACTCGCACTTGGCCGCTTTTTTATATCCACTCAGTTTGTTTCAATCTTCTAAGACAACATTTTTCAGTCTTCCAACCAATGTCGAATAAAAATATACTGTGAATTAAGCGAATGCAAATAATTCTATGATTATTTTTTATCCGAATTCGGACGCCACCGATGGAGCAAAAATACATCTGAATTCCAAATCACTCCATGAATTTTCCATTCTTTTCCTAATCCTTCTGTTCAGAAGAAAAACCCGCATTCTTTTGTTTGAATTTTCTTATTTAAATCATTAAAACTGAGTGCCTTCAAATCACATCTTGATATTAGTATTTAATATTAAAATACATTCAAAAATACAACCATGGAATAAAATTGTACATTTTGTCCATTGTTGGCACGGATTTGAATCTATATATCAACCTGCTTCCAACTAAAAACTGTCGAAAGACAACAATCCAATTGCAGTAATAATACTTCAGTTCATTGAAAAATTCGTACCGGACTTGCATCCGAATATTAAAAATTTCTGAAATATCATTCAAAACTTCTAGCAGCTACTAGAATTTGCATATTGCACCTAGAAATGTGAATTAACTTAATCCTAAAATGCTACAACCGGAAGCGGATTCTATTTACCAGCCTCCTCGTAGGCACCTCATCCTCCCAACCGCACACTATTCAAATCAACTTTATTTCCTTCACGTTTGCGGAGGTGGATTCAATATAAAATTCACCGCCGCGCCATTCTATAAAAACGATATCATTTTTTTCCGCCAAAGAATATTTCTTCTTATCAATCGCGAACACGTTGAGAACATATAATCCTATCTTCAGACAGCACCGCCAACCTACTTTACATACGCTTCAACAAAAAAAGAAAAAAAAAGGACCAATATTCTCTCGGTGACATCTTTTCTCTGCCATGCCGGAAGTGTTATGATGGAAAAAAAAATTCCTCCAACTTCTCAATACCATAAAATTGTGCAAAACAAACTTTGCATAAATTGAATGAACTTCTCGCTAGCAATAAGAAGTCATCAAAAGTCGTGTCGTTGGCGAGTAGTTTCCAACTTTCGGAATGACATCATCTCATTTGGCACCAGCCAATATCAAGCAATCACTTAATGTCCAGACATCTCTATTGTCTACTTATGCCCGCAATAAACCTGCGTAGAAATTCAAATAAAAAAATACAAATTGCACTAATTGACGAACCTCATAAGTAATTACGTAGTTCGTCCCGAGTCGGGCGCCAGCAGGTAGAAATATAACCACACCCCCTTCTCAATGCCAACAATTTTTCCAGATTTAACTGCTTACACTGATATCTATGATCCTACTTATTAGGCCAAATTCGCCAGAGATAAATTTGATTAAATTAATGAGATTTGCTGGAAAAGACCCATCGTCGATTAGGCACCCACACGTTAGCTTAAGCTGGAAACATTGTTTATTAGGTCACTCGAGACAAATTGCTTTTACAACGAAAAACATTTCAAGAGATGTGGCGTGCGGCGAGCATCGTAAAGGACTGCGCTTGAGAAAATAAAATACATGTTTTCATCCGGAGATGGACACTGTGATGGAATTTAAATGAAACCGTAAATAAGAGCATATCCCTGTTTCGATATATAAATGAGTTGGTCAAAGGTTATTGTACGCTGAGCGATTATAAGAAAAGTTTTAATGGACATATGTATGCTCGGGATGCTTGCTGAGGGATTTATCTTAAACAATCGGCCGGTGTGGGTTGATGGAAAAATATTTTGCTCTCTTGATTGTGAATAATTGTGAAGGGAGATTATGCTATCAACTATCACAGCGTTAAGGGTCACAAGGACTTTTAGTAGGTCGCAAGTAAATTAAAACAGATTAAGAACCGTTGTAGTTGGCAGAAAAAAAAGGCCGGCTATAAATCGTTTACTGTGAAACGTTGAGCTACGAATATGTTTCTTTTTATTTTCCATAAATTAACGTTGTAGACGACTTAAGGACTCGGCGTAGGAGAAGAAACCTTGAGAAGCACTCTTGACGTAGTCACATTACCTTCGGGAAGATTTACAATTCCAAGGCTTGTGAGATAAAACAGAATTACTGGATTGCCTCAGGCAAGGTTTATGATTCAAATCAACCCTGCCAAGGCTAACAATTGTATGGAACTGGAAACAACGAAATAAATTGATTTTTAAAGCCATTCTTAGAAGCTTCTTTGACAAGTTAAGCCTACGAGAAATTGAAGTTTGTGAAACTGGGGTATGAATATAAAGATTCTGGTTGATCAGAGCTAAGAGTTTTTCAGGGCTAATTATCTTTTAATGGATAAATTATTCGCTTTTGGTGCAAAAACTCTTTCAGACCTAGTCCTTATTTTGCATGGGAAAGTAGTCATAAAACTTCATCGTGGCAGAAATGGCTTAATTTCATGTCCAGTGGCTAAATTTTATGGTATATTGTTTATGTGTCTCGAGTCTCAAATTTGTCCTATATCCCCCTTGGTTTGACAAGATTAATTAAGCAAAAGGATTGTATTTTCATGACTGCCGAGCCTTGAGTTTGAAATTACTACTTTTCACAATGAAATATGTGCTTTTGAATACTTCGTGAATTTTCGTTTTGATGCTATACGAAAATTTTTAAAACGTTCCTGGTCGTTTTCGGTTTTGACATTACTCTGTAAGATCAAAAAAATTCTTGCCAGCTGTTTTTTGTATTTCGCCACCCCGGGCAAGCTACTTCTAGTTTTTTAGAGCAAGCTTCCTCGTATCCGCCGTTGCTTGATTTTTGAAAGGAGAATGGATCTTCCTTTTTTTACGTGAGCCTGGTGGCTGGTATTCGGAGGCAATCGTATTATCCATTCGCTCAATGTGACCAAACCATTGTGGCCGCCGATTCTTGTCTTCCGAACTAGATCCGCGCCACTGTATAGCTCATAGAGTCCATGGTTATACCTTGTCCGCCATTCGCCCTTTTCTCAAAGTGCCAAGAGAATTTTCTTTGCGAAAGTCCCAAAATTCTTTTCTGCTATTTTGCTTATGGTTCGACATTTGGTTAAATGCAGAAGAACTATCCACATTAGTGTTTTGTAGAGCATGATTTTTGCCATTCGAGTAAGGAGTCTTCATCATAGTTGTTCGAATAAACCGAAGAAGTATTATCGATGAGTCTTAATCGGACCTCCAACACGGTGTCGTTTGTCATGTTTGTCTCGAGATAGATTAACTCTTCAATCTTTATGTTTTTGCTGTCGGATGTTCGATCGGTCAACTTCTTGTCCACAGCATAAATTTTGTTTCATCCCAATTTTTTTATTTTTTTATTTTTTATAATTGTGGAGAAGAATGAAAGATTCTGAAGTGGTTTCAGAAACTCAGTTGTATTTAGATTCAACTCACTTCCTTGGTAGGAGCCCGAAACAGGACGTACGATTTTTATATCGACCTATAAGCTTTTAGCTAATTCGCAGGATTTTTATTCGACATTAGTTTGATATATGTACCTTGAAATTTTGGAAGATTTAGATAAACAACTCCGCTGTCAGTGTTATGCTTTCACAGCAGAGCCTAAACTATTTTGACACGAACTAGGATCTAAGCCGATACAACAACCACTACAACAACGCCTCGCATTTAGTCAGACTACTATCGTTGGTCGACCAATCCAGTGATAGTGCCATTATCTTTATCCCAATGGCCAATGGTGACTGGACAAAATTCGAAACACTAGACCACTCTAGGAATCGAACCTGGGACTCATCAATTGAATCAATTAAAAGCAAGCGCTATAACAAGAACTCCGCCATCCAGCTGTCAAATAATTTGAAGACCGACTCTTCTGGCCCCATCATCAATCGCTTTGAAAACTTTAATAACAACACTTAGGGTCCGAGCCATGATGTTTATTTCCCTTGCGCATATAAACAGTTGGCCAGTCTGGAAAATGGTATTGACTTCCATGTTATCAAATGCAGTTTGACAGTCGTTTGTCTTGTCCAGAATTTGGCAAAGTGTGAAAATTGAAAATTGTCGGCCATGTTTGCCTGTTTCTTGCAAACTACTTGAAACTGAAGCTTTGCTATTGGCAAAGGAACTAGATACTACTGTCTCCAAAAAATAAGGTGACATTGTATTTATTTTGAAAATTCTTTATTTATTCTTCCAAATCAATTTCTTCGCTGCGGCTTGAATCTCCTCTATCGTATCAAAACGGTGTCCCCGGAGCGGTCTTTTGAGCTTGTTGGACAGCCAGAAGTCGCACGGCGCCAGATCAGGTGAATACGGTGATTGCGGAACGATATGGGTTGAGTTTTTGGCGAAATGATCACGAATTACGAGTGCGATATGGGATGGTGCATTATCGTGGTGTAAAAACCAAGAATTGTCTTTCCACAATTCCGGCCTTTTTAGGCGGATAGCGTTACGCGTTCAAATAATATATCTTGTTGACTGTTTGGCCGGTTGGAAGGAATTCATAAAGCACAACACCACGATTATCGAAGAAAACAGTCAACATGACCTTGACTTTTGAGCCACTTTGGCGCGGTTTTTTTGGTCTCGGCTCTCCTTTGGCACGATATTCGCTCGATTGATCGGTTGTTTCGTGGTCGTAAGCATAGATCCAAGCCTCATCGCCAGCTATAATGCGTTTCATGACATCCTGGTAGTCGGAAAGCATTGTTTCACACACTTCAACGCGACGCCTTTTTTCCAAAAAATTCAATGTTTTCGGTACCAGTCGAGATTTGACGCGCTTGAGGCCCAAAGCATCCTTCAAAATGGTATTGACTGAGCCTTTCGATAAGCCAACTTCATCAGCAAGGTCTCTAATCGTTAATCGATGGTTTTTCAACACCAAATCTTTGATTTGTTGGACGTGAGCTTCATCGGTTGAGGTTGATGGTCGCCCAGAACGCTCTTCGTCTTCGACACGTTCACGGCCGGCTTGGAAATGACTATACCACTTGTAAACATTTTTTTTAGACATAGCCTCATCATCAAAGGCTTTCTGCATCATCCTCAACGTATCCGCAGCAGAAAATTGATTCCGCAAACAAAATTTAATGCAAATTCTTTGCTCAATAAATTTCGACATCGCAAAAAACGAAAAACTCACTTTTAGCAGCTCACAAAACGGCGCGTATCTCAAACACTATGAATTATTTTGACATGAAATTTCACATAGATTTCACTGACAGTACTACCAACCTAAAAAGAAAGAAAAATTTCCAAATCCTTCGACGCGCGCAGTTTAAATTCATATGTCACCTTATTTTTTGGACACAGTAGTACTTCATCGGCAGAGTTAGGCTACCCTCTCTGGTAATCACGATTTCGCAGCTGCTGGAAGAACTGGTAAAGCGCCAGAATAACCACATGCCATTTTCCTGTAGTTTTTTTTACAAAAAATAAACTGTCAAAAAAACGACTATTTAATTTGTTCAGTAAAAATCAAATTAGTTTTCTTATAAAAAAAAAGTTCAAAATCCATTTGACTTATAGTTTTCAACTTCCTTACGCATGTGTTTAAATATGGTATATACGCTGCCGTTCATAAGTCTCCGGACAGATTCATAAATATTTTATTTTTTCTTTTCAATTTTTGTCTCAAAATTCTTGCAATACTTTCATCAACATTATTTTTATAAAGCCAATTGATTAAATTCAGTTAGCCTTATAAATAAAAAGACTTTAACTATAAAACATGGTTCGTCCTTATTTTCGTCGAAAATCCACATCATATTTGAACCAATTTGGCTGATCAATGCGATTGCTCTCAAAACTCTCAAAGTTGGAAACTGCTAAACGAACCTGACTGTCAAGTTTCTCCCAAGACAGTATAAAGAGCTTGGAAAATAATTTCAGAAATGTGAATCCAACGAACCTATAAGATTTCTTTTTCAAAATTCAGAATGAAGTCTGACGTTAAACAATCTTATCCTGAATCTTGTGAGAAATCATTTCGCGCGGTCAGCGAATGTTACTGAGAATGAACTTATTTCGAGTTTGTTTTATCCTAACCATGGGTATTATAGGAATTCATTGGGAAGTGGACGGATACAACCTGAGGCATTTTAAAACCTGGATGCACATGTCTAATTATCAGACTCTTGTAACGTTCCTATTAAAAATCATGCTGCTAGAAGGGCCACAGACAAAAGAATCCTCTACGTGCCTACACATTCAGGGGATGGAACCTTAAGCATGAGCGTACCTGATGGAGACATAAATAATGACGGGAGGACAAACTATGAAAAATACTGGTGGCTAAATTGGGGAAAATCTGACACTTTGTTTAAGTTAGGTTAGGCTTTTTTTGTTTTTTTTTTTTTGATTTATTGTCTCTGGCTTGCTTTGTAAAAGTATTAATTTAGAGGAGTTTTTTTGCCTCCACCTTTTCTTCTCTGTAAGATCATAATTTAAATGTATATTGTTATACAAATAGGTTTATGTTATTGCAAGTTAAATAATAAGTTCCGGAATGAGAGCCAACATCAGGTAGGCCATTTACAATAATGTAAAAATAGTATTTAAGCGTATATCTTGTTTCTTTGCTAAAATATGTCTAAATAAATAGTGGAAATAAACAAAAAAGAAAAAAAAATCGTTAGATAATTGTAAAACTTCAAATTTCTACTCATCTGTATATTTGTTCGTAAATACCTAAGCCTTTTTTATCATTTAACTATCAGGTTGGCAACTAAGTAATTGCGGATTTTTTTAGAAAATAAAAGAAAATTTTTTCATGGAACGAAATATTCTGCAATGAATTGCAAATTTTGAGCAATGACATTTTGCCATCTTTCAGGCAGCATCACAATTCCACTTTCATAAAACTTCTGGTTTTTATCAGCAAAAAACTGAACGAGGTACGATTTGTCATCATCATTATTATTGAAATTTTTACCATTGAAGGAGCTTTGCAAAGATCGAAATAAAAAGTAATCAGATGGTGCAAGGTCAGGATCATAAGGTGGATGTGGCAAAACATCCCAACCAAACTCCAATAATTTTTGCCGAGTGACCAAAGATGTGGGTGGACATGCATTGTCATGATGGAATACAATACCTTTTTGATTTGTCAATTCGGGCCGTTTTCCTTAAAATGTTTTTTTTTTTGTCAGTTGTTCAATGTAGACATCTGAATTGATCGTTCGGTTGGGTGGTAAAAGTTCAAAGTAGACAATTCCTTTGTAATCCCTCCAACCTTTTGATGAATATCAGCTTTTGATGTTGTTTGAGCTGGTTCACTTGGTTTGCTCCACGATCTTTTCCGATTGACAATGTTGTAAACAACCCATTCTTCATCATCAGTTATCAATCGTTTTGAAAATAGATCATTTTCATTACGTTTCTTTAACAATCGCAGATGTCAACGCGTTGTGTTGAATGATTTTTTTTTTCAGTTCATGAGGAACCCATATATCGAGGTTTCGTACATAGCAAAGTTGTTTTAAGCGATTTTCAATGTTATCACATCTCTGCAAGCATTGTGACGATCCGAATCGATTATTGCTTTGATTTGGTCGTCATCAACTTCAACTGGACGACCAGAGCGTTTTTCATCTTTGAGTGAAAAATCACCAGAACGTAATTTGGCAAACCAATTTTGACACTGCTGTTCTTTTGAGGCTTCGTCACCATAAACAGAACATAACATTTTGAGAGCTTGCGATACGTTTTTTCCTTTCCGGAAATAAAAAAACAAAATATGACGTTAATGTTCGTTTTGATTTTCCATTTTTCAACAGACGCCAAACAAACACTACACAACCGATCAAAAAAAAACTTTAACTGATTGACAGTTGAAGTACCAACTATCAGATAAGAAAATGTTTTTGATGTTTCGACTACGTCAGCAAACCTAAAAATTCAACTAAAAAAAATTTGTGAGTGAAATCCGCAATTACTTAGTTGCCATACCAATATTTTAACAATAAAAAGCTCATGGTGGAACCTTTGTTAACTGTATGAGGCAGAAAAATCAGCAAGAGAGAGAGAGAGCAGCTTTAACAAAGTTAAAAACAAGGAGAATATTACATTACTCGTACATTAAAGAGCATTGAAGTTCACCAATCCGAAGATTAATTTTGTTTACCACTGTTGTGGTTTCTTATCATGAACCGAATCCAAGAGATCTTTACAGAAACTATCTATCGAAATCAGCCTGAAAAAATATAATCAAAATCTATTACCAAAACCGCCACTATTTACTGCAACATTTATCAGCTCGGAAGGAAGAGGTGGGAAGAAACCTCTCGACTAAAACTATGTACTTTTGAACCATTTTGATTGCAAACTTCCGCCAAAAATGTACGTGTGTTTAACTAATGCTCCTCTTTATTATGCAGTTACGATGGATTTGACTCTCAAACGAAGGGTTCCGAGCCTCTCAAGACTACGCAACATTAAATTTCTTTAATTTAAAATTTCTCATAGCATCGCCCATAAATATGTACGAGTAAACTAGACAAAGTAAAAACTCGACATTGTTATTCCAATAAGAACAAGGACTTCCAGATAAGTAATAAAAAAGTTTACAAAAATAAAATTTTAAAACAATCACAAGATTAATTACTCTTGGGATGCAAAGTGTTCTTTTATTCCATGATCAGGAGCAAATTTGTATATCGTTATGCTTTTTCGCATGGTGTCGTCCTGATTCGAGGAGGTCACTGATGGTCAGGCAGCTTGTTCTCTCATTAGGAATACTTTAAATTAAGCTGCATAAGCTCACCATTCAGCGGTGTTATGCGGGGGTGCCGCCACCTGGAGGATATACTTATGTCATCTTTTTTTTTTTTTTTATTTGTGGCAATAAATATACATTAATGATTATAATAATGATTATATATTAACAGAGATATGGTTTCTTATTACCTTACTACTGAAATATAAACTTATTTGAATTTAATTAATATCACAGATTTATCATACTCTTGAAGGAAAAGCCACTTAAAACCTTCATTAAATAATTAATAACCCATATTCGATTTGTGGGAAGAGAAAAGAGTGGGAGGACAAAACTTGATTTCAGCTTGTCGAGAGGCAAACAATAAATGTGTGTTTTAGACAAATATAAATAGTAAATAATAAGTAATAAATAATAAATTAAAAATAATAAATAAATATATAATAAATAAATAAGTAATAAATAAATTAATAAATAAATAAATAATAAATAAATAAATAAATAAACAAAAAATTAATAAATAAATAATAAATAATTAAATAAAAAATAAATAAATAAATAATATATAAATAATTAATAAATAAAAATATAAATAAATAATAAATAACGAGTATTTATGTTATATAATACAAACAAAAATCATGAACAAAAAAAAATAATTAAATAAATTAAATAAATAAATAAATGTTTTAGTTGTATTATAAATAATAATATTAGTACAATTAATGTTAAGATAATGATTTAATTTATAACTAAGTTAGGAGGTACATATCAGATTATACAAGTTTGAAATCAAGTCATTGTCGGGTATTAAACAAGAATTTTTATATTTAGTGCAAAGTTTTGTAATGCGCACAGATACCATTTCAATTTCCGTAAGGGTATGGAGCTCATCTGTTGAGTAGGACCATGGTAGATTCATTATCATTTTTAGGGTTTTGTTTTGTGAAATTTGGAGTCTGCGCAGGTGTGTTTTTGCACAGATTCCCCATACAGGCGACTTTAAAAATCAGCATTTTGTTCTCCTTGCTAAGTTTCGATTTTCTACAGATAAAAGGGTAAAGGACTCTGGTGGTAACGTTGATCTTATTTATTATTTCTTGTATATGGACGCTAAAAGTTAAACGTCTATCCAAGTGCACCTTGAGATACTTTGCTCTTGAATTCCACTCAATCTGGACGTTGTTGAGTGATAAGTTGTTGCTGGGAAGAAGACAAGCTTGTCTTTTATGGGTGAAAAAGACGACTTGAGTCTTAGAAGCATTTATTTTAATTTTCCAATTTTTGTAATAGTCTTCGACGGTATTTAAAGCAGATTGTAAATTAGTTTCGATAATGGAACCAATCACATCTGAGGAGTAAATACACGTATCGTCCGCAAATTGTGCAAAGTTACAGTTTTCTAGATGAGGGAAGTCAGAGGTGTATACATTATATAGAATGGGGCTAACTACAGCTCCCTGTGGGGCTCCTACATTGACAAGTTGGTTATCGGAAAGAGTATTGTTTACGGATACCATGAAGCTACGAGAATATAGAAAAGATTGCACAATTTTCACTAAATAAAGTGGAAAGCGAAGGCTGACCATTTTATGAAGTAACCCATTGTGCATGTGTGTGCATAATGCACCGCACCATTCAGCGGTGTTATGCGGGGGCGCCGCCATCTGGAGGATATATGTCATCTTGAACTTGCCGAAGGACAGGGATTGACTGACTTCGACACTTAACCCTATTTGAACGCTTCCACGCCAAACTGGACCTCCGGCATAACTTAACTTGAATCACGATTTAATAACTCAGTTGTTTAGATAATCACAGAAACACAATATCAGTTCCACATTAGATACATTGACTCGTATGTCTAGATAGTTAAAAATAAAAGTTTATCTCCTGACTGCTTTGAAATACACGCTGGCTGGAACAATATCTTGACTACAAAAAAGCAAATTATCGACCCGATTGATGAATTTAATAATCAACCAATTTGTTTGTCCCCACCATCAGGTTTCAGAAAATGTTTAGAAACTCTTTGTCATTATTATTGATTAGATTCCTAAGGATTAATCACCCATTCAAACGAAGCGAATTGCGAATTTTTCATTATAATCATGACAGGTATAATCCGAGCATAAACATGATGCTCGTCGCTCAGCATACCTGGGTCTCATTTATATGCCAGACGTGAATAGAAATAAAGTGTCTTAAGTCCAACTATAACCCTTAAGATTTATTGTGATTGTATGTCATTTTGTTGCACTTCACCTAAAATTGTTTGTCTTTGTTTTATACTATGTCGTTTCAGGTTCATTGCAATTTGGTGGCCACTGAAACAAATGACCAAGAGTCGGGCACGTTTCATGATATTTTGCATTTGGGTCATTGCATTGGGATCAACAATTCCATGGGTGTTGTTCTTTGATTTGGTGCCAGCTGTGGACGCCTTCCCATTGGCGCCCGACATGTTCTTGTGCCAAGAAGTTTGGCCACCGGGCACCGACGGCAATTTGTACTTTCTTTTGGCACATCTTGTGGCATGCTATTTGCTGCCAATGTCACTGATAACCTTATGCTATGTTTTGATTTGGATTAAAGTTTCGACACGCTCCATACCGGGAGACTCTAAGGATGCCCAGATGGAACAAATGCAACAGAAGTCCAAGGTTAAAGTTATCAAGATGCTGGTGGCAGTTGTCATATTGTTTGTTCTCTCTTGGTTGCCTCTGTATGTGATATTTGCTCGGATTAAATTCGGTAAGACTCATTCGATAACCTTTAAGGAAGTTCTTTAAATGTTGTTGTCTTTTAGGTGGCGAGATAACACAGGAAGAAGGCGAAATTTTAAACACTATAACCCCGATAGCACAGTGGTTGGGATCGTCGAACTCCTGCATCAATCCGATTTTATATGCGTTTTTTAATAAGAAGTATAGGCGCGGTTTTGCCGCAATAATCAAATCTCGCTCTTGCTGCGGACGTCTACGGTATGTAGTAGCTCTTGAAAAATCCAATTCCTTGCGTAAGCTTTTGTTTAATTCGCAGCTACTACGATAATGTTACGCTTGTTTCCTCATCGACCAGCACTCGAAAGTCATCGCAGTATCAGCACTCGAAGAAAAGTCCAGGAAGTCCAATTCGAAAACCGAATGTGGTGTCGTACATCTACGAGCAGAATGCTCTGCGAAAGCACAATTTGATCATCAAGCAAGACAGTAATTTATCGCAGCAGATGCTTTTGAAACAGGACTCGCATGGATCGCGCCAAATGCTTATCAAACAGGAGAGTGCATCGAGCGATGGGTCAAGGAGACTACTTTGCAAGCAGGACAGTAATGGCTCGAAGATGTCATTGACAAAGCAGGACTCAGTGATTTCATACATTGAGACGAAACGCGGCTTAATATCGCAGCATGAACGTAATGATTCATTCTCTACGCAGGATACGATTTCGATTGATTCGCGTCGGGGTACTTTGTGCAAGCAGGACACTCAGTACTCGTACATTGAACACCGCAAAAATGGTCTGTACAATCAGGAAAGCAATAACTCATCATTAGAATTTAAGAGGCAGAAACTGCAGAAACAAGATTCCGTCATATCATTCGCCGACCAAAGGCCAGGTAATTGCTTTTAACAAAATCTTATTTTTTCACATCGACAGTTTGTGTGATTGATGCTCGTCCATTTCCATGATGTCCATGATCCTTCATATGAGTTATAGAAGTACGAGTATGCAATGAATGAAGAACCATTTTCTAACATTCATATAATCTTCGGATCGGAGGACATTTCATTTATGATGAACCCCGAACTCTGTATCGTTCTCTGCGACCAACAGAACATAACAAATTTTTCACGACCGGCAAAGAAGTCCGGAAATCTTTATGAAAATGATTCACTTATGCGCAGTATGCTTCAGAAGACTCCTGCTTCTATTCCTGCTTCGATCCATCAGTAAATTTATTCCCCAAAATATGTTTTCCCGCTGGTTGTATTTAATACTGCACCGAATTTCGGTGATCATTGTTCACCAATTGCTCACCAATTAAAGGACCCGTGTAACCACGATGATGTCATATGACATGCAGTGATTTTGAGTTGAAGCAATATGGCTTCTTGAATAATACCTGGATTCTTATATTCCCAGAGGACTCGAAACTCCTAACAAATTTCAGTAGACAACGGTCCACAAAGTCATTGAGATCCTGTAGAGCGTGAGCGTAGAGATTAGATGCAATCGAAGATCTGCAGACACTGACTGATAGACAATTTGAACTTTGTGAGCTATCAGCATAAACTTTACTACTAAAATGCGCTGCAGAGAAGAACGTTTCATAACCAATGTTGACGATGTTGATGGCTCGCTCATCCTTGACATCTTTGTCCACAGCTGCGATAAGAGCGAGCAACTCTTCTCTCACTTGTGAGCGACTAAGGAAGACGGGGAAATAAACGCCGAAATTAACGTTTTGAAGGTTCCGTACCTCAAAAGGAAAAACTGAACTTTAAGGAATCACTTCGTTGTCCGTCCGTTTGTCTGTCAAGACCTTTTTCTCAGGAACGCATTGAAGAATTAAGTTGACTTTAAAAGCATAATACCTGCGGTTCTTTAAAGCTGTAAAAAAATTAAGCTTCTAAGATTCTTAAGCCACAGTCAAAAGATAGGGATGTGAAAGCCGCATATTTTGATATTCGCAAGGGAATCAAACCTTTAGAGTACTTTACCTTAAACTAAAATATTGAATTTGAATTTGAATTAAACCGTAAATTTGTAGTTTCAAAAAACAAACAAAACGATTTTGAAAAATCTTAATAAAATCTTACGCCAAACAGTAGGCTACGGAACCCTTTGTGTGCGTTATCGACTCATACATGGACAACTTTTTTATTTGACTTGGATCTGTGCTGATAGACACGACAGCACGACATTTTAAGATACCAATTGATACACCTTCAGTTCAAATGAACTCGGCCAAAGTGAAATGTTAAGAACCATGTTCATCGAATCAAGGTTTTTTTACGGTTCTGTTCCTCAAAAGGAAAAACTGAACTTTAAAGAATCCGTCTGTCAAGACCCTTTCTAAAGAACGCATGGAGGAATTAAGTTACCTTTAAACGAATAATACCTGCGGTCCTTTAAAACTGTAAAAAAAATAAGATTCTAAATCGCCGCAGTCAAAAGATACAAATGTAAAAGCTGCATATTTTGATATTCGCAGTTGAACATTGAACTAAAATATTGAATTTGGGCAAGAAAAGGGAATATTATGAAAACCGTAAAATTGTCGTTACAAAAAATAAACAAAATGATTTTGAAAAATCTTTATAAATAAAATCTTACGCCAAACAGTAGGCTACGGAGTACGGAACCCTTCATGTGCGTTTTTTTTCAATGCATTTTTATCTATCATTTCATTAACTTACTTGCTAGACAAAAACGCTTAAAGCTAACTTAATTCACTTAACTATATGTAACCTAACTTACTGGCCCTGTGCGTTGTCGACTCCTACATGGACAACTTTTTTTTTACTTGCATCTGTGCTGATAGACACGACAGCTCGAAATGTTAAGACACCAATTGATACACCTTCAGTTCAAATGAACACCGCCAAAGTGAAATGTTAAGAACGACGCTCTTCGAATCAAGGTTTTGCAAGGTTCTGTTCCTCAAAAGGAAAAACGTAACCATTCTTTCAGCTGTTTTTCCGCTTATTTTGATGCTGCAAGGGGAATCAAAACCTTCAGGGTACTACATATAAACAATTGTCGGAAAACTTTTCGAGACTCCATTTACGTAATGGATTTCTGAATTTATTAACATACCCACAAGTTTGCAGGGAACCCTCATTGCGCGAGTCCGACTCACACTTTTCAATTTTTTTTGTTATAATTTGTATTGGAGAAATTAGTTGAATTGTGTTTTAGACGATTGGTATACACCCTGCTGTCAGTGTTAAGCCTTCACAGTATTAAGATACAATAACAAAAAAAAACGCTAAACTATGGGTCCTGAAATATTCTCTACGATTTGGACCCAAAAATTCATCCAATTGAAATGCAAGCGCTTAACCAATTGCGGCATCAAACCGTTAAAGAAATGGATAAAATCAATATCATTTTTTTTAGTTTAACCATATAACGTGTAAAAACACACAATAACCTTGAAAGTTCCGTGATGAGGATCCAAGACGGGTCAATACAAAAGCTATAACAATCCTTTTGTCGCATAAAAGACTTTACGGATAAGCATAAATCAAAATTTATCTTTGAAAAAAAAAGAATGAATTAAAATCAAAATTATTCGTATTCTGTTTAATCCAAAAATCCAAAACAACAATCACAACTCAAAGTCCATGATAATTTTTTTTTTATGAGCATCATTTTCCACCCTAAATAGCAATTTATTGTGGCAAATAAAAGCTTTAAAAAAAAAACTTTTTCTTATTGTTTATTGTTCCTTTTAGAACCAAGAAGACATCAACTAGTTAAGCAAGATTCAGTTATATCATTTGCCGACCAACGTCGGGGATTTTTACAAAAACAGGACTCCATCATAGCATGTCCAAGTAGAAGTGAAGGGGCAGCCGCTGGCCATCATGTATCAATTCTAAAGAAGACCGATTCACAGTCCAGCAATGGCAACTCACCCCGTAGGAATATTGAATTTTCCGAGTGAAACCACCCCAGCCCTTTTGCGCTCGTGTCCAAAACAAAAAGCCCCACAAATTAATTAAATCCACTCCGATGTGGAGAATTTGATACAATCCAATATTTGCTGCTACCGTTTACAACTACTATAGTCGGCTCAGGGAAAACGTTCGGTAAGGAAAAAACGTTTGGTTATTTAAACAAAAAAAAAACAAAAAAACAAAACAAAAACTAAGAAACAAACAAACAAAAACAACAAATTGTGATTTTGTCCAAGATACTTGCGAGGTCTAGAGAAATGTACCTAATTGTAATTTTGTAGACGTTTGTAGAAGAAAACTAAAAACTTAAAAAAAAAGAAACACAAAAAACAAATAATAAACATAAACAATAAGAAAATAAAGCAAAAGTCTGCAATAAGATGAGAGGATATAGCAGATATTTGTAGAGACAGTTGAGGAACAGAAAAGAGCATCCCATTTGGCCTGGTTCAATGTCAACGGTGTTCCAGTCTTCTGTTTATATTTTGCCTTTTTTAGTCTTACCTATTTCTATTTTTTGATTTTATTTTTTCTTATCAACTTTAAAATGCAAACGCTTTTTATAAAACCTTTTCTAAGCCGTATCTGATTTTCTATACGTAAACGTTTGTGTTACAATTTTAAGGAACAACCAAAATGAAGAAGACAAAAATCGTATTAAAAACAAAAAAAAAACAAATACGTTTTTGCTCTGTCGACTATAAACACTGCCAACAATGAATTCAACAAATAAATTAGGAAAAAAACAAAATATTATCTTAAATAAAATTGTTATTTGTCCAAATAAAAATTTAGAAAAAAAAAATATAAATACTTTTTTTTTAGGGGGCTTTATAACGAGTGCCCAGTGAGTAAGCTAATAATAAACCGTCTTCGAAACAAAGAATAAGAAATGTTTTTAACAAATTAAATTATATACAATACATATATTATATATATTTTTAAACAAAAACAAAATCTAGTAATTATAATTGGAGCAACAAACTTAGAGCTTTCGCCCCCCAATCCCCCTACAAAGTTTGTTCAATACGAAAAAAGCAAAGAAATACAATTAAATATTTAATAAATACAACAAATACAAGACACACACATACATACATATGTATGAAAATTGTAGTTAAATTGAAACAAAGTGTATTTGCATGAATTTTAATTATCGCATAAATTCTACAAAAAAAACCAAATAAACAAAAATATTAGGAAACAATACAAAATGCTTATATACATATTAAATATTATATTACGTAAAAAAAAGAAAATATTATTGAAACAAATAATCAAAGTTCATTAGTTTTATTAAGAAACAAAAATAAAAGAAACGTCTGCATGCATACGTGCAAACCATGACATTAACCGTCATGACATTAGGTATACAATGAGGTGCAGAAAATGTGATACACCTGAGTAATTTCAATTTGAAATGGTTTTAATTAATTTTTATTTCTTTGTAAAGCTTCTAGAGGGCTATCCTTTCAGTATTGATAGAGGTGGGTTAAAATATCTCACCCGATCAGTACATTTCATAACTTTTTTATTTTTTTTAAACTCATTTATTTTCCACAATTAACACTATAAAATTTTAAAATACAAATGAGAAATACTTAATTCTCTAACTATTAAAATAACGTGTAAGACCGATGATCGGTTCATAAAAATATAAATTGAGACTTAAAGGGTCCGCCATCTAACGTTTTTTTTTTTCAATTAGTGCTTATTTCGTGAATGGTAACACTTAGCACATGTCTGATTAAACAGATAATTAGTTTCATCCTTCCGCTGAACGAATATGGTTGTGTATACGCTTGATCAACGCTGGGAAATAGTGCGACATTACTTTGAAAATCATGGTAATGTTGCAGAATGTGTGCGAAAATTGCGTACGGATTTTGGAAGAAGAGAAGCACCGTCAGTTCCGTATGTTCGTTATCTTGTGAAAAAAGTGAAAGAAACTGGCATCCTCATCGAAAAACCAAAGCGTGAAAAGCCAAAAACTGTGCGTATACCCGAGAATATTGAAGCGCCATCAACATCAATTCACCGCCGTTCTCAACAATTGAACATTTCGGGAGACATCATTGAGACGAATTTTGCATAAAGACCTTGGTACGACGCCATACAAAGTCCAATTGGTTCAGGAGTTGAAGCCAACTAACCATCCAATGCGTTTTCGCTTCGCTAAGTGGGCCTGCGATCGACTTACAGAAGATGCCGATTTTGCAAAAAAAAATTAATCATCTTTTCAGATGAAGCTCATTTTGATCTTGGCGGGTATGTAAACAAGCAAAATTGTCGCATTTTGGGCATAGAAAACCCGCACGCATACATTGAAAAGCCGATGCACCCAAAACGAGTCACTGTTTGATGCGGATTTTGGTCCAGAGGCATAATTGGGCCGTTTTTCTTCGAAAATGAGCAAGGAGTGGCCGCTACAGTCAATGGCGATCGTTATCGGGCCATGTTGAACGAATTTTTGTTCACAAAAGTTGAAGAGGAGGATATTGGCAACATTTGGTTTCAACAGGACGGCTACACTCGATGTTTTGCGCCCTGTTTTTGAAGATCGCATTATCAGCCGCAGAGCTGACGTCGTTTGGCCACCTCGGAGCTGCGATTTGACACAAGTGGACAATTATTTGTGGGGTGCCCTCAAAGATAAGTGTTACGCCGACAAGCCAGAGACAATTGACGCTTAAAAGGACAATATTCGTGAAGCCATTGGTGAAATACAGCTGCATACAATCGATAATGTGCTTAAAAAATGGACCGATCGTGCAGGCTACTGCATGGCCAGCCGAGGCAGCCATTTGAATGAAATTATTTTCCATTATAAACCGGAAGGATTGTTCTTTCAAATAAAAAAAGAAATTTGAGAAAATATTCAGCAGTTTTTTTATAGCATTTTCAAAAAAAAGGAAGTTATTTGGCGGACCCTTTATATGTAACAAGTATTAAATTAATAACATATTTTCTTTATTTATAATAATCTTGAACTCTAAAAAGAAAAGTGGAGTTAAAAAAAAACTTTCTCATTTTATTGTTATTTTCCAAAAAAACTAACCTTATTTAACCTAACTTAACCTTATTTAACCTAGCTTAACCTAACTAAACCTAAGCGTTAGCTTCAACCCAGTCAAGCCACCAATATTTTGCTCTGTGTAATCTATTGATGTTACTTAAATCTCTTTCAGGCACGCTCATGCAGTACCTCCAGTCAGCAGATCCATCCCCCGAGTGCATTGGCACACCGTGAACCCTTTTGTCTGTTGCTCTTCTAGCAGCATGGTATATAATAGGAACATTGTTCGAGTCCGATAAGTAGCCATGTGCGTCCAGATACAGGAATGCTTTAGATGGTAAATGTCCCTTTTCTAATGAATTTCTAAAATATCCCGGGTTAGGATAAAACAAACCCGATATGAGCTCATTCTCAGTAACATTCGCCGACCGCGCAAAATGATTCCTCACAAGGTCCAGGATACCCTTGTCAATCCTAGACACGCCGGAAACATCCAATAGTCTTTTGTTAGAGGCGTAATGTCGAAAGTCGGAATGTGCGCTTCTGTACAACTATGTGCAAGCTCGCAGGCACTTTCGTTCAAATATTCTAAACTTTTCCATATAGGATGGACTTATGTTCCACCATACTGGACTCGCATAAGTCAGAATTGGACGCACAAAGGCTTGGTAGCAAATAACCTCCACATCGGATCTTAGATAGTTGGAGTAAAAAAGTCTTTTTGAAAAGTAATTTTGCCGCTTGTTAAATATCAAGTTTGTGAACGACAATTCTTCATTTATGCCCTACGCCTCTGGAATTCACTCCCTCTCAGCTTAAGACGGCTCTATAACACGAATGGCTTCAATAACACTCTCTTTCGGCACCTAGCAGGTAATAATTAGATATAATATTTGAACATTATTTTGTTGCTTTAAACATCAAACACTTTATTGTAAAAATTCACATTTATTCACTAAAGATTATTCAGAGTCTATTATAAATGTTGTTATACAAAATCAATCAATCAATCAATCACATATTTTGTAGTAAATAAAAACATAAACAAATCGATCGTATAACACAGTAGCCCAAATCGGAACAGTTTTTTTGAAAATTTTAGAGTATGTTTTGCAAATTTATTTGAACATCAATTGTTTTGGAATTATTACATCCAGTAAATATTTTTTTCGGGTTAAATTTGCCGTAGATGATAAATTAAAAAAAAAAAAAATAAAATCAAAGTTTTAAAGTAAACAGCAATGGAACTATACAAGAACGCTTGTTTCACTATTTACATAGACAGTCAAATCCCCAAATCTGACGGCGCCAGACTTCTTCCTTCTGAGATATGTTGAAAGCTCGAGTTTTAAAATAAAGCAGTTCATAATAAACCACAAACATTGCAAACCTCGAAAAAATATCCAACATATGAAAAAATAACCAATATGGAGTCAGAAGTTTTGCGAACGTTTTCTACTTCCTCCATTACTTTTTCACCTAATTTGATGTAAATCTCGGCCTATTTGCTAAGGGAAGAGGCTTTTGCTTTGTGTTTTTTTTTCAGTAAATTTCTGATCTAGTCCAAGGTCCACAATTTTTTAATGCTACTGTCACAGAAATTTAAGCTAATAGGACTACCGGTTGAAAATGTCGTTATTGCAGACAACTTCATATCAATTACTCTGAGGTGAATTTTGACCATGACAGCTGTCACATCAGAAACTTCATGTCATTGTCTAATTACTTCAGTCTAGGTTATTGGTCATAAGTGAAAACACACAAGTTTTTGTAATGCCGTAAAATGTCTACATTTGCGGGAAGTTTTAATATGCTTCTTTCATTTGAAGAAAAAAGCAACCGAAGCGCATCAATTGCTTACCGAAGCTTACCCGGGCTATACCATAGACGTAAGAATGTGTTTGCGGTGGTTTAAGGGGTTCAAAGATGGTGATTTCGACACCGAAGACAAAGAACGCCCCGGCCAGGTGAAAAAGTTTGAAGACCATGAATTGGAGGCATTGCTCGATCAAGATCCGTCACAAACGCAAGAAGAACTTGCAAAATCACTTGGCGTCGCTCAGCAAACCATTTCCATACTGGTGATGAAAAATGGGTACATTACGATAATCCCAAACGTCGGGCAACGTATGGATACCCCGGACATGCATCAACATCGACGGACGTTCAGAATATTCATGGCCTGAAGGTTATGCTGTGCATTTGGTGGGACCAGAAAGGTGTTGTGTATTATGAGCTGCTAAAACCGAATGAAACAATCACAGGCGAGGTCTACCGACGACAATTGATGCATTTGAGCCGAGCACTGAAGGAAAAACGGCTGAAAACGGTCGCAAGACACGATAAAGTTATTTTGCAAAATGACAATGCTCGGCCACATGTTGCAAATGTCGTCAAAACTTACCCTGAAACGCTCAAATGGGATGTCCTACCCCACACGCCGTATAGTCCAGACCTTACGCCATCCGATTACTATCTCTTCCGATCGATGCAACATGGCCTGGCTGACCAGCACTTCCGTCATTTCGATGATGTCAAAAAATGGATCGATTGCGGCCAAACCGGTCGAATTTTTCAGAACGGGTATCCATGAATTGCCAGAAAAATGGGAAAAATGTGTGGCTAGCGAGGGACAATACTTTGAATATTGAATTTATATCGATTTTTCCTCAATAAAGCATTGATTTTTGAAAAAAAAAACTTTTGAAAACTAAAGATCAAATTCGACTGATGCAGTTTAACACTGAAAGCGCACTCATCTTTCCAATAGGCCAGTTTTAGAAAAAGGTTTTGAAGGAGATGCCTTAGTTATTACGGCATTTACTTTAAAGATCACGCTTATTCAATTTTGGTATTCCATTGTTTTCACGACCAAGTAATGGCAGTTTGATAAGTAAAGGAACCGTGCTTTTGGGAATTTTTCCAGCACGACAAAACTGTCATATGCTTCCAAAAATGAACATCAAATGGCCCACTTTACATATATATGTGTAATTCCCGACATCTTGTTCTCCCTCCCCGCACTATAAAGTGAAGTAAGAAGTTCCAATCAAGTTGGCATTCAAAGTGACTCTTTATTTAAAAAGTGACTCTTTATTAACCTTCAGCTCAGTGGTCCCACTTTCGAATTCTGGAAGGATGGAGCACATTTTTTACGGGTTGTTTTTTTTTTGTTTTGTTTATTTTTACCACAATAATATTAACAATTTCGTTTCGACTTCTTATATGTTAATGCCCTAAATGTAAGAAGGGATCTCAATACTTATGTTATTTATTGATTATTGCTTAAAATATACAGGAACTAAACGTACTTAAAATTTAGACTAAATATTTATTTTTTCTGTTTCTTGGTTTGTATTTGAGGGATATTAGTGGTGCCAAACCTCTGAAAGGAAAGACCGTTTGTTTGTTTTTGTATTTGTATAATTATTGAAAAAGAACATAAAAATGTATGTTTGGGATGTCTTCAATTAGATATCGGTCATGTGGAAGGACTTTAGTGTTAATGAACGGGCCCTTATAGCCACTTTCCAATTTAGGTGTCGTACCCGTGCTGGCTGGTTCATGTTTGACTAAAACTAAGTCACCTTGATCGCATTTGGTTGGTTTGGAATACTTCGCCTCGTACTGCTTCTTTGCTTCTGCTCGGTGATCATAAACTTGGGATGCAGCATTAGCTCTGAGCTGTTGCAACTCAACGTCAATAAGCACATGGTCATCATCACGATGCAATGCTTGCACCAGTTTATTTTGCGATATATCCCGTGGCTCAAAACTATAAAGAAGCTGAAGCTACGTTGCTAGTTTGCTCTCAAAAGTTGTATGTCCCTTTTCAACCTTCAACGTAAGGTTTGCGTTCATGATGACATCTTGTCCAACTAGGAAGTCTTGTTGTATGAATTCATCATCGGCGATGTAAACCTGCGCCGTTTCATCAATGGATAAATCTACAAGTATGGACTCGTTAAGAATGCGCACTCCACCACAGATGCCTCGTATTTGCATAGAGCATTTGCGTCTATCTGCGTTGATACGTTGCGCCACAGATTTTCGGACCATACTAGCTTGGCTACCTGTATCAATAAAGGCGATACATGGTTGGGACTGCACGACGATCGTTTTGCAAAAGCACTCATCTAGACTCGTGGCTACAAGTCTTCGTCTGTTCGTTTCGGATTTGCCGCAATCTTGGTTGTTCGGATGTACTTTGTTGCAAGTAACACATCGATGACGTTTTGGCGGCTGTGGACACTTATTTGAAAAATGACCTAACTCGTTACAGTTGAAGCATTTAAGTTTAGCTTTCGCAACTGACAATGTTGAAAGATCTTCTTGTTTTATTTTTGAATCAACACGCTTCGGTATAGGATCATATTTTATTTCGAGGAATTTACCTTGGTTTATGAAATACATTACGCCTCTGTTTCATTGTCAAAAATTTGGTGGTTGCAATACTTTGTTGTAATTCTCGATGTTTCAGACCAATTCGCGTGTATCGTATTACGGCAGCTTCACTCAAATTGTATCGATTTCCAAGTGACGACATGCGAAAGCAATACTCTTTGATAGTTTCCTTGGGTCGTCACTGCATTTGACATAGCAATATGAACTTCTGCTTCGTCCGGTGTCGAGCCAAACTCATCACGAATGGCATTTGCAAATTCTATCCATGTCATATGTAAAGTTGGTGATGCATCGAGCCACATCCTAGCGGGACCTTTAAGACGCGTGTGGACAGCTAGCAATAAGAACTTTTCATCCCAACGATATGCCTCTACTACTTTGTTAACGCGATCAATAAACTGATCAACAGTAATAGCGCTCTCGTCAGTTGGATCGTATTCTGGCAGGGTATTTGCAATCTCCTAAACCGATGTATAACGTGTAGTCGTAATCGAATTCACACCAACGTGATGTTGAATGCTTA
The DNA here is from genome assembly GCA_963555765.1 of Orthonevra nobilis. Classification (NCBI taxonomy): domain Eukaryota; kingdom Metazoa; phylum Arthropoda; class Insecta; order Diptera; family Syrphidae; genus Orthonevra; species Orthonevra nobilis. The sequence continues at coordinate 7,733,286 of OY743225.1, forward strand.
CACCTCATTACTATTTCACTTTAGTCATTCTTAAGATAAACCTAAAACTACAACCTAACTTATTATACCTCAACCTAACCATTAGCCTCGATCCATTCGAGCCACCAGTATTTTTTTCTATTAGACCTCGTAGTATTATTTTTCTCCCTCTCCGGTACATCTACGCAGTGTCTCAAGTTAGCATTTCTATCCCTCAAGTTAGTAGATTCAAAGAGAAGTCGCTTGTTTGTTGCCCTTCTAGCGAAATGGTAGATAAAAGGCACGTTTGAAGGGTCTGAAATGCAGTACAAGAAAGCTTTTGTTGGTCACCATACAGTTTCTTAAGTTCCCCGGGTTTGGATAAAACAACCCCGAAATGAGTTCGTTCTCAGACTTTTATTTTCATTTTAAATTCATTACATTCAATGTTCTTAGTCTATTATGGATTGGGCTACAGCCGTCTACCAGATTGACAAATAATTAAATTTTTTTTTGTTTTTTTAAAAAAAGAAAAGTAAAAAGATATATCAATATATATATAGATATATATATAAAGCACAACATTAATAAGCTTCTTCAACTATACATTTTCTATAACGCAGTGCATTTTTGCAGTAGTTGTAAAGTAAGTCCCACCCTCGAGCTCCATTTAAGATTTGAATTTCTTCATCTTTTTCCAAAATATACGAATTGAAGAATCTCACTCGAATCTCTTTTAATATTGGGCATATTGCAAGGAAGTGATATTTCCTCTCGTGTCTCCATATTGCAATGTTTGCACAAAATAGGTAGCTCTGGGCGGTGTGGAATGAAATTCAGATTCAGTAGCTCTGCCCTGATTTTAAAAATGATGTTGATTTTTTCCATAGAGTTGCAGTTTAAAAAGTCGGTTTTTTCAGCTAGAGTGTGAGTCAGCTTACTGTAATATGTCCTATACTGCGAAGGCTGTGCATCCATTACAAATCGATCATACATGCCTCGACCTACTTTTTCCAACAAAACGTTGAGTTATGCCCTGAGCTGTTCAAAATGTCCGCCGGGTGATATCCTTATGGTTTCTTCACAGTCTGATGCAAGGCGTTCCCATTCGTGAAAGAAACTTGCCCTTCTTCTTATTACATTCTTGAGTACAATTTTGAGCAGTCTATCGTCACTCATACTCAAAATGAAGTTTCAATGTTTCCAAAAACATAGGCGGTGCACCAGTCTCTAAGTGCAGCATATAATAAGGCGTAGCACTTGGTAAACGGAATATTCGCTTTAAGAAATACCGAAGAAACTTCTCAACTTCAACAAAGGAACAATAACCCCATACCTGCGCTGCGTAAAGAAGAACTGAAGCTGCAGTTGAGCGAAAGAGTTTTTGTTTCGAGCTGTGGGTTACATACTTGTTGTTGATACAGCGTCCGCATACCGATGAGATTGCTCTTTTGGCTTCCGATAGTTTGGCTTCTAGATGTTTTTTCATATTCAAGTTCGAGGACACCAAAATACCTAGGTATTTGTACTCGCGAACAATTTCCACGACTTCTCGTTGATACGTCCATTTTTCGCTTCGAGAATATCTTCCACCACCTCCACTGAACACTATTGCTTTCGATTTACTCAGGTTCACGCTCAGATTCCAGTGTTTCCTGTTAACGCTGTGCCTATTCATCATAAGTTGTAGCCGGATAGGAAAACGATATCTGCATATTTAAGACCTGGAATTTTTATGCTGCCGAACTCGATTCCACCCTTTACAGCATCTGATATATCGTTGATGAACAGGATAAACAGCAACGCACTCAAGATACATCCTTGCTTCACCATCCATCCCACACATACGCCACATTATTTGCAAACATTGCTCTAATAATGTTGATTATTTTTGTCTAGAGGCCAATGTTGTACAATTTGTAAATTAGAGCCTCGCGTGCTATAGTGTCGAAGGCTGCTCTAAATTCAACGAAAAAGGCATATAGTTTTTTATGTTTCTGTTAATATAGTATATCTCCGCAATATTAAGTAATACAAATACTTGATCGATTGAAGAGTAATTCTTTCTAAATCCTGATAAAGTTGTCCATCCTAGACACTCCGGAAGCATCCAATAGTCTCTTGTTAGAGACGTAATGCTGAAAGTCAGAATGTGCGCTCCTGTACATTCGCATGCAGGCTCGAATACATTTCCTTTCAAAAAGACGATATTTTTCCATATAGGATGGGCTTATGTTCCACCATACTGCACTCGCATAAGTCAGAATTGGACGAATGATGGCTTGGTAACATACAACCTTCACGTCGGATCTCAAATATTTTGAATAAAAAAAGGTTTTTGAGTGACATGAAAGCAGCTCTCTAAATGAACACCCAAATACTTCACAACAGTTTTCGATTCAACGTGAAGGCCGTTAGAAGTCGTTTTCGCCAGTTTCGTCTCAAAACATTGTTTTTCGGGTGCAATCACGCGAGTGTACTTTTCTACCGAAGAATACAACTTCAATGACTTAACCTATGTGGCTTTTTAAAGTCCCTTCACACGCAAATGATAAAGAAATGGTCCCAGAAGAATTGTAGTGCCAAGAATTTGTAGTTTTCATTTCCTATTTAGCAACGCGAGGAGCTTGAAAATTCTTAAGACTCAAACCCTTTGTCTGGACAAGTGTGAAATTAACTACAAAATGCAACAAGTTTTTCTTTAATCCTCAGCCCATTGATTCACAGGCAGGCAAAGAGGCTTGAATTTAAGAATAATAAATAAAAAAATAATTTACCAACTGAACAAAACACTGGAAGAGATAATGCAAAAAAAAAAGTGTTTTCTAAAACTATAAAAAAGGTCGTAACAACAAGTATGATACAAAATGACGTTAAAATGACTATCCAACATAAGTGAAAATTAGTAGCACATATTCCAACGACCAAATTAAGTCGGAATTTTATCTTCCAGAAGTTGACACATTTTACCATTGCTCCCGATAATTTCTCTCTTCCTCCAAATCAATTTCATCCCCTTCAAAGTAATCCCCTCGCGATGCAATGCACTTATGCCAACGGATTTTCTAATCTTTGAAACACTGGTTGTAGTCACTTTCCGGGATGGTCTTCGCTGCGGCTTGAATCTCCTCTATCGTATCAATACGGTGTCCCCGGAGCGGTCTTTTGAGCTTGTTGAACAGCCAGAAGTCGCAGGGCGCCAGATCAGGTGAATACGGTGGTTGTGGAACGGTATGGGTTGAGTTTTTGGCGAAATGCTCACGAATTACGAGTGCGATATGGGATGGTACATTATCGTGGTGTAAAAACCAAGAATTGTCTTTCCACAATTCCGGCCTTTTTAGGCGGATAGCGTTACGCAAATGACGCATAACGTTCGAATAATATTCCTTGTTGACTGTTTGGCCGGTTGGAAGGAATTCCTAAAGCACAACACCACGATAATCGAAGAAAACAGTCAACATGACCTTGATTTTTGAGCGACTTCGGCGCGGTTTTTTTGGTCTCGGCTCTCCTTTGGCACGATATTCGCTCGATTGATCGGTTGTTTCGGGGTCGTAAGCATAGATCCAAGTCTCATCGCCAGTAATAATGCGTTTCATGACATCCTGTTAGTCGGAAAGCATTGTTTCATACACTTCAACGCGACGCCTTTTTTCCAAAAAAATCAATGTTTTCGGTACCAGTCGAGATTTGATGCGCTTGAGGCCCAAAGCATCCTTCAAAATGGTATTGACTGAGCCTTTCGATAAGCCAACTTCATCAGCAAGGTGTCTAATCGTTAATCGATGGTTTTTCAACACCAAATCTTTGATTTGTTGGACGTGAGCTTCATCGGTTGAGGTTGATGGTCGCCCAGAACGCTCTTCGTCTTCGACACGTTCACGGCCGGCTTGGAAATCACTATACCATCATCAAAGGCTTTCTGCACCATCCTCAACGTATCCGCAGCAGAAAATTGATTCCGCAAGCAAAATTTAATGCAATAAATTTCGACATCGCAAAAAACGAAAAACTCACTTTTAGCAGCTCACAAAACGACGCGTATCTCAAACACTATGAATATATTTTGACATGAAATTTCACATAGATGTCACTGACAGTACTACCAACCTAAAACGAAAGAAAAATTTCCAAATCCTTATTTTTTGGACACAGTAGTATGTGGGTTTCCCTCTCAACAACAAGCAACTTCATATGTCTTTAAATTTTTCTGTGGTCCCTTAAGCCTGAACGATTAGCTAAAGAATTATCCCTCCTATCCCTAAATGGGCTACAATAAGCCCATAAATGACTCTTATAATAAATAATATTTAAAAACCATTTACCACTAATGTTAGACCCCGTCACTAGCAGTGTTCCGTCATAACTCTTATCGATTTCCTTAATCCCTGTCGTTCCTTAATCCTTGACGTCAGCGCAGACATTCCATTAACCCAAATTCCATAGTTGCGGACACAACAGAAGCGCTTTCGTGCTTTTTTATGACGAATATATCATCCTTGCTGGAGGATGTACTTAAACCTTAAGGCGTGTTCATCGTTTATTTTGAATTTAATCAATTCACAAAATCTTTTCTGAATAAATCCGTAACAAACTTCCGCTCGACATAAGTCATCAAACCAGTGGTAGGTTGTCCTCGGTCTACTACAATCCACACAGTCCTTACACATTAACCGGGCATTAACTTGAACCTTTTTCTATTCAAATTCAAAGAGTTCATATTTTAAGAGGGTTGTTCTTCCTTTTTGGAAAAAGTTATTACTTAACGTTTATGTCGTTCGACAAACCCAAATTAAATGCCAATCACTTTATCGCACTACACGAGCCCAGATCGTGTAGCTTATGTTTATAAAACGCACTCACCTACTCTCTGCCAGTCTTTTCCTAGATTTTATATCGCAAAAATTTGATTCAAATGAAATTACACACTCCGACGAAGCTCTTAAAACAGATGGATGGTTGGTTGGTTGGAAGAGATACATTTCATTTTTTTTTTTTTTGGTTTTGGAATACTCGTACGTAGACGAGTCGATTTCGGGAGATGGCGATGTGATGCAAGCGTTTACGGGTTCCCCACTCAATATTATGTTGATAGAGTGTTTTCGGAATATTGTGGCTTAGTGAATGGCTTGGGGGTTCGTAAATATCCTTTTACGACAGCTCAAAAGATAGTAACTTTTTCGTTGGTGGTTCCTTTTACGGATTCGTTGACGGCACGCTGTAAAGAGTTTTTTGGTTTTTGTTTTTAACAAAATTTTGTTTCGACAGCATGTTGAAAATTGAGGCCAATCAAATTGGCTTTGCGGTTAAACTAGGTCGTCGGCGTATGCGAATCGCATTTTTGGCGGTTTTTTTTTTTATTTTTTTGGTCTTAAGGGTTTTTCAGATTCAGTTCGCGTTGTTGAAATTAGTTCAATAGAACAAAAGAAACAGGTCACTGTACCTAAAAATTTCGGCGCGAAACTTGTGCGTTCTGCTTGAGTGGTCTCATTGGTATTAATTTTGAATTGATTGACGTTCGATACAAAAGTTTACCAGTTGATAAGGGTAGAATTGAGAGGTTTTATGATAGTAAAATAATTTTAACAGCACCTTCATAGACGCACACGCCACTTTTTGTTTTGATTAATTACGTTCGATATAAAGCAGGGCAATTTAAATTTGTGACTCTCAATCAGCAGCTGTTCAACGATAATGGTCCAGAGGGAGATTTGTTAAAAACCCAAGTTCAGCTTATGAAGCAACTGTTTTATGAACTTAAAGTTAAATATTCCTTTAAAAAAACACCAAAACTGCCCCTCAGAAAGCTTAATAGCGTGGATAAGTTTTGGAAGGGAACATGCTCCAGAGGTTTAAAGAGGAAGAAAGCGTGCCCGACTATTTGAATACATATGGTGACGGGCAGATGTCAACATGGAAGGCAATATCTCTTTCAAGGCCTTCCAGCTATGTGGACGATATTGACATCATCCCTCGCATCCAATGTGATGTCAATGACGCTCGACGGTTGAAGGAACAACCAGACGAGTGGGTCTTCAAATAAATAAGAATTAGACGAAATACTCAAACACAAATTAGGAATTGCGATGCCTGTAAAACCTTCCTTTTAAAAATTATTCTTAAGTCATGGAGGTACAAGGCTTTTTTTTAGCATCTGCCCCTTCCCAAGGCGGACACTACGGTCTGAAGGAAAATACATTTTGTATCTTGGGGAGTTTGTTTAGGCTAACTGACATTCCATCCTTCTGATGAAAGTCAGAATGTCTTTAGCATTGGATTGTCTAATGTCCAATGGGGAGTATATCTCTTTGAGGACGATACGCCTTCTTAACCAAATTAGAGCTGGACATTCACAAAGAATTTGTACAGCCATTTCGTCGTCTTCCAAACAGAGTCGGCATTCGGTGGTGGTACTGAGCTCTAGTTTGGTAAGATGTGATCTCAAGCGGCAATGGCCTGAGAGGAAGCTCACGAGCTTCATAATGCTCTCCTTTCTTTTCTTTTTTTAAATAGTGCTGAAGTGCTCAAGGGATTTGAAGTACCCTAAAAGTGTTTTTTTTTACACAGCACGAGCAAAAGCAGAAGGGAGAGGAAGGAGGTACCAGTGCACATTGGTTTTAAATTGTTGTAGGTTGCAGTGCAAAGGAAAAATACTATAGAGCGAGGTAACGCATTCCACATGCGCATTGTGCGGCTTATAAAAGAATTTTAAATTTCAAAGTGCGTCCGAAAGTAGGCTTTAGGGTAAACTGATAAGCATTCGATGAAGTACGAGTGTTGCGAGTGAATTGCTGGAGGGGCGGAATGCAATAAGCTATTTCGACGGAGCATTGGTGGTAGAAATAGCGATAAAATAAAGTCAAGCAAGACACATTTCGACGGTGTTCCAGGGAGTGAATTGTTTTCAATATGTTGTCATCGTCTATGAGTTTTATCGCTCGCTTTTGGATTCTATCTAGGAGTTGCAAGGTGGTCTTGGGTGCACCTGCCCAGATGTGAGCGTTGTACTCCATTTTAGGCCGAATAAAAGCCTTATAAATTATGGCTAAATCAGAAGGGGTAAAAAACTTTTTGCACCGGTTTAGAAAACCTAAGCATTTCGCTGCATTCTTGGCTATATCGAATATGTGGTCATTCCAACGTAGGCTAGAATTGACGCACATACCAAGCATTGAAAGCTTTTCGGTTTCTTCGACGCAAATGCCACTCATGGACAATGGCTGGGTGTTAGGGTTTCGCTTTAATGACATAAGACAGACCTTATTGAGTTTAAGGATTTTTCTGTAAGAGAAGGGATTGATTAGTAATTAAGATTGTCTGAGTCTCGGTAGATTTCTCCAGTGGGCAATGCGTAGCTTGTTTTTCTACTTATTTGTCAGACCTGTGGCCGTAGTCCAGCTTATGCCACAAAAAGGTTTCGGACCATTGAAACGCGGTTTTAGAACCAGTCCTGGGTAGTTCGTCCGCAAGTTCAGTGATGACCTGGAACCCATCCTTACCTAACTTTATTATGTCGGGCCAGAGATTGTAAGGCGTCGTTGCAGCTTTTGGCACATTTGGATTCCACTAGATTGAATGACAGTGCCTTGAGCTATGTTTGGCTGTCTGAAAATATTAGATTTCTGGCCCCTTTATGGCCTTTTGCAAGGTTTTCTATGGCACAGGATTCAATGGTTTGTAGTTCAGCCTGGAAAACACTTGGATGTTTTCCCATGGGTATGTAGATTTTAGTGTTGTGTCTATAGACACCGGCACCTTCTCCATTTGCCATTTTCGAACCATCAGTATACCATATTAAGTTTCTGGGGTCGGAGGCAAGTGTGTTGCTCGACCATTGATCACGGTTTTTAGTCTAGTCTACCTCAAAGAGATGCCCAAGGCAGTATGTTGCCTTCATCGTCTTTATCCGTGATGAAATAGATTATTTTCAAGTGACCCGTTTGGTCACCTGGTTTGTATTTATTTCATTGCCAGTTGCATCTTAAGGGCATTTCTGGCGGCTGTTTTCCTTATAAAAATGTGAAGAGCAGGCAGCCAAATGACAGCTTCCTGTGCTGCCGTAGGGCAGGTGCTTATAAACAAGCTAAACGTTCAACTTTTTCCAGCTTTTTAGCAGTTGTTACATCTAAAGCTTTGGGCCACCAAATAATGGCTGCGTATGTAACAATAGATCATGATATACATCTAGTAAAGCACCATAGGTTTGAGACCCCAAGTCCTACCGTAGAACCGCTTACAGGCCCACATGGCCTCGGTAGCGCATTCTGTGATGGACTTGATATGTAAAGTCCAGTTCAGTTTCATATCTTAGATAAGACCGAGATACTTGACTTCACTTGAGTATACAAGAGAGGTTCCCTTAAAAACAATTGGAGACAGAGTCAGTTGTCTTTTCATTGTGAAGGAAACCAGAACGGTTTTGCTAGGACTCGCAGAGAGTCCTTCACGCTTACACCTTTCTTGGACATGAATTAATGCTGAATGCATAACTCTAGTGATTGTAGTGTCTAGAGCTTGTCTAAGGCCTATGATCAGAGGAGAGGTGACAGAACACCTCCCTGGGGATAACCTCTTTTTGCAGTGACTGACTTTGACACGCTTCCAAGCGAGAAAGTTATAACTCGATTTTCTAGCATGGATCTTATCCATCTGTTAGTCAAGTCTTCAATACCTTTATTCCGAATTGCATTCGTGATGATGTTGTAACTGGTATTGTCAAAAGCACCCTCAATATCCAGGAAGACGCAGAGAGCAATTTCCTGAGATAAAAATGCCTTTATAACAAGGGTGACCAGATGTTGAAGTGCCCCTTCAGTTGACTTTCCTTTCCTGTATGCATATTGGTTAGGGTGCAGGGGAGAGTTAGTTTCCAAGTGTACCCTGATATGCAGGTCTATAAGTCTTTCCATGGTCTTTAACATGAAGGAGGATAGACTAATAGGCCTTTATGATTTAGGTAGCTCAGGAGGTCTATTTCCAGGTTTAGGTATAGGGTATTAGGATTAGGTATTAGGCTTTGTGGATATATCATCTGCTTTGAGAGACTCTATTGCACCCACAAAAATTTACCGTGTGACTTAGATTGTGCATTGTGTTGGTTGACCAAAATGTCGGTGATATAGATTTCAACAAAATTAATCGCTTTTCTTCTGTGTTTTTTCTTAAATTTCGATTTATATGAAAACTGACAGCGATAACTTTAGCCACAGGTTTAACAAATTATCCACCTCTGAATATTGTTGCTTTAATTTTTGTTGATCAATAGATCCTTAGAAGTCATTATACTTGACCGTTTAGCGAGGGTCAGTACTATCTAATCTAGCCAACATCGTTTAATTAAAGCTAAAACTGATGGCACGCTTCTTTCGGCTCAGAACCGGTCCATCTACAAATCTACAACGCTTTCACTTTGTAGGTCGGTAGGTGACAGTTATCTGAATAAGTTGATAGTAGCGCTGTAGTCAGTTCTCTATCGGCTGCAGTTTCAAGTTCGTACAGTCATAATAATGATTTGTGAAATTGAAGCGAATAAAATACTGCGAATTGAACGAATGCAAATAAATTTTCCACCAGCCAAGGAGCAGCCTGAGTTCTGAGTTTCAAACCACTATACAAACTTTGAATTCTTCTTCTTGCGCTTCTGCTCATTCTGATTTTCCATTGATAGCGATTTAATTATAAAAATAGAAAGAAAATCTATTGTTGTCGCCATTATGAAAATTTGTATGTCTCTGTGATTGATAAAGTGTTCATCACTCATTCGCGATTTTTTTTTTTTTTTGAGCCAGTGAGGAAGAAAAATGAAAAAAAATAGGGAGACTATGACAGCACGAAGAATTAGCCGTAATCTGCATGTCGCATTATGAGGTGAATTTTTAAGAAACACATATTTTCCATTGATGTTGTGTGTCTTTCTTTGAGAGCTTTTCACAAGGAAAATTAAGTCCTTTCTCTGCCAACTTTTTATTTTTAAATTTTATTTAACAACCATTTCATCAGGATAACTTAGAGTAGATAAGAAACACTTTTTTCCAAAACATAAAAATATATTTTTAAATAATTCAAATTCTTATATTGCATATAAGAATATATTTTTGTATAAATTCTGGGTAAATCACATTTTCCTGCGCATCACTGTGAATATAAATTTAAAATTTAAATATGTGTTGCACAAATAACACAAAAAAATTTACAATAAGTACTGTAAAACAGGAAATATTCAAACGTTAGGAATTATTATTTTTATTAATTTTTATCTTACTTTAAATTAAACAACAGACTCAAAATTACTCTTGAAGGGAATAGAACTTCTTAATCAAACACGCAACGACCTACCTACCTAAAAATCCTTTATTCTAGCCAAAACACATATTTGTCTAACATTCTATAAAATATCCTTAAAAATACAGAACATTCATTTTACACAAAACACAAAATTCCGCAAAAACAAAAAACAGCTCTCCACAAATATTTTAATGACACCACAACTCGAGCTATACAAAAACCATCATAATATTCACAGCAAATTGTTATTTACATGAAAATAAATATATATATATATATCAAATAAGGAACAAACAAATTACAATATCAAAGTTAGCACAGTCCTAAATATATACAAAAAAAACAACATACTTGTTTAATAGTCATAATCGTGTAATAAGCATTATGATAAAAAAAAAGTTTCAACTGTGCTGTAACTATATTTATGTATTTTATAATAAAATATATTTATTTAGAACATATAAAAACAATAAAAAACAATTGCACTAAATACAAAGCAAACAAACAGTTTTTAAAACAGACAGACAGTGGTCGAGGGGACAGACTTATGGATAAGAATAAACAAAAAGAAATCGTAGACATTTTTTAAGAAAAGGAATTTTTTTAGTCGAAAGAGCACACACATACATATTCCGATGCGAATAAAGACCGCAATATTTATTAACTATACTAGGTTATAAAAATATAAATAAATAAATAATGGCTGGCACAAATGCAGACTTGTAAGAATTGTTATTATATATTACAAAAAAAAAAAAACAAAAACAAAATCAATAAAAAATAAAACACAAATACAAATAAAACAAATTATATACTATATGAAAAAATAATAAAGGAAACAAATAATAATAATGTTAAACAAAAATAAATAATAAAAAAAAAAAGAAAACCGATGTTTTTATTTGAAGCAGACTGAAAAGGCAAATACCAAAAATCCTATAAATTTCACAAGATTTTTTTTAAATTGAGATGTTTTTATTTATCGTCCAAAAATAGACTTATAACTAAGGTAAGGTTTTGTCGGCTCAACAATAAGGGCCCAACTTATTTCATATGGTATTTTCGGAATTTTTAGGGAATGTTTTCAAAATTTTAAAATATAAAAATATAAATGCTTTAGAGGAAGAATCTAAAGGGTCCAGAATAAATCAAAGCTATGAGTTCTGCGGTTAACTCTACACAAGATACGAATCGAATGTTTTTGCTTTGTTAACAAAGGCTCAATTTTATAAGAGTTAGTACCATCCGAAAAAGGCAACCCATATTGCAGCTTAGATTTAAATAAACCATTATAAACTAATTTTAAAATATGCTGACTACAATAAAGGCTGTCTCAAAAGGTTATTGAAGTATTGTTTTAAATACGAAGTATGGTCTTTCCAGCTTAAAATGCTATCTAAAATTTTTCCCAAATACTTAAACTGTCAACCCAGATGTTTGTATTATAAGTGGAATTGTCATATTGATGAGAACAATCATTTGAATAATATCTTGGACAACTAGGTGAATGATAACTTAACTCTATATCTTCATGAAAATAATGAATTTTGCTTTTTTACTTATAATTAGTTTGGGTAAAAGGAACCATTTACGCAGAATGTCTAAACCATTGTTGATAGCAATAAACAAGGTAAAATAGTTTTTTTCAAAGTAGGATAAAGAAGTGTAATCAGCAAAGGCTGTTATCTGAACTTAAAAAACGTTGAACGAAAAGTTAATTCACAAAAATTATGAATAGGATCGGTCCCAAAGCGGAACCTTGAGGAACGCCTTTGTTTATACATTTTTTCAAGCTAAAAATATGCTGGACCTTAACTTTTTGTTTTCAATCTTTTAGATAAGGCACAAACCAATCATAAACAGAGCCTCGAAAATCTTGCCTATACAGTTTTTGGAGTAACAAAACATGGTCCACGATGTCAAAAACCTTAGTTAAATCAACAAATGGGGAAGCTGGAATTTCAGACTCGTTCAAGCTATGATAAAGTTCGCCGCACAGTTTTAAAACACCTTGTTCCGCCGATCTACATTTTCTGAATGACTAAAGAAATTGCTTTTGTCTAGAAAGGACAAAATTCTTGATTTCATACCATTTTCAAAAAGTTTAGATAAAACTGGTAAAAGTAAAATAGGACGTTAATTATTGTGACTCGTAGTTTCACCTTTTTTGTGCAACGGAGTTTCGTTTACTTGCTTAAGTGCATCTGGAAATACTCGTTTTTGTATACTAAGGTTGAAGATATAAATACTTCAAGACATCAGAAACATAGTACGAAATATTCTTCAAAATCTAACTGGAAATCAAATCGTGTGATAAAGAATTAGAAGTTTTGAGAGACATTTTAATATAACGAATCTTCAGTGAGGAGAAATTTTCAAAGATAAACTATTGGTGTTAATACAATATTTAATAATATTTACTATCAGAACATCGCCATGAGCTCGAAATTTTGGAAAAATAATCATTAAATAAATTAACTAAAGTACTTTCTCACTTACTTTTCTTATAGAAATATCAGCCTTTGGCTTATTTTTATTTAAGATTTGGCTAACAATTTCCCATTCCTTTTAAATTATCCGAAAATCTTAAATAATTATCTCTGCAACGCGGAATTTCAGTTTTTAGTTCGGTTCAAAGGTTATTATAACATCTTTAAGGCCTACTGCTGTGAGGATGCTTTCTTACTCTAACACAAAGTTTGTTCTTTAAATTTAAATTCATCTACTGTTTTAAGCGTATTAACTTTTCATTATTTTTTTTGACATATCGACAATTTGAAATGTGGAATTGAAGCTTCTGCAAAAAAATATCAGAAGCAATCGATGGATCACTTGCAGTGTAAACTTCTTCCCAAAACTCGAATTGCAGGAAAATTAATTGTTTTACACGTATTTGCGTAAGACGGCTTATTCCTTATAACACAACTAACTAAGGACAATCAATACATAAGCAATTTTTGGTATCATTCTTAAATGACGAAAGGCTTTTACTGCTTGTAGGTAATAAAAGGACTACCGGTTGAAAATGTCGTTTTTTTTTCAAAAATCAATGCTTTATTGAGGAAAAATAGATATAAATTCAATATTCAAAGTATTGCCAATCGCTAGCCACACATTTTTCCCATTTTTCATCCCATTCGACCGGTTTGGCCGCAATCCACGAATCGATCCATTTTTTGACATCATCGAAATGACGGAAATGCTGGTCAGCCAGTCCTGTGATTGTTTCACTCGGTTTTAGCAGCTCATAATACACAAATCCCTTCTGGTCCCACCAAATGCACAGCATAACCATGAATATTCTGAACGGCCGTCGATGTTGAGGCATATCCGGGGTATCCATACGTTGCCCGACGTTTTGGATTATCGTAATGTACCCATTTTTCATCACCAGTGACGATATAAAAAAGACTTCTTTTTGTGGCGTTCAAGCAGCATTTCGGACATGCATAATCGGCGTTCGACGTCTCGTGACTTCAATACATACGGCACCCAATGTCCTACCTTTCGGATCATTCCCAATGCTTTCAAACGATCGGAAATGGTTTTCTGAGCGACGTCAAGTGATTTTGCAAGTTCTTCTTGCGTTTGTGACGGATCTTGATCGAGTAATGCCTCCATTTCATGGTCTTCAAACTTTTTCACCTGACCGGCGCGTTCCTTGTCTTCAGTGTCGAAATCACCACCGCTGACACATTCTAACGTCTATAGTATAGCCCGGGTAAGCTTCGGTAAGCAATTGATGCGCTTCGGTTGCTTTTTTCTTTAAATGAAAGAAGCATATTAAAACTAACCGCAAATGTTGTTCTGATGGCACGAATGTAGACATTTTACGGCTTTACAAAAACTTGTGTGTTTTAACTAATGACCAATAACCTAGACTGAAATAATTAGACAATGACATGAAGTTTCTGATGTGACAGCTGTCATGGTCAACATTCACCTCAGAGTAATTGATATGAAGTTGTCTGCAATCACGACATTTTCAACCGGTATTCCTATTAATAAATTGCACAAGATTTCCTTACAACAATATATACTTACATAGCAACCTTACTATCTCCAGACGTTCGGGCCCACAACTTAATCGACCATGTCTTGATTGGCACAAGACACTCTAGATGTGCGAACGCTCAGAGGGGCAAGTATCGACTTTGATTGGATACTTCAGCAGATACACTAGCCTTTTCCATAAGCTATGGCTACTATAACCGCCAACAATTTTCACTCAAAAAACCACGCTATCATTCAGGAAGTAGCCGAGACCTCTCAAAGCTACCAATCACCAAGAAAACATGAGCAAAAAGGGAAGAGTACAGAGCTAGACGAGGAAAAGAGAAAAAAAATGACTACCCGAAAAGAAAAAGGCATCAGCAGTCTCCTAGCTCAATCAGATAAAAGAGTTTAGGTTCAATTTCAGTGATTTTGAAGGAAATCCTGTCACAATCTGTCAGGGATGTGTTCAACCAGAATTACCATCTTTGCATGCTCTTGACAATAAATCAATCTGTGAAGTACCAACTTAGTCCATATCAACTCCATAAATGAGTTCTTAGTGAAAATTAGAAGAAGAATCATCAGAATTCTGGATCAAAACTTCTTACTCGAAGGACCAAAATTATGCTTTAGAATGTAATCATCTTACCAGTTCTTCCAAATGGCTGAATTTAGGACAGCAACAAAAAAGCTGAATTCTTTTTTTGTCTACGAGTAGGGCAAATGAAAAAGAATGTCTAAGCGCAAGGACCGCAAGGATAAAAAGCAGCTTTAATAAAAACTCTCATCCTTCAATTGGCGATGGTCTGATGAGAAAGTATGTAAGTACGTATTTCATCTTCACTCTTTTTAGACAGTGTTGACCAGGTCTTTGTGTGTGCTAAGATTCTTTGCGATAAGTCTTAAAATCGTTGCGCTTTCTTTCAATATTGGTTTGTATAGCTCATTCATTTTGTCAGTCAATCGAACCAGATTTTCTCAAGTCTAGAAGGAAATCCTTCAGCCTTTTCAGACTTGAATTTGGTATCTATCATCACTGTTTTGGACTGCTTTATAAAAAAAAAACTAAGTATATCTACTTTAGTAAAACTACATATAGTAAGCTGTTTTATAATTTGTCATTATTTGATCGGCCAAATTTTTGCGTACGAGTCCCTGTAATGTTTCCTGCTGACCGACGAATTAGCCTTAGAAGATCCAACTTGTGTCGTTAGAAATTAAGAACCGAGCCACAAGTGCTTGGGCTTCAGTTAAGAAAGGCAACCAAACAGGGTCGTGTTTCTCAAAGCCATGTCTTATGGCGGATCCACTTAAAGCACACTGGCCTTAGAAACGACAAATTGTTAATAAATCATTTCAAGTTGTTTGAGATCATCGTGGCACTTTCAATTGACAACCAGGGACTACAATCTTCTAATATGAGTTCAAGAGCGAAAATCACCATCGTTGAATATGAAGAAATCAAGGATTTACCAAATCATCCAGAGAAAATGCTCATCGATGTACGAGAACCGAACGAGCTGAAAGCGGGAAGGATTCCCACATCGATCAACATTCCATTGGGAACTCTCCGACAAGAAATAGAACAGAGCTCTGATGGTTTCAAAAAAAAATACGGGCGTGACAAACCGACTAGCGCCACTTATATTATTATGCATTGTGCGTCCGGAAAGAGATCATCGTCCGCTGCTGAGATGCTCGTTGAAATGGGTTTCACCAATATACATAACTATCAAGGTTCCTGGAATGATTATGCCCAACGTGAAGCCCAAAATAAAAAAAGATAAATAAACATTTTTTTGAGCAAATTAAATCAAGTTGTAATCCGAGGAAAATTTTGTCAGTTTTAATTGCAATTACATTAAATTCCTATTATTGCGTTGAAAAATTAGCGGGAGTGGAATTCATTCATAACTTTCCTAAAAATGTGGTCCTTCCAACCGAGGTCGCTTTTGACACATCCCGAAAATGACAGCCTTTTTTGGTTTCTGTGATGCAAGTGACATTCAGCATTATGCTGTCATTCTCTGAGAGCATATATGAAAAGCTGAGAGTTATGTCATCTACAAAGGAGTGACGGAAATCAGTTATGTGCATAATTTAAGCAGAGTTGTGTCAGGTTGGCAAATAAGTTATTGCGATTTTTTTTTTTTAGAAAATAAAAGACAATTTTTCATGGACTTGTCTTTTATTTCTAACTTTGTTCTGTAATGTTTTGCCCATTTTGAGCAATGACCTTTTGCCATCTTTCCATAAAACTTTTGGTTTTTATCAAAAAAAAAACTGAGCAAGGTACGATTTGACATCATTATTGTCATGATGGAATACAAAACCTTTTCGATTTGTCAATTCGGGCCGCTTTCCTTACAATGTTTTTTCTGTCAGTTGTTCAATGTAGACATCTGAATTGATCGTTCGGTTGGGTGGTAAAAGTTCAAAGTAGACAATTCCTTTGTAATCCCGCCAAACTGATAACATAACTTTCTTTTGATGAATATCAGCTTTTGATATTGTTTGAGCTGGTTCACCTGGCTTGCTTCACGATCTTTTCCGATTGACATTGATGTAAACAACCCATTTCTCATCACCAGTTTTAAAAATGGATCATTTTCATTACGTTTCTTAAACAAATGGTCAATGCGTTGTGTTAAATGATTTTCTTTCAGTTCATGACGAACCCATATCGTCGACGCGACTGCAATAGCGCGTAAAAGCAATTTGCAATACCGCGTATTTACAAAAGTCGCAAAAATTCGTTATTGCGCCATTGACTCCTGTGTGTCTATTCGCATCTAATGGAACTCACGCCATTTGAATTAGCCAATCAGAAACCAATTCGCAAAGGAACCACGAACAAATTCCTCCTGCAAAATTGATTTAATACTGATACGTGGTATTGCAAATTGCAGTCGCGTCGACGATATATCGAGTTTTCGTACATAGCAAAGTTGTTTTGAGGGATTTTCAATGTACTACTGTGTCCAAAAAATAAGGTGACATATGAATTTAAACTGCGCGCGTCGAAGGATTTGGAAATTTTTCTTTCTTTTTAGGTTGGTAGTACTGTCAGTGACATCTATGTGAAATTTCATGTCAAAATATATTCATAGTGTTTGAGATACGCGTCGTTTTGTGAGCTGATAAAAGTGAGTTTTTCGTTTTTTGCAATGTCGAAATTTATTGAGCAAAGAATTTGCATTAAATTTTGTTTGCGGAATCAATTTTCTGCTGCGGATACGTTGAGGATGGTGCAGAAAGCCTTTGATGATGAGGCTTAAATGTTACAAGTGGTATAGTCATTTCCAAGCCGGCCGTGAACGTGTCGAAGACAAAGAGCGTTCTGGGCGACTATCAACCTCAACCGATGAAGCTCACGTTCAACAAATCAAAGATTTGGTGTTGAAAAACCATCGATTCACGATTAGAGACCTTGCTGATGAAGTTGGCTTATCGAAAGGCTCAGTCAATACCATTTTGAAGGATGCTTTGGGCCTCAAGCGCGTCAAATCTCGACTGGTACCGAAAACATTGAATTTTTTGGAAAAAGGCGTCGCGTTGAAGTGTGTGAAACAATGCTTTCCGACTACCAGGATGTCATGAAACGCATTATAACTGGCGATGAGACTTAGATCTATGCTTACAACCACGAAACAACCGATCAATCGAGCGAATATCGTGCCAAAGGAGAGCCGAGACCAAAAAAACCGCGCCAAAGTGGCTCAAAAGTCAAGGTCATGTTGACTGTTTTCTTCGATTATCGTGGTGTTGTGCTTTATGAATTCCTTCCAACCGGCCAAACAGTCAACAAGGAATATTATTTGAACGTTATGCGTCGTTTGCGTAACGCTATCCGCATTAAAAGGCCGGAATTGTGGGAAGACAATTCTTGGTTTTTACACCACGATAATGCACCATCCCATACCGCACTCGTAATTCGTGATCATTTCGCCAAAAACTCAACCCATATCGTTCCGCAACCACAGTATTCACCTGATTTGGCGCCGTGCGACTTCTGCCTGTTCAACAAGCTCAAAAGACCGCTCCGGGGACACCGTTTTGATACGATAGAGGAGATTCAAGCCACAGCGAAGACGGAACTGAAGGCCATCCCGGAAAGTGACTACAACCAGTGTTTCAAAAATTGGAAAATCCGTTGGCATAAGTGCATTGCATCGGGAGGGGATTACTTTGAAGGGGATGAAATTGATTTGGAAGAATAAATAAAGAATTTTCAAAATAAATACAATGTCACCTTATTTTTTGGACACAGTAGTAGACGATCGAAAGTCTCAGCTCGGCAAATTGGGTTTAAATACGACGGCAGACTTCGCAGACCCAAAAAGTTGATTGAAGTCAAATATCAATCGGACCTTTTGGTTGAGAAAATTTTTTGTAGCCCCACTGTAATTGACGTTCCATTTGAATTACCTAAGCTGGCCGGTAAATAAATCTTCTATTGATTTTGAAGTAACAAATTTTGCGTCTTAAAATATTAAGCACAGAACTCAATCGCATCAGCCTCAACTAAATAATTTAATTACTCTTTTTTTGTTCATCGTGCGAAGGAGTTTCCCGAGGCAATGCTCCGTGGAAGATGCACAATTTTGAAGAATATTCCCTGCAGGAACCATCAATTGGTAAGAAAATTCTTCATCTTCGGTTTGAGTTCCGTGAAACATTCCCGATTCGCAAACAGCGACTACCATGCGCCTTTTGTACCCTCGAATAATAAAGCGATACCAGCAAGCATGGGCTTTGGTACAATTTCAAGACCAAGAGTCACTGTCGTTGAGTATGACGAAGTCAAGGATATATCAAACCATCCAGAGAGGCTGCTCATCGATTTACGAGAACCGAACGAGTTGAAGCAAGGAAAGATTCCCACAGCGATAAACATTCCGATTGCCAGGTTGCGACTAGAACTGGCATTACACACCTGTCCTGAAGTATTCCACAAAAGGTATGGGTGTTCAAAGCCCACAGTTGATACCTATATCGTTTTATATTGTGCAACCGGAAGGAGAGCTGCAGGAGCAGCTGAGATGATCGCCGAACTAGGTTACAATAATGTGCACGTCTACATGGGCTCCTGGCAAGATTGGATTGGGCGTGAAAATCGGGCAAAAAAATGTGAATGATTGTTTAATTTAAATAAAGGGTTTTTGTACGTGAGTAAAAATATCATAAAAAATGACGCGAAATGGTATTCATTTGACTTGCTTTGCTTGGATGTAATTCAATTGTATCAATTTGGCAAATGATTAACTTTACTTTATCAGATGAATGTTTGATGTTGGAATATAGAGTTTAAAATTTCAATTTCATTTCGCTCAAAATATTGACATTTAAACTGTCAGTTTGGTCAAAAAACACCTTTTAATCGAAACGTAGGTTTGTAAGTGTGCGTTTTCCACTTTTTCTACAAGCTCAGCAGTGCCCATTGACATGTTATTTAAAAATTGGTTCGGGTGCGATTAGACCTGCCCATACCATGAACTTCCCATCTCATGATAGAAAAAAAACATTAAGGTGCTATTTAATTTGCTCCCAAAATCAACTTTAAGATACTCACTTTTTTAGCTCCCCGTAAGTTCATATTTTTTTTCGCATCTATAAGATTTGCGTCTAGTAACATTAATCTAATGTTGTGCACAAGATTGAAAAGTTTGATAAATTAACATATTTCAATTTGGAAATACTGTTTTTCTGATTGAGTTAGTTACCTTTCTATGATACTAAAAGAAAATTAGATTTTTAGTTTGACTGCAGAAATAACTTAATTAATATAATTTAAAATAATTTTTACAGTTTTTTTTAAACATGATAGCTGGTTGGACTTTTTTCGTCATTAATCATTTAATTATTAACTTGAGGTGACGTTACTGTCCACGTTACATTGGTATTTTATCCTTTTGGCTAAGTCAATTGGTTGTTGAATCTTCTCCTCCACTCACCGTCAATGCAGATGGGACAAAAGATCACACTTTTCTCTAGAAACAACAGGGCCTTCATCCGCTTTTGAAAGTATCCATGCTTCTACACCATATAGTAGGACGGGGATGATACTGGTCTCATAGAGCGACACTTCAGTTGTTCGAAAGAGGGCTTAGCTTTAACCTTTAGCCAAAGGTATTCTCCGTTTGATCTCAGCGCTGATGTTATTATCTGTATTTATAGCGGAGCCAAGATAGACAAAGCCCCAACTACCTCAAAGTTATAGCTTTTACTTTTTTTTTTTTTACTTTTAAAATGCATTTTTTTTATTTTCTCATTATAATTTCTTAGACACTAGACAAAACGCTTAAACTAGCTTATATAACTTAATTTTATTTACTTAACTAACTTACTGGCCCTTCGCGGGCGCTCTAAGCTAAACCTAGTACTATATTCTATGTCTTTCGACTTAAACAAACTAATTTTATTAATTTTATTATATTTACAACTATTAAACTAAGAAAATTTTCAAAAAAAACTTAGTGGTCGGACATTTTTAATTCTATATCTAAAGCTTAAAACTACATTAAAATTACTTAGAATATATACTTAAAACTATGTATGTATAAATATAAAAATAAATACATACGCCTAAAAATCCACGAAAATATATAGAACATAAATATATATATAATTTAATATATATATAATATAATAATATATATTTTCCTAACTAATCCTACTTACGCTAAGAAAACTTAAGTCTATGTAAGCCGGCCAAAGCATTAACAGGAGCTTCCAGATGGGAAGTTAAAAGGAAAAGAGGCCGACTTTGCTCCATAATTTTACCTGACTTTGAAGGGTGTTGACGACAGAGTTCCCTATCAATTTTCAAATAGCCACCAAAATTTTTGGTGTTGCTTCTGTGCATCTATCACATCGCGGGTTGACACCGCTCTGCTGAACCTGAGACAATCTTCGGAACTGTGGGCGATGTCTGGATTGTAATCGAGTCGCCTGTCTACACCTGAACGGGCGATGTGGAAGATAAGCGGCATTGCCCTACTATTCTGTATCAAACCTTTTGAATCGAAGTAGAGGAAGGCCTCCGGAGGGACAAAGCCACTAAGGCGAACACTCTCATGGTACAAATCATTAGGGTAGAAAGCCCCGGAGATCAGGTTGTTGATCGAAGTCATTGCCCTTGCAATGTGTCTTCGAATTAGTTTAATAAGGAAATTATCCACTCTCAAAAACCCGAATCTTTTCCATCGAATTTGCTGTCACGTTGAACCACACTGGACAGCCATAAGCAATCATTGGCCTGACAAGTGCCATGTAGCAGATGACTTTCACCCTGGCATCGAGTTGGCTGCTATAAAACAGTCTCTTTGTCATAGCAAAAGCCGCTTTGGCTCTGGCTAGAGCTACATCTATATGTTTATTAAAATACAGATATTGGTCGAGCCAGAGCCCTAGGTATCTGACTACACTTCTGTTTGCTAATGGCTGCCCATGTTGTCCCACGATCAAGAATTTTCGCCAATTCTTTCTTGTATCCCAAGAGGCCCTAGACAGTGGAGTCCTGAAGAGAATAGTCTCCGATTTCTGGTAGTTAATCTTCAACTTCCAGTCGTCACAATAGCGCTGGATTTTATCAAAGTCACATTGCAAGTTCAATCTGATATCCTCAATCTTCTGTCCTGATCTGTACGCAATCAAATCGTCTGCGTACGCTATGGCATGGTGAAGAGAACCTACAAGATCAATCGTGAAAATGCTGAGAAGTATCGGAGAATTAACCGCACCTTGTTGCAGACCTCTTATTAACTTAAAAATACAAATAGAAGTAACATTGCCATTCTTCACAACGAACCGTCTATTGGTAAACATATTATAAAGCATGTATCAAAGTTATAGCTGTTTATGGTAACGTTCGGAGAGGGTTTGGTCTTTCTTTATGGCAGCATATGCCTCTTTTTGCCTCCTGGCGTTGACAAGGTTCTTTTGCACTATTGTCCCAAGTATGATGTTGAAGAAATCGCATGCCTAAAATGTTGTTTGACATCAAGTGGGCCGATGACGTCTTTGCCGACCTCAATGCAGTAGCTTGATTTCTCCATCGCCATCCTGCACAAAAGTACGAGCTTGGCAGGGATGCTAAACCTAGACATGACTTCATAAATCTCGTCTCTGTGGAGGAAGCAGACACCAAAACCAACCTTGAAATTGATGAAAAGGTGGTGCGTACTGACTTGGCGCTAATATTAATATTTGTTAATATTTGTTTTAAAGTGGAGTTTTCTGATCGAAAACCACATTAATACGGACCTATTAGGATGTTGACGAACTGCTTCAGACGTTCACATCATACGGCGGAAAAGATGTTAAAGGCAATTTTGAGGAGATTGATACCTCTATAATTGGCTTCCTTCCTTCAGGATTGGGCAATCAATATTGAGATTCCATTCATCTCGCATGCTTTCTTCTAACCGTGTATTGCAGATGAGTTAGTGCAAACTCCCAACTAAGTCATCGCCACCTTTTCTTTGGAAGATATTAACCACTGCTCAGAATATTAAGGCGTGATTAACTTTATGTCCTTTTTGAAAGGGTTCAAAAGTACATAGTTTCAATCCAGAGATTTCCCCCACCTCTTCGTTCCGAGCTGGTAATTGCTCAGCAAAGGATCTTTTTCTGTCTGGTATATATATGGCTTAAAGAGGATCACATTCAGTCCAGTTTTCTTTGCAGATTTTTAAAAAGATTTTCCACGCCGATTCCGGGAGATTTTTTATCAATGTGTCATTTTCTGGAAAGACTTCTAGGATTGGGTTCATGATAAGAAACCACAACAGTGGAAAACAAACTAAATAGGATGTTATGGTCTTCCTTGCAATATACGATTAATGCAGTTTAAGCCATGTGTTTTCACTTTGTTAATTAGCTTTCTCTAGATGCTTTTTCTTTGAATTCAATTGCCTCATGTAAGTTGCACCATGAGCTTCTTTTTGCTAATATATTATAACGATAAAAAAGCGTCAAGCTACAACCGAGCGGGTTTTGAACAAAAAAACTGGTGGCTCCATAATTTTCTAAGGATGTTTTCATGTGTCAGTGTTGCAGACAATGTATGAAATGACCTCAACTAAATATTGTTTTAGTCCTTTTTGTAGTCTCTTTAGTTAGTATCTTACTTAGTTTAGTCAATTGGCTAAATAAACATAATATTGATGAAACTTTTGGCATTAAAATTGAACAACAAAAAATTTTATATGAATTTGTCCGGAAACTTATGAACGGCAGTGTATATATTTATGCATATTTTGTTATCTGATAAGGTAGCTGTAAACTATAAATTTAATTAATTTTGAACTTTTTTTATTGGAAAACCAAATTGGTTTTAATTGAAGAAGTGAAAATGTCCCTTTTTTTGACATTTTTTTCGTCATAAAATTCAAACCACCCTGTGGAATTTAACCAAAAGCTTTTCAGGTGATCTGGGACCGCCAAACGTGGAGAAATGTAAAAATTTTGAATTTCGAAAATCGGACCGATTACAAGAACTTCCTGATGGGAAGTTAATAAAATGAGCCTGCCAGAAACAAATCGAATAAACGTTTGCTGTTAACTCTAGAAATGTGTTATTCAGAAAAAAAGGAAACTCCGATTTAACCCAGAGATAAATCAGCAAATCTCGTGAGTTAACTTCGGATTGAATAAAGAGTTTATTGATTTCATTTCTATTTGTCTGAAAACTATTTGTTAAAGAAAAGAAGGGAAATGTATATAACTACGCTGAATTCAGATTCTGATTCAGATCTGAGTGATGCGGAATTGTTTGAAATTATAAATTTTACTATTTTGCAAAGAGAGAGACTGGTTAGTTCGGACGGAATGAACGGATCCGTTTTTCATTGAATAGCAGGTCAATATTTGTAGGTTGATGTTCATTGAGTAAATTCTATTGTTACTTAAATTTTATGAACTCTAATGAAATGTTATGAAAGAAATGAATTAATATAACATGAGCAGATTTATTTTTGAATTCTCATCTTTCAACAGATCATTTAGAATTGGCAGATTGCGATAGTTTTTTGATAAACTTAATCGATAACATGGAGTCAAACTACACTGAAAAACTGTTTCATGGGTTAACCCGGGATTAATTTAATTCTAATACTAAGTTAACTCAGCACTGAAAAACTGGGCCTGTGTTATTTCGTAAATGCTAGGCAAAAATGCCAATACTATTTACACTACCCGCCAAGTGGTTGAGATAAACTCTGAAAATGTTATAAATGTACATGTGTTTAATGGTTAATAGAGGCCCTAGGTAAAATAGATTAATACCCATACACATTGTTTTTAGAGTGTTTTGAATTAAGTCGAGTCTGGCTTTATTTTAATGGCTCAACGGTGTACTCAGAATAAAGACGGAGAATTTTATATTGTTTGCATTATTTCGAAATTTGAATTATTTTTTCGCCAATGAAGTGAAAGCTTCAAATATCATTTTTCAAAGACAATGGACGGATTCACAAATCATATTTCAAAGACAAGATCTTTGAACATGACATGACAATGGGGTTATCACCACCCACTTAGACCTGAATGCGACCAAAAAGTGATTCAAGCGTGAACTAATTAGTATTACTGCCGCGGTGAACGAAAATACGATAAAACAGTAACCCCGTTTGTATGACGGATTGAAACTGGCTTCAAACCGGACTAGGAACAATATAAACGCAAATCGGGTTCAAATAGGAATAATCGATTGAGTTTTTGCATAAAAACGCGGATTGAAAGACTGAGCTTGAAAGAGATAGGAGAAAGGAAGAGAAGCAAAATGATTTATCCTCATTTCTTGTTTATTATTTGTTTCGTGCAGAACGACTAGAAATATTCCAAATAAGAAGAAATAAAAATTTTGCCTCAAAACATAGAAGAATAAAATGTTTGCAGCTCTTCGAAAGAGAAGAACTGTCAGACTGAATCCTCTTTCGATCTTTCAATCCGGTACAGCATAAACCCTATTGATTGAATCCTAATCCTATTTGAATTCGAGCCCTCGGTCCGGTTATAATAACCGTGAAGTGAAGCCATTTTGTTTTCGATGACATCTGTCAGTTGGTGTTAGATGACAGTTCTTCGTGAGGCAGAACGAAGCGAGTCGTTGGAAGACAGTAATTAATTATGCAGCATCTACAGTTATAATAACGTTTTGAAGTTGTTAGGTGCCCAACTAAGTTTTCGCTCCAGCAGTAAGTTCTTGTCGATTTTGCCATATCCAAAACGTCATAAACCGAGCTTAGCTATATGGTTAACAAACTGTTTTGACACAAGTGATTTTTTTTTGGCATCATATACTTTTAGTTGTACAAAAAAATCTGACTTTGAGCCAAATAATCGTCATTTGCGAGAAGTGTTGATTTTCTCCTTTCATTCAGTTTACAGATATGTCGCTGTCACTTTAAAGGCGGTGATTTCGATGTTGTCGACCGTCCGCATCAAGGAAGGCCAAAATCCTTCGGAAACGCTGAAATTGAGTCAAAACATTTTCAAGCGATTGCATGCGTTGAGAATTTGAAGCCAAGGGACGTTGAGTGTCGTGTTTTTTGACTGCTTCAGTGGCAAAAAAAAGAAAGCGTTTTCTTCATCGAAGAATGGTTTCATTACAACAAACCAAATAAAAAAAAGAAATGGGGATTGCCCGACCATGAACCGGGCACTGCCCGAAAAATGGCCACAATACGAGCGCAAACGTTGCCAAACTCGTCGAAACCTACCTGGAAACGTTTTTATGGGAAGCCCTACCCGAACCGCCATATTCCCCAGTTAATACGCCATATTATTACTTGTTCCATTCGATGGCACATGGTCTGGCTGACCAGCAGTTCCGATCATATGAAGACATCGAAAAATGGCTTGAAGCGTGAATAGCCTTTATCCGCGATGAAAATTGTGTGCCTTTTTTGTGTAAATCGTGTGTAATAAATGCCATACCAATAAGGTAAATGCTGCTTTTTTTACTTCTTAATATCCTTCAAACACTGTTGTATGTGCACGAAAGGAAGACTCACCAATCTATCACATTTGCAACCAGATGTCAACCCTCACCGTTCGCCATCTCTTCGACTTTGAAAAAGTTACCTCTACTACATGATGTGCAATAACGAGTATAGAATCAGTGGAAATACCACGAATTTAACGAACCATATGAAGCGAAACATTAAGCCTGAGTGGGCAATAGTGTCTTGGGAATCTGATGACAACAGTATGGCAGGCCGGATATTTTGTTAAAACAAAACATTTCCCCATGCTACGACTTGTAGCCCAAGAAATTTCTTTGGGCAGATTTGGGCAGTATCAAATCTTTCAAATCCCATTCATAAAGCAGAGAGGCAATCGAGCGGGAATGCAACGAGATTCTGAAAGCAATATGTAATTGTTTCAGTTCATCTTTACGATAAATATACTTAAAGAATGAGTATATCCCTTCTAACTGACCCTACATTATTTTGGAAGTTCATTAACAGCAAAAAAATCTGATGGCTATCCTTCAACACTTTCATACTTGAATTGTTCAGGCAAAAAGCCAGAAGATATTTGCAACTTTTTTTCATCTTTTTTCAATTCAGCGTATGATTCTGACAATTTTACACCCAACCCAAAAGAGTTCACCCACCTCGAATGCTTTTGCCCCAGTTCCTTGAATCCAATATCAATAACCTCTGATGACGTGAATTACCATCTCGCTCGACTTGCAAATGACACCACTTGCGGACCTGATGGAATACCTCCAATAATATTGAAGAACTGCGGCAGTGCTCTGGCAGGGCCCCTTGCTTTCCCATAAGCTAATAGCTTTTAAAATGAAAGCCCTTGGTTTCCCTGCATCCTTTGTGGAATGGATTTGCTCGTATCTTGACGGACGAACCTATCAAGTCTTGTTTAGGGGATCAACCTCTAAATCAATTTACGCTACCTCAGGTGTGCCTCAGGGTAGCCACCTAGGTCCACTGTTATTTATTATATCTATTAACGACTTTGGTGCAGAAAGCACGTGAACAGACCAGACTGGCAATCGCAGCTTATTTATTTTTATAAAAACAAATTAATTGCTCAGTTGCTGACAACTGTTAAAGGGAGGCATTTATTAGTTAGCTAAAAAAACTATCGTAATTGAATGGAATATTTATGCTAAAATTATTGCAATTGTCACATATAACGCCGCTTTAGAGATAAGAATTGCTCAACAGCTGCAACTTTGCCATATTCCATGCTTTGCTTATACCCTGAACTAAACCGTTTATGATATTTTAAAACAAGAGCCTTTTAATAATAACTTAAAAAAGTGCAAAGGAATTGCAACATACTTTAATTCGTAATTGACATACGACTATTTTTGGAAAAACCGCCAGTTGATAGAATTAAGTGCCCCAACGATTTTTGGATCAAATCCAACTCCAAGTTACGGAAGACATTTGTACATTCCAGCGACTTCAGTTCCGAGCGACCGTATTTGCTCTAAAGCCGGCTTTATATATAGCCATTTTTAAAAACAGGTTAAATTCAAAATTGCAACATTGCAACCACATCAGGCAACAGTGCTTCCGTTCTCAAATTCGCTCTATATACTTAATTTGACTTGCTTCACACCATCAAGTATAAACCAAGTATAAACTTCAACACCGACAGATCCCAACCAAATTACGCATCCAATACACCAAAATCGATGATCACGGTTTCTGTCAGGATGTGTTTGGGACACACCTCATGTACCCATTATCACCTCGTGAGAAAGAACAGTCCACCATAATGCCAGACCTGTAACTCCCGTAACACGTCCTGGGCATTGGTGAATGTCCAAATTGCAGAAAAACGAGCGGATTACTGGATTATTGTTCTGCATTTCACTTGAAATGGTAACACTGCATTCAGTTTTCGAACATGGAAATTGTTGTTCTGCATTCCGAAAAATCCTTGTTTTCATGTGAATTGAATTCACTTGACTTTTGAGTTGTGAATTGAATTTATTATTATTATTATTATTAATTCTTTATTAATAAGTAATTAAATTAACTTAGTAATATAAAGGAATAGCACTAGCTACCAGGGCTATCGGCTATGAATTGAATTTAATAATCGCTGTTATCATCAAAAATAAATTTAATAATGTAAGTAAGTGAACTGTGATTTTGTTTTATTAAAAGATTTGACTTATATTTATAGTGGAAAACAAAAAAATTAAAGACAGGAGACAATCCTCCTAAATTTTATGCAGGAAAATGAGGATCTGGCGAAAGGTTTTGTCAAGGTAGACAAAGCGTGTGCCGAGGAGCTGTGGAGCAAACTGGTTTAACGTTTAAACAGCAGAGGTCCTCCAATTAAGGATATAAATGGATGGAAAAAGGTAATAAATTATTATTATATTTTTTTAGTATAAAAAAAAAACTAAATATAACGACTACGAAATTTTTGTAGGTATGGGTGGACTGGAAGATAAACATTAGAAAAAAACTTTCTCATAATAAGAAAGAATTAAGAAGTACCGGCGGTGGGCCCAATAATTTTCAGCCCAATTCGGCAACTAAAGATGCCATCGCAAAAATCATTGGCATCCATAGCGTTTTGGAAGGAATTAAGGGCACAATAGGCTTCGATAATTCAACCATTGCTGTTACAAAACTAGTATCTGATATAAACTGGAACCTTAATGGAAAAAAAGTACAGGTGCCTGTCTAGTGGATATCGAGAAAGCCTTTGACATGGTTTGGATTGACGGGCTTATTTACAAACTAATCAGATATGAGTTTCCCCATCACCTTACAGTGATTATCATATCTATGATACGCGAGAAGAAATTCGTTGTAACAGATAGAAAGTACAAGACTGAAAAATTTTTTGATGTCATTAATGGTCTGCTACAAGGCACAATATCCGCACCAATACTCTTTAATATTTACGTTTCTAAAATGCTGAGGGACTTGGATGGCTCAATAGCATTTGCCGACGACGTCATTCTGTATGCTTATGGTTCAAAAATTTGCGAAATTAAAAACGAATTCCAACTGAAGTTTGATACCCTCGAAAAATTCGTGAGGATTGGAAACTAAAAATAAACAATTCTAAATTCGAAACCATACTGATCCGCACCCCAATAGGACAGGGCAGTTCAGACTTGCGACACAATTGGAGAAATTTGGTTATAACATCTTCAAATGGCCTTCGAATCGAATCAAAAACTGTTGTGAGGGAGTTTACCTACTTAGATAAATTCCTGTATTATAATGATCATGTAAATATCCAATTAAAAAAAGCAAGGGCAGTCGCTGAAGCAACTTTTTTATTCCAACTATTTGAGATCAGATGTGAAGGTCATTTGCTACCAAGCTTTTGTGCGTCCAATTTTGACTTATGCGAGTCCAGTGTGGTGGAACATAAGTCCATCCTATATGGAAAAGTTTAGAATATTTGAACGAAAGTGACTGCGAGCTTGTACACGGTTGTACAGAAGCGCTCATTCCGACTTTCGGCATTACGTCTCCAACAAAAGGCTATTGGGTGCTTCCGGCGTGTCTAGAATTGAAAATGTCATTCTAGACCTTGCGAGGAATCATTTTGCGCGGTCGAGTAATGTTATTGAGAATGAATTCATATCGGGTTTATTTTATCCTAACCCTGGGTATTTAAAAAATTCATTCCTTTATCTGGATGCATATGGCTATCTTTCAGACTCGAGTAATGTCCCTATGATATATCATGCTGCTAGAAGAGCAACAGATAAACGAATCCTCCATGTGCCTGCACACTCAAGCGATGAAAGCAATATTTGGAAATACTGCATGAGCGTACCTGATAGAGATGTAAATAATGACAATAGGTCAAATTTAAATAAATACTGCTGGCTAGATTGGGTAGAAGCTAACAATTAGGCTAAGTTAGGTTAAGTAGTTTTTTCTTAGTTTGTAAGTACTGTTTTTTCGTTTGTTTTTGTTCGTTCTTTGTTAAAAAATATATTATTATGAGGAGTTTTTTAACCTAAAAAAACTAAATTATATATAAATTATAAATATCACAAAACAAAATATGTTCCAGTAATTTACTCTAAGTAATTATTATAAAATTATAAGTAATGAGAGTCAATTTTTAGTTGGCCATTTACGAAAATGTAAATTTATTGATTTAGCGTTTATCTTGTTTCTCGTTAAGAAAATTGTTAAAATGATGGTGGAAATAAACAAGTTTGAAAAAAAAAAAAAACGATTTCGAGCAAGATCATAACGAACCTTCAACTTCAAAAGCAAGCAAGGAAAACATTCCTCAATGCACACCTAATATGGCAATGCAAAATCTTAAAGAAGTTTCAATTCATTCTATATCAACAGCTGATTTTGACATTTCGAAAAAGAGTTCGAAATGGATTCAAAAAATTCGAATTCACTCGGAATTCAGAACACCTAATAACAGAAATACAGAATATGGGGGCAAACCTCTTATAACTTAATCTAATTTACTAATCCTAGAACAGTGGTAATATACTTTTAAAGTTTCTTTTAAGAATATTGTTTTTCTATAATAATAATTATAATAATCATAATAATGGTGACATTTCACAAATGTTTTCCTTTTAACCGTCAGACATTAATTTATCGACTCTACTGTTATTTGTCAGTTCACTGCATATTTTTTGGTGCTGCTCTGTTTATATACCCCCACTGTTTTTGACGTTTCCATTTAACTTTTCAACAAATCCGAGCTGGTGGACAGATTAGCCAAAGGAGTGACATAACTCTTGCCGTAAAACATATAACGCTGACCCCGATGCCACCGTCGTCAGTTAAAAAGCTAACTTTCTCTTAGCCTGTTCATTGTGCTTAGGTGAATAAGTGAATAAACTACGCAGAGAACATGTGTCTTAAAGCAATGGCTTGTGGAAGATCCACAATCATGAGGCATGTTGCCTTCAGAAACCAACAACTGGTGAGGAATCTCTTCATCCTCGGTTTGAGTACAGTGGGGAACTTACCATTGGCAACCAGCGACCACCTTTCCCAGTTTGTTCCATCGCTCAGTGAATCGGCACCAGCTTCCATGGGTTTTTCTACAAAGGCAGTTGAGGCAATCCGCATCTCAGAATATGCTGAAATTAAGGATCTTCCCAATCATCCCGAGAAACTGCTCATCGATGTACGAGAACCCCATGAGGTGAAGGAAGGAAAGATTCCCACGTCGATAAACATTCCACTTGGAAAAGTACAAACAGAGCTGGCTTTGAGCTCCTCTCCTAAAGAGTTCCAGGAAAAGTACGTACGTTCAAAGCCCGATATCGATTCATACATAATTCTCCACTGTGTGAGTGGAAAGAGATCACAGAAGGCAGCCGAGATTGTTGTTGGACTTGGCTATAAAAATGTACACAATTATGTGGGCTCCTGGAATGATTGGGTAAAACATGAAGGTCTTAAAAAAGATACAACAAATAAATCGTAAAATAAGAACATTTTTCAAAACAAATAAAATCTAAGTGTGCGTTTAAAATAATAGATTTGTTTTAATTGAAACTTCTGGTGAAATACACCACGAACAATGGGCCAAATTTCGGATGTGATTCGATTTAATTACAATTGGCGAAACGGGTTTGGCAAACAATTAACTACTCTGCGCATTGTCGGACAAAGAATACAAATCTCCGATTATGAAGTCAACGTTTTTTGAGAAAAAAAACACGCTCCCCACATACCAGTTTAAAAATATCTGCGTTTGAAGCATTCAGTGGCGCAGAAATAACGAAGTGTTTGCTAGTTACATACTTACTTTTTTTGATTGGAGGTAGTATATACATCTATCTTTATCAAATTCTCTGAATATCTTTTACAAATCATTTGTTTTTTGCTAGGTTGATGGTGGTTCTTCCGGGTTTATCGTTTAATTTGAAAAAAAAATCAATTTAGCAAGGGGGCTTGTTGATGTTTTATATATTTCAAAGTGATAATTGCATTAAATAAATTGCGTAATCTTATCTTCATGGTTTATCATTCACCATTGTGGCTGCACACACGACTGTATATATTGTGGAATCGAATAAAACTCCAGCCAGAGTTCATACTAACATGGTTATGCTAAGTGGATGTAACGTAAGAATAAAATTACTTAACAGATCACTGTTAAGTTAACAGCGTAGTAACCTTGAGATCGTAGTATTTGAATCAAGCAGACTTCAAAAACATCGCCTCCACGAGAAAAACACGTTTTTGTTGATAGTCAAGCACTGCGAACAAACGAAATATAATCGAAGATAGTACCGACTGCATTGAAGCTCTAAATGATCACTTGGATCCCTGACAACAGAAAATCTGAGGGCAATGAGCAGACGAGCTCGACAGAAAAGGATCATCATAACGACCAGAAAAAAAAATGATTGATATAAGGCCAGAAGTTAAAAAATGAACAACGCAACAACGTTAGACTGTGCACACCTTTTTCACATACTCTGGAGCTGTCAACATGTCGAGGAGTCTGAGACTATAAAACGATTTCTCTGTGAATGACCCAAACTATTAGGAAGAACTCGAGTTCTTGGCAAACGTTCCAAAAGCACTTGAAAAATTTCACAAAGAACACACATTGTTTTTATTAACCACTTTAGAGAATCCATTTAAAATAATGTTATGGGGAAGCACCAGTGGACCAGTTTTTACTAAACTTTATCTAAGACAAAAGACATCATGCCTCCTGTAAGTGAATTTCGAAGATAACTTTTTCTGGAATTAGAAATGTGTGGTCCGTGCGATTGGGCGGACAGTAATGGAATGCCTTATCCAAGATTATAAAAGAAAGCATTAATCCTACCACAACAGTGATCAGACTGTCTTCAAGAAAAATGTTCATATATACACAGAGCTCCTCCGGTAGATTATAGGCTCTGACTTTGTTTAATTTCTGTAGCGGGTTCAATCGAAGAGATTGGTATGTTCAAAGAATTATTTGAAAACCGCCATACAAATTAATTAGTTTGTTCTTAAGATTTGTATTTGCGGAATATCCACCTTCTTTCTATGAGTTGATTGATACCGCATAGTTAGTTAATTAATATTTATTTGTTAGTTAATTGTAACTATTGTCAACAGCGCAAATGAAATCAAATCTACAAAGCGTTTGTAATTCATATTTAATTTATGTTTCCTTTAACATAATAATACTTCCTTTGAATGTAAACAAATTAGTCTCGTTTTTAAAGTATGTTGGTAGGTCATCAAAAGCTTGATAACACTATTTTTGATAATCCCTTGTCCTTTTGTTGTTCTCATTCTTTGAATTGTTATATCGCCTTCACTTCTTAGGTTATACGATGAACCCTCGGCCCACTGGTTTGCCGGGCATAGTGCTTGAAAAAATCCTTCAGATCCTCCTGGTCAAACCCCCAACCGAACTTTTCAAACTTTCTCGAGGAGTTTTTCCTTAACAGTGGAAAAGCTCAACCATTATCCGCAACCATAAGAAAGGTCATAAAAACGAAGTATCGAACTACAGAGAAATTGGTAAAATCCCATGCATTCCTGAGCTCTTCGAGAGCATCGTTTATGATCCACTGACTGGCTAACCGGAAATATTAACTGCCCCGCGCTGCTTCGTATTCAACATAAAACTTGTCGAAGTTAATTTGCCAAACCCAAGTATTACACGCATTTGTGTATGATTTTGAGGTGCAACGAATAAGACATTCTCACAATACTCGAAATAGGGTTTCATCATAACATTATACCCTTTTCAAATTCAGTGACAAGTTTTTCCCTATTCTTCTTAACCGATTTTTTGAAGGTGGTGGATAAGACCAATCACTTATATATGGAATCATTCAGACTCCGATTCGGAATTGTTTGATATAATGAATTTAACTATTTTGCGAAGAAAAAGACGACGAAATTATTTCATTAAGTACATTTTATTGTTGTGGAAATTATATGAACATTAAAAGTTATAAAAGAATTAATGAATGAATTAATTCGCTTTTATTTTATTTTTGAATTCTCCTAACTTTTGTTATTCTCTCCACATGTATTTTTGAGAGTAAGCATATTCAAATTAAGATATTCGTCCAGTCATTCTCTACTTGCGTCTATATTTGCACCTACTAAGTGTTTATTGTCAAAATGTCATCTATCAATGCTCTTGAGGTAGGCGTTATTCTTGTCGCATCGGATATACAGAGTATCACAAAATTCATTCCGAAAATCAGTGCCAAATGAATTAGGAAACGAACAAATTTATTTTTCTTTATATGTTTGAGACTCTTCAAAAAGGATTAAGAACACATATTATAAACTAACCAATTTATAAACTAATATTATAAACTAACCAAACATGAAGAAAATATTCAGGTTCAAATTTAAAAACATATAAAAATTTGCATATTTTCCAATTCGTGTTACTATTAATACTTTGTGGAGTATCCTTCAACTTTAAGATAGCTTTCAATCACGAAGGCAGCGGGTTAAGCGAGGGTGTTACCCTCGAGCTGATTTTAAGCCTTCTTGAAGAGCACGTTTTGAATCACCTTTGGTTCTAATATCGTGTATTTTTATTTTTATATTTTTATTTATTTATATAGTCTAGCATCTGCTTCACGAAGTTTCCTTCTCAAAATTAAAAGACGTGTATACTTTGTGTCGATTTTAAGAGCGATCAAATTTCAATATATCATCCGATGTAAGTTGTTTAAAATTTTCATATCAATTTCTTATATGCTCTTCGCGTGAGAAGAAAATATGACTTATTCATTTCATTCTTCATTCAGTCTTCAAGTAAATGAGCGATATGTATATTTTTTTCGAAAAGTTCTTCAATCGATTTTGAACCCTATTAAGTAGACTTTAATTGGGTTTGGGAACATTTACAACTCTTGGCATTCTGTCGGAGATCTGCTCGCTCTAAGGTGGTGGTGGCCCAGAAGCGGGCTTTCTTTTTTCACGTTTCTCCTTTAGATCAATCTGATCCCACTAGTATCTTGAAAATTAATCAAAACATACATCGCCCGACGAATTTTCTGGCGAAATTCTCCAATTAATTAAATTAATTTTAATAGATGCAAATTTATTTGCACCATACTCACTTTATGGTGTTGTCATCGGAAATCTAAATTTCAAAAAAGCAATGCCAAATTTCAGCTCGTCTAATTTTTCCTTTAGTCCCCATGCATACAAAGCACTCCACATTCATGGTACTATCTGCACCCACTTTTGAAAATTAATTTTTGAAATTGTTTGAAACTCAATGCAACAACAGAGAAACAAGCAACCCGTGAAACTCCGGCTCACAGTTTTTTACATGTCGCTCGAAAACGTTCCCTCTCTCTCTCTCTGGGTCATTGTTACACTCAGTGTTGCCAAGTTTTTTCTGAGCCAAAGCACCGTACCTAATTTTTTCAGCGTTAATTTCGATACCTTGGGCACCAACAAAACTATTTTTCCTGTTTCCCAAAAAAAAAAAAAAAACATTTATTTAGTTCCAGTCATAATAAGTGTTACCAAGCCTTTGTGCGTCCAATTCTGACCTATGCGAGCCCAGCATGGTGGAACATAATATAGAGTTTTAGAGAGAAAGTGCTTGCGAGCACTGTTGGATGCTTCCGCAGTGTCTAGTATTGACAACGTTATCCTGGGCTTTCTGAAGAATCATTTTGCGCGATCGGCAAATGTAATTGAGAACAAACTCATATCGGGATTATTTTATCCCAACACATAGCACCTTAGGCATGTTTGTTTAAGACGCACATGGCTGCTTGTCGGACTCGAGCAAGGTTTTTATTATATACCATGGTGCTAGAATAGAGCACCAATAGAGCTCCTGACTGGAGTTACTGTATGAGCGTACCTGAAAGAAATACACTTTAGAATGGAAGGCTGAATCCCAGGAAATACTGGTGGCTCGATTGGGTAGAATGTAAATAACTTGTAAGTAGTTGTAAGAATTTGAAGGTAGTTTTAAGTTTAATGTTTAAGAATTATAAAAAAAAAAAAACAAAACAAGTTATTTCTCACACCTTTTTAAGTCTTACAAAAATAAATAAGTGCTTGTTAAGTTATAAATAAATGCATTTTTTTTACTATCAATAAAAACATTTATTGGTAATCCAATTCTACGACTGCACGAAAATAAAATAAATAATAAATTTATTTATGTATTTAGTTACAGCAAAAAAGATGTACCATTAAATAAGCTCAGAGATATACGAATTTGAGGTTCCGATTTTGCAAATCACGCTTTCAGGATAATTGTAACTATAACAGCATTTTTGATTTCTAAACTCATTTTGTTCCTAAGTTTGCTTTTGATTAAGTTTACTTGACTAAAAACCCTTTCAACATCGCCATTGTGTTTTCTCTATTACTGATTTCTATCCACAAATCTTTGCAATGGAAGTTTCAGTGTTAAAAAACTGATTTAATGAAGCACTAAAAATAAAATGAAAACACTAAAATAACGCCCGAGCACTAAAATGACATTTTGGGCAATGAAATCATTTTTTGAGCACTGAAATTAACGCTGAAAGCACTAGATTGGCAACGCTGGTTACACGATCCAAGTCGCACCCTAATTGTTAAGTATGGATGGGGGAATTAGTATCTGTATTAACGATACGTTACGGATTGCGTCAAATAGATTTGAAGCATCTTGGAACGTTGCAATACTGAAAAAGTGATGCGTTTCGGAACGCAAGCGGGATGTCTTGAATACATTTCGATTTGGTGGTGGCTGCCGATGTTTGGCAAAATTTCCACTTTCCATAAGTTGATCTTCAAATGGCAGTCTTCACAATTAGGTTGATTCTAATCAAATTCAATCTGCATCAGAATTCAAATGATCTTGAACTTAGATTCTGTGCTGTCAATACTGTGCTTATACTCAGTGGCGGATTTAAGTTCGCTGCCGCCCTGGACACTTGCCGATGCGCCGCTTCTTTTTTTTTGTTATAATGCCAAAATTATATATCTTATATATATTAAATATTTTCTTAATTTTTCAAGAAGTCTTGAGATACGATTTTCTTAAACCAAAACAAATATAAAAATTATTTAGTATATTTATAACAAGAGACGTGAGGTTTTTTTATAAAAATTTCAAATGGTGTTTTTACGGGTTAACCAATTTTTATATATTTTTTATTTTTTTTTTATCTGTTCGTTCTCAAGAGGTTATTTTCACTCTTATCATGCATGTTGGTGTAAAATTGAGTTGCAATTTTTAATTACACGTTTTTGTCTTTGTTTTTCTAATTTTATCTAATTTTTATTACTTGCTACTAAAACAGCTATAGAAGTATTCCTTCTGTTCAAATTGCATTCGTATTCTTGTAAGGATTCAGAAGATACAGCCCTGTGAAAAACGTACCGACAGAACTCTTAACATAAACTCGCAAGCACGATTCTAAATCTCAATATTGCACATTACTCTCGCTTAGCTTAATTTATAAAGATTACCATTTTGTAAATTAAACACTCGTATAATAAATAACATTCTTTAAACATCCCAATTTTACTTAATGTTTTCCTCACAATGTTTTTTTTTATAAATTGTACACTTAAATTGGTTAAAATTCCTAGTTGAACAAAAATATTATTATTTTTATTATTAATTCTTTATTAATAAGTAATTAAATTACCTTAGTAATACAAAGGAATTGTACTAGCTTCCAGGGCTATCGGCTAGTTTTTAAGAAAATGAATAGCTTAAATATATTTGTTAATTTTTAGAATTGTTAATACTTTATATACATTTCTTATATTAGTTTCAGTTGGCGTTTTTAGTAAGTCTGCTAGTGGAATGGTGGAGAAGCTTTTTACTGTGTCGTTGTAAGTAAGTAAGTGTTTGGTGGAGAGGATGATGTTGCTATTGCAAAAATGGCATGTTGGAGGGTCGCTGTTGGATAGTAGATGGCTGTGTGTAAGGCTGGTGTGGCCCATGCGAAGTCGTAAAAAACATTTTATCATTATTGGTGAGCAATTTGCAGGGTATGATGCTAACTCAGCCTGAGGATTAATTTTAGAGTAGTGGTGGGTGTGCTCGGTCCAGGTATCTCGTCTTTTATTATACCACAATGTTTTAATTTTAATCTGGAGGTCCTTTTTGTTGTGTGTAGAAGGTGACAAGCGGTTCTTTCGTCGCAGCTTTAGCAGCAACAAAAATAAATTTTTTAAGTTACAAAAAATCATGTTTTTTAAATTCTGTAATTTTTTCAAATTTGTATACATATGTATGTAATTTTTTTTTTTCGGATTTCAAAAACTTTCAACCATTGGAGCTATAGAAGAATATTAATCCTTTTTTCTCAATTTTTGACAGTAATTTTTATTTTTTGATATTGTTTTCTAAATTGAACAAAAATAGTTCTATGGCTTTAAAATAAACTCGAAAGATATTTTTTATTTAAGTTCAATTATAAATAAATATTATTACGAAGGTTTTTTCTGTAGCAAAATATTAATAAATTTTGTGATATTATTTGTAATAGTTTTGGAAAATTGTATATTATAATATAATATAATAAAGAGTCAACAATGTAAATATTTTCGAAACTGTTTAACACGATAATTTCGAATTTGTATCTTGTTTCTGTAGAAACTAGAAATAGCTATTTTTAATCCCAGTCATTGTCTTTTGATGAAGGAAAACAAAAGAATTGATTATAAACATTCTCGAGCTTCCCTACTAAATGCTTATCAGTTCCAGTTTGCCAAATCATTCCGCTGAATCGAAAAGTTTATTAAACTCACTATGCGGATCGTACTCGTATTTTTATCTGCCCCTCCCGCATGGAACTGTAAATAGCCCAAAAATGCTGATTGATGATTCGCCTTCAATGGGGACTCTAATCAAATTCTAGCGCTTCTGTTGTGTGGGAGACTGGCTCATGAGTGGGGTGATACTTTTGAAAAATCGGAAGGTTTTTTTCTTAATCAACAGATTTGTTTTGTTTGGGCTTTAAGGCGCGATAAGTATTTTACTCCCGGATTAGCGAGTTATTTGAAACCGGATTAGAGATTGTGTCGCCTCATCCATTGTGACGTTGATTTTTCCTACCTTTGATCTTTCGGTTCGCATTGTGGACTACAACGTGTTGTAGTAGGAGTCATATAAAATCGGATGATACATTTTTGCGGTCGGATTTGCTACTGCAGATAACAATCACAGTGGAGTGACCTTAAACCAAATTAAATGAGGGTTTTTTGCCCTACGAAAAACTGCTATCAATAAATCAAGATCATGTTAATGAGAAGTCCTTCAAAATCAGAAAAACAAAAACGGCTTATGTTTAAAAGGGAGCCCAAAATTAAAAATTATTATCAGTGCGCCAACCTTCTGGAAATGATTACCAAATTTGCACCATGGAACTGACTAAACGTAGTTTTTGTTAACAACTTTCTTACTTAATTGCGCTTATCATGGGAGAGGGCAAATGCTTGACTCAAGGAGCTGTATAATTTCTTAATGAAGACTGCAACCTTGCAGAATCGAAACACTTAATGCCCATTTATGGATCGTGCGTTTTTATTAGTCTAAAATTAATTTTGAATTGATATTTGATGTCTTATAATGTTGAGCTTTCATCATTGTACAAATAACTTGAAACCGTGATAAATCCTCAATCATCTAGAAAATTGGTACTAGAGAGGGATTGCCAATAAGTTCAACATCATAAACCGTTTTTTTTTTTTCAAAGCATTTTTATTTTATTCATTAATTTTTCTTACTTGCTAGTCAAAAACGCTTAAACCTAGCTTAATTAACTTAACTATGTATGTATAAACTAACTTACTGACCCTCTTCGGGCGCTCTAAGCTAAACCTAACAAGTTAAAAATAGGCCTTTCGACTTAATACTAATTTTAATTTTAAATTTTAACAGCTAAATATCAGAAAACTAAGAAAAATTATTAATTATAAATAAAAACTTAGTGAATGGACGTTTTTTTTATGTTTTTTTTTTAAAACTAGACCTAAATACTAAACTACAAACTTATCTTACACATAAAATCTTTACCTAACTTAAAACAACATTAAAACTACTTACACTACCTTAAACATATGTAAGCCAGCCAAGGCTTACAG
The DNA here is from genome assembly GCA_963555765.1 of Orthonevra nobilis. Taxonomy (NCBI): domain Eukaryota; kingdom Metazoa; phylum Arthropoda; class Insecta; order Diptera; family Syrphidae; genus Orthonevra; species Orthonevra nobilis. The sequence goes on from OY743225.1 coordinate 7,773,572, forward strand.
AACATGCTTTCCAATTTGCCTTAAGGGCACTCATGTTGAATACTACAAAACGACTGAGTTTTACTCGCCGTTTAGCCACCAATAGTGTCGGTATTGCCTTTCGACATCCGCTCTGTCGCGGTCTGATACCGCCCTACTAAATCTAAGGGTCTCCGCTGAGCTAATTGCGACGTCTTGGTTATTGTTATCACCGCTAATCTATCCTGGACCAGACCTTTTCTATCTAAATAGAGAAATGCTTCAGGGGGAATAAGTCATTGCTCTTGCAATGTGACTTCCAATAAGCTTTATCAGAAAGTTAACTTCTCTGATCAAGTTGGCCCCGTTGTACAGGACCTCATTACTATAGAATTTTTTATACTCAGACTCTGGAGTTCTATATAAATGGAGACAAGCCCTAAGACATCGTCTCTCGAAAACCCGAATCTTTTCCATTCAGCTTGTTCCGACGTTGAACCAAACGGGACATCCATAGGCAAGGACAGGCCAAATAAGGGCCGTATAGCAGATCACCTTTACCTTGGCATCGAGTTGACTGCTCTGAAACAGTCTCTTTGTCAAGGCAAAAGCCGCTTTGGATCGGGCTAGAGCAGTATCTATATGTTTGTCCAACGATAGAGAACGTTCGCCATTTCTTTCTAGTATCTCTAGCTGCCCTAGACAACGGAGTCCTGAACAGAATGGTCTCGCACCTTTGGAAATTGATCTTCAACTTCCAATCATCGCAATATTCCTGAATCTTTTCGAAGTCACGTTGCAAAAGACTTACAATGACCTCGATCTTCGGACTTGACCACATCATAAACCGTCCCAGATGAGCAATGCCTTATCAGGTCTTAGGCTTGCCCCTTCAAAGCTACCTTCCATCCACAACTTATGGTTGAACTCGACTGGTTTTGCCAATCTGTGATCTGTGAAAGTCAATACCTTTGAGTGCTCTTTCTACTATCCAAGTACGAATGAGGATAGTAGCAAGAGCAAATACTGCCTGAGTCTGTGCAGCCTTTAACTCTTGTCGATTCCGGTCACGCTACTTCCAGTTATCCAAAGCAAGTGCTCTGCCATCCGCGATCACGATTGAAACATCCTTAATGCTGAAGCTTACTTTCCGTTCGCTCGATGTGGCCGAGCCAGTGTAGTCTTCGTACTTTGGCTTTTTGGACTACATCCACATTTTGATATGGCTCATAGAATTCGAGTTTATATCTTCTGCTCCACTCGCCCTCCTCGTATACGGGCCAAATAACAGAACTGAACTGGCAGAACCAACGTTTTCTAGAGCATACAGGTGTGAAATAATGTCGATCGAGTCACTTTCTTTAGCTCACTCAATAGTATGTGTGATCTTTCCATCCTTTCCAGCTCCAGAAATGATCCTTTCTTGGCAAGTACACTTGCCTTTGCGTTATCCTCTACGTTACTGTGGCCAGGAACCCAGATGATTGTAACCGTGTGGCACTCGGCCAGATTATTCAGATCTGTAATGCAGCTGCTTACTGCTTTTGATTTATGGTATCCTTGGTTAGTTATCTATTCCCGCTTGGCTGACCACAAAGGTGTTCACTCTTGCAAGGGCGAAGTTCTCTGTTAGTGTTGTCAAAGCAGCTTTTTAAATGGCAAAGATTTCAGCCTGGAGGACTCTACATTCATTTGAAAGTCTTTACTAGTTAATGAAGTGCAACGTATTGCAGAAGACTCTAGCATCAGTCCCTTCTTCCATCTTTGATTCATCGGTGAAGACTTGAGTACCATGTGCTTCGGTTATGAAGTTTGATTCACGATCCTTCCAACTACGTACATATAGTAGGTGGAGAACTATTTGTTGAAATTGTCAGAAGGGATTGCGTAATCACTCCTCTCATTAACTCCACAGTCCTGAAATATCTAAGTATTGAGAAATGCATGAAGAGTCCAACCAAGCGTTAGATTCTCTGAGTCGAATCTCACTCCTTGGGACAGTGATCTTCAGATACTCGAAAATATTGCGGAGGTAAAGCAAAATCTTGAGACCTGTTTGCGGCGTTGATCTTTCTGCTCCTGTAATACATAGACAGGCTAGCTTTTCTGCTCTATTTAGCTTTTTGGCGTAGCTTTTCCACTGCTCTCCACCATTGAAAAGAGCCGTAGGTAAGTATAGGATGAACCACTGTTACTTAGGACCTATGTTATACATACGGTCGCATGCCCCAATTCCTGCCGCAGGTTCTCTCGCATAGCTAGAGAGCACAGATTACCTTTTTTACTCTGTATTCATTATTTCTTTTCCACGCGAGCTTCGAGTCCAATTTAACACCCAGAAAGTTTCACTGTTGTTCCATTCATTTTTCAGAGAGCAAACTCCTACTTAACTTTGGAAAGAAAGGATCAGAGAGAGAAGTAATGGCGCAAAGAATTAACAGGGATAATACTTAGCGTTCTTGAAGAGTGGGTGTATTTTAGTATGCTATGTAGATAAAAATGTCTTTGACTTTAAATAATTTTATTCAATTTCTATTTTCATGAAGAGTGCAACTAAGTAAGCTCCAAGTGTACGCAGAGACATTTGTCATACCTTCGGATGCCATAAATGTATCAAACCGCATCATTTGCAATTTGTGTTGCGAAAGTAAGCCAAGACTACAGTAGCAACCTCAGCATGGGTTATGAGAGGCAAGACTAGCCTTATTACCACAATGTGCGAATATATACCCTACCACTGATCATGTAGATATGATTATAGCCAGGTAGACTACGATTGATCTTATATCACAGGCTAGTGAAAGATTCTACAACTGAATATAGACCGGGCAAAAGATTGAATTTTAAATGTTCCCTATAAATGGGTATAGCCTGCGTTTAAGTCGGGTTAAGTTATTGTCCATTTGACTCTGTCCAATTGTAATTATTTTTCAGCTCCTCATTAATAAGACGAGGTTGAATTCGGGATCTCGGAAAAATTGATCCGATTATATCTTACAACGCTACGACAAAACTTCACTATGCACCATAAAATTTGGACCCAAATTCTCCGAACCGGATTTCGGCACTGTCATGTGACTTCATTAATTCAATGAAGTCATATGACAGTGCATCACCTTGGAACAGATATTAGTGACGGGCACCTGTCGACACGGAAGGTAGGTGCTTTCTTTTTCAAGTCTACCCAGCTTTTGGGATCATCGTTAGTTTCCAGCGTGATGTAGTGGAAACATTCAAGGCGGTTGAAACACTGACAAAACGAGTTGGTCTTAGAATATCCTCCACAAACGACAACACAGTGGAGATCCCACGGAGAATAAACCTAGGCAACCTAGGCAACTGGGATCCAAAATTCTTATACGAAGGACAAAAATCCTGCTCCACAAAACACTAATTTTGGAAGTTGTTTTTATGGACCCGAAGAGTATCTATATCTATCATATAAAAAAAAAAAACTTTTTATTATCTTAACTGCATTCTCCCAAAGCTCGAAGGTGTTCTAAAATTTCAAGCATAAGGCTTCGTGATTAACTCTTGTTTAAGTCCTTGTAGAAGTCAAGCAACAAAAGGACCGTAACGTAATTCAGTTGAAGCATATTTACCATCCTGGTACATGCACAGGTCAGTGTTTTTGTCGTTTAAGAGCATTCTACAAATGTACAAAAAAAGGTAAGAATATACATTTAAATAGAAAAGAAATGGAGCTGTGAAGTAATCAAAGCCGAAGACTTGCGGGATTGAGGATTTTGAAACAGTGCTAGGTTACACGAAAATCTAGATCACAAGTTTGTTCCTCGCAGATCCAATCTACTATGCCTTATTCGAATTTTAAAAGAGAATGGATAGTTTGTCATGAGATCGGTGACGAACGTTTACCGGAAAAACACGTCCATACTTAATGCGATGCATTACTTGCGAACTTAGGAATCGCATAGTGGCTGAAAAGTGCGTTGTTTCAAAAGAAAATAAGTTATCTGCAACATCGGGACACCGAACATCAAAAACGAATTGCATTAAATTAAAAATAAAATAGTCGTTCGATTTCACTTAAAACAATCACAATTTATTAAATATGAAATACGGAAATACAAGCAAATTCATTAAATAACCTTAAACGAAACTCAGTACGCTTCGAATAGCAGAAAAAAAGAAATCAAAAAAACAAAATCTATCTGCTATCACTAAAAATATAAACATTCTTTGTACCTACGCGTTAAATATTCATCTTTTCATCTAATTAAATAGGTAACAGGGGCGAATGCAGGCGTCTTCACTCGTAGAGCAGAGCGCCCGCAATTATATAAAGCTCCTTCGATTCAAGTCTAGAAAAATACACAATTTCACAAAAAAATTTGTACGATCTTCTTGGCAATGGTTTAGCGGCAACTCATCCTTGTTTGTTTTCGGCCTTTTCCACATGTCCAAGAGGTTCACCCATTCGTATTGTCTGACCTTCCTTGATGTTAAACTTGAAATCGCGCGGAGCCTCGAACAGCAGGACTATCGTACTGCCCATGTTGAATTGACCCAATAAATCGCCCTTTGCCAATTTTGTACCCGCTGGCAGCTCGAGTTCCTCATATTCGGAGCACGTCTTGTGAGCACCCACCTTGAGGCCGACCCAACGGTTTGTCTTTAAATTTTCGTCAACATAGATTTTGACTGATCCCACATTCGTCGCCCCAACTGCAGTGAAGCTGAAGAATCCGTGGGTCCACTTGCCGATGTAGAGTGCACGTTCATTGACGCAGAATAATCCAGGCAGCCAGGTGGCGATCTTCGGACTCACCGATAGCAGCTCGCCAGTGAAGTGACGTCGGATTTGTGGTTCCCAATCAGCCGGGGAGTGGAAACGATGATAATCACCAGGAGCCAAGTAAATGACGCACTGGAAAATTGCTGTAGGCTCCTTTTTATTCTGTCGAATGATGTCCGCATAGTGAGCGAAACTTTCGTCCTTGTCCTTCACCCAACTGTGTGGCCCCAGAAACGAATCAATGCGGTAGTTGATCCCCTTGACTTGCTCCACCACTGACTCTGAAGCCGTACTGAAGTGCAGAACTTTGCCATCAGCTGGCGAAACTAACGGACAGTGGGTGTCTATGAAACGAACACCATCCTTCAAAGGTCTTGTGAAAAAATCTGATAAACTGTCGTAATGCTTGAGATCTGAATGCATCGCCTCCTCAATGTTAACATTAAACGCACTCGAATACCAGCCATAAAGGTAGGGACGGAAATTTGTAGGAATATAGCAACCTGCCAGCCAACCCCAGCAACGGCTCAGAATGCGCAATGGAAGCGAACAATAGACCTTGGCTTGGAAATCTGACGCAATCCTGGGCAATTCCTCCTTTTGAATTTTCTTCTTATGCAATTGCCATTCAATTGCACCAAACACACAGAATCCCATGGGCGCCCATCGCAGCAACAGTCCTGTCCATGTGAACCATGGACTCCGTTGCTTCTTATACGAGTTCACTGGTTGATCCTTGCTTGGCGGAGAACTATGAGTCTTCTGCGTGCTGCCAATCAAAGAGTCCACATTGTTGTTTTGTGGTTTCGTAGTAACCGAACGACGAAATGCCCATCGAAGTGGCCACTTGCTTTGTTTCTGGCTCTGCCGAAGATTTCCAGCTTTAATGAGGAATCTCCCACGCGGAACAAAATACGAAACCATTATCCAACCGAGAAAGCAACGTCTACAAAGGAAATTCACAAATTAATGAAAGCAGTACTACGCAATGAAAAACGATCTCATGAGTTTAATTGATGAATTGGTGCTGGTGTACAATTGCAAAATAGGAACAAACCTAACGTAACAGAAACGAGACACTTGATCTAATTCAATCTCGATGTACCCTCGACGACAATGGAAATACAAATAAAGCTCATTAATTTGGTTTTGGCAACTGACAGACTGTTCTCCTTCTATTTTTGGTTGAGTTCGAGTGTGGTGAATTTCGAAATGCGCGTTCAAGGTTCGTTATAAAGTTACGAGTTCCGCTCTCGCGCCCGTTGTTTTCGGAGAAGTTTTTTATCAGCATTTTCGAGATAAGAAAACTAATGGTCAGATAAATACGAAATAAACTACGAGTGTGATAAGAGAAAAAGGTCAATGTAATGAGTAAATAGCAGATGGATTTGTGCGCCTTAATTTTGGTTAACAATGTAAAAAAGAAAATTCGATAACTAAACTAATAAGGCGCTAATATTTTTTTTTGTGTGATTGCATGGTATAGACATACAGTACCGAGCAAAAAAAAAAAATGCAAACGAAAGTGTGATGCTACCTAACGCAAAATCTCTGTAATTTTACATTGTATTGCATTGAAATTTTGCACCGAATCTCGAAAATCGCATTTGATTTACTACACAAAGTTGAAATTTTCTAATTCTAATTGGACAAAATTTATTGTGCTAATGTGACTCTGGCATTTTACGTATTTTATTAATGAACCTTATTGAACATTATTATCATATATTTTTAATGCATGTTTAATTATTAGAATTTATAGCAAATATGATTTAAAATAAATGTAAGTTAAAAGATAAAGAAAGATAACAAGAAATGAGGTAAGCTATCGTTACAAGAAACTTGGATTACTTATTTTTTGGCACCACCAATAATTGCGCTTTTGAGAATCAAAATGCAAGGTCGTGTCCAACATGCGTATTACTTGGTATTTGAACACCTGACTTCTTTTTGCAAAATTCGTTTGCTTCTGATAACCAAAGAAAAGTTATGCTAATGACTCAGTTCTGACTTTATTTAAAGTAAAATCGAATTATGAACGAAATGTGAAGAAAGTTTTGGCTAGTAATATATTTTACACAAATGCATTGATCGAGTGCGTCAGTATAAAGACAGAACGACAATTCTTTCAAATTTTTCAACTTAATTGTGTTCTCAACGATTTGTAGCATTACATAAAATTTTGCTGAAGACCTACTTAATAGTTAGTAAAAATGATATGTTAAAAGAGATCATGTCATATAGCGCATAATTTCACGCATTGCATAAAGTAATTCAGCTTGGTTCCTGGCTTCCATTATCATAAGATTGACGTGAACTTTTTCGCTATCGAGAAGTTCCATGAGTATACTGTCATAGTCTTTCTTAGTTATTCTATCAGGAAAGCAGCAAACTGTTTTTATAAACATTTTCAAAGGACGATCTAGAAGTTGATTAACTTCCCCACAGTCGTAATCATCATGTCTTATGCCGTATATGCACTGAATGTAGTTCCATATTGCACGTCGAAATTTTGATGTATCCACGTTTTTTATTCCTCCCATTGTAAAATATGTCAAATTATATGCAACACGAAATTTGTCATCCAACAAGTTACCTACATCATTATACAATCTATTTAATAGAGGATAAGCGTGATCATCCCAAGAATAGTCCTGAATTCTGAATGTATTTGGGATGTTTTCAGCTCCACGACGCGCGAAGTCCTGATAAGTAAAACCAGCATCATCTATATAATGGCTTATTATTGTGGGTACTTCGAGTGTTTTTTCCAAATGGGCAGGTGGTAGTTCCGCGGTTTGAAGTTCAACATTTTTAAGCCGATTACTTAATTCCGCCTCACTACATTCCACAGTTTTTTCGGATAAAACATTCATCCGTTCCATTAAGGCTTCGACACTTACTCCTTTTTGACACTGAATTGTAGCGTTAGACGCAAAACCATTTTTTCCACCGGCATTTTTTGAGTTATCCGTAGGACTAATGCTCGTCGCTATGTTTGAATTACCTTCACTATGGGTTTCGGGAAAGACTGATGATTGCATTGGAGACGTCGATTTCGGACTAGATTGGCCATCTAATTGTTGGGTAAGACCACATGAAAACACGAAGGAGGACAATGAATGAAAGTGCGACAGTAAAACCATTGCGTGTACTACTTCCGAGACGGACCAACTACTTCTCCCTTTAGTGAGACACTCTATATGTTCTTGACGTAACAACCATGGTCTATGAGCTAATAATTTGTTCATATCGTATATTGCACGTAATTTAGGGGGGATGAAGTCCAATCCATTAAGCCAAATCGCATCATCGCCTTGTTTTAAAAATTCCTTCTCATACATCTTTACTAAATATGGACACTGGTGACGAGCCGCGGCAATTATTGCCAAATAGTATCTATAAGCGTAGGGAAGTGGGCCATCTCGTCGCATAATAAAAATTTGTGTACGCAAATAGTGTTCTAAGTATCGGGGATGATAGCCAATCACTCGTGACACATGGTCCAACTGTTCTTCCATATTAAATTGGTAAACTCCAAAATATGGGGGACACTTTAAAGCGCGAAAGAAAATGTGGGAGAAAACTTGGAAAAAAATAATTGAAACATTTACACAAAATCGCGGCACACATTTATAATATTATTTGGTTGTGTGTGAGGAACACACTAGAATAACTAAATTAAAACACTAGCCCGGTCGAATTTATAATTTCCACGAGACTAGTCTTAACAAAATACGATAAAAAACAGTTCAAACCATTTTAGCAGCCTCACTGCTCCCCATATTCGCCGAATCGAAAATTGAACTGTTTAAAAATGTAAGTTTGGGAGCGAGCAAAAAAAATGCAAATGCTTAAAAAAATACAAAATTAATCAATTTATTCATTTTTCTTAACATAATAAATAACTAAAATAATGTAACAGGATTAATACTTAGTCGCATAACATTTGTTGGCAACAACGGCCCTCAATCTTGAGGGCATTGAGTCTACCAAGGAAATTAGTAGGTCCGGTGAGATTTTTTCCCATTCGGACTTTATTCTTTCCAATAGCTCAATGCGATTGGTCGGCTTCCCCTTCCTTATCTCACGATCTACGATGTCCCATAAATTTTCTATGGAATTGAGATCAGGAGATTGCGGCATGCCATGCAAGAACATTAACATTTTCGCTGTCCTAAAACCCTCGGACCAACCGGCTGGTGTGTTTTGGGTCATTGTCATGTTCAAATAAGCAGTCTTCAGACATATTTGACCTTAAAAGTGGAAGCATGTGATCTTTTAATATTTCCCAATACATTTCGGCATTCATCCGACCGCCTATTTCAACCAACTGACCAACTCCTTGACGAGAGAATGAACCTTAAATCAAATTTTACTAGAAATGTGATTTGAAGAACCTTTTAGATTGCTTACCCCACACCATTACAGATCCTCCCCCATGTTTGATGGTTGGAACTTGATATCTGGGACAATATCTTTGCCCCGGAGGTCTTCGAACATAGCGAATACCGTCTGACGAGAAAGTGTTAAACTTGCTCTCGTCACTCCATAAGACTTTAGCCCATTGGTCCCTCGTCCAATGCATGTGGCGCTTCGCAAAATCCAGCCGCTTTTTTTATTGATCGCGCTGATGAAAGGTTTTTTTGCTGGGCGCCTTGCAAAGAGTTTTGACTCCCTAAGTCGTCGCCTAACAGTGTGTACGCCTACACTAAGGGCAAGATGTTCATTGACGTAGTCTATTACTTCAACTGTCTTAAGGGGATCGACTTTCACAATTTCACGATCTTGTCGGAGCGTTATTTTTCGAGGACGCCCACTACCAACTTTTCGATTGACAGCGCCATCTTTTCGAAATCGGGACAGTATTCGTGAAATTTTTGAAGGCACAACACCAAACTTGACAGCAATGGATTTCATGAGCCTGCCATTGTTGAAAGCGGCAATTATTGCTTCCTTGCATCCAGCAGACAGTTGTTTCTAATTATTGTATAGTACAAGTGATAATTATAAGAATAAACGATTTTATAAACCTACCTAAGTAGACATATTTTCTGTTTGTATTTTTTTTGCTCGTCCAAATTTTCTTTTTAAATCACTTATATCAATATTTTCGCGTTCGCACGAGAACAATTACAAACTGACACTCAATCTCAAATGTTAACAGAAAGAAAAGAAACAATTCAAAAGTAAAACTAGATTGGATACCGTTACAAGGAATAACGGAGTATTATTTCTGTTGATGTAAGCGTTTGCATTTTTTTTTTGCTCGGTACTGTATGTATAATTTTCATGTATCAAATCTTATCAACGGATTGCAGAAAAATGGAACTGTGCGTTAGAAAGAATGAGGGTGTGTCAGAGGCAAGAAAACATAATAACCGAAGCATGAACCAAGCAAAATAACTTACAAATTATGATAAATCTTATCTTGAGTGTTGTTACGTAACCAAAGCACGTAACGCCAAATTGTAGTTATAATTAGAATATAAAATGATAAAACTGTAAGGCAAAGTATTCGATATCCTGGGCTTATTTTTGTCAGATGAAGAAGCTTGCTTAAAAAAAAAAAACTGTAACCGGCGTCCTTGACTTTTTGAACATTTAATTCATGGCTGCATCCTGAAAGAGATCCTTATCAAATAAGAATTTACAACCAGAGCATGTGTTATTTTGTTTTTGAATTTTCTAAAATTTGCCTATCGAATTCATACACATTTACACCCAAGGCATTTTTGTAACCTTATTATTATCAATTAAGGGCTTCGATAGAAGTGTTAGATAGAAGTGTTAATAGTATACCGCTTTACATTAAGCTATTTGATTTAGCCAGAGCTTGAGATTGAGAGAAGAAAATTAAAACATACAGCAAACAGAAACAGATCTTTTTGGAGCCAGAGCCTCGTTTTATCATTTGTGCGTGCGAAATATCTTTTTCGCCTTTATGGCCGATGCAAGAACTTTCGCTTATTTCCTACTTGGATTACCAAATAACTTGGTCATGTCATACATACGAGTACTTTGTAAAGCCTTGAGTTCACTCACGAAGGATTACCCAAGAAAAATATTATCAAGGAGAGTGAAACTGATAAAGGAAGTGTTCGTTGTTGCATTGAAAACATGCTGTACGGGCAAATCGTGTTGTTTGTTACATTTAAGCCCGATTCACAATGTCGCTGTGACTGCGTTGCGTTGACAAATTTGAAGCAACGCAGTTGTTCAAGCATAGGAAAGGTGTGTTTCCATTCACATACACGCTTTGGCAGTGTCGCATTGAGTTGACAGACTTTATGACTCTAAAGAGTTTTAGAACCTTTTTTAAATTAACTTTAAGCAAAAAAAAAAAAACATTTTTTGCAGCCAAGTCAAAATAAATGCATCAACATAACGGCTGACCCTGTTGTTAAAATTAGACAAGTCCAAGTATAGATCAAATCCAAAAAAAAATTTCAGCTTGTTGCGAGCTATCCAACGCGCCAACAAACGCGTGTTATTTGACATGTTAAGTAGAAACAATGGGCTCTTATGGGGCAATCCGAAATGTTCCTTTCGCTTTGTAGCCGCGTAAGATCGTAAATATCGTAAACGCTTTCAAAACGCATAAGTAGACCTACTCTCTACATCAGCGAAATATTCTCAAATTGATTAAAATAACAAGCATGAATTCTTTTGAAGAAAAATTAATAACAAGTCTCGGGGTTATAGGAACACCATCAAACGCGAACAAAAGTGGGCGCAAATTGCGGCAGAGGGTAATAAAAATAAAGAGGAGTAGATTTCTACTCTGTTTTCTTAGCCGAATTTGTTTTTTTTTTTTTTTTAAATTTGAGGAAACATTACTTATATGCTGTCATATTCATAGCCTCTCAACGCCCTAATGCTCAAAAGCGACATTTCGGATTGAAATTTTTTGAGGCGCGCGTATGGCAGAAGTAATCGTAAAGTCTTTATAAAGCCCATAAAAGCACGCGCGCGCCAACGCGACATTGTGAATTCGGCTGAAGAGAGTTGCTCTTCTTCGACGTTGACGTTGGGCTTACGATATTTACGATTAAACGCCAACCAAACGTGCGAGGTCACATTTAGTGTATAACGACATAAGATCTCATTGTTTCTACTCAATCTGTCAAAGTGCGAGCGCGACAGTGCCGCATTGTTTTTCTACTTTAAAATCGGCTTATTACAAGTGAAACATGCCTTTAGGGTTAAAAGTGTGAAAACAACTTCATGCCACAATGTTAAAGTTGTGAGTGTTACTAAATTTGATTATTTGTTTTGAAAAATGAAATCACATTTCGCAAGATTTTGAAAGGAATGCTAAACAGACCAACCCGTTTCCCCTTGCAAACCAAACATTAAACTATCAATACCTTATAAATTTCCAAACCGTCACCAAATATAATGTCCTGTGTAAAACTTGGTGCGTAAAAGAACTTATGCAGTCATAATCAATAAACAATACGCTTCCTGCATTCTTGCTTTGAGAAAATTGCATAATTTTATTTTTAGTAAGTAGCTTTCAAAATATGCGGGTATGGAAACCTCATAAGCAAGACTAAGTTCATTAAGTTTTATTGGTCCCGAAAGTACCGATGGTTAGATATTTAAACATTTGCCCTTCAAACTTATTAGAACGAAGAAGTTCCCTTGATTGTGATAGAAATATTTCGTTATTGTTTTCATGTCTAACGTTGGATAGTTGCATGACAAATAAATTTCATGTTTTTTTTTTCAACAAGACGAAGGAACCTTGTTTGCCTGAGATCAGAGGAAAACAAAATAAGAAAAAAATGAACTGTTAGCTACTCGATAGAGGAAGATTAATGTTTCATAAATAATTAGAAAATAGATAAAGGGTTCTAAAGGACTATCCTAAGGTACTCCAGAAATGGGGACAATAAGTTTTATTTAAAAATTAAATGCTATTGAAAATTAAAAGGCAAATGACTGATCAAGCTCCTTTCGGATTTCAGTGTTAGAATCAGCTTTTTTGAATTGATGCAATGCTTTTGAGATGGATTTGCTTAGGTAAATTTTACTTATACCAATTCGTGCTGATTTAAGGAATGTAATGATTAAATATAAATGAACAAAAAGTTGACAATATTGTGAATAATTAATCCTCCTACCATGCATTACCAAAAACAGATTGCTTAAAGTATTGCTTATGGAGTATGGGAGACTGGACAAACATAATTTGGATAAACACGATCTGGAATAGTCAATGGAATCATTTGTCTAAAAAATCACTCTTATGTTCTGCATGGATAGCCTAATTTGCAAGACATTCTTTTAAGTCACCACAAACAACTAAAATGGTTGACATTAATTGAAAAGTAACAGAAAAAGTGCAAAGAAAGTCTTAATAAATACAGATTATTAATACTAATGTGAATCTTTTGATTGCTGAACTAAATTCAAAAAAATAATTTCTTTCTTGTACACGTGACTGGAGTGTTCATCGAATTTTTCATCAAAAAGTGGGAGGTCACTTATAATAATAAAGGGGCTATTTCAAAAGGCACAGAGAAATTGTTAGCTTATAAATTGTAACCGTAGGTATTAATATAAAGTACTTTAAAATTTCAACGACCTGATAATCTGCGCATCCTTAAATCCGATGCTATGTTTACATGAAAATTTTAAATTGAATATGAAACAATTTCGTTGTAATTCTTTTATTACCTGAGTGCTCGGTTAATTGTTTATTTACCATTGTAAATTTATATATAAATATTGCCTTAAACATTGTGATGATTCTTATGTTTGATGATTTATATATTTTATATCCCTTACCACTGGTGGGGGGAAGTCTGGGTTTAAAATTGAATTGAATTGAGCAAAAAAAAATGAACATGCTTGTTGGGTTGAACCCACCTCATTGAAAACTCCAAGTTATTATCCTTTAAAGATGTTTACTGAATTTACTCCAAAAGAAGTGATTACTATCTTATAAGGTCTAAGTACTTTCCTCATTTCTAAGAAATAATATTGATTATATAGCTATAAATTCTCCAATAGAAAAATTTACTCTTTCTAATCGTAATAATTCCATTTGGAAACACCCTCTTCCGATTTGATAACACTTATGTTGCTGAACGCTGCACTCTATGAATCATAACCCAGTGCGGCGCATGTACATCCCCATTAACAACGAAATTGATGATGACAATTGACAGCTTTCAAAAGTCTTGTTATACACTTATTTTGTGATTTAATTCCTTTGGTACTTGAAAGGATTGGGGCGACTAGAGAACTATTTTAAAGTGTTAAATACGACCCCATTCATATACCAAAAACATCAAAGAAAATGGTGAAACACTTGAGTTACGAATAATGCTCTCAACTAATTTAAGTACTTTCACGCAGATTCGCTTTATTCTCATCCAAAATCGTGCTGGAAAGACCCGTCTCGCAAAGTGGTACATGAATTTCGATGACGACGAAAAACAGAAATTAATCGAGGAAGTCCATGCAGTGGTTACAGTACGGGATGCTAAGCACACCAATTTCGTTGAGGTACTTATCAGTGAATTTTATATTTTTTTTGTGGAGACCGCAAGACTGTGTTTTGTTCGAATTGTGACAGAAGTTTGGGGCGTATTCAAGGAGGAGATTATCTTGCTAGGTCGATAATTGGCTCAAGGTTCAAAAGTTGCAATAAATTGCATTGCCAGGGTCTAACGAAGGTTTTTTTTTCCTATTGGTTAGCTAAGACAAGGCTAATGATTATTTGGCCAAAAAATTTCATTTTCTTGTTCCTCACATTAGTTTATTTTGTTTCTTAATTCGATTTAATTTCGAGGCATATTGCCTCCTGTATTGTTAGTCTGGAATTGGTTACGGCTTTAAGAGACGGTTAATTGAGTCATTAAAATAATTTTCAAACCAATATTCTGGTAAAAAGTTTGGGACTATAAATGATTATTTCAAAATCCAAATATCTTGAATTAAATTGTTTCATAAATGTTATTTAGTGGCCATTTTTGGCGCCGGACTGTCCACAAATTAGGCTTCTTCCCTCTGCACAGTCCGTGGCTGGAGACTTTACCATTTGAAGAGCGATTCGCTGGAGCAGTTTTATTTTTACATTTTCTGAAACAACGTCTCCTTGGAGTTGATTGGACTCTAGTGCTTGGGCTTGTTGTTTGTCTGAACCGGCATTTCTTAAGATCGATCTATATAGTGCAAAATTCAAACCACGGTCTGATATGAAGCTATGCTGGTGCGCAACTATTTCCTCTAAATGGGCAAATTAACTTCAAATCTTGTTATCTGTCGATTCAGTTAGATACTTGGTCTTCTTTTGTCAGCACAACTACAATCTGGTTTTGAGATATAACAAGCATCCGTCTTTAATGCATCCCTTATGGTCCACCTGCAGGGAAAATATCGGCAAGCCTCTTACTGTCGGGTCAATTAAAGTGTGTTTCAGCCTGTGTTTTCCGCGACTCCTTTGAAGTGCTGATTTAATTTTCTTTTTAACACGAAATACATCGAGTGTGAATGCCGCAATCCGTTTTTATTAAATGTAGTGTTTCGTGTTAAGGCAACCTCGGGTTTCCCAGCTTTTTTCAACCTTCAGCTGTTAAAAGTGCACTCATCGAAACTGCTGTTTATTTGCTAGTTTATCCAAGTTTTTTAGACGTTGGTGCGTGGACACGGTGGGTGTCCTTAGCTCGCCAGTCAGAGCATGTATACGTATTCAAACCTGCAAATAAAAATATTTTTAATTGAATCATTGGGATTATTGTCATTCTCACCCGCCTAAGAACTTTGAACACTGAATTTTCTGACCTCAAAAACTGTTGCACCCCGTTTGTTTGTTTGTTACAGCTGCTCTTATAATCTACTTGATTTTGGATTGATTTCTTCAAGAGACGTTTGCTACAACTCCCTTTTGTATTTTTCTTCGCCATCCCCAGAAGGGAGGAGAAGAAGATGACAGTTTTCAGGAGAACAACACCGTTTTTCTAAACTCACAGCATTTTATACGTAATGTTCATATTTTTCAGACCGTTGTGATTTATTTTTCTTCGCACTGAAATGGATTGCTTATGTTTTCAAACACATTTGATTGCTTAGAAAACCTGGTGCACGATTCTTTTTCTTTCTTGGTTGGACCACGAGGCGTTGAAAAGACAATGGTGGCCAGTCTTACAAGTCGCACGATTCATTTGCTGTAAGGAGTACTCGTACGTATTAAACCACGCCCTGATACACATCCGAACGGCTTAGTATTGTGAAAGCAGTAGATCCAAAGTTTATGTACATTTTCGCCTTACCAGGTTTTAAAACTCAGACATTCGATTTGGGTTTCTCATTTAACCTTTAAGGGTTATTTTGAATGTACGAGCTGATTTAAGAAAACTTTGCGATACAAGCAACTAACTAAATGTATCTGTCTGATAAAGTTCCTCATTTTTAAAACTTTTCACTGCTCTGGTGATGCCATACATTATTACCAATTGTATTATCTGGAAGAGTGCCCCGTCTCGCCTTTTTGCAAACAGTTTTCATATATATTGCAGATGAGATCCATGCATTGACCATTTCCCTTATGTATTTAATCGCCGGACTCTTATGATGTTGTGACAATCCGTGTTATGTCCGCCAAGCTGAAGTTTTTTTCAGTTCCAGCTAGTTTTTGATTCGGTCAACCTCATCGGTGCCGACTTCATTAAAATATGTTTCCACCACGATCACTGCTACGTCTTCAGTGCATTCAATAACTCCTATGCCTTTCGTTACCGGTAGGGGTTGGACGTATAAAATTTTCCGTGACTGGGGGCAAACGGCTACTGTTTGTGGGACGCAAACTGAGACCATTCTCCACTACACGTCTGCGCTTAAATAATTGATGAACTCCGTAAGGTAGTTTCCGATAGCTTCGGCGGAACTAATTTTCTTTCAATTCAAACCGTTCTGAAGGGACAGAAGGCCTGGCGTTATCATGATGGAAGATTGCGATTTGCCGAAACCGTACGATTTTCTTCAACTTTCTCATTAAGCTAAGAGACGTGCTCACTGCACTTATTCGTCGTGATTGTGACATGAAAGCAGCTCGGAAAAAATGATACCGAACAGGTAAGAGCACCTTCATTGGATACAAGCCAGCTTTTCCCACGGGTTCTGCATCCTGCTTGTTTCCAGCTTCTTTTTCGCTGCACGTTGTCGTACAATATCCACTTTTCGTGACCTGTTACGGTCGGGCACGAACTTTTGCAATGATTCAATAAGTTTCCATCTTGCAGTCCAATATTTTCGAAGCCCTCATTTATGTTTTTGTTTTTTCGATTGAAGCTGGAAGCTCAATATGTTTGTCACCCAAATATGATTTCATGATTTAGCCCTTTGAAGTCCCTGTTTGCAGATGTTTGCAATTCTGGCATGACGATAAGTTTCGTCAAGCCGTAGAAATGACGAAAATCTATCGAGTGGCTGTTTATGACTATCCTTATAATGTGTTTTCACAGAACGAGTAGAAGAATTCGATGAACATAGAAAGATTGTGAAGTGGTTTGAAATTCAGATGTGTGTATTTTCAATTGCCTCATCACTCTGCTGTAATTATTGTGTCTTAACATCATTGTAAAGGGCGCTGTCTTCTTCAACCATTTTCTCACTATTTGTGTGCGAACATTGAACTCGGCGGGTTATACTTAACGGGCTTACGACCAGTTCTTGTCAATCCCGGGCACGCTGCATCCATTTATCTTGACCAATCTCTCTGCCATCCGCGATCGCATGATCCTTAAAAGGTGTGGTACGGTCTTGCTTGTCGTCTGTGATTCAGCCAGACTCGCTGTATTCGAAGATCCTCTTTGGTAGAGAATTTTCGTCGTGTTTTGGCTTTTTGGACTACATCCACATTTTGATACAGTCAATGGAGTTAGCGGTCACATCTTCTCCTCCATTCGCCCTCCTCGCACACTAAATATTTGACGATGATTTTTTCTCTCGAAAGTACTTAAAATCTGCTCTGCCTTCCTGCTTATTGTCCAGCACTCGGCTCCATATAGTAGAACTGGTAGGATCAACTTTTTGTTGAGCATACATTTCGACTTTCGAGTGAGGAGTTTTGAACCCATTTGATTCGCCAAACTGAAGTAACAGCGGTTTCCTAACATCTTCGCCCAAACTTAGGTGTCATTCGGGAAGTTGATATTTACCCCGGGTAACGTTAACTCCTTAACCACATGGAAATTAATGTTGTCAGCTATGCGGTGGACAGATGCTTCTTTGTTTGTTGACAACATGCACTTGGTCAACTCGCTTCGCCTGTTGACCAATTTTCGTTAAAGCCTCTAGGACGGCGCGCTGGGAGCGACCGATGATGTCGACATCGTCTGAATATCCGAGCAGTTGGGCATCTCTTTGCCGGCACCCGACATATGTTCGGAATAGTTGAGAAGTACTGTTTCCAAATTGCCCAATGCTACGTGTTTTCCAGCGTCACGCGGTACAGCTAGATTAATTTTTCTGCGATTCGGAATGCAGCCATCGCCTTGTAGAGTTCAAGGTGCATGGTGCATGCTCTCTATCAAAGTTACGCTACCATGCTTGAAAAGCTCCACTGGCAGACCATCAGAGCAGGCGGCCTTGTTATTCCTGTTTTTGTTTTTTTTTTTCTTATAACTGAGCCAACGTCTTCCAAATTTGAAGGGTGGATTAGTTCTGTATTGACTGGATGCCGGTCCTCTTCTTGCCCTATCACTCTCTCTTCTTGATGGAAATGCTGCTTATATAAATCTCCTATTCTCTGTGCTTCGCTTACTAATTTTTCTTCACTATTTCGAACAGCCTGCGTCCGCGCTTGAAGCCAGATATCAGCTGCTTGGACTTCCTGCAAAACACCCCGGTGTTGTTCTTATCGCGGGACTCTTTTATTCCCTTGAGCTGTGAGGCTGTGTAGGGACGTTTTTAAGCAGGACGTTTATTCTCCCGTCTTCTGGCTCGGTACTCTTATCTCGCTGCCCTTGTTTTGCGCTGCAGTGCTTGAATGTGTGCATGTTCTGTCACCTTTTTCCATCCTACGCAATCAACATCATACGATGGTCTCTTTTTGGGTGGTGGCTTGTTGTCTTGTCTACGACCTTAATGATGTCGCGGTGCTGGTTCCAAAACTTAATGGCGTTTGTGGATGAAGAATGCACAGCGGAGTCTCTCTCTCAAGCGCCCTGTGTAGGCTTTGGCTACTCTAGTTGTGCTAAGGCTACATGGCAAGAGTTCAAAGACTCTCCCGATCTTTGCAATTTTTCTCGCTAATTTCTAGAACTAAAAAAATTTGTTTTATTCGTATGAAGTAGAAAAACATAAAACTTAAATAATTTCCTTTATCCACATTAAATGTCTTGATTTTTTATTTTTTTTTTTTCAATATTTCAGTTTCGAAATTTCAAAATTGTCTACCGAAGGTATGCCGGTCTCTACTTCTGTATATGCGTCGATGTCAACGACAATAACCTATGCTACCTGGAAGCAATACACAACTTTGTTGAGGTACTAAACGAATACTTCCACAACGTATGCGAGCTAGATCTAGTCTTCAACTTCTACAAAGTGTACACGGTGGTAGACGAGATGTTCTTGGCTGGTGAAATCCGAGAGACGTCGCAAACGAAAGTGCTCAAGCAGTTGCTCACGCTTAACTCGTTAGAATAATCAATCACACACCAAACCAAAACCATTCAATCACCCCTCCTCATCCTGCTAAACACCTCCCTAAAATTTTGATATTATTTCCCATGGCCATGGATGGAAGTCGCCCATATACCATGGTTCGGTTAGGTCGAATATATACTTTTAATTTTGTAAACTAAAAGTATTCCAAGGATGATGCAATGTGCTCTTGAAATTAAGCGCAAAAAGGCATCGCCAGTCGTTGTAAACGATAAAAAAGAAAAAAAAAATATATAAATATACACATATATATATATATAAATAGATATATTGTAATCTATTGTACATTCTTTGTTATTATGTATTCCTTACCCTCTATTATCTCAACAAGTGAAACAACCTAGATTAATATAAAACACACAAAAGTTAAGTACATACATGCATATATATATATATATAAATAATAATTTAACGGCGTGTTTCATTGCATTTATACAAAAAAGAGAAGAGATTATGAATAAGTTAACGCTTGTGAAAACATAAAAAAAAACAAAAACAAAGCCATTCAACCTGTTATCCAGTGTGTACTCGCGTAGGTTCGTCGCGTCGTAGCCATGAAACACACCTCAAGCGATTGAAATAAATAAATTTATTGCATTCCAAAGTACATTTTAAATGGGATTTTTGACTCTGAAATTTCAGTTTCCTTCTTACAGGCTGTAGTAACAGAGTAGACACGGATTGGCATCAACCTGGCAATGCCTAGAGTTTGGACTGTTTCCCTCAATTTTGTTTATTTTACTTCCTCGTGGTAGCCATCAGGTACTAATCAGGTGCCCATCCGGACCCGACTTAATAAACTATATTTGAATATAAATATGTAGGAAATAATTATGTATGTTTAACAGGATTTAGAAGGGTATGAAACAACATACAAAATACAACAACAAAGTGAAGTGACTTTACAACAATAATTTTAAATCTCCCGACGACCGACGGCACCGAGGTTGGAATCAGAACTCGCCAATGTCTCAACTCCGCCGCCTCACCACATCGCCCATACGTTCAGCTGACTCAGCACACTTTCAAAGGCTCACGCCTTAATAAGCCACACCGTTCCAGCAGCTAGCAATATTCATTTCGTCCACTTTGCTATCTTCGAATACGATGATAGGAGGTATCATGGGCACTCACTTTTATTTATTATTCCCATATCTGGATCAAACAGCCCGCAGTGTATTGTACTTCATCACATGATCGGTCCGATAATACGATCACATTGGAATGTCTTGTGGGAGGGCTCGTGAAAGATAAGTGAACCCTTGGTCATTTATCGAAGCAATGTTATGCGATCGCTATGGAACGCGACGAAGTTAGAACAGTGATTGATAAGTCTTCCAACCAACATCAACAAGGTTGTTTAATAGAGTCCTGACCGAGTGGGTTGAGGACAAAAATATTTTTCCGGATAACCAATTCGGCTTCGGAGTGGGGCATGATTGCATACATGCCGCGCCGACTTGGAAAAGGCCTTTGACACTGTATGGTTGGAAGGGCTCGTTTTCAAGTAAGACCAGGTCGGCATAAGCAAACCGCTGCTGTACATAATCATAGATATGCTCACCAGCAGGCAGTCAGTTTATTGTGAAAAATGTCAAATGGACTACAACAGGGTGATATTATTTTGCCGATTATATTTACGATCTTCACAAGCGATCTTGTAGGATCTCTCCGCCATTGCATAGCGTTCGCAGATGACTTGATCGCGTACAGATCAGAAGATCGAGGTCATCGTAAGTCTTTTGCAACGTGACTTCGAAAAATTTTTTCAAAGATTCATATGGATGTCCCGTGTGGTTCAACGTGGGAACAAACTAAATGGGAAAGATTCGGGTTTTCGAGAGACAATGCCTGAGGGCTTGTCTCCTCTTATTAAGAACTCCAGAGTCTGAGTAAAACAAATTCTTTAGTAATGAAGTTCTGTCACCTAACTTTCTGATAAAGCTTACTCGAAGTCAAATTGCAAGAGCAATGACTTCGACCGGGCCTTTTTCCCCCTGAACGTTCCTCTATTAAGATAAAAAAAAGCAACTGGCTCATCATAGATTAGCGGAACCGATAGTCTTTGACGTTGGTCAAAAACATAGGACGGGCGAGTCAACTACGACCAAAACATCGAAAGTAGCTCACCGGAGACTCTTCGATTCAGTAGGGAGATATCCGACCGCGACAGAGCTGATAGATAATATTGGTGGTTGGACAGAGAATGAACTCTGTCAGATATGTATTTGTAATCATGGGTGCCCTTCAGATAAAGAAAATAGCATGACCTGTCAGCCTTGGCCGCCTTACAAGTGTTTAAGGTAGAATAAGTAGTATGATGTCAAAATCATACTCGGAGACCTCAATGTCAGAGCAACCTTGCCAACCAAATCGACCATGTGCCAATAGATCAATATTCTGAACAAGGGACTCTTCGCCACAAACGCCATCAATTTGTGGAAACAGTTCTGCGACATTATTCGAAAAAGTGAAGGAAACTTAGTCACTGGAGCACAGAGAATAGTAGATTTATATAAGCAGCATTTCCAGCAGCTGCTTAGCGGGCATCAAAAAGAGAGAGTGATATGGCGAGAAGAGAACCGGCATCCAGTCAATACAGAACTCATCCATCCTTGAATTTTGGAAGAGGTTGGCTCAGTTATAAAAAAAAATAGAAATAACAAGGTCCTGCCACTTCTGCTTTATGCAAACCCTTGCGGGATTTGGTTTAGGTCTGGAATAATTTTGAAATTCCCGGTCCAAACATCGAGTGGATCAGGTATCCTGGGATCACAAATTTAGCCTCCGCTTTCTACAATTCAATTCGATAAATGCTATCACATGCGGCTTTCATATTCAAGGCGGATCATATTCAAGCCCAACATTTTGGTACATATAGATATTTCTAATCTAACGTTACAGAGATAACAATTTTATTGTAACCTAAGTTCACCGTATTTTCTTCCTGTCAATAGCAGTGTTTTTTTGAAGCCTAGCCATTCAGTAGTTGCTAGCAAAGTCAATTTTTAAACGTAAAACAAATACAAGAACCTGCTGGCGACAACTCTTGATATTAGCCGTGTTTTTTTTAAGCCTAGCCAGCCAGTAGTTGCTAGCAAAGTCAATTTTTACACGTAAAATAAATACAAGAACCTGCTGGCGACAACTCTTGATATTAGCCGTGTTTTTTTGAAGCCTAGCCAGCCAGTAGTTGCTAGCAAAGTCAATTTTTACACGTAAAATAAATACAAGAACCTGCTGGCGACAACTCTTGATATTATCGTCAGTCAAAAGCAACTGGCTAGGAATCTTACGATATCCCATTGCTAGGTGGCGCAGAAAGCAATTTTTTTTTATATAGACGTTGGTAATTATGAAATTTTTCTGTTCTTTTGACATTTGACCAAAATGGAAGGCCAAGGAAAAAGGTATTTATTTTGTTTATAAAATAAGAAAATATATTTGACAC
This sequence comes from Orthonevra nobilis, assembly GCA_963555765.1. Taxonomy (NCBI): domain Eukaryota; kingdom Metazoa; phylum Arthropoda; class Insecta; order Diptera; family Syrphidae; genus Orthonevra; species Orthonevra nobilis. Next base: position 7,796,419 of record OY743225.1, read on the forward strand.
AGCAAGAAAAATTGAACCAAGGAAGAAACAGAAGCCCTGCTCGAATAGTGCGCGGAAGGAAGAATTCGTGCACCACCGAAGTAAGAAATACGCTTATGGACATGTTTTGGAAGACATGATTTCATCCGGGTTTGTTGTGCGTGTTATTTGTTTTTTTTTTTTCAATTATGTTAAATTCGCGGAATTAAGCGCAAGATGACGCGTTCATCTTACTTTGAAGAGCGGTTGAAGCAGAGAGCTCTAGATAGGGAAGAGAACACGAAGCGCTGTGACCAGTGGATGGAGTTGCAGGCAGCAAAAGAAGAGAGGAGAAGACAACAGATGGAGATCGTAAAAAAGATTTTAGACAAAGAAAAAATAAAATAAACGTTTAAACATTAAGAATTTTTTGATTTTATTGATTTAAAAATAGTTGTCAGATTATATTTCTTTCGGCTAGATCAGTGAATAAAGTTTGCCGTCTATTCACAGTTCCACCAGCTATAGAATCATCTGAATTTATTTCGATACCAATACATACTCCAGGAATTCTCTTTGTCGCCTCATATTTACAGCAGTTGTGTGCCACAGCACCCTTACTGCCTTCTGTTCTCCACGAGCCAGTAGCAAACGCGACTAACATCCAGGCAGAAGACTTTGGCACTCCAAACAAGTTCCCCAGTTGTCTGAATGTGACGGTATTGCTTATATACCATACATATAAGTACAGGTCTGTCCTTGTGCCTATTCTACATTTGCCTCCACGGTTTGAATTTGTTGAAAATCCAGATTGAGCGTAGGATACTTAAATATACAGAGAAAAATAGTACATACTCTGTATTCACCAATTACATCCATAAAATTATCAATGCTTGCATGCTTTTCCGTCTCTTCTGCTGAATCTTCGGAGCTCGAAGTATCGCCGAAAAATCTTTCAAAGAATTCTGGCTCCTCCTCGCTGGAAGAATCTATCATTCCACATAAAATCTGTATTTGGAATTTTTAAAGATGTTTCACAAAAATAATAAATAATAAATAATAATATTTCACGCAAAACGAGGATGATGACTTCCAATAACCCCTCTCTCATAACCATCCACGACTCTGCAATCCGGGAACTGAACCGGTCAAGCCCAATTACGAGCTTGGACAATTCAACATCAGGATTGCGGAGTCTCCACAGCTTACAAACATCTAACTTATGATCCACTGACTTTTCACAATATACCTCAAATTATATTGCCCAAAAGTCTGAACTAAAAATCCTACAATGGAACGTGGATGGTTATTTCAATAACTATCACGAACTTAAGTTATTGATAAATGACCTCAATCCCTCCAAGAAACCCATCTACCTTCACAACTTACAAAACCTTTCTCGCCCAAGCAATATGCTTCTTTTTTTCATAACCTGCCAACTAATACTACCGCCAAACAAGGAACAGGACTACTAGTCCACAAATCTCTTCCTCACAGATTTATTGAAATCAATTCTCCAATATCAGCTGTCGCCGTCATAATCGAACTAAAACAGATAATCACAGTGATATCCTTATATATCCCACCTGATCAAGCATTTTCGGCTTCTGAATTAGACAATATTATAAATGCCTTCCAACCGCCCCTACTGATTACTGGTGACTTTAACTCTTGGAGCCCCCTCTGGGGCTCTCCTCATACTAACTCAAGGGGCAAAATTGTTGAAGACTTTCTGACAAACAGCAACTTGACTCTATTAAATGACGGTAAACCTACACATTTCTCAACCCACAACACCTTCACCCATGTCGACCTATCCCTAATTTCCTCACAATTATATCCCAAATCCACATGGCACCTCCACGGCAGCGACCACTTTCCTTTAATTACGACAGTTACAGTAGGTACTCAGTTCTCAAACCCAAAGCGTCTTCCAAAATATTTAATTGATAAAGCCAACTGGCCCCTATTTCAAAATGTAGCGTCTAATCTCATAACATCCACGACTCCATCCCCTAACATTAACAAAGAAGCAGCCCTTATACATAAATGCATTAGAAGCGCAGCCAATACAGCCATCCCTCAAAGACGTTCCGTTCCTAAAAAAACATATGTTCCTTGGTGGAATAACGACATAGGTAATCTTCGCAAGTGCAAACAGAAAGCTTGGCATGACTTTAAAAAACATCCAAGCCAGGAAAACCTCATAACCTACCGTAAATATAACGCCAAATTCCGGAAATCAGCCAAACTGGCCAAAAAACCTGTTTGAAAACTTTACCTCAAATATCAGTCCAAAAACCTCATGTAAACAACTCTGGGATAACATAAGATCACTCACTTGCGAATATATTCCTCGCTCTATAAATAGGATCAGATCTGAGACAAACATACTTGACTCCCATATTGATATCGCCGAACATTTCGCCAAAATATGGTCTAACCAGGCTGTGGATCCAATTTTTCTCCTTCCTTCCTCCAAGCTAAATACTCGGCAATTAACAATATTCCACCTCTCCTCGACCATTCATCCCCAGCCAGCACAATAGAACTTCCTATCAATCCAATACAATTGGAAAACTGTCTTCGGACGGCAAAAGGGCAAACACCCGGATTTGATCGAATTTCGTATTCAATGATTAAGAATGCACCCTTAGCCCTCAAACAGCGTATAGTATCACTCTATAACCTCATTTTCGAAAGAGGAATTATTCCCCAAACATATCGAACCGCCACTGTAGTACCGATTAATAAGCCGAATAAAATAACCACCGAAGTCAATGGATATAGACCTATATCCCTCTTACCATGTGTCGGCAAAGTTCTTGAAAAGATTATCGCAAAAAGATTATTCTGGTTTTTGGAAAAAAAGAACCTCATAAATATAAACCAAGTCGCTTTCAAGAAAGGTCGTGGTACCATTGACTCCCTCCTCCACATCGATGAGTATGTCTCATCCGCGTTATCGTCAAAAAATCATGTTTCAATCCTGTCGATAGACTTCGAAAAAGCCTTCGACAGAATTGGAATACATATAATTTTAGACAAACTCATCCAATGGAAAATCGGTCCAAAAATTTACAAATATATTAAGTCATTCTTAATTAACAGACAGTTTCGAATAAAATCAAATAATGTACACTCTCAGCCTTACAGTTACAAAAATGGTATCCCCCAAGGATCACCACTATCAGTTGTTATTTTTATAATTGCTTTCAATGACTTAAGCCACATCGTACAAAAATACAGCACCATTCGACACTGTCTGTACGCCGATGACTTAATTATATTTCTAAAATGTAAAGATTTAAGTAAAACGTCCTCCATATTTTCTAACATCTTATCAGATATAGACCAGTGGTGTACTCTCTCTGGTGCAAAAATCTCTATGGAAAAAACCAAAATATTGCATATCTGTAAAAAAACGTCCTGTTCAAAACACCTAACACTTAACTTTAAGAACCACTCCATTTGTAATGTTAATTCACTAAGTATTTTAGGCGTCATTTTTGATTCTAAGTTTAACTTTAAGGTACACTGTATATATTTAAAAAAAAGCTTAGCTACCAGACTTAATGTTATTAAATATCTTACATCTAAGTATTCTTGTGCACATGTAAATACTATAATCAGCGTCATCAAATCCATCATCCTGTCCAAGATTGATTATGGCCTCGTTATCTATGGCAAAGGCCCAAGGGCGTCGCTCCAAATCATCAAACCGCAGTATCATTCGGCCGTACGGATCGCCCTTAAAGCGTTCAGGACAACCCCAATTAAATCGATGCTAATAGAAGCTGGTCTTTTCTCGGTAGATGAAAGACGTGATTATCTCACAGATCTCCTTATTCCGAAAATCATAACATCCCGAGAATCACCTATCCTACTGGACGCTAAGAAAGTTCTATCCCGGAAGAAGTTACCCCACCGGTCAGCGGCAATCTGTAATGCCCTGAATTCTACGGCATGGTCTGATATGACAATCAATATCCAACAACACAAAACATCCAGGCATCCTCAATGGTTACTGGACGAATCCTCTACTATAACCCACCTTCAAAACTATCACAGATTAACTACAAGTAACCAGATATACAAAGCAAGTTTTAGTAGCATCACCGAAAAATTCGTGGATACAAACTGGACTTTACTCTTCACCGACGCTTCGAAGACTGAAAACTGCACCGCTTTTGCGGTGGTTGACGATAACAGTAACATTCTCATAAAAGGTATATTACCTCAATTTTTTTTCCATATTCACGGCCGAAGCCCTTGCAGTATTCCAGGCAACAAAATTGTTCTCTAACAAAAAGATTCTTATCTGCAGCGACAGCTTATCCACAATTTCCGCCATCCAGAACCTCAACAACACTACACCGATAATAGAAATAATCAGAGACAATCTTATCACAAACAATAGCAGGTTAACTACTGAGCACTTTGAAAGTTGACAGCTAATGTCATGGGCGCGAAATCACCCGTACCAACTTGGAGAGATATAAAATCCGCTGGGTATGACTGGCTTGGAATCGTCTAAATGAACGACTGGCTAGCTAGGTTTCAAAAAAACACGCCTCCTATTGAAGCCTCGGGGTGTCGATGGTTTTCATATATGAAACCAAAAAACCAAACTAGCTTTGATTTGTGATTTTCATTAACTTCATTCATTAACTTTTTGTTTTAAATATGTTTTTGTAAATTTAATATCGGCTTTGAAAAAATTCCTTTAAGTTCTGACCGTTGTCGCCTAACTGTCGTCCACTTTTATCTCAACGACAGAAATAGTCGTTTTTACGACAGTATGTCGTGTCGAATTTAATTAGGTAATTAGGAATTGACATCGTTTAACGACTGAAAAACGACAGTTGACATTGGAGCGCGACAAAAACGACATACAGAATACCGATTATTTTCTGTAGTTTTAGGGAATTGCCCCGATTCATCCTGTATAACCTCCCTGGATTTCTTTTATTTCCGATAACATTCACCTGTTCATATTTATCGGAAATGTGTTCTCACCCTAGGCATCTATATCGATTTGTTGGCATTTCACAAATTGTCACACACACACAGCAACGCCAAACCCTGAAATGTGTCAGAAAGCGAAAAAGACCACACAAAACACCGAAAGAGACCACAACATCATCATATTTTCTACATCCAGTCGTCAGTAGTCGCCATTGTTCTTTCCGAATAGAAAAAGAAAAAATACGATTTTCCAAATAGTTGTTTGAAAAACACGTCCAGAAAACACATAAATTCGCATCCCAAAAACCAAGTGTTCGCTCCACAAATAACCCACGGAGAATTCATTTAATAAAAATATACCAGTGCAATTCGTTACGGGCTTGTGAGAGTTAAAAAAAACAAGAGTGTCAGCAGAAAGAAAGAAAAAAATTAACACCAATTCAAAGCTAGCAATCAAAAACCCCAGGAAATGTCGGCGATGAATCCCGAATAGTAAGTTGATAATTTTCTTCTCAAATTCACATATTTACCCCTAGGCTGGTTGTTTGCTTTTCGATGACGATTGTCGCGGTGGAGTTCTGTTTAATCATTAGAAAGTTTTTGCCACCAAGAGACTTTTCGGCCCGTTTTCCTTTGTCCCCGAGACTACTGTGGAACGACGAATTTTTTTTTTTTTCCTCTCATTTTCCATTTCCTACTGCGCATTAATCACATTGAATGTTTTTAGTGCTGCACTGCAAAGTTTAGTTTCAAGGAATTTATATTTTTTCGCCAAGAAAAAAGTGGAAAAAAAAAATGTTTTTTTTCATCATCACGATGAGTCACAAAGAGAAGGCTCATCGCACACGAATAGGAAAATAAAAATAAAAATTGAAGAGTATTTCTGAAAATGTCAATTTCTTTGTGTTATCGTTGGATAAATAATCACAATTCGCCCACAAAATAGAGGGAGTATGAATGAATGAACGAACGAAAAAAAAACGAAGTAAAGAAGAATTCGTGCGTTGCCAACAAAGCTCAAACAAAAGACACCAAGTCGAAGGCTTTTGGTTTATTTACGCATCCTTTTGGGGTGCTGCTTCCGATCTTGAAGAAAATTCAATCATGGGGCGAGTGATAGGTGGTTAGTTGTGATGGAATGGGCGTGTTTAAATGACCGATCGAAGTCACCCCCTCTAAATAGTTATAGTACACCTAACCTAAAAGTTTTGAGTGACGACAACATTGCTGCCAAAGTATGCGACAGTAGCATCAACAGAAATGACAACACTTGCTTAAACGATGACAAATTTGGTAGAAAACCTGCGTCTACTGTGACGGTGATCGAATCGTATGCTGCTGATGGTGTTGATTCGCAGCAGACACTTAATCAATAATTGGAAGAAAAAAAAAATCCAGCTGCTCACAATGAGCTCATTAAATTTATGATATGCATGATGTAAATTGTTGATGGAGTCTGTGCGCCTCGGTACACTTCGGGTTGCATTCGAATACAAAGTGTTTTGATTGATTTGGTATTCCATGAACAGAGTCATCAAGCGAGTCACTGTTTTTTTTTTTTAATGGGTTTACGGCTCGAAGGCTGCTGGGTTATCTTTTGTATTTTATCAGAAACTCTAACTCATAGATATGCGAATCTCAACGTGGCGGATATAAAGGTTCACGGTTCACCAAAAACTCCGCCGCTGGTCAAGAGAGTGGGATATGTACACGTCAGTCGCATAATTAGTCAATTTGACTGTTCTTATCAGTTTCGTGTGATTCCTCAGCGGTTATTGGCTTTCAAGCTGAGATTTTATTTTTTTCGAAAATCTACAATATGGGAACAATTTCAGATTCGATGACGAACATTTTGCTCTAGTATGAAGTTCATTTGGAGAGGTATGCAATATTTGATGAGTTCAATAAATTTGAAGTTGAATTTTCTATCGAGAGAAAATAGATTATACAGTAACTTAAAGTTATGTCTTAAGATGCTTGATGCCGAGATAACGCATCAATTCTTTGAAAACGTTGCTTTTAAACTGCCTTCCAAGATCCGTGGTGATGCGAAGTGGTACGACAAAAACGTGATATCCAACCAGATATCAGTGCTTTTGCTACCGTCTCTGATATCATGTCCTGCAGCGGGAATGCTTCAGGCCATCTCGAAAATCTATCGATGCACGTAAGTAGATAGCGAAAACCTTGCGAAGTCGGCACGGGCCCGACGAGGTCGATATTGATATGGTCGAAACGTCCTTGTGGTGGTGAATATGTACCATACGGAGTTTGGTTGTGCCTTTGGACTTTGCTTCTTTGGCACGATACGCATCTTTTGACTGCTGCTGCTATATCTTTCTGCATTCCCGAGACAAGCCGTGCAACCTCTCGATGATAGGAGTTCTTAGAGTTTCATTTTAGATAGATAGATAGATAGATTCTTTTATTATTTAGCTTGTTACCAGCTATTTTGAACATTTCAATTTACAATACAAATAACAAGTTTAATATTTAATTTAAAGTTTAAAATTTTTGTCTTGCAAATTCAATTATACACTTTTTGAACATTATAATATTTGTTTCATTTTTTGCATTACTAGGCAGGTCATTATATAATTTAAAACCTTTATATATAAGTGAATTTTGTGACCCTGCTTTTAATAAGTTTGGTACACGAAAGTGTACCTTAGTGTATAAGGTTGTACCTGTCTTATATATTTTACATATTTTGAGAAATATGTTGGCATTAAATTATTTTTAATCCTAAATATAAACCTTTGCTTAATTGACAGCCACTTTAAAGTATTTAACATAAAACGTATAGGAACATACTTATTGCACTTTAAAACACATCGCATTGCTTTGTTTTGGAGCAGTTGCATTCTTTGGATCAGATTATCACTACATAAAAAAAGGACAGTTGAACAATACTCGAAATGTAGCTTATTAATTACATTATAAATGTTTATTGCACTAATTAACGATATTTCAGACCTTATTCTCTTCAAGAATCCTATTTTCTTAGATGCTTTTTTACACACATAGTCAACATGTTTGTCAAAATTTAGTTTCTTGTCTACAATTATCCCTAAGTATTTAATTTCGTCCATCATTTCTATATATTCGCCGTCTATAACAAGTCTTGAAATTTCTCCCTCCTGTTCGTTTATGATGAGTTGTTTTGTTTTGCTTACGTTCAGTTTAAGTTTATTCTGCTTCAACCACTCCGATACATTGTTTATGTCTTCTTGCAGCTTCCTTTGACATTCATCCCCGCTTTTGTCAGTAACGTAAATTACGGCATCGTCAGCAAATAGTGCTAGATTTCCATTTTTTATCACAGATTGTATATCGTTTATGTATATTAGGAATAAAAGGGTTCCCAGAACTGATCCTTGGGGAACGCCGAGTCTAACGTATATCGAGCCTGATTCTGTCCCCTCAACTCGAACCCGTTGTCTTCTATTTGTTAGGTAAGATCTAAACCATAATAGTTCCTTATCCCTCACTCCATACTTTTTCAATTTGTCAATTAAAATATCCCTGTCGATCGTCTCAAACGCTCTTTTCAAGTCCAAAAACACACATGAAACTCTTTTACCCTTAGCCAATTCTTCCTTCCAGCTCGTTAAAACTAAATTAATTGCCGTTTCACACGAATGATTCTTCCTAAACCCAGATTTCAAGTCTTATATTAAATTATTTTTTTCGTAATATTCGTTCAGTTGTCTAAAAATTATTTTTTCAAATGTCTTTTCACATATAAGGAGCGAATTTACAGGACGAAACTCTTCACACAATTTAGCATTTGACACTTTTCCTATTGGAGTCACCATAGATTCTTTCCACGCGTCAGGAAAGGTATGTGTTTCTATAGATTTGTTCATAGTCATTTGCATTAAGGGGCCCAGTAATTCGAGGTGGTCTTAGTACTTTTTTGGTGACATACCAATAAAATCAGTTTTGTTTTTCATTTCACTAAGAACATATTGAATATCACTAAGCGATATAGCCTTGAATTTAAATATAACATTTGCTTCCGCGACACGATTGACGAAATGGACTTTACTAATTGATTGATTAATTTCTTCAACACTATTAACAAAGAATTTGTTAAACTTTTGGGCTAATATTCCATTTCCTGTAGAAGGTAGTCCATCGAAAACAATGTTATTAATTTCCACGCACTTTTGTTTTTTTAAGTCATAACGCTTTAGATTATTCCACATAATCTTTTGATCCGTTGAACTTTCCACTTTCTGTTTAATTAATCGTTCTTTACACTTTTTTATTTCTGACTTATATTTGTTCCTCGTTTCCCTATATTCTTTCCAGTCGTTTTCATCCTTCGTCATTGCTGCTTTGTTATATTTAAATATTTTATCTCGTCTGATATTTACTAGCCTTCCATTGAACCATTCATTATCGTTTGTTCTTTCTATTTTCCTGACTATGAGTTTCAAAGTTGTTTGCTGCATTTCGCTTAAGAATATTTTACCCATAAGATCAACATCCATATCGCTCCTAATATCACATATTTTGCTTTCCTCCAAGCACTTTCCAAGCACAGTTGCTGGAACAAAAGGTCGAATTCGTGCTGCTTTGACATCACAGAAGAGCGGTACGTTGCTTTCTGGAATGTGAAAAGATATGATAATTAGTGATGTCGATTGAAAATTACCTTCTTTTAAAAGTTTCTTGAAATTTTCGTCTCTCGCTTGTTCTGCAGCAATAGTGGGTGCGTCAATAGGTAGTCCCTTACTGATCTCTGTTATTCTGGACAATGTGTCAGCAACTTCGTTGTCTTCGCCTTTGACGTATCGAATGTCCGTGCTAAACTGTGCAATGAAGTCTAGCTGCCTTATTTGCCTTGGCGATGCTTCCTCGAATTTCTACTTGAATGCGAAGACTAACGGCTTGTGATCAGTATGTATGAAGAAATGTGTATACTACGAACAGAAATATTATAATGCAATTATGAAATCTATGGGTCTCCACAGTTATAATGGGACACACTAAAATGGAGAATTTAAGAAGCAATCCCGATTCACATGTGTACTTCAATAAAATTCTGATATTAATCAAAATTGATATTTCAATAAAAAGATTTATTGTAAGAAGAAAAAAAAACAGCCTCAATTTAATCATGGAACACAATCTCATATTCAATTAAAATAATAAATCTAGTGGACGTCCAGTATAACGAATCAAATAATTCACAGTCATTCGTTTTAACGAAATAAGACTCGAATACTAGAATAATACTAGAATTCTAAAATCATGTGATTTTATCAATGAAATTTATGTTTTTAATTATAAGAAAGTAAAAACTAATTAATAAGTTTAAGTAAACAAAACAAATATGATTTGGAAAAGAAGTCTTCAATATTTGTTTGCCTTTTGGTTCTCTCAAAGCTTTTTCGGACCGCCTCCTCTAGCGTTTCTCTTCATCCATTCACTTTTAAATTGGTAGTAATCTAACGGTAGCACATTTGTTCCGAAACGCCCTAGGTTTTTGTGCCTTTCCAATGATCAATGATCATTATTTGTTTGTTCCCGAAACAAAAACGTCAGTCTTTATTTTGACAACTTTCGCCCTCGTGCACTGTTTTCGTCCGAATGGACATACGTTTTATCAGGCAATATTTTTGAATAACGTCTGTTTTCATTAGCGTTGAAAATCGATTCCTCAGATAACTGATTCTCTTTTATTGCGGCTGCTATTTGTTTTTGAACGGCTCAGCCACCTCCACTTGTGGATGGTTAAAAAGACGGATTTGATAGCCAACCGTCACTGGCACAAAATGATCTTTCACAAAATTTCCGATGAAATTCTCGAACTTTTCATTTTGGAATTCTCGCGCTCATTGGAATGCTGGTATTGCGGTTCTTGAGAAACCACCGGTCCTCGCAGAAAATTTCTATTAGGGAACTATTTTTTAGTAAAATCCAATCCCTTTACAATTTTTGTTTTGTTTTTCTTGATGACACAGCTCGAATACTTTGGCAATCCATATGTTAAAGAAAAAATCCTTAATGACATTACATTTTTTATACTCGTTTATGATTTTCACTTTGTGGCCCAAGGAAAAACAATTACGGTTAGAGAGCACCTTATTGTATATTTTATTAAACGGCAAAAACAACCGACCACAAGAAATACTTCCGCGAAATGAAACAGTCAATTTTCCTTTTGAATTACATCTATACATCTTGATATGTGCTAGAACTAGGAATTAACAAGTTAGGATACATACAACAAATGACAATATCCGACAAAAGTAAACTACAGGAATTTGAAAGGCATTGGTTATAAGGAACCATTAATGGGGGAAAAAATTGATTCGTTTTATTAAACAATCGTAATACTGGACGTCCACTGTAAACTAAAATCTTTGTTTTTTAACTGCTGCTTAACGACTTGGCATAGATTGAACAAGTTTTCGACAATAGGAAGGTTTAATATTGCAGCATTCTATGACCAATTTAAGGTCATTTCGATTTAATATGCTTGTGCCATTAATGCTCAATTGCATTTAAGTCGGGAGACTGAGGCGTTGTTTTTTGGACGTGAGGACAATGGGAGAGAAGCCAAATTCTTACATTATAGGTCTTATGCTTCGGATCAATGTTCTGGTAAAAATAAAAAGGTTTCCAGGGCCAGCAGCATACACAGCACCCCAAACCATCACTGAACCTCCATTTTCAAATTTCGTTCTCTTAGTGCTTCATTAATTCTCCTCCACACATACACTCTATCATCTGATCGAAAAACATTGTATTTGCTTTCGTCAGTGAAATAAAAGAAGTCTTTGTCATTATATTGTTCTGCAAATTCTTGCCTTTAGCTAGTCTTGGTCTTTCTAAAAAGAGATTCTATTCTCGCTACTCTACCATGTAGTTCATGCTTTCGTTAAAGAATTCTTATGGTTTCTGGATTGAATTTTCGACCTCTACAGCAAAGTTTTAAGGGTTCTGATATGGGGGTCGGAATCTCGTGGACTTGGTTTTGGCTTATCATGATAGTCTGTTGTCTTTTTTTTTAAAGTTTTATGACATTTAATACGGTTGTTGGAACCCTTTCTGTAGTAGTTTCTATCTCCCGCACAGTTTTAGCACTTTCAGAATGAGGAATTATGAGTTTTATCAACTCAGCTGAAATTTGAGGACATTTAGGCACCATGTCGATAGAAGAGTTAGAAGACCCTTAATTGGTTGGCAATGCGTTAAAACGTTGGAATTGGACTTTCTCCAGTTTTGGGAATTCCCTTTTTAGAGAAATATCCAGGATCAATATCAAATTGATCTCTGGACCCAAAAAAAAAAAAAAAAAAACAAGGAGGGCTTACGAACTGCCCAAAACGCAAAAATGCCTCTATCGCTGGTTCATCCGAATGCGGAAAAGAAACTGGCATGTAAGTGGATTAATGCTGAAGGAAAAGACTAAAGAATTGCATTAAAAAATTACAGATAACGAATGTGGGTTCAATGCTAGTGATGGAAATCTTCAGCGGTTTATAAAAAAGATACAGTAGTTCAAATTTAAAATGGAACAATTAGTATTTAAAACTTCAATGAGCAAAATTTAAGTTAAGTAATTCCGGGGGAGGAAAATCACATTTGTTTTGTCTTTTTGTTATATATGCGGACAATGAAAAAATGACATAGGAAATATGTTAGGTAATTGTTCTTACAGTCATGATACAATTAATAACAAATTCTCAAAAAATCCACCTCAAAGATAAAATGGAACACACCTTGGATCGTCGTCCAATTATTAAGTAAACTTTGTCTTACTTCAAAATCACTTGTACGTAATCAGGCAAACCCCCCATAGGAATTTAAAATTAATTTGCTGTATTCAACTTTGTTCACCTTTTAGAAAAGTCAATGTAAAATAAAATCTTTTCACATTAAGCAGTGTTAGCGGTTTCACGAGTGCACTGGTCATTTTCATATTGAGCGGGGGCCCAGTGTTAAGTACGTCTGCTCCAGAGCGTGGAGACTCGGGCGCAAATCCGGTAAGAACATCTGGCATTTTTCAAGGCTCCACCTCTCGCGAGTGCTTGACTATCACTCAGATGAGTAAAAATTGCCAAGGAAAGCTAGTGGGAAATTCGGAGTCGGCAACAGACTGTAGATTAAACCACCTGTGAAGCTAGACCCTGTCCCTCAGAGGAGCTGTTGTGCTTTTCTTTTTTATTATTAGGTAATTATTAAAAATCTTAAGTTTTGTTGCACACAAATGTAGGAACTTTAAGTAAAGACTCATATAATTTTTGTAAACAAATTTAACTTTTAACTCTTTTTAGTATTTTTTTTGTTGCAATATATAACGAATAACATTTTATTTAAAGTAAATGATTCTCTGTTTGAGCGTTAAACATTTTTATTCATCATTCAACAGATACAGATGTTATGGGAGCAAATGTAAAATAAAACATTTCTTCAACGCTATTGTCACTATAAATTGTAGTTGCGTTGGAAGTCGCAAATAATGCGTTTTAAAGCCTTGGATCTCTACCAAAACATTGTTCAACTCCTGGCTAATTTTGTTTCAAATCAATCCTTGTCATTTTTTTTATTTATTCTTTAATATTTCAATCTCCAATACTCAGCCTAACGAGAAAAGCCGTTCACTCCACCAAAACCTTTGCCAAAACAGAGTCCGGTTTGGCGTGCGATTTTCTTTTCCCTTTGGGACTAGATCCGCATTCGACTCCCTCGAATTTTTCCACCTTCTTTCCGTGATTAAGGAAAACCTCGGTTACTCCTCTCATCCTATGTTCATATTTTGCTGTCGAATGCCAAATGCTGATTTCGTCATAATTTTCATGATATGAGGAAGTATATCATGAAAATAATGACGAAAATCCGTCAGGACAATCAAGGCAAAAGCATTTTTCGTCATTGAAGAGTGATTTCTTTGACTGTTGCTGTAGAATTTGACGCTTCTCTTAGTACCGATCTGCTGGTGTCAAGCTGTATTTTCGTCCAGCTTCGCATATTTTCCCGTAGTTTTGTGTGAATCCTTTAAATATGTTGAAATAACTACGCCTGCGGCTCAAAAGCTTTGCAAGTTTTTTCTTAATAGTAAATCCATCTTGGCGCATTTGGAGGCTTTGGATCTCCGATTGGTTTTTTCCAGACCCCATTTTTAACTTTTTTACTTCTACGACGTGTTTAAATACTTTCTATTTAATCAAATCGCTTAAACTGATCAACAACCTACCCTGCGAGTGAAATTCTTACTTGAAACTCCAAAGTATTTATACCTTGTCATAAAGCCTATAGACTCCCCGACTATTCCAGCGTTTTCCAAGCGGAGCTTTTTGCAATCGGAGCAGTATGTCGTTAAATCAAAATTGCAAATATCCAAAAAAGACTCTTACTGGTGAAGTTGGTTGATATTGAGGGGATGAAGATATTAGTTGATTGGACGAAAATTATGGGATGGACCAAGACCTCAACTTACTAGTCTTTCCTTCAGACTCGATCAAAGCTGGTTGCATCCAATAAGTTGGCTGAGGTCCCTGTCCAATTGAATACAAGCTGATAAAGATCTTGTAGAGGTGTAGAAGTCAAAAAGAGTCGTTTCGACAGAATCGTTCATATTCAAATTTGTTTGTGTTAAAATAACACGTTTTCAGCGATTTTTCCTTTATCATTTCCTACCAAATCTGCCATTCTGTTGATACTATTCCCTCATTCACTTACTTTGCAACCGGCCCTGTATGAAAAAAAAACTTCTGAATGTATTCCACGCTCGGTATTTTTCAAATCCTTGCTGAAACTCGACCTTTGCTGGTCTTTGCCTGGAAAAGCCTTGCATACCTTATGTATCAATGCCCTTTTTTAAATTTACTAAAATTGTAAATTATCAACGCATTCTCTGATTGCATCTGTTCAGGGGACTGAAGAGGCTATGTAGGTCTGGTTGAGTGCCCTTATTTTTGCTATTGGCAGTCAGTCGTTCCTTACTGCAAATAAGTGCCCCTGATACATGCTTAGGACCTTCAAACCGGAATGGAAAGTGTCTTAAGCTATACCAATATTGTCAATCAAACCTGCGTCTTTAATGATGTGTACATTATAATAAAACAATTATATACAACTGCGTCAGTTCCTTATATTTTGGGATAGTTGCACACCCAATCAGGGTTGACGAAAGCGTGTGTACCCTCTGATACACAGAATTAAAATTAAATGTTTCGTGCTGATCGTTAATTTGATAGAATCTTAAGTCTTACTTTGACTCTTAATTGCATTTTATTTCTAGAATAGCTTAATACGCATGAGTCATGCCAAGTCGTAATCCAAATCAATCGTCTAAACATCTTTTTTTCCATTTCAGCGACTACCTTTTTAAATTACTTCTAATTGGCGATTCTGGAGTCGGAAAATCATGCCTTTTGCTACGTTTTGCCGTAAGTAACACAATCGATTTTTGTTTTTTTTTTCATTTAAGTAATGTTAAATTCATTTCCATAGGATGATACATACACAGAGAGCTACATTAGCACAATCGGTGTGGATTTCGTAAGTTTCAATTGGATATGTGTGCCGTTTAGCATAACTAATTCTTATCGTTGTCGTTACAGAAAATTAGAACAATTGAGTTGGATGGAAAGACTATAAAACTGCAAATCGTAAGTACAAAAAAAAACTCTGTCGCACATATTAAAAGTGATATCACAAAATACTTATCGCAATATGTAGTAAATTATATTTCTTAAAGGTACCTTACTAACTAGGGTAGTGCTCCACGATTATTTTTTTTCAAGCAACAGAGCTTCAATTAATGAAAAGATAGACGCAGGGGCAACACTACTCAATTCGTGATTAATTAAATTATGAACAACTTTGCGCTTAATTTGGTTTACATCAATTCGGTTTCAAATATTTTTCTCTTTCCTGAATATTAATTCATAAATTGAAAGGCAAACAAATAAAATCGAAGAAATAGAAAATTAGAATAATAATCATTTAAACCAAAACAAGGCGAAATATATTTTCATTTTTATAACTTCCTATGAGGCTTCATCGAAAAACCTACTTTGGCATTCGATGAGAAGTGAACTTCCCATCAGGAAGTTGATGTAATCGGTCCGATTTTCGGATTAAAATTTTTTACATATCTCCACGTTTCGAGGTCCTAGTAGTCCGTACGCACGTTTGTGCGGATTTTTTCCGCAATCGAATCGAATCGAAGTTTCGTTGGAAGCGTTTGTGCATAAACAAGAGCTGAAAAGCTTTTGGTTAAATTCGACAGGGCGTTTTAAACTTTATGACGAAAAAACTGTCAAAAATAGGGACAATTTGACGTCTTAAATTAAAATCAATTTAGTTTTTCAATAAAAAAAAAATAACTACCTTACTAGAGAAAAAATATGTATACGTAGGCTGCTAGATATATTTCTAGCCTATTGTTTTTCAAAGTATTCTCCAGCATGATTTATACACTTTTGCATGCGCTCAAACCAATTGTCGAAACACTTTTTCCATTCCGATTGAGACACCTCCAAAACATGGTTTTAGAACGCTTCAACAGCATGTTCTGGCGACGAAAATTGTTGACCACGCATTTTTTTCTTGATGTGCGGGAATAAAAAGAAGTCATTGGGTGCCAAGTCAGGGCTGTACGGCGGATGACTCATCAATACGACGTTTTGGCCGGTCAAAAAGGCGCTGGTTTGAGCCGATGTGTGAGTGCCCGCATTGTCATGGTGAACAATAATTCGTCTTCTCTTGTTAGTTTTTCGAATTTCTCCGAATACTTCAGGCAAACAAATTGTGGTCTAACACTCAGAATTGAGCGTCCTACGTTGCTCAAGCGGAACAATCGCCACATGACCAGTTTTGCCGAAGAAACAGGCGACCATTTGCTTCGAAGTGCTTCTTCCACGAACAACTTTTGTTGGATTTGGCTCGTCTTCGAAGACTAACACGGTCGATTGTTGCTTTGTTTCGGGCTCATACGCATAGATCCATGATTCGTCACCTGTGACAATTTTATTAACGTCTCTTGAAGCACCGCGATCGTATTTTTTTAACATTTCTTTGCACCAATCGACACGAGCCTTTTTTTGAGTGATTGTCAAATTGTGAGGGATCCAATGAGAATAAACCTTTTTTACGGCTAGGTGTTCATGCAATATCGAATGTATGCTGGTGGGAGAAATGCCCACGGAAGCCTCTATCTCACAGTATGTCACATGACGATCTTGCATTATCAGTTCACGCACGGCATCAATGTTCTCTGGCACAACGGTCGTTTTTGGACGACCTGCACGGAATTCGACTTTGAGCGAGCGTCGGCCATGACTGAATTCATTAAAGCAGTTTTTCATAGTCCTATAGGATGGTGCTTCATCGCCATACAAAGATTTAAGTTCATCAATGCACTCTTGTCGTGATAATCCACGTCGAAAGTTGTGAAAAATTATCGCACGAAATTGTTCAGGAGTTAATTACATTTTTTTGCCGAGATGAATTTTTCAAGTCTCTGTAAATAAAACAATTCACGATTAAATGACAACACATTCTGAGTGATTTTATGCTAAAAAATGTCAAACTTTCCAATGGAAATGTCAGATTGCACCTGGCAATACTTAGTGTTGCCTAGGGCAGAAATATATCTAGCAGCCTACGTAGATATATACTCTACCGTTCATAAGTTTTCGGACAAATTCATTTAAATTTTTTTGTTCATCAATTTAATTCCAAAAATTTCATCAACATTTTGTGTCAAAAATTGACTAAATTCAGTTAGTTCTGAACTATTAAGACTAATTCAAAGACTTAAACAGTATTGAGTTGAGTCCATTTCTTATTTTGATGTTCCGCTGTCTCTATTTCTTGATCCAAGTTTC
The DNA here is from genome assembly GCA_963555765.1 of Orthonevra nobilis. Lineage (NCBI taxonomy): Eukaryota > Metazoa > Arthropoda > Insecta > Diptera > Syrphidae > Orthonevra > Orthonevra nobilis. Next base: position 7,814,199 of record OY743225.1, read on the forward strand.
CACGGCAGTGCTTCGAAAATTATTTGAGAAATTTGAGTCCTATAAATCTTTTTCATTTTTCATTTCGAATCACGTCTACAACACTGACACATGAAAACATGAATAAAATTGCATTACTCGTATTTAATATACGAGTAAAAAGCGTTGCAAGGAAGATCATAACATACGAAGATTTACTTTGATTTTCCACCGTTGTGGTTTCTTATCAAGAACGAAAATCTAGAGGTCTCTCAAGAAAATGACATAGAGATTAACGATGTCTCGAAATCGGCCAGGAAACAACTATCAAAATCTCCAAAGAAAACTTGACTGAAAACTGAATAGTTCCCCAGCTCCGAAGGAAGAGATGGTGGAAATCTCTCCACTAAAACTATGTATTTTTTAAACTTAAACGACATAAAGATAATCACGCTTAATATTCGTACAAGGTAGAAATAATTTCGAGACAATTGGACAAGGAGGAGGAGGAGAATAAGAATAAGCAGTCTTTCACAAACTCCGGTCACAAATTTAACTTTTTCTCATTTCAAAATAACTTTCTAAACTTTTTTTTACTAGAGTAGTAATAATTGGTAAGTGACATAAGCCGGTGACGTTGAATCTCCAGAGGCACATTGTTTTGAAGGGAACATTATAACTCGTTAGGGAGCGTTCAAGTATAACTTAACGCTATTTTTGAAGATTTTTGACCCCCCTCCCCGCATGTAACGCGCCGTAACATTTGTTGTATGAAGAGAAGCTCATTTGTCCTTCTGTAAGCAAGTCGCTGTGATCGTACTCTCTTTTCACGACAGTCTTGGGCGGTCTTGCAATGCAGGTAACGATTGTGCGTTTGCAAGTTGCTACATAACGCATTGTTCGAACTCCCCCTCCCACCCGTGAAACGCATCGTAACGTTTAACAAACCCCCCTCCCCCTAAACTGCGTTACGTAATGCTTGAGTGCCCCCTTACCGGATCATCTGAAATAAATAAATTGAAATACATTTTAAAGTTGATGTATTTCTCTAGGTAATCAGGAAGAGTTTTTTTTTCTATTTTTTGCTGCACTTGGAAGTGAAAAACGCTTGATTTATGTGAAGAAATAATGTTCAAATTTTCAAACGCATCGGTTCGGTAGATTTTGAGTTCTAATATTCACGATCTTCAAAAATGACGTTTTTGTGAAAATCGGTTCAAAGTTTTTTTTATACGTGAAAATTTGAAATAAACCATCAATAAAAGAATATGAGTTTTTATACTTACATAGAGTCATCAATGCCAGCTCCATACAGTGAAACACTTTCATTCAGCATATCCAATGCATCTTTTTGCTAGTGTCTACGTTAAATTATACCCTCTTTTTTGTTGTACGCTCAACTTCTTCGTTCGCTCGGGTTATTCGTAGTTCATCAGTTAAGCGCGCCAACGTATGAGCGCTTGTGCCTGCAGAGATGCTCATTTCATCCAAAAAGGACAACAGAGCGAAACTTCCATGATTGAAAATGCATGGTGCTATATTTGCTGCAATATCAATAACGATTGCAGTACCACTTACTGATTTTGGAAAGATTTTTTGATTGAGACTCTCGTTATTTTTCTCTCGTTATTTTTCAACGCACTTCACTAATGTACTTATCGTTTAAAAAACTAACAGGGAGTCTTCAATCCAGTAACGTTTCTCCAAATTTTTCTCTAGATGTTCATATAAACCAAGTGTTATTTTTTTTATTCGACGGGCAGGACGCTACCACACCATCATTTCCACGTTTTGGGAAAGATTTTTTTCTCGGTCGACCGCTTTCCTGGCGATTTTGCCGGGTTACTTTTTTGGCATTTTGTAAATAAATAAATTAATTACAAAATAACACTAAACGAGTGAAAATACAACTAAAGGGTCAGCCATCTAAAGTTTTTTTTTTCAACTAGTGTTTATTTCGTGAATGGTAACACTTACCTCATGTCTGATTTGACAGATAATTAGTTTTATCCTTCTGCTGAACGAATGTAGTTGTATATACGCTTGAACAACGCTTGGAAATATTGCGACATTACTTTGAAAATCATGGTAATATTGCAGAATGTGTTCGAAAATTGCGTACGGAATTTGGAAGAAGAGAAGCACCGACAGCTCCGCATGTTCGTTATCTTGTGAAAAAAGTGAAAGAAACTGGCATCCTCATCGATAAACCAAAGCGTGAAAAGCCAAAAACAGTGCGTATACCCGAGAATATTGCTGCTGTGGCAGAAAGTGTGCGTGAAGCGCCATCAACATCAATTCACTGTCGTTCTCAACAATGGAACATTTCGGAGACATCATTGAGACGAATTTTGCATAAAGACCTTGGTACGACGCCATACAAAGTGCAATTGGTTCAGGAGTTGAAGCCAACTAACCATCCAATGCGTTTTCGCTTCGCTAAGTGGGCCTGCGTTCGACTTACAGAAGATTTTGCCAAAAAAATCATCTTTTCAGATGAAGCTCATTTTGATCTTGGCGGGTATGTAAACAAGCAAAACTGTCGCATTTGGGGCATAGAAAACCCACACGCATACATTGAAAAGCCGATGCACCCAAAACGAGTCAATGTTTGGTGCGGATTTTGGTCCAGAGGCATAATTGGGCCATTTTTCTTCGAAAATGAGCAAGGAGCAAGGAATCTTTATCGGGCCATGTTGAACGAATTTTTGTTCACAAAAATTGAAGAGGAGGATATTGACAACATTTGGTTTCAACAGGACGGCGCTACGTGCCACACAGACGAAGCTACATTCGATGTTTTGCGACCTGTTTTTGAAGATCGCATCATCAGCCGCAGACCTGATGTCGTTTGGCCACCTCGGAGCTGCGATTTGACACCGTGTTAAGTGTTACATCGACAAGCCAGAGACAATTGACATTTTAAAGGACAATATTCGTGAAGCCATTGGTGAAATACAGCTGCACACAATCGATAATGTGCTTGAAAATTGGACCGATCGTGTAGGCTACTGCATGGCCAGCCGAGGCAGCCATTTGAATGAAATTATTTTCCATTGTTAACCGGAAGGATTGTACTTTCAAATAAAAAAAAGAATTTGAGAAAATATTCAGCAGTTTTTTTTTGATAGCATTTTCAAAAAAAAAAGTTATTTTGTGGACCCTTTATAAACGAACGAACAGAAACGAAAATTTGAGAATAATTTCGAGGAAATGTTAGCTCCTTTACAGTACACAACCGTTCAGCAGAAAGTGTGCCAGTAAACTTGTATATATACCTGAAAATTTACAATATGTACAAGGTCAGTATATCATTCGAAAGACACACAGACGGAGAAAGGAATTCAGGAAATTTCAGCTGCCCTCAACTTGGGGTATCGAGCGGCTACCGGGCCGGTATAAAAATCAGGTATCACGGCCGGTCGTTTGAAACGCTGTAACTCCGTTAGTTTTACTCGGATTGACTTAAATTTGTACACAATATTCTCGACATATTGTTCATTCAGTAAAAAATTCCGACCTTTAATTTGCCGCCTGTAGTATATTGCTCCCAATATACAATAGCACATTTCACAACTCAGATACTGACTAAGGACATTGATCCCTGACCCTTCTTTTCAGTTTGTCCAACAAGAACTCTATATGGCAATGCATTAAATGTAGGATTGCTTCATCTACCCTCTGCTTGAGATAGTCTTGCAAAACACTTGAAGAGTGTTTTAAGTCGTTGAACTCATCGAATATGAAATTTTCACGATTAATCTGAATTCAGAAGAAAGCGTTTTTTTTCGGCATCTTTTTGTGTACCTCCCAATTAATTTTCTCTCAATCACTTGAACCCGATCGGTTTGAAGGGAAACATCACTTGGCCATCACAAACACCCTGCATGCTTGACGGCAAGAATTGCATAATCTGGTAGCATCTTTATCTTAATGTTTCAACTGTTAGAGAAGAGGTGTACAGCTTACCAGTTGTGGTTTAGTTTAAGAAGTCTTCCACATGGTTCTATTTGTCAATTTTCTTTGTCAAGATGGTAGTCCGATGTAAATCAAACTAACCCACGAAATATAAGAATTTTACGAGCCTTAAATAATTTCGATAAAATATATGAATATATTTTTTAAAAAAATGAATAAAAATTGTTCTCTTTCAGTGGGATACTGCTGGTCAGGAAAGGTTTCGTACAATTACTTCTTCATATTATCGTGGCGCCCATGGTATTATCGTTGTGTACGATTGCACGGATCAAGAGTCATTCAATAATGTTAAACAATGGCTGGAAGAAATCGAGCGTTACGCATGCGAAAATGTAAATAAATTGCTTGTAGGAAATAAGAGTGATTTGACCACCAAAAAGGTCGTTGAGCATACCACTGCAGCGGTAAGTTCACCCAACTTTTCAATTCAAAATTATTTTTTATAAAAAAGAAAAATCGTTTAATTTCAGGAATATGCAAACCAATTAGGCATTCCATTCCTTGAGACATCAGCCAAGAGCGCAACTAACGTGGAACAGGCTTTCATGACAATGGCAGCTGAGATTAAAAATCGTGTTGGACCACCGTCAAGCGCCACCGAGCCGGCCAGTAAAGTTAAAATCGATCAGGGGCGCCCAGTGGAAACCACCAAATCTGGTTGCTGTTGAATACCTTAAAATAAAAAAAATATTAATTAAATAAAACTACACACACACACACACATGATAAAGAGAAATAATAAAAAAAAAGCAAATTTATTAAATAAATAATAAAAATCAAAAAAAAATAAATAGAACCATGCAAAAACAATTTAAAAAGCGCCGATGACGACGCCAACGACAGGTATATTGCGTCTGCCTCCCAAAAGTGCATTCTCCTCTATGTTGCACAATATTACAAAAAAAAAAACTACAACTGGCAAAAGAGAAAAATAATAATAATAATTTAAATAACAGAAATTATATTTATAGAGTATTATTTAATCCACTTAAAAAAAAAACAAAAACAAGTCGGACTAAATTAATAATAATAATAAAAACAAACATGTTCACTTAAACTAATATCTACATATATACAATATATTTCGTATATATATATATATACATTAACAAAAAACGAAAATACCAACACACTAAGGCTACTTTTTACAAATAAGAAACAATCCACATCTTGTCTCACCCTACGTTGCAATCCACGCCGCATTGCGTTTTGCTTAGAATCAATTTCTCTTCGGTTAAACCCTTGCGTGCTTCTCTAAAAGTTTAATTATTATATTCTTTTTTATTTAATTATTTTCTTTTGTTATTATATTTAGTCCTTTTTTTTAAAGTTTTTGCAAACATGCTCGTAATATAAATACCTATATTATTTTTTTTTTAAAAGAAAAACAAGAAACTAAATGAAAACTTAAAGATGGATAAGGAATGAGGAATAAAATTTCACTTTGAAATTTATTATTTTATTCTCCTTGTGTTGGGACGGAAATCGACGGGAATTAACAAACAAAATTAAAAAAATCAAATAAACAACAACACGAAAGAAGGAATAAGACACTACTATACATAAATATTAATTTATTACAATAAATTGAGAATTCGTATAAAAAAAAGGAAATATTGAAAACGAAAATATAAAAAATAATTAAGTGAGAGTATATAGTATAAATGAGAAACAAAAAAAAAAAACATGTTTTTAAGGGGAAATAAAAAATAGTTTTTTTTCTTTAACAATTCATATTTCGATTGAAGTTGCTGCACTCGAGGCGATGAATTTTGTTTTTTGAGGTGCTTTCAAAATGTGACGTACTTTTAGATGGAAGTCACTCGACCTAGGAGTATATTACGTGTCCTTGGATTAAGAGAGCTCATTTTGCTATTTCAGCTACAAAAATGTTAAACGTATCTCACCAACAGGTTCACCTAGGCAATCGCATCAAAACTTGACTCGAATGACCAAAATCCAACTCTACAAAAGCTTTCTTAGGGGTTCTATAGCGAGCCGAATGTTGGACGAAAAGCAAGACACCAGAACATAATTGGGGATCTTCGAAAGATAAATACCCTGTCGCATAAACGATTCTGCTGCGAGGAGAATGAGTGGGGGAGATGTTACAACCCCGAACTTTATGGATGCAAAGTTATGATCTACGGAATGAAAAAATTCATCGATTACAATTTATTTAGTCACAGTTATGCCCTCCGAATGCAAAAATCCATCGATTACAATGGATTTGAACACAATGACCGAATGGACAGCAATGCTCCAGCAAATAGTGCATCCGAATCCCAGCTAGCAATTTCACAAGAAAGGGAAGACTGAGTCTCCAATTCATAGACCGAGCACCCGCAGAAAGCTGAGCTCAGACTAAGATACTCCACAGATCGACAGGTATAAAAGAACAAGCAAGTATAGAATTTGGAAAAAAACAAAACATTGAAATTTATGAAAAGGCCCATATTTTGGTTTAATGATCTCAAACTCTGTCTGTACTCATGCTGATATATGGTTTGGTAGATAACCACTTAAAAATTTACTCCTGCACCCCAATCGAAATCGACTGTCGGCTGTCAGCTTGGTCGATAAAAACTCTTTTATTCTGTATTTAATTCGATCGAGAAGAGCTATACACGTTTTGTTTTTTTTTTGAGCTCACAATTTAAAATGATGAATAAAAAAGAAAGAAATAGTGCAGTATTTCTGATTAACAAAACATTCCACAACCACAGCTTCCCCTACGTCGCTTGTTATTTTCATTTAATAACAAGCATAAAAAAGTTTGGATTTTTTCGTGTCCAATAGGGAGCGTACCTCTTTGAGGAATATACGCCTTCTAGACAAAGAATATGTACTGCCGTTTCATCGCCTACCAAACAGAGTCGGCATTCGGTGGTTATATAGAGCCAAAGTTTTGGCCTGAGAGGAATCTCATGAGCTTTCTAATGTTTTCCTTGTTGAGTTTAAGGATTTCTCTGTAAGAGAAGGGATAAGTTAGTTGTTTAGATTGTCTGAGTCCCGGTAGATTTCTCCATTGGGCAATGCGTAGCTCGTTTTCCCACTTGTTGGTCAGACCTATGGCCGTAGTCCAGCTTACGCCACAGAAATGTTCCGAACATGGAACGTGGCTTTTGAACCAGCCCTGGCTAGTTCGTCTGCAATTTTATTACATTAGATTCCATGAAGACCTGGAACCCGTCCTAACCTTACTTGATTACGTTGGGCTAGGGATTGTAAGGCGTCGCACCGGCTTGTGCCACATTTTAATTACATAAGATTGGATGACAGTGCCTTGAGCGCTGCTTAGCCGTCTGAATATATTAGGATTCTGTCCCCTTTTTGGCCTTTTGCTAAGTTTTTTATGTCGCAGGATTCGATGCTTTGTAGCTCAGAATGGAAAAAAACTTGGATGCTTTCCCATGGGTATAGAGGGCAGGTGTGTTGCTCGACCATTGATCACGGTTAGGAACGTGTACCTCAGAGAGACGCCCAAGGCAGAATGTGGCCTTCATACAATGTGGGATCTAGCAGAACATGTCTTTATCCGTGATGAAATTGATTATTTTCAAGTGTCCCGTTTGGTCACCTGGCTTGTAATTTATTGCCAATTGCATCTTAAGGGCATTTCCGGCGGTTATGTTCCTTATGAAAATGGGGATGCTTATGTTCAGTCTTATTTCGTAATTAATTTCGAATAAAAAAAAAAGAAAACTGATTGAACGTAAATATACTTTGAATTGTGTCAAACTCGAAACGATCTCTTGTCCACCACATTAAATCCATTAAATTTATCTGTGTATGCATTCAGTGATCCATGTCTGCTCTTCGCACCGCAACGCATGCTTTGCTCATTAAATTCTGATATTGACAGCATTATCAAATAAGGAATAGCTAACAGAGTAGAATTTAATGATTAGAAAACATTATGGTGTCCTATGTCATAAAAGCCAGTTATTGTTCATGAAGTTGTCCTGCCCACCGGAGTCTACCGAGTTTATTATTTGACACTAAAGCAGCTTCGAAGTAGACCGCATACAGTTCGTGATTTAAGTGACCGGATATCGTCCTGCCCCATATATGTACGTCAAAAAAAACTCCGTAAAACTTTTCTCTCGAACCAAGTTTCGGATCCATATCTGAGCATTGGTATGATTATTATCCTGTACAGCAGCTTGGATTAGATTTCTACGATTAGATTTCTTGTTTTTTTTTTAGCCTTGAAAGACCAGAGGAGGCTCTGTTGAATTTCTTTTTCCATACTATTATCGGCCGCTACTCATACTATTGGAAGAATTGCACTACTTCGGATTTATGCGCCACTACTCTGAACATTTGACCAACTATTGTTCTTATAGACGACGACACCATGTACATTTTCTTTCCTTCATTAATGTGCAGTCCCAGATTTTGTGCCTCCCCCTCGATCTTGGCGAAAAATTTGTGTACTCTCTGTATACCCTGGCTATTTGCAGTTCAATGTAGAATCTTTGTCGCTTGGTGCACTTTTCCAGCAGTGGGAACAGTTGGATTTTAGATCGAGTTGTTCTCCAACGATAATCAGAGTCGGCATCAGTCCATCTGTTTGCTTCTCCAGGATGTATGAAGAAGGTTTGGCTCGATAGTTGTTATTGTATCACAGATGCAAACTGCTTAAGGATTTAAGGATCATTGAGCCATACTCGAAAATACGGAAGTATTTGTAGTCTAAGACGTGGACAACAATCCAAAATCGGCTTTCACAGCTTGAGGTAAATTAAAGGCGATCGAATAATGTCGCGATTTCAAACTTCAACTAGACACGAAATTTGATACTTTAAGCTGATAAGCCAAGAGTCGTACAACATTTTAAGGTGAGGGCGTTGGGAACTGAAATATGAACAAGATTTATGGAAAATGTTCCCTAAGGAGCGTGTTATGGCCACCACTTGAGCGATGTTCAAAACATTATGTTAATATATTGTGAGGTCAATAAATGCAAAAGTCCATCAGATAAGATGAAAAGATTGATTCATTAATTAAATCACAACAGGCGATTGCATTGGCAGGAGGAAGAGTGTCACAAATTTGTTTCAGAATCCTCTCAGGAGTCCAACCAACAATCAAACGATTTCATAAATAAGAAATTTATGAATGTTCTTACCCAAAAACGGAAATTATTTGGTTAAGACCATGAACAACTGCAACCATGATTGGAGTTCGGTCGTAACTCATTGCCATAATCCAAGAACAGCAAACGGTTCCAGTTCTAGCAAAATCCGTGCAGCTTGTTAAAAGAAAAAAAATTTACACTCAACCTGGTGCACCCACTCTTTGAAAAGAAGAGTGGAGTGGTCCATAGCGTACGCAAATGACTTGATCGCGTACAAGCCAAGTCCGAAGATCGAGGTCATTGTAAGTCTTTTGCAACGTGACTTCGAAAAGATTCGGGGATACTGCGATTATTGGAAGTTGAAAATCAATTTCCAAAAGTACGCGACCATTATATTCACGACTCCGTTGTCTGGGGCCTCTAGAAATACTAGAAAGAAGTGGCGAATGTTCTCTATTGTTGGACAAAACGGACAGCCATTGGCGAATGGAAGGGTTTACCGATACATTGGGATCTGCCTGGACCAATATCTATATTTTTTTTACAAACATATAGATCTGCTCTGGCCAAAGCCAAAGCGGCGGTGTAGTGATCTGCTACACGGCCCTCATTCGGCCTGTCCTTGTCTATGGATGTCCCGTTTGGTTCAACGTGGGAACAAGCTTAATGGAAAAGATTCGGGTTTTCGAGAGACGATGCCTTAGGGCTTGTCTTCATCTATATAGAAGTATTGAAGTCCGTACAACGGGCCAACGTGATCAGAGTGGATAACTTTCTGATAAAGCTTATTCGAAGTCTCATTGCAAGAGCAATGAAACTTGATCTCCGGGGCTTTTTACCCCAATGATATACACCACGAGACAGTGCGCCTTAACGGCCTTATTCCCCTTGAAGCCTTTCTCTATCTCCATAGAAAGGGTCTAGTTCAGGATAGATTAGCGGTACCGATAATCTTCTACGTATACCGAAAAGCTGTGGACGGGCGAGTCAATTACGACCAAGACGTCGCAAATAGCTCACTGGGGACTCTTCGGTTCAGTAGGGCGGTATCAGACCATGACAGAGCGGATGTCGAAATGCAATACCGACACTAATGCTGACTGGGCGGAGAATAAACTTCGTCGTCATTATATATCTTGGGTGCTCTTATGGCATGTCCTGTCAGTCTTGGCCGGCTTATTTATATCTAATGTAGTTTAAGTAGTTTTAATATTATTGTTAGTTAGTTTAAGATTTTATTTTTTCGATTAGTTTAGTGTAGTGTAGTTTAGTATTTAAGTCTTTTTTTAATTTAAACATAAAGTCAATTTACTAATTTTTTCTCACTATACATATTTTTAGTTTTCTTATTAGTTGTTAGTGTATATATATTGGACTACCGGTTGAAAATGTCGTTTCAATGCTTTATTGAGAAAAATAGATATAAATTCAATATTCAAAGTATTGCCCATCCATCCATTTTTTCCATTCCATTCCATTTTTTGACATCATCGAAAAGACGGAAGTGCTGGTCAGGCAGGTCATGTTGCATCGTCGGAAGAGATAGTAATCGGATGGCGCAAGGTCTGGACTATACGGCGGGTGGGGTAGGACATCCCATTTGAGCGTTTCAAGGAAAGTTTTGACGACATTTGCAATATGTGGCCGAGCATTGTCATGTTGCAAAATAACTTTATCGTGTCTTGCGACCGTTTCCGGCCGTTTTTCCTTCAGTGCTCGGCTCAAACGCATCAATTGTCGTCGGTAGACCTCGCCTGTGATTGTTTCATTCGGTTTTAGCAGCTCATAATACACAACAACCTTCTGGCCCCCCAAATGCACAGCATAACCTTCAGGCCATGAATATTCTGAACGGCCGTCGATGTTGAGGCATGTCCGGGGTATCCATACGTTGCCCGACGTTTTGGATTATCGTAATGTACCCATTTTTCATCACCAGTGACGATTCGATGCAAAACGGACTTCTGTTTGTGGCGTTCAAGCAGCATTTCGGACATGTTAAATCGGCGTTCGACGCCTCGCGGCTTCAATTCATACGGCATGAACCTTTCGGATCATTCCCATTGCTTTCAAACGATCGGAAATGTTTTGCTGAGCGACGCCAAGTGATTTTGCAAGTTCTTCTTGCGTTTGTGACGGATCCTGTTCGAGCAATGCCTCCAATTCATGGTCTTCAAATTTTTTGCACCTGGCCGGGGCGTTCTTTGTCTTCGGTGTCGAAATTACCATCTTTGCACCGCATAAACCACCGCTGACACATTCTAACGTCTATAGTATGGCCGCAGGTAAGCTTCGGTAAGCAATTGATGCGCTTCGGTTGCTTTTTTTTTTTAAATGAAAGAAGCATATTAAAACTTCCCGCAAATGTTGTTGTAATGGCACGAATGTAGACATTTTACGGCTTTACAAAAACTTGTGTGTTTTCACTAATGACCAATAACCAGACTGAAATAATTAGAAAATGACATGAAGTTTTTGATGTGACAGCTGTCATGGTCAAAATTCACCTCAGAGTATTAAATATGAAGTTGTCTGCAATAACGACATTTTCAACCGGTAGTCCTGTAAAATTAGTATTAAGTCGAAAGACAAATTTTTAATTCGTTTGGTTTAACTTAGAGCGCCCGCAGAGGGCCAGTAACTTATTTAAGACATACTTTAGTTAATTTAGCTAGTTTAAAGCATTTTTTTTCTAGCTCTTAAGGTTATGAAATGAATGAAACAACTCATGGCGTACTTCCTTTTAACTACGTGATGAGAATTACATTAACCAAATTTATAACTCCCTTTCTCAAGGCTTACCTATTTGGACTTAATTATTAAAGAATACATCCCTCGTTAATGCTGTGTAATGTGATACTAACTAGAACAAACCATTCCTGTCGTGAAATGATTTCCATAATGACTTGGTCAATTCCATTGAACTTTCTTATATTCAAAAGGAATTGGCTTCCGCTCTAATTCTCATTAATTAAAGTACTTCCGCAATTAACCTGCTTTCCGCCAAGTGTTTTCTCGTCTAACACACCTCAAATTTCCTCCTCCTCCTCCGCCAATACACAGAAGACCAATTAGGGACTTCATTTCACGCTTAAACGACAACCTCACCCTTTTTGCCGTAAATGCGATCGATTCCCAATACACTCATTCAAAGTTTTGATGTCGCGTCGTTTCAAAAACATTCTTCCAAAAAGTATCTCTGAATTGGCTGGACAAGTAAAACGAAAAACAATCTTCGTCCCCGCCCTCGCACGGAATATTTCAATTAACGCTTGCGTATGCAAAGCGCGTAAACACTGTCATCGTTTTTGTATCTTTGGCGTTTAAATTTGTCATCTTAATTTATGATCGAACCTCATAATTCAGCCGCATGGATTTCACTCTCTTGCGTGTAAACAAAAACAATCTTTCAATCAATGTTTTGAGTCGATAAATTTTATGGTACTTACCTTACCCAGTTACCCAGTTAACTGAACGCGTGAGAAATGCGTCAGCGTTCATAGAATTACGAGGCACCCTTGTGATGAATTCATTGACACTCAATAAAAAATGCAATTAACCCGAATTGCGGCTCATTTGGACTCCACATCAAAGGAGATGAATTGCCAAGTTTCCAGAACGAATGTGCCTTCATTGCAGGTGCTGGGACAAAGTTTATTCGCGAAAGATGCGGGAACGTCTCTGCAAATGCCGCTCGAGTCAATTACCATGCAGAAATGTTTATTTCTTGGATAAATTGTTTATTGATTGACTCAGGTGGATTGCCGGATAGGTATAAGTATCCAGCTTTCAGGAAGGCAATACTACCTGTATAGACGTGGGGCACGCTCTAATTCGAAAAAGATTGATTGATTTGCGTGTGTGCTTTGAATGTGTCGGAATGGAGCAACATGTGGCAATATTCTCGAGGTAATCACAAGAAATCTTTTATAATCAAGTTCAAGTGGAAGGAATTTGCAGAATTGGGGAATTTCTCTGTGAATAGGACGTGGGCGTTTTTTTGCGTGGGAATTCGATCAAGATTGAAATCCGTTCAAGTTGAAGGAAGCAACAAAAGTATGATTTACCTTTGGGGGTAAATTAATTTAAAGTAGCAACAAATTGGCTTTTTATAACTTGCCTCCCGGAGCCGCGTAATGATGGGTCGAGAGCTCTGAACAAATATTCGACGGAAGAGGATGTTTGGGTATTGAGAATAGACCATTCCTGGAATTCCTTTGGATTTGATGACTGTTTGTTTTCTTATCAGTGAAATAATATTATTGAGTCAAGAAAAGTTTTTGAATGCGAAAATTCAACAATAATAAGAAACTGGCACAAAATTTCTTCACAAGCTTTCAATTGATTCAATTGACAGGTCCCAGGTTCGATTCACAGAGTGGTCAAGTTTTTCGAATCTGGTCCAGTTACTATTTGCCATTGGGATAAAATTAATGGCACTATCACTGGATTGATCGGGCAGCGAGTCGACTTATGGGTGGCGTTGTTGCAGTGGTTGTTGCAGTGGTTGTTGTAGTGGGTGTTGTAGTGGTTGTTGTAGTGGTTGTTGTATCGGCTTGATTCCTAGTTCGTGTTGTCAAAATAGTGGTTTGTTAAACTTAATCTACAAACTTTCAAAGTACATACTATATCAAACAAATGTCGAATAAAATCCTGCGAGTTAGGCGAAAGCTTGAAGGTCGATATTTAAATCCTCCGCTCAAAACACTACTTAATATTTCATTCTCCTACTCGCTCTGTGCTTCACGCATTATAAGAGTATTTATATCCTCTTGAAGAGCGACAAAAAAAAAAAAACAAAAAGATCCACACAGTAACCTCGCTATCTCCGGACGGAATCACACAATATATGAACTTCAAAGAACCGTTATATGACACCGATGTACATTTTATGAAAAGATCCCAAAAAACTTACTGCAGACTATATTATAGACACCACGCAGGGAAATGTGCGGTTGTGTCCATGATATTTCAATCTCTCTACGTTTGAAGAAACCCGACTACAGTCGTAAAGTAGTTCTTCCAGCCAATGAAGAAGAAGTAAATGTGGCCATAAGAAAACTTAAGAACAGCAAAGCTGCGGTATGATATTTGCGGTACGATAATTGGCATGCTGAACTTTTTTAATATGGCGAAGGTGTTTTGCTACCGAAGATGCAGCAGATCATCTTTTGGGTTTGGGAGAAACAACGAATGCCCGACGACTTGAAAATCAGCTTTATTCATTTATAAAAAGACGTTGTTTTTCTTACAAAACTATATCTCTAACATAACACTTGATACTATCCAATGTGTTGTTCAAACATCCGAGCCTTTTTGCAACACACAAGTCGGTCAAAACAAGTGTTGCTTCCTTGACGCCAGAGTCAAATATGGCAGCATTCCTCGCCCGAAATTTTCAAAGCGACGGCTCAATTCGGGGGGGCTATTTGTGAGAAACGGTTCTTGTGATCACGTCTTCCATCATTAAGCGATTTTTGAATTCCAGCGATAGCCACTAATTCGGAATCAAGTGAGTTTACCTATTTATGAAGACGAAAGAAAAAGTTCACGTATGAATGAACCAAGGGATGTAAGAAGCATTGTTTTGTTTATGAAAACCGTTGACAACGAAATGACGATATGAAACTTCGGCTGACGTCACCAAATTAAAGAATTGGCAAGGAACTGAGAAAGATCCTTAATGCGGTATGACCTCCTCTAAGAGATACTACTGGCTGGAAAAATGTTTATCATTATCCCTTATGTTCCCAGCTTTTTTTAGGCTAGCTTTCATCAGAGTTGGCACCAATGAAGGAATCTTCACCTGTCTCTGCAAGAATTATATCCGTCAGTGTACAATTTGTGAGCTATTTCGAGGCTCATACAAGAGAGCTTCGCCTTCGAACAGAAACGAAACCGCACCTTCGAAAGTCCTATGCTTTGAATCCACTGAGTTGAAAGTTGCTTCTTTGGTCTCTTACTCCATGGATCTTTGTATAGTCTGGGCTCAAGTGGATACCCTGAATCTCCTGAGTTTAAAATCGCATTTGGGATTCACCCATATCACCGCTATTATCTGTATCACTGCTTAAAATAATATCTGTACTTATCGTTAAAAAATTAACTTATTTATGAATTTATCTTCAACGCTCAAATGATGCTCGAGAAGTAATATCTTCAAAACCATTTGTCAGTGAAAAGTCAAAGCGTTGCGTAGCGAAGTTAGCAGCAGTGTGGATGCGTTCATCAGCTGAAAATAAAACTCGATTGAGAGACGTTCGAACGTATTCATTAATTATGTAACAGCTCTTGTTCGACTCTTCAATGAACTCAATTTCAGCATGTAATGTGACTCGGATTCACAAATAGGCACCCGGGATGCCTGGAAAACTGACTTGGTTTTGACCACCGCTCGAAAACAATCAATGTACTGTATAGTTTGGAGCAAGTACCGTGATATATACCAACTCCACAGACACAGACAGATAAAGATCTGACGAAGACTCATCTAGGATCTACGATCAAAACTCCCTACTCAAAATCATATGCAAACACTCATCTTGCCAGTTCTTCTTTATGAAGCCGAAAGTTATACAACGAGAAAGACAGTAGAGCAGATTTAAAGGAAAATTTTCCATGGAATATCAAATGCGGTCCTACATGCGAGGCGGGCAAATGAAGGAGAGGGAAGAAACAAAAATTCTACGAGTTCAACGATGATGTGGATCTAGTTCCCTGCGACTATGGACAACAATGCCGAAGCTAAGAGGCTCTTCGAATCCGAGTCAAGTTCAGAAGTCACTGGTCCAAGGATCATGCAGTTAAGGATGCAAGAATCCTTAAGCTTAGACTTACATTCTTAAGGAATCGATGGTCTGGTTAGTAAGTCCTAATTCAGGTGAGGACAGGTTGTTTAAAGCCATTTCATTCTTTTCAAGATACTTTTCACTGAAATCTGAGCTTGGGTTTCTACGGCCAATGATTTTTAGATGTCTCTTAGTCCTGCTTGGTTTAGATCTGTCTGTCAATCTCTTAGAATTTCGACATGATCCAAGTTTCCGTAAGCCTTGAAAGTGCTACAGAAATAATATCTCACATTTGTGAATTGATAAGAAATAGACTATGCATGGTTGTGTTCTAATGAAGGCGTCTTCTGATATTAAAAGAATAGGGATTTAAATAAGAAACAAAATATCAAATGAACGTCTAGAGTGATAAAGTTTCCTATTCACCTGTCCTTTTGGGCTCGAAAGAAATATTTACAGATTAATTCAAAGCCAAATCCAAATCCTTCCAAATCCTAAACTATGCCCTTCAACGACTCCTGCATTAGAAGCAACAACCACCGAGTTATTCGAACTATAATTTTACAAATACAGATGCTTCTATACCTTATGGCTTCCTCCATCTATTATTCTACTTTTGAAATTCGTCGCATTTATCAAATCAGCAGTCGTTCAATTTCAGCCTTGTCATGAAATCCGTACATTAGAAAATCTGGTCTTTTTTTGTGGAAGTTACGCAACGCTTCATTGGGTTTGATTTCAAACCCATCCCAGACCTACATTGATAGTTGATTTAGATGAGCACACACAAGGTCGTCGAACTGCTAAGAATCCATCTGTGTCACAAAGAAAGGCCTTCAAAGCCATGATTCGATCCCTTAAATAGTCAGTCCTAAATCAGACAATTCATTTTATTTAATACAATTAATTTGCTGCTTAACGATTTGGGTCCCTAATCTATCCCGGCAATCAATTTGGAATCAATTTAAAGCGCACAGCGCCAGAAGTTACAACAACACAATTCAACCTAATATCACAATAAATCACGAACAGATTTAACCACAGCAGGACCCGCGATATTGCTCCCCGGGTACTTTGTCGGCCACAATCCAACGGCCTCCTTCTCCGACTACGAACTCCTGTGCGCTCCTAACTGAATGAATCAATTCAAATTGCCTTTGTTTTTTTGTTTTTTCTCTCGTAGGATTCTAGGGTCCTTGCCCAGATTCCTGTGTAATTTTCTAGCTGTTACATTTTTGTTCCATCTGACCACTAATTCCTCCAGAGAATAAGTCAAAGCGGGGGTTGAAGTCCTTAATTGAAAGGATATTGAAATCCTGTCAATCATTTCCTCAAATGCTGCACTAATGCACTTGGTCAAGCCTCTTTGTAGCCTCGGGGGAAATAAGTGTTTTTTTCCGCTCACTAATTTCAGAATTTGCGTTTTTTGGAAGAGCCCACTCCAAATTGTAAATGACTTCCATCAGGACGAGTAATTATGCGTCCGGTGAAGGGGGAGTCTATTAAATTCACTTAGGAAGATTTAATTACAAGAAAGCCGACCGGCGTGGCGCCGCCTGAGGGTGTTGGCGATAATTAATTATAATGTCAAGTCGAAGTACTCAATCGAAGGTATTGGTATTTTTCCAATAGACTTTCCATCTGCTCTGTCCATACGCTTTCCTGGTTTTTATTTCACGCTCTGATAGGTTTTTGCGGCCTGAAATCGTTGATGGATGACGGTTTGATTTCACTTGTTTAATTGAGACATTCTTCGTAAATCGATTTGGTTTTCGGCATCAGTGTGTCCAGCCGTAGATGAAATCGTTCACTTATCTTGAAAGGATACGCATTTCGTTAAAGTCCACAGGTCAATCCAATTTTATTGAGCGTTTTTCATAAATTGTGCGATTGGTATGTGAAACTAGGAGGAACTGGTTGCCTTGGATGCTTTCTAATTAATTTGTTGCGCTTTGGTAATGAATAAGAAAGGGGTACTTGCGTTTAGAGTCCTTTTTCTTTGAATGAGTTTAATGCTTGGGCAATAAAATTCAAACTTGTAATAAGGTATTCCATTCTGATGCTGTTATCATCAAACATAAAAAGCATGCAAAAGAGGAACGACGCATCTTCGTCAGGAATTTGACATGTTCAAGGTTGCCCAAAAACATTCACCTGGTTTTGTTATGCTACATCTTTAGATCGAAAGGACATAATATGAATTTTGTTATTTCAAATGTTAACTTGGACCTAGAGGTTTTTTTTCTTGTTACTTTTGTTTTTAAATAGCTGTCGCCATTAGTGATGATCACTTCCGGTCTTTCTAAAGATTTTCAAGAGTCTATGGCTTTTTCTTATGGACCCAAAACAAAATTATGACAGGAGTCTGGAGTGGTCGCCAAAAATGAGACATTACGCGAGATGATTAGGTAATGTTCAAAAAGTCCATTATCGTGTGAACTGTGTGGGCGGTTGGGTCGTACTGTTTGAAAAGCATACATAAATGTAAAGAACTCTTTCGATCCTAATAAAACGCACTCGTTTATTGTTGTGACTCAAGTAATTTTAGTTTTGCATGATTCTATCGTATATTATATTTCGAATAGGGACTTGACAACTTTGAATTGAATTTGTGAACGCACCCTTTTACTAATCATCGAACTGTCATTCTCAATTTATTCAGTAAACTAAACATTTTCATCAGGGTAAAGTACACGAAAGAGCAACGTCTGCAAGTTATAAAAATTGTCTACGGAAATTCGGAGTCCGTGACTGCAACGTTAACTTCAATTTTCGGTCGTAAATCTCGCCTTGGTGGACAGTTAATAACAAGTTTAGTGCAAAAATTTGCCATGTCAGTGAGCCAATGGGCTGATCGAAGTGTCGAAAATATCGCTGCCTTTCTGGTGTCCGTAGCAAATGAACCAAATCCGTCAATTCCACGGCGTTCTCAAGAATTGGGCATCGCTTAGACAACATTATGGCGTATTGTGCGTGAGAACCTTGGTTTACAACTAAACAAGATCAAGTTGACTCAAGAATTGAAGCCAATGAACCATTTCAATCGACGTACTTTCTCCGATTGGGCTCTGGAGAAGATGCGCCAAGATAATGGGCATAACGCAATGCGGCGTTCGGGCGCTCTCGCTTTGACACATAGAGAAGAAACAACGTGCGCACATGAATTGAAACGAAATGTTACCTCGGGCTTTTGAAGGGTGTTTGATCGTAAATATCGTTAGCTCGAGCTCAACGCCGAAGTAGACCTACATCCTACTAGCTCTGGCGTTTTGACAGTTCACTCACAGCTGTTTCTGTTTATTTGTGTGAATTGACTTTTCTTTTTTTGTGTTCAATCCGCGTTTTCGTAATGGGAAGTTTTGAAGAGAAATTAATTTCTTTAGTTCGGGAAAGTGATTTTTTATATAATACTAAATCAAGAAGCTATAAGAATATTCTGAAAAGGGACACTGCCTGGAATAAAATAAGCGAGGAGCTTGGTAGACCAGGTACGTTTTGGTATTGAAGTCAATGCAGGTCACTAATAATTTTTTGTTTTCAGTGGAAGAGTGTAAGCAGCGTTGGAAGAGCCTGAGGGATAGATTTTTGAGAAAAAAAAATGGAACAACCCTCCGGCAGTAAGGCCAACGAAGACTTCGAAATATAGGAGTTTTATTCATTGTTGGACTTCCTACACGACGCTCTTAATCCGCGAAAGTAAGTACAAGTTTTCAGTGTATTTTAAGTGAAATTAATTTAATTTAACCCCAAATATTTCCCTGCAGACAAACAGGAAACTTTGGGGTGCATGACATCACCGTGTGTGAAAATAGCTGCACGCCAGAAGTGGATTCCCCAACGCAGGAATCGCCGTTTTTGTTCCCGAGCGACTCCAACACACCCGAGACATCGAGGAAGACTGAAAAGAGGTTCAGATTATCCGAATCTCCGGCAAACGACATGCTTGGGAACCTGTCCGAAGTATTGCTGAAAAGGGTCAGCGAGTCGGCGGAAATGGATGAAAATGACCGTTTCATGAAGTCCTTGGCCAAAAAGATGAAGAAACTGCCGCAGAAAAGCATTATTCGACTTCAGTCATTGTTTTTGGCCGAGATGAACCAAGAAATATTAAAAACAATAAAGGAATAAAATAACCATTGAATTAATAGTTTATATTTTATTTGCAAATAAATATTCTTTCAGCACATCCCTCATCTGAAATGCGTTTCGTGATGAAAAATTGGAACCAATGTTTCTTATTCCAGCAAGAGCGTCTGTTTCATTTCGCCATGATCCTTTCCGCACAATCTCATCGTTGTTATCAACGACATCTACGGAATCTGCAGTACAATAAGCGGAATCGTTGAGCTTAACGAAATTGTGCAAAACGACCGCAGCTTTAACTATCCTGTCAGCATAAGCAGGTAACATATGCAGTGTTGTATTGAGGATACGCCATTTCGCCACAAGTATGCCAAACGCGTTTTCAATTACGCGACGAGCACGCGATAGCCGCTTGTTGAAATTATACCCGGATATGGTCGCATCAAAAACGTCTTCAACGGAAACGCTGCATCTCCAACCAAATAATAGTTGCAGTTGAAATTGGAGTTTGGAAGCAAGCTTGGGGCAGGTAAATTCAGTTCACCTCTAAGAAGAGTCTTTCCGAAAGACGATTCGGAAAGTATTCCACCATCGCTTTGGCTTCCATATGCTCCAATATCAACTGCAGTAAAGGTGTAGTTAGAATCACACGCAGCCAAAAGAACAATTGAGTGATGACCTTTGTAATTGTAGTATTCGGATCCAGCATTTGGTGGACAACGTTTATTGATATGCTTCCCGTCAATAGCAGACACGCAATTTGGTAGGTTCCACATGCTTTGAAACTTTTCAGCAATCTGCTTCCAATTTTCTTGTGACGGTTGCTGTAAATAGAGCGGCATTAATATTGTCCACAGGATATCACAGGTTTCATATATGATTTCTGCAACCGTTGTATAGCCCAAACGGAACATCCAGGCTAAAACACGTTTTGGAACTCCTTGAGAAAGATACCTGGATAACTTAAAAGTCATCAGACGTAGCCAAGTATTTGAAAAAATGTTACTTACAGCAATACCAAAAACAACCGACAACATGGTGAAATTGGTTCCCTCCAAGAAGTTTTCTCCAACGATGGTTCGATGAGGGAACGAAGTAAGTTGAATGTTCGAGGCACCATTCGAGTTATCTTATAAAACTCCTCTGGATCACGCTCCTGCATCTGCACAAAATTGAGAGCGTAGAATCCATGCTCGTCCCTGCTCAAATTCAACTCGCGAACCCACCATCGTTGCTGTGCTCTTCTCCTCTTATTTGGATATGTTACCCTCTGAGCTTATTCCAACACCACAAGTAAAAATAAGTCCACATATGTCTCAAGCTCGTACATATTTTTGATTTAAAAATATTATAATAAAAAACCGATTTCGTTAGGCAGACCAGCACAAATGACAATTCAAATTACATGTACGTTGTCGTACATAACCTCCCAACGCAAAGCGACATTTCGTTTTACAAAATCTTCGGTTGCGCTTTTTGACACATTTTATCGTAAAGCTTCTACAAAGCGCCTTCAAAGCCCCCGAAGCGAGAACGCCCGAACGCCGCATTGCGTTATGCCCATAACGAATTTCACCGCAAAATCATCTGGAGTGACGCGTGAAGAACTCAGAGCCAACATTGAACGCGAAATAGCAGCCGTTTCGGTCGAAATGTGTGGCCGAGTCACCGAAAATTGGATTCAACGAATCGACCGCTGCAAACGTGCCCGCAGTGGCCATATGAACGAAGTCGAGTTCCATTCATAAATGTTTTGATTGTACTCAAAGCCGATAGCAAAGTTTCTGAAATGTCTGAAATGGTTGGCGTTTTACTTGAAAAAGAAGTTTCAAGTCTTTATTGGAAGACCCTTTACTAGTTCACTAACTCAATTCGTGGGAAATGGATTGTGGAAAATGCACTTTGAATATTCGAAAGTTTCAATTTCGATTTGCCGACGTAAGCAAAACCTTTGTCTGCGAATTTGCGTGCCGAAATCGATGCGTCGGCAATTTGGGTGGGAAAGGTTTGTGGATATTCATAGCTTTAATGAAATGGGATGAATGAGGTTGTATAAGAGGGCTTTATGCCTTGGCTTAGACACCTAAGGGGACTGTATGCTTCGGCCTCACGATCCTCCCCGGCCTTTAGATATAGAAACTCAAATACCCGTTTCTCGGAACCTTCGAGCACTTGTTGATTTCTCCTCTTGATGGCGATGAAGTATCGATGTATGTCATAATGAGTGATGGATCTAGGAAGTGTTTGCTGAGGTTTTAAATCCTTTATTCCCTTTCTGATCGATGCTAAGTCTTCGTCGCCACGAATAACGATATATTCACCAAAAGTTGGCTGAGATTCAACGCAAGTATGAAAGCCTTTTTTGATTGAGATGTATCATGTATAAGTTATGAGGACTTATCGTCAGAGTCGGTTGTTTCATGACGCAGTTGGAAGCTAATTATAAGAATTCGTTTAATTTTGCTAAATTGTGTTCGTCACAACCAGGCAAAGTTTCATTAATTGTCTTGGTGATAAAACTATTGAGGTTGGTGTGGATTTGTTTCTGTCTCAAGAAGCGCTTACTGGGTTTGTCACTTATTAAGCTTACTTTGCCCAATTCTTCAACGTACATCCCTGGATTATGAGTAAATGTTTCATTTTTAACTGAGCTGTGAATATCAGCTAGTCCCAATATTATACTTACCACTGGAAAAGTCAGAAGAAACTGGATTATTTCTCACCTTTTGGTTTGTTTGTGAGCGGTTTTTGAGTTTTGTCGTTTCAGGGTTTGAGAACTTCTTTCTTTATTGCTGTTCTAAGAAACTTGCCCTTTGATGGATTGCTCGCTTCTTCTTTGGGATATGTGGTGTTTTAGGGGGTTCTCGAGCAACATTCATTGCTTTTCGTCCGGGCCATAGCTGCTCTACTGCCACTTTTCTTTGTTGCAATGATATAATAAAATATAAAATAGTGTGTTATCCTGCTTCTTTCTTAATGAAATTTTTGCTAATTTGTGTAAATGACTTTTTGCTTTTATGTATTTTTCATTTTATGGATTTTCTTTATCATTTGAACTCATAATACTGTTTGTGCTTTGCCTTATTGTACTTATCTTTATATTAAATACTACTGTGTCCAAAAAATAAGGTGACATATGAATTTAAACTGCGCGCGTCGAAGGATTTGGAAATTTGTCTTCCTTTTTAGGTTGGTAGTACTGTCAGTGACATCTATGTGAAATTTCATGTCAAAATATATTCATAGTGTTTGAGATACGCGTCGTTTTGTGACCTGCTAAAAGTGAGTTTTTCGTTTTTTGCGATGTCGGAATTTATTGAGCAAAGAATTTGCATTAAATTTTGTTTGCGGAATCAATTTTCTGCTGCGGATACGTTGAGGATGGTGCAGAAAGCCTTTGATGATGAGGCTATGTCTAAAAAAAATGTTTACAAGAGGTATAGTGATTTCCAAGCCGGCCGTGAACGTGTCGAAGACGAAGAGCGTTCTGGGCGACCATCAACCTATCGATCAACGATTAGAGACCTTGCGGATGAAGTTGGCTTATCGAAAGGCTCAGTCAATACCATTTTGAAGGATGCTTTGGGCCTCGAGCGCGTCAAATCTCGACTGGTACCGAGAACATTGAATTTTTTGGAAAAAAGGGGTCGCGTTGAAGTGTGTGAAACAATGCTTTCCGACAACCAGGATGTCATGAAACGCATTATAACTGGCGATAAGACTTGGATCTATGCTTACGACCCCGAAACAACCGATCAATCGAGCGAATATCGTGCCAAACAAGAGCCGAGACCAAAAAAACCGCGCCAAAGTCGCTCAAAAATCAAGGTCATGTTGACTGTTTTCTTCGATTATCGTGGTGTTGTGCTTTATGAATTCCTTCCAACCGGCCAAACAGTCAACAAGGAATATTATTTGAACGTTATGCGTCGTTTGCGTAACGCTATCCGCCTAAAAAAGGCCGGAATTGTGGAAAGACAATTCTTGGTTTTTACACCACGATAATGCACCTAGATAGAGGAGATTCAAGCCGCAGCGAAAACGGAACTGAAGGCCATCCCGGAAAGTGACTACAACCAGTGTTTCAAAGATTGGAAAATCCGTTGGCATAAGTGTATTGCATCGGGAGGGGATTACTTTGAAGGGGATGAAATTGATTTGGAAGAATAAATAAAGACTTTTCAAAATAAATACAATGTCACCTTATTTTTTGGACGCAGTAGTATAAATTCAGAGTTCAGACCATTAATGGTCTTGTCGACTAAGTTATCTCCAATGATCACTTCCGTGGCTTTTATTATGGCTGTTACTTCGGCCTGGAACACAGTGCAACTTCGATAAACGGAAGGAGCAATTTATGCACTTGTTTTTACAGAATACACCGGCCTCCGTATGGTAGGGCAGTTTAGGACCCAGCAGTATAGAAAGCTTAGCTTCAGCACAGACAGCACTATTTTCCCACTTCTCTCTGCTAAGAATTTTAGTACAAAATTTCCTTATAGAGTCTGTTGCGGGGATGATGTAGACCATTTCAAGGTTTTCCATTGAGGCTTCCCAATGCAGTAGGATAGAGGCGTGCCCTAAGACATTGTCTAGCCATAGATTTCTTAGCTGCTCTGTTGCTGCAGAAGAGGTTCAGTGGTAGCAGATTCAATATTGTGTATGCTGTGGTTGGTTTCGACCTCATAGACCCGGTCATCCCTAAGCAATCAAGTCTTTAAACTCTTTCGAATCTTTTAAGATGATAACTTTTCTCAAGTGCCTTCCATCACACTAGTGAACCGTATGTAAGGATGGGTCCCTCGGCTTGAGTTTACTGGTGTTGCCGAGCTTCTTTTAACACACTTAGAACACGCGGTTTTCAGCTCAGTTTTGAGTCTAGAACGACACTGACATATTTTGCAGTCTTTTTTACTGTCCGAGCAGTGCTATACATCTTTGATGGGTCGAACGTTGGTATCGTTCTGTTCCTAGTGAATAGCTTTGCATCAGTTTTAGACGGGTTGACGTCCAGTCCCCGTTATCTATTTTCGCTGAGGGAAAAAAGAAATTTGCCTAATACTACATAATCGGCATAAGCCATGACATTGAAGCAATTAATTTCTAATATATATATAATTTCGTCTGCAACAAATAGCCAGATCAACGGCGAGACAAGCTCGCGTAGCGTAGCTTCAACGAAGGACTGTCTGTACTCTGTTAGGGAACATCTTCAATTTTATCACTTTAATAATCTGCGGAATCAAAAATCGACGTTAACAGGAGCAAAACGATGCCTTAAGGCATCTATTATGTCATGTTTTGTTCCACCCTCTTCCAGACGAGCGAGCAAACGTCAAAGTGTTGTAGCAGTGGGTGAAGGATGGCCGAGAAATGAGCCGAAAATCGCAATGCAAGCATTTCTTGCGATCTTGAGGCATGTATTATCGGTGAATATTCTGCATCTTTTTACTTCGCAAATATTGAAATAAAATTGACAGCTGCTGCCATTTGGAAAAGTAAAAGCATTTTCCGGTCGGGTGATTCATTTTGGGCAACTTGCATTACGTTCAGACCAAAGCGAAATCAGGTTCAATCGGGTGTCCCCCGAAAACGTGAATTCCAACGATAACTTGCTAAATCATGCATGTAGATTTTCGTAGCTTTGCATAAAAGATAGCGCTCATACGTAGCTGGGCCAGCTTCGTCTGGGTTGGAGGATTTAATTCCTCTATTGTCACGATGGCATTCAAACATCGTAAAGCGTTGAAAGCCAGCAGTCGCGATTGATGTCCTTCTGCAATTCAGTCTCCATGTGGCCCCCTTGGATAATTATCTCAGCAACCGGTAAGTGGTGAATTAATGTCTGCAGCAGAAACCGAGGTTTAATGAGTCATTGGTTCGATTCAGTCCCTAATGCTTGCAACTCGATCGAGAGTATCGTCAAAAATATCATAGAAGTTGACGATATTTAAAACATAATTCCATGAACGATTCTCCATGCTTCAAAAAAAAAACTCACCTCACAAAGACTCTTAAAATGTCAAGTAAGACGGTGTTAATCTTGAGAATAAAACCACGAATTATTATGTACAGATAAGACACATATTATTATTTATTATTATTATGCATTATTCTTTGTAAAATACTTTTCAATTCACTGATAATTAACCATGTTTTCCATAAGCTGGAGGAGCACCAAAGTTTTTGGGCACGAATGGAGGTGTTGTGGGTATACGGCCTCCAGGGTTGATTCCCCGATTTCTGTTATTATCACGAAAAGCTTGAGCTCCATTCGCAAAGAGAGCTATTAAGCCCAAAATAAGTACGAGAAAAACTTTAACGTTCATACTTGTTGGCACGAGAACAGCAGCTTTTGTATTGAAAGACAACGATTGTCTGATAATGATTCAGTTCCGATGCGTCTTTTTATACAACTCGGAGTAATCTTTTCTTAGAAACCTAGACAAGTGATAAGGTTTGATTGGTTTTTTTCTGTTATGTATTTTGAAACTGAACTAACAATGTAGAGCCCAGAGATTGGGTTTTTTTTAATTTTAAAATAAATCATTTATTTGGGATCCACCGTGAGACTTTGTGTCAACAAATGTGTAAGCTTGAAGGCAATTCACAAGTTCAAATGAGAACATAAAACAAGTAATAAATCATCACTTTTTTTGCAGGTGATGCTTCAGTTTAAGTCTTATTTTAAGCGGGGCGTTTTAGGGTAACTTTTTTAAACTTCTTCTTTACAATACTCCTTCTAACCTTGTTGGTTTTGACTGAGCTTTAACAACTTCCTGGTCCTGGCCCCACTTACTCAAGTTAGACCAAGCTTCCTGCCATCTGCGATTGCTTGATATGTGAATCGGTGGATCGTGATGGCTCGGACTCGAA
The DNA here is from genome assembly GCA_963555765.1 of Orthonevra nobilis. NCBI lineage: Eukaryota > Metazoa > Arthropoda > Insecta > Diptera > Syrphidae > Orthonevra > Orthonevra nobilis. The sequence goes on from OY743225.1 coordinate 7,840,965, forward strand.
GATTAAAGTGCTTGAGTTTTTTGACATCCACATGAACTAGATAAACATCATTTTAATGCTCGGACAGTTCGTTTACATTCGCTTTCCGACTCGACTGCTCGACTGTCCTACTTTTCGTCCAACATTCGTTTCCTTAAAGAAGAATCGTAGATCTTATTTAAGAAGGAGTATTAGTTCTAGTTGTTTGGATAAACCAAATTAGGATGAATAAGATGTGTAAAACTGGACAGTACATCCCGACTTTTCGAGCGTTGTGCGACATAAACGATTTTTTCTCGGGATCCCGAATTCAGCCATTTGCAATGAATGTCTTCATATGCAGGAACCTCACGAACTCAGATAAATCGGATACGCCGACAATTTCAGGACAACTAGACCAACATTGAGCTGATAAGTTTAAAATCCGTCCTAAGTTCGTAGGCTGCTAGATATATTTCTGGCCTAATCATGAAAATACGAATATTTATAATCAGAAGTGGTTTTATGGTTTTTCAAAGTATTCTCCAGCATGATTTATACACTTTTGCATACGCTCAAACCAATTATCGAAACACTTTTTCCACTTATAATCTTATTAACATTGAAGTCCTTGATTCACAACGCACAATTTTAGACAAATTAAGCCGCAACGATAACATTCTCCAATGTGTTCGCTGTCAGAGGTTCGGGCGATGGATCACGAAGCGTAGGAATGTCCGCAAGGCAAGGACTCTTAAGTGCATTCTCTGCAGTAACTCGGGACACACCGCAAATTATCGGGGTTGTTCTACGTACCAATATGCTAGAAAAATAAACCTGACTCGTCAGCAGAAGGTGGAGGAGAAACGCCTACCTGTTCCTAGAACACCTGCCGTAACTCCCAACGTGACCTACGCCCGAAATTGCTCCACAGTTCCTCAAGGTTGGGAGCACTTGATGCTAATGCTGAACTTCTAGGTTTTTTCTCTCTATTCAGGGACAAATTAGCCAGCTGGAACATCAAATCCAGGGATAGGCGGCACGAATGGATCGCATTTACACGCTGCTGCTGAGCCTTAAATATCCTTTCAGTGAATGTAAATTTGCTTATAAATACGGAGCGAAGAGCTGTACTCTTCAGGTTGTTAGAGGAAGACCGATGCTCCGAAGTTCTTCTGGTTAGCGAATCCAAGCTTTCTCAGAGGCACAAGCTCACGCACGGTCAATATTATATTATAAGGATAGACCGACCCAACTGTAATGCATATTTTATGTTTTAAAAAAGTGGTGAAGTGCATAGATCTCAGGTGCTAAAGGCTTGCATCATATGCATCCCTCTCCGTAGTGGGAAGACGTTGTACGTGGTCGCAGTCTATGCAACTGAAGCTACTCAACAAATCTGTTTTAACTCTGAGCTCAAGACACTGCTTCAGTACTTACGTTTGGGTTCAATGGAGTATTATTACCTCATGGCCGGAGATCTAAACCCCAAAAAATAGCACTTGGAGAAAGTAGTGTTGCCATCTTCCTTACAATATTTACAATTTTTCGATTCCCAGTGTTTTTCCTGTCATCATAGTGTACGAGTACCTTAACCGAGAGTCCTGATAGTCTTTTCAATTCCAGCTGTACTTGTGTCATGTTTAATATTGCCTCGATGGCTGCGGTTGTCGTATGATTTTGTGCGCCTGTAATTCTTGACATGCATTTTTGAGAGCATGTCGGCTTCATCCATCGTTGGCAACCGTACTATATTGTCATAAAGAAGGGTTGGTTTAGTTATAAGGTTGTATATTATATATTATATTGTTTTGGTTTCAGTCCCCGGGACTTTCCAAAACCCCTCCACCATATTGAGAATGCTCTTTGAGCTTTCGAAGAACATTCTTCCAAATTTTCCTTGAACAAGGATCGTTCGCACATGCATCTATCCATCCTAGTGGTGTCCCGCTCTAAGAACTTAACATTTTCTTATTTCATCTCGTTTGGAAGTTGTGATTCTGCGATTCGGTATTTTGAAGTTGTTGAACGCGCCTTCGATATCTAGAAACACTCCTGCAACTGATTGTTTGTGCTCAAAACGTTCGTGAATTCTTAAATCTCAACTTAATTGGGCTAAAATTGAATCCAGAGAAATGACTATTTTGTGTCAAATTATCGCATTTGAAATTTAAGATTTGAAGTTTATGCTTACCAATATCTTCCTAAATCTAAAGACCCTGCACAAAGCTGAAAATTTCTTCAAAAGATTTCCAAATACAAATTTACTTACTTCTTCAAATCCCACTCAGCTTCATTTGACCCGCCGCCGACCTGGAAAGTCTTCAAATCCACAAAAAAAAAAATCCAAAACCAACCCTTAGGTTAACATTCATTCTTAATTTATTGATAAAAGTATATTTGCCTAAGGACCTTCATCATGTGGTCATTTTTCTACATCAGCAATTTTTCTGATAAATTTTTTTTTTTTTTTTCTAAAAAACAAAAATCTCGCAAAATATTTATTTCGAATTTATTGGTTCATTTTTATAACACGCGTCCATCATTCCATTTTGGATCTCTCAGTCTTAGAAATACTCATACGCAGAAAAGATTCCCTCAAGCTATGAGGTTAAAAATATGTTTTCTTCTATGCACCCACCCTTACGAATTTCATCATTGCTGCGCCCACTTAAAGATGCTGACGTCCCTTATGGCAGCAGCGATCTGCAATCACTTTTTGCAGCAGATAAGGTGCCACACAAGCATTTCGTATGCTGTAGGTGGTGTCGTATGCAGATTGGGCTTGTTGCTCCTCAATCTCTTCTAATTCCTCGATATCGTCGAAGCTCTTCTGCCTCCTCGTCACTTTCTTCTTGGCAACAATCATTTCGTCCGCCACACCTGCTTGGACGCCAACACTCGAGATGTCCACTTCGCCCACGCCTCCTCCTAGTGACCCCGTAAGACTATCCGTCCGCGACCGGGCGCTACTGCAACGAACAACTTCACGCCGCATACTCGAATTGGAAGTGCTGAGATTTGTTGAGTTCGTATGGAACGTACCCTTTCGCATGCCATCGGCTGATTGGAGAGTCACCCTTCGGCCAGATTCACACCCCAGCAATCGCAGGAATCCATCGCGGAATTTCGATGACATCAGATTGTAGAGAATCGGGTTCAAGGCCGAATTCAAGTACAGCATAATGCGACAGAAGTACAAGATATTGTAGTAGCCATCAATTCCAAGGCCGATGATGGTTTCCGGTGGCATCAGGATTATCCAAAGTGTGAAGGCGCGAAATGGCAGTAGGCAGAGGAAAAAGCTAAGGACGACGGCAACAAGCATCAGAATCACTTGCTTGCGGTATTTAAGAACATTACTTCGATGCGGGTGTTGCTGATTCGCGTTCGGATGACTCATCTCTGGGGGTAGCTGCTCGGAGGGTGACTGCTGTTGGTGGTGCTGGTGAGGATGGGATATTATTCCGGGATTACCCATAAGACTCCAGGCGATAATCGTATACAGAACTAGGAGAACGACAAAGGGCAGCAGGAAAAACAACGAAATACATCCGATAAAGTAGAATGCTGTCCAGAATGTGTCGGCGGGTGTGAGGCATACTGCGACCATGGTGCCGTCAAAGTAAGTCTCCATCTGATAGGAGGCTATCAAGAGTATCGGGCTGCTTGCAAAATTTATTGTTTGTTTGTTCGTTTGATTGTAATGTGAAATAAATTTGTAGGTACGGACACTCTTCGCACAATACTAAGCAACGACAGTTGAAGAAAGCGTGGTGGGAAACGGGCCAAAGGAAGGAAAGAGCAGATGGGACAAAATTATAAGAAATTTATTAAAAATTGAAAATAAAAACAGAAAAAGTGATGCTCATCAATGACATAGTCCGAAAGTTTTTTCAACTGGAAAACGTAAATATTCATTCCTACGAAGACTTGACAGAAAGGCTGACAAGGCATTTTCGAACCAAATTTTTGGGGTTTTGTTTTGGAATTGAAGTCCTTTTTTTCTGTGAACGGATGATCTCGGATCATGTATACTATATGTACAACTGAGAGATTGCGTATTTTTGTGGGCAAAGGTCGAACGCAGATTTCATGATATGCAAACAAAGAGCTTACAAGAGAACCTAAGCAACATTTTTAAATTGAATGTAAGCAGCTTCGTCAGCTTCATAAGCCAAGGACTTAAACTAGTTACTTGATTGAAAACCATGGCCCACATCATGAGAAAAGCAATTACGACACCTGCAGACGTCGAGGTCTCATAAAAAAGCTTAAGTTAGTCAAAGCAGTAAATGAGTGCTGATTGAATCTTGACATCAAGAAGCCATCAGAAGCAGACAGCGCATGGCTTAAATCATTCAGCAAGTAACGGGTTTTTCAACAGGGACGCTACAAAAGTATAGCGACAGGGACAGCAAACGACGCCATATTTCTTGCCGCTCTTTGGACATTTCTCTTCAGTAAGGTTTGCCATTTCATGATGGAAAGATATACGAGCCAACAACGAGTCGAAATTAATAAAATTTACTACCGAAATTCGGAGTCAGTGGCCTCAACGTTAAGAGCGCTACGTCCAATTTGTGGTCGTCATAATCGTCCTGGCAGATCAACAATTGAGCGTCTAGTGGAAAAATTTAAATCCACAGGAACAGTACAAAATGTTCCCGTGCCAGTGAGACAAAGAAGTGCCCGTAGTGTCGAGTCTCTCACACGTCGTTCTCAAGCGTTGTGCGTCTCTGTGACGTCGCTGTGGCGAATTGTGCGAAAAGATCTTGGCCTGCATCCTAACAAGATTAAATTGACGCAAGAACTGAAGCCGCTTGACCACCAATAGCGTCGTATGTTCGTGAATTGGGCTGAGCAACAACTTGAAAATTATTTGGATTTTCATCGAAAAATCATCTTCGGCGATGAGGCTCATTTCTGGCTGAATGGCTCCGTCAATAAACAAAATATGCGGTATTGGTCAGGTAGCAATCCACACGTACTCCATGATTCATCATTGCATCCTGAAGAAATCACGGTTTAATGTGGTTTATGGGCCGGCGGCGTCATTGGGCCGTTCTTCTTCCGTGATGATCAAGACTGTCATCATACTGTTACTGTGAATGGGGATCGCTACCGTTCAATGATAACCGAATATTTTTGGCCCCAATTGGATGATATGGACTTGGAGGACATGTGGTTCCAAAAGGACGGCGCCACAAGCCACACAGCGAATGCTACAATCAATTTATTGGAAACCAAGTTTGGAGAACGTGTTATCTCACGAAATGGTCCAGTCGCTTGGCCGCCTCGGTCGTGCGATTTGACGCCGTAAGATTATTTCCTGTGCGGCTACGTCAAGTCTATGGTCTATGCCAACAAGCCAGCGACGATTGATAAACTTCGTACGAATATCGAACCTGAAATTGCAGCAGTATCGGCCGATTTATGCTTGAAAACCGTCGAAAATTGGGTTCAGCGTCTGGAGTTCTGCAAGCGTGCCGGTGGTGGCCATGCGAAAGAAATCGAGTTTCATATATAATGACATCGAACGCACTTTCACAGGAATAAAGAATTTCATTGATATCCAAATCCGTTTTTGTTTTATTTAAAAAAAACTTTTGTAGCGCTCTTATTGAAAAACCCGATATATGGTGCAAGTATGCAGGCTGTGCACGGAATCAAAAGTGTGTTGGCAGTGGAAGCAGTTTCAACAAGCAACAGAAAGGCAATACCGTTTATTTGTTTCCATCAAAGATTCAAAAGGGTACGAACGTTTTGCAAAGCCACAGTACCCGTAAACAGTATTTAAAAAAGTACTGCAGTTGCCGAAGTGCTCGTCAAAGTTACTATAATAAACCAAGAGAAACTTTATAGACCTGTGGCGATTGCAAATCTCGAAAAGGACACCCTGTTTGACGAATACAGGAACTTTCCCATAATTCACAAGACGCATGTTGGTTTCCGAAGGTGGCGATGAATGAAAGAAAATCACAGACTTTTGACAGTCGCTGATGCTCAGACTTCCGTTTAGGACCTGCAAATCATCAGGAGTAGGAGCAGCTGAAGCTATAGAATATATTCAAAGTTTGGAATGTTAGAACGTTCGTTGTGGATGGGATTATTGCCATTTGGCAAATGACAAATGATCCGAGATGATTGTCAAATCATCTTGAGGTAAGATGCCTCATGTCATGGGATCGGAGCTCTCTCTCTCAATAACTCTCTCACAAATTACCATGATTCAATTTGAAGACGCGTCGCGTTCTTTTACAAAACACTTATGAAGCCCCGAAAAAGTATAGCCAGAAAAATATATCACATCATAGATTATGTGCGCAGTAAAAAAGTTCCATCAGTACCTGTTTGGTCAGCAGTTTGAACTGATCACCGAAAAGTGAAATTCGATAAATACAAAGAATCTTGATAAAAGGTTTTACGTAAGAAGCTTGTTCGACTTCGGGAGTTATACGCAAGTTAGCCACTTACTTAAGGTGCCTGGGAGCATTTGCATTAAGACTACGTGAGGTCTGTTGTTTTGTTATGGACACAAAGTCAGCTTCCTTAAGAATTTTAAAGGCGAAAACCAATGATTTGCAATCATTCAACCCGATAAACACTTTACAAAACTGAATCAAATGTGGCTTAAGCGGATCGAAAATAGTATTGTGTTCATCGTTTTAAGGTGTCTTCTTTAGAAACACTTTGCAAATCATTATTTGACAGCATATGTCGTAGTCTGATATTCAATTTTGAGTCCTCACCTGTGAAGTTTATTTTGCATAGATTTGATACGGGAATGCTATGATTTACCTTGCCAAATACTTGACAAATATCGTCGATGGTTAACTATTTGAGTTATATGTCATATTGCCGATGAGAAATGGTTTTAAGAGAGAGAACCATTTTTTAACCTTAAATGAAACGGCCGAGGTATTTTGGATTTGCTGGAGCAAGTTTAGGCAATGCTGTTAAGATCGGGGAAACAAAGTTTCTGTACTTTGATTTCGCTAGAGGAAGTGGGTGATGTCACCTCTTCCTTCTTCAAGCGAATACGTTTACAAAAACCGTTGACTGAAAGAGACGAAAATTCTTGTTGAGGAGGGCCACAGAACCCATTCCTCCTCTTATTTTGGAAAGGGTTGGCTCAGCTATCAAAATGCTGAAAAATAACAAGGCCGCCGGCTGTGATGGTCTATCAGCGGAGCTTTTCAAGCATTACATTGATACATTGGTAGGGTACATCCATCAAGTTATAAGCAAAATATGGGTGGATGAAGCTAAGCTTGATGACTGGACTATCAGCTCTATATGCCTCATCTGAAAGAAACGCGAAATCCCTGCTTAATGTCGCATATGGGATCTTCTCCACCATACTGTATGAACGCCTGAAGCCTATCTGCAATACACTGGTCGCTACGTACTAGTGTGGCTTCCGGCCCGGCAGATCTGCGATCGACCAAATATTCACACTCAGGTAAATTCTTGAAAAGCCCAACGAATTTCAAGTCGAGACTCACAATCTCTTCATCGACTTCAAAGTTGCAAATGATAGCATTTATTGTCTTGAACTCTACAAGGCGATGGCCGAATGCGTGATCCCGGCAACACTGATCCAACAGTGCCGCGTGGTGTTACAAAATACACGGTGCAATGTGCAATTTGGAAACAGTTTCTTCGGACTATTCGAACCTAGCAACGGCTCATGATGTGACTTCTTTAATCTCGTGGTGGAACAAATAGTGCGCAGGGCAGTTTAAATACGGAAGGCACTATCTTCTACAAATCAGTCCAGCTGTTGGTTAAGGAGTTTATTCCACGAATGACACTTAATTCGAGATGCGGTGAACCTTGGAAAACCGCTGCTACTTCGGTTTGGCCAAAGAAAGGGGTTTCCAAACGCCTAACTTGGAAGACGTGATGTTCGTTCTACAAAACTTTGATCCTGCCAGTTCTACTATATGGAGCTGAGTGCTGCACGATAAGCAAGAAGGCAGAGCAGATTTTAAGTACTTTCGAGGTGGGCGAATGGAGGAGACGATATAACTGCGAACTCTATCAGCATCAAAATGTGGATGTACTCGTTGCCCACAAAGCCAAACTACGGGAAAAATACTTCAGCAAAGAGAATCTTCGAATCACAGCCCCAAGACTCGCTGGATCTCGTTAAGGAATATCCCTTGACAATTTTCTACAAAATTTACACTAGCGACAAATTTTGTGGCAACTTGGCTGTGGGTGAAAAGGAATGTTTCTTTGGCGCTCATCATGGTGTGGGACACGGGTTCCAAAGTTGGAGGTGATGAAGTTTGGCTTGGAGACTGCAAAGTCTAAAGCGATTGTGGGGGGGATCATGGAGTGACCAAAATTAGTTCTCGCCAAGGGTGAGTTTTCATTAAGTCTTACCCACATAAGCATTAGTTATTATCTGAAAAGAATGCCAGAGTGAAGTCAATGTAGGATAATGAAGAGAAACCTTAGACGATGTGGTGCGGATAACAACTCCCATCTTTTACCCACATCTTTTTTGCACCAGTTAAATGCATCTTTCCGCAAGATAAATTTTTCAGGAAAGCTTTTTATCCAGTATCTAGACAAGGTATTTAATTTGGCTTTTGAAAACAAGAAGTGTTCATTTAATTTAGCGGGTTTTGAAGGAAGAGGTCCTGTATCTCCTGGTAAAGAGCACGAGCTCCATTTCATTTGTCTGAATGTTGTGTCCGTTTTGCTCAAACCAGGATGATTAGGTTACTTGAGGATTTACAGGTCGTGGCAATAGCTACGTCGTCAGCGTTTACTACTGTCTTGAATTCAGTCTGTTCGAGATGGCATTGAATTTTGTTTAAAGAGAAGTTTCATAGATAAGTAGAGAGGGTGCCACTTTGTAGAGTTCCCAAACCAAATAGACTACGGAGGATGGACCCAGCCAAGAACGAATTTATTATTCTCTTCCTGTGATTAGCTTTTCCTTCATAAAAGAAGACATAAGGATACGACACTACCCTCGACATCCAAACAGAGATAACCTCCTGTCCCTTGGTTAATTGATCGTAATCCAGTTAACATGAAGATGTGTCAAATCACAGTGTCCGCCATTAAAAGACCGGCAATAAAACATCAAGTCTACATGAAATCCTTCGCGTGATTCATTGTCAGCAATTCATGTACCGATATTATTATGCGAAGAGTGTACGTACTTGTATATGCTAAGCATGAAGGTTAAGGACTCTACAAATCATTGCGACAAATTTTATTGCTTTAAGCATTTTATTTATTATTATTTACAAAATGTTAGTTTATCAGATGTTTTTTTTAATTCATAACTAAAACATTAAAACTACTTTTGGCATGCACTCCACTCACAGCAATCGTCCTTTGTTTGTTGATTAAATAGGACTACTTAATAATATATGATATGGTATATTTTTTGCAAAGGATAAGCATTTGTATAAACACTGTTATTGGCAAATGGAATGGCTCATCGGTTGAAATCGGTTAATATTATGCGAGCGTGTGACATGCTGCATTATAGTCTTCTCAGATTTACAACAAGTAATTTGTCAGACGTCGAACCAACATAAATGTCCTCTCGATAAGCTGTCATCACTACAAAAACAAAACCGAGGATTCACTACATCCTTCGGCGATGACGAATATAAAACATTGACCAAATGACTAACGATTACGATTCTACTGTATCATCAGAGCCTTCTTCTAAAATGATGCCGCCTATTTTTTTTTTCTTTTGGATATGAAAATTAACTTTGTGGTAGCGATACACTCATTCCTGTTTTATGTCCTGTATGGATATATGTGTAATAAATAATCAGAGGATGTGAGTGACTTTCTGCTAACGACGAACTTTTTCGGGGTGGTTTTTGTTTTTTTTTTTTGTTTTTGTGCGTCTTTTTTATGGCACCCATCATTAGAGTGTGTTGACGTTTGAAGCTGTCCCTAATGTCCTTCGATTGATAAAAACAAAAACAAAAAATCAACAAAATATATTTTTTTAACAAACTTACACTGAATTGGAATTTTAATTACTTTTTAATTAAACTCCAACCCCTGATGGTCGAAGTCGAACTATGATGATTTTTCAATCGTGGAATGCCATCCTAAATATAAAAGGACACAGAATTGATATCCTTTTAATTAGATTTTTGTTTCAGTTGATTACATTGGTTTGGCTATGAAAAGCCGGCCGGGCGACGCGGCACGAAGCATCTCCTTGTTTGGCCTTCGATTAGTGCGATGAAATTGTCCTTTGCTGAAGGACTCGCCCAGGCAGTGAGCAAGACGACTTGTTTATATTCTAATTTTTGGAAGTATTTGAAGACGACAGCTATTATTGCGAATAAATATGATAATCCTTGTGCGGAAAAGAAATCAATAGAATTCAATAAAGAGCGCGACAGAAGAGCAGAGAAATCCTTGTTAAAAGGACATTCGCACACAAACCGTCTGTTTGTGCAAAGATACGACTGCGAGTAATATAATTTTCAATAAAGTCACTAGTAGGAATAAGGTTCCTCGGCTTCGCAAATACTACATCCTTGTTAAGGGACTCTCTCCATTGTACAAAGGCGAACTACTGTCAACAGTGCAATTCAAAGGAAGTGTGTCATGTGTGAAATTTGAAGTCAGTCTCTAAACGACGACGACGTCCTTGTAATGCAATTGTGAAGATTTAGAAAAGGATGTTCGTTTTCCACTTACGAATTTTTGTCCAAATAATTACACGGTGCATTAAGTTGAAAGAGTACGGGCAGTGTAAGATGTGAAGCCAAGCAAGGATTTAAGTGAGAAAGTAAAGGACATGCGAAAATCCAAATGACCCAAAAAGGATTGGTATTCAATTTCGTACAGCGATGCGCGAAATAAACGGGTTGAATATATGTATTTGAGTCTTGAGGAGCAGGTGAAGATACCTCGTCATACTAGGAAGACTTTCGCGACTATCATCGTATGCTCGATGATACTTTTTAATTCTTGCTAACTGTTGAGTCTATTGCTCCTTGGAGGTTCTGTGCCACAGTCAAATATGCCTTAAATCCTTCATGGTCTCTGGGCGTACAAATCCTTGAACTTCGACTTGAAGTCTCTGCACCTGCAATTCTAAAGCATTCTAAGGTGGAACATAGTTTTACATATATTCGCTCAATGCACCCAAAACCCATTTTCATCTATGTTCACTGACATTCGGGTTCGGTACAAGATTCATATCTTTTAGAAGACTGTATTGTTCTGCTGTCTTTCTTGTCGTCCAACATTCGGTGTTTTATGGAGCATGACTGTAATCCTTCGAGTTAGGTTTTGTTCTCGGTTTTTTTGGCAAAGTCGTCTTCATCAGAACTCCACTGTCACGAGTTGATACTTGTTCTAAGATAAATAAGCTGCTTAACTAAAAAGTTCTCCAATAGGGACTCGACAACTTTAAATTTAATTTGTGAACGCATCCTTTCACTAATCATCAAACTGTCATTGTCAATTTATTCAGTAAACTTAACATTTTCATCTTTAATTTGTGAACGCACCCTTTCACTAGTCATCGAACTGTCATTGTCAATTTAGTCAGTAAACTTAACATTTTCATCACGGTAAAGTACACGAACGAGCAAGGTCTGCAAATTGAAAAATTGTCTATAGAAATTTGGAGTCGGTGACCGCAACTTTAAGAGTGTTAACTCCAATTTCGGTCGTAACAAGTTTTGTGCAAAAATTTGAGTCTACATATTCGGTGTGTGATCTTAATGCACGGTTCACAATGTCGCTTTGACTGCGTTGCGTTGACAGATTCGAAGCAGCGCAGTTATTTAAACATAGGAAATGTGTACTTCCATTCACATACACGCTTTGACTGCGTCGCGTTGAGTTGACAAACGTACTGACTCGTAAGAGGCACGTGATAAAGCGCCGAAACGTGAAGCAGAAGTTCAAACAATTGAAGTTTTGCATCGCTTTGACATTTGAGGGGGACAGTGTTAGAGAAACAATTGATCATAAAAAAAAAACTAAAAGGAAATTAATGTTAGTAAATATTATTATTTATTCCTTATTACAAAGATCCTTTTCAGAGAATGACATTTAAACAAAAATAAATTGCGCTTGTGCGAGAGGATGTCAGGAACTAAAGGGGTTTTCAATAAGAGCGCTACAAAAGATTTTTTTTTTAATAAAACAAAAACGGTTTTGGATATCAATGAAATTCTTTATTCCTGTGAAAGTACGTTCGATGCCATTATGTATGAAACATGGCCACCACCGGTATGATGCATGGCCACCACGGGTACGCTTGCAGAAGTCCAGACGCTGAACCCAATTTTCGACGGTTTTCAAGAATAAATCGGTAGATACTGCTGCAATTTCACGTTCGATATTCGTACGAAGTTCATCAATCTTCGCTGGCTTGTTGGCATAGACCATAGACTTGACGTAGCCCCATAGGAAATAGTCTTACGGCGGCAAAAATTGATTGTGACATTCGCTGTGGGGCTTGTGGCGCCGTCCTATTGGAACCACATGTCCTCCAAGTCCATATCATCCGATTGGGGCCAAAAATATTCCGTTATCATTGAACGGTAGCGATCCCAATTCACAGTAATGTGCTGGTCTTGATCATCACGGAAGAAGAACGGCCCAATGATGCCGCCGGCCCATAAACCACACCAAACCGTAATTTTTTCGTTATGCAATGATGACTCACGGAGTACGTGCGGATTGCTGCCTGACCAATACCGCATATTTTGTTTATTGACGGAGTCATTCAGGCAGAAATGAGCCTCATCGCTGAAGATGATTTTTAGATGAAAATACGTCATTTTCAAGTTGTTGCTCAGCCCAATTCAAGAACATACGACGCTTCTGGTGGACAAGCGGCTTCAGTTCTTGCGTCAATTTAATCTTGTAAGGATGTAGGCCAAGATCTTTTCGCAAAATTCGCAACAACGACGTCACAGAGATGCCCAACGCTAGAGAACGACGTGTGGGCTTTCTGCAACTGAAGCCTCAGCGGCAGCAATATTCTCGACACTACGGGCACTTCTTTTTCTCACTTGCACGGGATCATTTTGTACTCTGCCTATGGATTCAAATTTTTCCACTAGTCGCTCAATTGTTGATCTGCTAGGACGATTATGACGACCATAAATTGGACGTAGCGCTCTTAACGTTGAGGCCACTGACTCCGAATTTCGCTAGTAAATTTTAATAATTTCGACTCGTTTTTGACTCGTATATCTTTCCATCATGAAATGGCAAACCTTACTGAAGAGAAATGTCAAAAGAGCGGCAAGAAATATGGCGTCGTTTGCTGTCCTCGTCGCTCTACTTTTGCAGCGTGCCTGCTGAAAAACCCTTTATAAAAATATTGTGAGAAGGAATTTACGATGGCAAATAATTGCCGATATATTGAATAGACCAGGTTACATCTGTTGCCTTATTTATGAGGTGTACTTGAGATAAGGTATATAAGAAGGACATTAGTTGCTTAGTGTTCTTGGCAGAAATCTCATCAATTGAATTGAAGAAGGGTTTACCATGCGCTCGCTGTCTAGCTTTAGTAAGGGCCGGACAGATGTAGAAGAAGTATGTTAGAATCTCCCTCTCAGCGGCAGTGTGGCATGATCTCCAATCGGCCAGGGTCCTGTGCAGACCGCTACCAAACTAGCACTTTCATGACCGGTTCGCCAAAGGAGATTTTTTGTTTTTGATTGTTTGTATTCAGGCCATATTTTCCTTGATGTTGATATGGTGTACTGCTTCAAGGAAGTATGAGGATATTATAGCCTAAACTGCATGTAGTGAGACGAAATCCTCCCCTACAGGCAAGCGCTGAAGGGCAGACCTGACTAGCAAGTTCATCGGCCCTCTCGTTAGCTGGGAATATAAGGGAAATGAGCTGACCCTCTAACGACGCTATTTATGTATATATAATAGACTAGGTACTTGGAATTGTTATTGTTTATTTTTGTATATATGTATACAGAAACGACCCTCAGGTCAATTGAGGACTGTAAACTAAGGTTTACGAGCCTTCGCGGCCGGTACCTTGTAGTTTTTGAATCATACACAAAAGCATATACAATATTTTAAGATGATTTTTTATCACACCGTGTGCAAAATCATATCTGCTTTCTTTTCTTACAAACTGGGAATTATACAGAAGCCCATGATGGAATTCTGGATGTTTCCAACGAGGGAGTTATCTGTAAAATGATGCTTAGTTAATTTCGTGTTAGGAATGATTTTAATTTATACTTTTTGAAGCAATATATAAACAGCTGACTGTGTAAACAAATATCAAAGCGCCTGAAGCGCGGCGCGTAAAAGTTGTCAACGCGACGCAGTCAAAGTGACGTTTGTAAATCGGGTGAGTCAACCGGTTGGTCGAAGTAACCAATATATCGCTGCCTTTCAGGCGTCCGTCAATTCCACTGCGTTCTCAAGAATTGCGCATCGCTCAGACTACATCATGGCGTATTTTGCGTAAGAACCTTGGTTTACACCTATACAAGATCAAGCTGACGGAAGAATTGAAGCCGATGTACCATTTGAAGTGACGTACGTTCTCCGATTGTACTCTGGAGAAGATGCGATAACCTGATGAATTTCATCGCAAAATCATCTGCAGTGACGAAGCTCATTTTTGGCTCAATGGGTTCGTCAATAAGCAAAATATGAGTTATTGGTCGGGTGGAAATCCACATTTGCTTCATGAATCACCCCTTCGTCCACAAAAAATAACTGTTTGGTGCGATTTGCATGCCGGCGGCGTTATTGCGTCATATTTTTTGGCCAGTGTTATCGCGCCATGATTACCGATTATTTTTGAACCGAATTGGAAGATATGCACTTGGACGATATGTAGTTTCAACAGGATGGTTCCACAAGCCACACAGCACATCTTACAATCGATTTAGTAAGAGTAAGTTTGATGAGCGTGTTCTCTTAAGACATGTGCCAGTCGATTGGCCGCCTCGTTCGTGCGATTTAACGCCTGTAGATTATTTTTTTTGGGGCCACGTTTAGTCATTGGCTTATGCCAACAAGCCGACGACGTTGGAAGAGCTCAAAGCAAACATTGAACGCATAAAGGGGCCGTTTCGGCCGAAATGTGTGGCCGAGTCATCGAAAATTGGGACCAACGAATCGACCGTTGCAAACGTGCCCGCAGTATGGCCATATGAACAAAGTCGAGTTCGATTCATAAATGTTTTGATTGTACTTCAAGCCGATCATAAAGTTTTTGCATATCTCAAATGGTTTGCGTTGTATTAAAAACAAAAAGGTGTCAAGTCCTTATTGGAAAGCCCTGTCGATTGTGATGGTGGAGCTTGACGGATTTCTAAACGTATACATACAGACCAACTGTTTCGGTCTCCTCTTCATCAGCTGTAAAAGCTTAAATGATGGCACGTTGGTTACGGACAATGTTGTTAATATCATCTGCATATCACAATTACTGAACAGAGATGAAAACGATTTTGACACTATGTTGGCTCCTACCGGGCGTTACTTCAGTTCGTCTCCTTGACGAATGCAAGTCTGGAATATAATTCGGAGGTTCTTCCAAACTTAAGTGTGTATGGCCCTTTGTTCAATGTAACGAGTCGGTTTTCCTAGTGTCCCAAATTCGGCCTTCGATTCGTATAGATCAGATGCTGTTGTATGTAGCTTTTAAGTCATCGAATAGGTGCTAAGCATCAACTTGAATTTCTCCGGTCTTTTCCATGATAAGGCGTAGTGTACAAATTTTGTGTCGACTTGCCGTAACGTAGTGCACAATTATGTTGGTCAATTTTTGTGATGCAAAAATGCTTCAGATGTGCACACTATATACGATCTTGTTACTGACGTTAAGTATGGCCTTGTTTGGATAGATTTCGATTGATGTTGGAAGACAAAGGACTTGTTTGTAGATGATTCGATTTCGACATTGATGACTGCTTAGGCTCTCGTCTTTTATAAAATCATTTTTAATATATTCTTGTCTAGCTCTATACTCTTTCCTTACTGCTCGTTATTATTGCAACGTTTTCTTTTGGGACTTATCTGTTGTCTTGTCTTCTAAACGCACTCATCATTATAAAGGGTGATTTTTTAGCTATTATCTTTTTGGCAACACTGGTTTAAACAGCTGATGCACATTTCGTGTTTTGTTTCACTGTCAACCATACTCAGTTTGGTTCATAATATAACCACGAATCGTCTTACAAACGAACAACGCTTGCAAATTATTGAATTTTATTATCAAAATGCGTGCTCTTTTAAGAAAGTTCATCGCGCGCTTCTTCCATTTTATGGTTAGTTTAATCAACCCACTGAAGCGGCTATTCAGGCTATTGTGACTAAATTTCGCACCAAATTTACATTGTTGGACATCAAACCACCAACACGCTTACGTGGAGTGCCAACTGAAGAAAATATCGCAGCTGTATCGGCCCGTTTTAATGATGAGCATCAATTATCGATTCGTCGCCGTTCGCAGCAATTGGGCCTCTGGTTCTCAAAAACGTGGAAAATTTTGCGGAAGGATTTAGGTGTGATGCCTTTCAAAATACAGCTTGTGCAAGAATTGAAGCCGAACGACCTACCGCAACGTAAAATTTTTGGTGAATGGGCTCTTGGAAAGTTGGCCGAAGATCCACTTTTTTACTGAGAAATTGTGTTCAGCGACGAAGCCCCTTTTTGTCTCAATGGGAACGTAAATAAGCAGAATTGTCGCTACCAATGCATCCAGAAAAAGTCACAGTTTGGTGCGGTTTATGGGCTGGTGGCATCATTGGACCGTACTTCTTCAAAGATGATGCGATTCGTAACGAAACTGTGAATGGTGAGCGCTACCGTGAGATGATATCCAATTTTTTTTTGCCCAAAATGCAAGAGCTTGACTTGCATGATATGTGGTTTCAACAAGACGGTGCCACATGCCACACAGCACGCGCAACAATGGACTTATTGAGAGGCAAGTTCGGTGAACATTTTATTTCACGTTCGGGACCGGTCAATCGGCCGCCTAGATCGTGCGATTTAACGCCTTTAGACTATTTTTTGTGGGGCCATGTTAAAGCTGATGTCTATACAGACAAGCTCGCTTCAATTGACGCATTGGAAGACAACATTGAAGCATTTATTCATGAGATACCGGCCGAAATGTTGGAAAGAGTATGCCAAAATTGGACTAAGCGGATGGACCAGCACGAAGTCGATTCAATTGGATGTTTGATAGTCTGCCGGAAGCTGTTATCCACTATCGTTTCGGGGACGTTGTACATTCCAAAGAAATTATCTTCATCGATTTTAACATTGACGTCTTCAAGTACGATCTTTACGTCGAACTTCAGACAGGTTCCATAGGCTGTGCCCAAGAGTTTGTAGAATTCCTCTGTCTAACAGTCTTCAGTTTCGTTTACGTTACGTTTTAAGGCCTGGCATTGATGTCTTTCGTTCTAACAAGAATACATTTAAAAATATCTTTAAAGACCTTCCGTCAAAAAATTTAGCTCAGAAGAAGAGCGAAGTCTTCTTTATGTCTGTCGATTTGCTTCCATCATTGTTTTTAATTATACAAGTTGGCAAACTTCGTAACGCAATCTCGACTTCTTCTTCACGAGTTTGGCACATATTTTTTCATAAAATATTATCATCACTTTTATTACTTAAATTTTTGTTGCCACAAGTCGATCATAACTTCATCCCAGTACCCAGGATATTACATTCATTTTTCTCATTTCCCCATGTAGGAACCTTCAATTTATAGGCATTCCGCTGGTATCTAACCGCACTTATCCTGGTTGTATCTTAAGGACTCATTACATTGTCACCATGATATAAGAAAAAATTATACGATTGAGCACAGAGTATCTTCTGCTTTACTGATTTTCTTCTTGTTTTTTTTTTTTGGGCGGAAGAAGGAAGTCATATTGAAATTGAAATTCAAAGCGTACAAAGATACGAGGACACACACTCGCATTCTGAAGCACAAAGTTCCGCATGGAGAGCAAAAGGAAACCTTAACAAAGGATCCGTTTAAAAAAGGGAAAACATTCACAAACGATACAAAAGAGATTGAAAGGTGAGGCGATGTTCATGTGAAAAACGTGTGCGAGAAAACCCAACTGTGAGTAGGAAGTCCATGTGTGTACTCGTTTGGCAGATTTGTTTCTGCAGGATTGCTTATGGCTTCTGGCTTCTGGCTTCTGGCAACCACACATGTACATATAAAGTAGTCATTTGCCATTTAAAATGCAACGATTTTTATTTTTGGATCAGTGATCCAAATGTGATTGTATTGTTATCCAATAATACAATAATAAGGACTTTACATTTGCACTCCGAGATTGGAGTGCATTTGTGGAATAAGTTTGAGTTTGTTATTCTCGAGGAGTCACGAGATTTGAAGTTAACGCTATGTTCGAGACAAGTTGCGATGGTGAGAATATTTTAAAAATTTCAGAATGCTTATTTATCGACTAAAATGCCAGAAGATTCATGTGTTGGTCCAAAAAGAATTTATTTGATCCTTTTTTTTAATACTCTTTGAGGACGATATCGATCAAGTGGTTCTGGTATCGTCGATGACCATGGAAGATGTTTTAAATGAATTTTCAATCTTTCTGGTGAGTACTTCGTGCAATTAAATCTCGTCTTTTCTTTGAAAGCCTTCAGAGCAAGTGGCTTATTCTCATAGTTTCGGTATTTCTTAAGACTCCAAGGAAAGAATTCTGAAGCGGTTGATCGGGCGATCCTGCTGGCTTATGTAGTCGCACATGCTGTATCATTTAGTTGGAACCAAATGTCTTCCAATTTCAATCCCTACCATTTTCCGGCAATAAAAATCGCGACCTCCTTGGTAAACATGCATTTACTTACAGTGGATGGAGTTGGTCTAACGTGCAGTCTCAGTGCCTCAAGAGCACAGACATCCCTTGTTTACGCATCCTTAGAGTGGAAGATGGAAATGAATGGAATGAATGAATTACGACCGATATATTTTTTAAACTGTCCCAAAGGATGCACTAAACCAAATAAACATCCACCGTGGAAGAATGTAAATAATAAGAGGTCCAAAATACTGTTGGAGACTTCATAAGGAAGAGTGGTTAACAAACCGAGATAAGCTAGTCGTATGATGCATGAGTCTAAGAAAACAATTATTCCTTGGTTTAAGTCTACAGTCAAAGCCTAAGGTAAAGCTTAGTTGCATCTTCTTGCAAAGAGGTGAGGTCCCTATACCCAAAGCAGAGACCTGTCGACGCACTTATCGAAAGAATACTTAAAATAACATTAAGGGGGCATTCTAGTCTAGAAATTAAAAAAAAATGGTTTTTTATTTATATTTTCAAAGTTTACTATTCAAGAACATTTCTACGAGAGGATTTTTTCAAAATTCAAATTACTTTCGGGGATATCGATATTTTGCTGACCCGGCATCCAAACTGGTTTGGCCGGAACTAATCGAACAAAAGACGTGACTTGCATCTTTTATATTCAGTGTTCACCTATGTCCAGCTGCCAACAGTTGAATTCCAATCTTCAAACCACGTGGACTTACATATTCATTCCGGACCTAAGGTGATTGAGATAGCGACATTTATTGCTGTTTGTATTTTTAATGAAGGCTTCATTCCTATTTTAAAAATGATGGAGCTTATGGGATTGAAAATTGGCTCCGAAGCTCATTCATTTGCTGTGAAACGAGACAACGCCCGGATTGACCGCTCCGAGATACAAGCATCCAACGCATCAAAGGAGGCCAGAACTGCTCGATATGAAGAGAGAATCACGGAAAATAGTTTTTTGGAAGTCAATGAAGGTCCGATGTATGAAGCAGGAATGGCAGTTTGAATAAACGTAAGACTAGAATATCATTTCATGGCTTAGACTGCGAACAACTTTACGCGAAACTTTAAAAGACCTCTTCTCGAAAATGTCTTTTTCAAAACAATACCCACGATTTCTCAAGTTCTACTGGACCGATTTACCTGAGAGAGGTAGAGGGTCTTCTTTATAGACTTGTCTAAGTCTGGAACTATCTCCATCCCGAAATTTCTAGTACTTTTTTTTTTAACAATTCGAAACAGTCAAAAATAGTGGTACAAAAATTGTTTTTTTCAGGCTTCAATGAGAACTGAAGCCGTCTCAGCAGTCTTCACAGAGCCCACTTGGACAATCTACTAAGCAACTGGGTCGGGAGCAGGCTAAGCAAAAGCAGGAGGCAGATGAATAAAAACGAGTCAATATAATTGACAATACAAAATACAATAATAAAAATTATGGAATCGCACGTATTTAATAAGACGATGGCTGTCCAGAGTGGTTCAACGTGACAGCAAATTCGTAAAAAGATTCAGGTTTTTGAAGTGTAATGTCTCAGGGCTTGTCTTCGTTTATTTTGAGCTCCAGAGCAAACCTGGTTAGGGTGGATAATTTTCTAATAAAACTTATCCGAAGGCACGTTGCAAGAGCAATGATTTCGATCAACAACCTGATCTCTGGGGCTTTTTACCCCAACCACGAGAGTGTGCACCTTAACGGTTTTATCCCTCAAGAGGCTTTCCTCTAACTCGATTCCAAAGGTTTGATCCAGAGTAGTCTGGAGACACCGCACAAAGTTCCAAAGAGTCTCTCCGTTTCAGCAGGGCGGTAGCAACCCGCGATAAGGCAGATTCGCAAAAGTGGCATCATAAATTTTGGTGGCTTTTAGGAAATTGGTAGAGATCTCTGTTATTGATATCCTTAGAAGCAATAAAAAAATCAATGAGACGAGCCACGCTGACGATGTCGGCTTTTGGTATCGAGCATCAAAGATTTTGATTGTCCAAGGATTCAGAATGGCTTGTGGTGGATATTTACAAGGTGACCAGATGACGAGAACAGAAAAAAGATTAATACGGAGTCTCCTAGCTCAAGAATATTGTATAGTCAAGGAACTGAACTATTTTTTTATTTATTGACTTATTACTAAGGATTAGGTGGATGGAGAAGGCGAGAGGAAAAAACATTTTTAAGGGTGTATCTGTTGAGGTGTAAATTAAAAATGTCCTGCGTGGCATTGGTCTTCCGCAAAATTCTGAACATAGTTTCGTGAGAACCGTAGTTGGTGCGGTGTGGGTCTTAATGGAAAAGGGGGACGGATCTCAGGTTACGGGGTTTGGTGTATATAGAGATCGATCGAAGCAGCATAGCACAGTCGATGACCTGCAATGTCACAGCGATGCGCAAGGGAATGTAGATTTATAAGTTGCAACCGGAGGGTATATGGTGGGAGATTAAAGCTGTCCGCCCAGTGGAGACCACGCAGTGTGGAATGGAGAAACCGGCGTTGAACAGCTTCAATTCGCTCGTTATGGGTTTCATAATAAAGGGACCAGACTTGGGAAGCATATTCGAGGAGGAGTCTAACAAAAGTAATGTAAAGTGCTTCGGCGACGTAGGGGCTTACGAAGTCTTTGGACCTTCGCTTAACGTAGCCAAGAGCGGAGTTGGCACGGCTTATAATGGAACCCATATTCGTGCGAAAATTGAGTTCCCTATCACTGATAATACCCAAATCGCGGAGAGAAGAGACTAATGGAACGGGTTGATTGAAGATGAAGAAGGTTCTGGAGAGCTGTGGTAAATGCTTTCGAGTGTATGTAATGGCTTGGCATTTGCTAATGTTGAGATATAGAAAGTTGAAAAATTGAAAACCTACTCAAATCATCTTACAGGAAAGGAAGTCAGCCGGAAAAGATGTAGGCATATATAAATTGTGGATGATGAGGTCGACAACATTAATACTTAGAATGAAAATCATGGGACCAACGTGGCTTCCTTGAGCGACTCCTGAAGTGGCCATAAATGGATTAGATTTGGAGGATCTAAAAAAAAAACAACGTTATGCCGGTCTTCTAGGTAGGACTTTATCCAATTAATGAAGCCGGTGCACAGTGTGTTATTTTTCGAATCTAGCGGAACTTTATTAAAAATTAACAGTCGTTCAACTGAAATAAAATTGGTATCGTATGAAAGGTAAAACCTACAGCAATAACATGCTTAAAACAAAAAAAAAAGAAACGACTATATTAACCGTTTTACAGCATCACAAACATCAGCTTTGTTCAAGCGGAAAAAATTCAAAGCTGGTGTCATTCCTTGCGTCAAGTTGATAAAAGCGTGGTTAAGTGATTTATTATTTTTGCTCATCCAAATTATTTTATTATTTTTTTTTATATCTCATTAGTTCGCAAGGTAAGTAATTTTTTTCGTGCACTTACAAAATAAAAGAAAATGCGGGTGTGTTTGAAGACCTTAAAAGTTATGTTTGTTTCTGTGTTTTTGTGACTTTGTAAAGCCTTTTTAAAAAGTATCCTCATGTATCCATCGTGTAATTGTGCTTAAAATCTCCGTTGGTTTTTACTGTGTCAGAATTCGTTTGATTCTCTTGCTTCTGGTTGCTGACCCCATGCAATTTTTTTTTTCAATTGACCTATATAGCAAAATGAAAAATTCAGCAATTTTTGATATTTGGAGATCCCCAGAGAGCTCCAAATGTATGTAAGCTCATTAAATTCTAAAATACTAAGTACTTGGGAACAAAGTGGTCGAATTTTCAGAAATTCGAAAAAGCCGATGATAAGTGATTAAATAAGGATGTTTAGCTTCCAAAAGGTTTTATTGAAGGAGTACCTTCAACAAGTTCAAATGAAAATCGGGGACGACCTCAGAAATTATTTGACGAATGTACTCCGAAAGTCCAAAAACGGAAAATAAAAGAGCTGGTTGACTCAAAGGCTCCAGCGAAATCGCGCTTGCAGCTGAAATGAGTTTGAGATCATTTGGTGAAAGAGATGCAGCTAATATTGTCATAATCATAATAATCGTAATCATAATATTGTAATATATCATTTTCGAATTTTGCTTGAAGTCATATCAAGTGAATATGAAATCGATGCAGAAAAGTTTGGACGTTATGCAAGCGAAACGAAGGATATTTATCTTCGACATTATTCTTGGTAGTGTACATAAGATGCTTATGCACTCAACACAAATAATTGAAGCTTATTACCACTTGGGCTGTTGTCCGAAGAAGCCCAGGAAGCAAGCAACAAAGAATATAGGCGTTTCGGAGAGCACTTTAGTCGAAAGTCTTCCCGGCAAAACTCAAATCGAGATGTGATATATGAATTTTTACTTTCCTCAGATCCATATCTTTCGAGCCGAAGTACAATGTTTCATAGAAAAAAGAACCCACTCCCACCAGAATGTATTGCATTATTTAAAGCTCCGGAAGAAGGAAATTCAACCTCAGATGAAGAAGATGAATAATATGTATAAGAAAAAATTAAAAAAAAAAACAATAAAAATAATTAAATGAAAGAAAAGCGTTAATGTTTTGTTGTTGTTTTTTTTTGGTTCTTAGGAATTCTGAAGATGAAAAAAGTTAAAATATATTATTAAACTATGTTTCAAAACTTAATTAAAATTTTAGAAAAAGCACACCAAAAGTTTTGGAATAAGAACTTTATATTTAAAAAAAAAAACTGATCAAATGAGAGTTTTTACAAAGTGTAGCACGTATTAAACGTGTGTAATAAAATATTAAAAGCTCAGGTAAGCTTTAAAACACAAAATAACATAAAAATATATAATTTAGCCGTTTAACATAAGTAACAAATCATTCAAACGCTCAACAAATAAAGTTCCGCTGGATTCGCAAAATAACCCACTGTGCGGCGGGGAAACCAAGAGCTTTCAGTTTGAGAATGATGATTTTGTGCGTTATTTTATCGAAGGCCTTGCTGAAGTCAGTGGCTACAACATCGACTTCCTTACCATCCTCCAAGGCACCTAAAGTTTGAGAGACGAATTTGATTGAATTAGTGCTTGTTGATCTCCCCTTAAGAAATCCATGTTGATTTGGAGATACGATGGATAAGCAGTGAAAAAGCATTGCGTCGTAGATGATACTCTCGAAGAGCTTGGTCTATTGTTCAAAACATAATTTTTTGGGCCTTCCTTATGAATTGGGATTAGGTATGAGTTTTTCCAGATATTTCGGAAAAAGCCTTGGGAGTTGAAGATTATGAACAGTGCGGTTAGAGGCTGAAGAAGGATATTGGTACATTTTTTAAGCACTTTTGCGGGCAAAGCTTCAGGGCCAGGGGAAAAATCATCTTTAAGCTCGCTGATTTTCTCCCCTATCAGTTCAACAGTTATTTCAAAAGACACCAGAGATGTATGCGTGCTATTGTTTAGGTACCGACAGTAATTATGATCGGGCTCTTCGTCGTGGACAGCTAAAAAAATTGCCGAAGCTTGCCACTGAAGAAGAGTCGAGATATTTGAGGGCAGAGGAATAGCCATCTGATTTACTCTTTATGTTAATGAATTGGTTGAAGCGCTTGGGTTCTAATATCAAGATCGATCACATTCGGTGCACGAAGTCGGAGTATAGGTAGTTGCAATGGTCGAAGTACATGCGGCTTGGTAGAGCGAATAGGCGAAAACGGACCGAGATTTAAGGTAAACCTACCATAGTTTATTTCATTTGTAGCGTAGCCAACGAATCTCTTTGGTGTACCAATGTGGAGATGAGGATGCATTTTTTTGGGGCAAGTAAGTGACTGAGTGAATGAAGAATTCGATGATTTCGTTAAAGAAAACAGCTAGAGCTTCGTCAATAGACACGAGTTGTTTGGAGACATTAAAAAAACTGAAACTGACTATAACGCGAAATTGCTGTTTCCTGGAAGCCTAAAAACAGTACCCAGTCTTCCCAAGATAGTGAAGGAATTTTTTGTCACCAATCCGCAGGGAAAAATGGGTCCAATGAAGAATAGATTGGTGTGGTCACAATAAAGCTAAATGAGAGCAAAGCTGCGGGTAGAGATTATTTATGAGCTGAACTTGTTAAATGTTGTTATTGGATTGAATTGTATTTTTTTATTTATTACGATTGAATATTAAATATTGAATATTTACAATACACTTCAAGATATGCGTATTTTTTAAGTAAAAGAATTAGTAACATTGATTTAGAAGTAACAGAAAGTAACGATAAATCACAGAAATAAATATTGACTAACCAGAATGTAATAAATCAACTTAATAATGAAATGAATTAGTATAATATTTACATCTGAGAGGTGATATTAAATGTAAAAAACGCATGATTTAAAATAAGAACTATAGTCTCGTCCGAACCACAGGCTTCGAGCTATTTTTTTTGCAATTCATGAGGAAGATAAAACGAATCGGTGACACAAGAGAGGATCGCTCACCAACGCAAATGACGGAGATGTTCTACTGTTCCTATCATGGCATTTTTCTGTCTCTAACAAGATTACTATTTTAAGTGTTGTGTAAAGGTTTGATACTTTTTTGCAGCACCATTGTGGCTTCCGGCTGGGTTAACCGATACAAGACCAAATTTTCACACCACGCCAAATCATATAAAGTATTCATCAAACTTAATTTAACAAAGCAATGACCAAATTCTGGATCCCGGATGAACTGATCTGTGCGATAAACTGTGTACTTTGGATCAAGATCCTCTGATTTGCTTCAAACTTGTATCGAAAATGACTGTAAACATCAAGACAATATCATTTTCAAGTCTGCAACTAATCCAACGTGATACCATTGAAGCTTTCACAGCAATTTAAAAAGATACCAGTAGAGTTAAAGGGGATAAAACAAAATAATATTTTTTTTCTAAATCCCACCTCTCACGATTGACGAATAATCCCTTCGATGAGTACAACTGTCAAGAAAAAGCTTTTGTGGCCGTTCGGAGTCGGCAATAAACTTTAGGTTCAATGCTCGATATTTGCGAAAAATAATAGACGCACACACAAATGGTGAACCCAAATGTTTTTTTATTTATTTAAGAAAAAATATTCGAAAATAAATCAAGAAAAATGTCAAGTTCACAAACGACACCTTCGCGGAGATCCGACCAAGATTCATCGTCGTTAATCGTTACCATTTCGGCTTGTCCAAACAACTAGAATCGAAGCTCCTAACTCGGGGGAAATACACAAAATGATCTTCTTGGTAGTGCTTCTAAATGCATCAAGTTAGCAACTAAGTAAGTGCGGATTTTTTTTTAGAAAATAAATGATAATTTTTTCATGGAACGAAATAACTTTATTCTGTAATGTATTTCCGAGTTTGAGCGATGAGCTCTTGCCATCTTTCAGGCAGCATCATTATACCATGTTCATAACTCTTCTGGTTTTTATCAGCAAAAAATTGGTTTGGGTGCGAGTAGGTCTGCCCATACCATGAACTTCCCATCTCAAGAAAAAAAAAATGTAGGTGCTATTTTATTTGCCGCCACCATTTCCTTATGAAAACATCGTTCATTCCCTGCAATTGCAATTGCAATAAAAAAAATACTTTTTTCAGTATTGAATCATGTAAAAAAAGATATGCTTATTCAATATCCATTTTTTACAATTTTCTCTCGAAACTACATGATTCGCCTTCATCCGATTTTGAAAGTGTCCATTCTTGTGTCTTATAGAGCGACACTTAAGTCCTTCGAGTAAGGGCCTTACATAATTGTTTTCTTGGTCACAGGTATTCTTCGTTTCATGTCAGCGTTAGTGTTATTATCTGTGTTTGCAGCGAAGCCCAGACAGACAAAGTCCCAAATTAGCTCAAGGTTATAGCTGCCTTTGTTTATGTTCTGACCCAAACGTCGGGTTTGGGTTTCGCTAACCGCCATTTCCATCTATAAGTTTTGTCTAAAGCCTCAGAAACGCACTGTTGACATCAAGCTTCGATCGCTAATTATATCAATATCTTCGTTCGGTGACGCCTTTGCCGACCTTAATGGAGCAGCTTGAGCTCTCCATCGTCATCCTGCACAAAAGGACGAGCTTAGATAGGATGCCAAAGCTAGAAAAGACTCCATACATCTCGTCTGTGTGGACGAAACAGAAACCGAAACCAACCTCTGAATTGATGAAAAGGTCGATATGCAAATGTTTAGCCTATGGTGGACTTTTCTGGTCGAAAGCGCAATAGATTTGAACCTATCAAGTTTCAAACGTTCACACAATATGGAGGGAAGGGTGTTATAGAAAATGTTGAAAAGATTGATACCTCTATTTTTGCCACAGCTTAGATGGTCTCATTTCTTCAAGATAGGGCAAAATACTGAGATTCCGTTCATCTTTGATTCTTCGACAGCTAAAGTGGCTTTATTCGATTTTAGCTTACATATGCTTTTGCTATATTTACTTTGCCTAGGTCGGGTATGCACTGTTGGCTTGCGTTGTCTTCATCGACTTTTATGTCTTCTTTGCCTTAATGTAGTAAACACAAATGGTTCTTTCATGTCCTCAGCATTGAGTGCAATTCTAATATGATGTTTTCATTTCGAACTTTGCAGGCTTCGGTTTGAGGTCAGCTACCCTGAGATAATTGTTTTATCTGTCGGTAGAGTTTTCGAACCTTATTCCGGTTCCTTAATCTCTAAACATCTTCGATCGCGCGCTTCTCATGCTCTTCCAAAGACGCTCAACTTCACTAATAAAGTGTTATAAATCAGACAGCCAGAATTATCAAATATTATATAGCTTATTTTCAAGAGTATTACATTCTGTAAGAACTCTGTTTATAAAGATTCGTATTTTATAAGTTTGAGGACCAGTTGCATGGTGACACAAACTACTTTTCGTGCAAACGTAAAAATCGAAAGCACGGCCGCCACTCATAAATTGATTAAGATTTTTTTTGGGATTAAAATTTGTCTGATGATCTGGTGATTGAAACACCACTTACAAATTATTACTATTACTAGTGCTATAATAAAAAAAATATATGGCTTCAAGAGGATCACATTCAGTCCAGTTTTCTTTGCAGATTTTGATAGGATTTTCCACGCCGATTCCGAGAGATTTTTTTATCACTGTTTCTCTTTCTGGAAAGACAACAACAACAGTGTAAAAAAAACTAAATCGGATGTTATGGTCTTCCTTGCAATATACGAGTAATGCAGTTTTATGCATGTGTTTTAACTTTGTCATTTAGCTTTCTCTCGATACTTTTTCTTTGAATTTAATTGCCTCATGTAAGTTGCGCCATGAGCTTCTCTTTGCTTATATATTATAACGATAAAAAAGCGTCAAGCTACAGCCGACAGGTTTTGAACAAAAAAACTGGTGGCTCCAGAATTTTCTAAGGATATTTTCATGTGTCAGTGTTGCAGAAGTCACTCTGAGTCTCGAAAAATGGAAAAGACTTACAGGATTCATATTTCTGAAACAATTTTCAAAGAACTTCCGTGGAAATTTGGATCAGGAAATAGAGAAAGGGGCACATCAATGTATGAAATGGCCTCAACTAAATATTGTTTTAGTCGTTTTGGTAGTCTCTATAGTTAGTAACTTGCTTAGTTTAGTCAATTGGCTAAATAAACAAAATATTGATGAAACTTTTGGCAATAAAAATTGAACAAAAAAAATTTTTACATGAATTTGTACGGAAACTTATGAACGGCAGCATATTTTTGATCTGATAAGGTAGCTGTAAACTATAAATTTAATTAATTTTGAACTTCATTTATTGGAAAACTAAATTGGTTTTAATTGAAGAACTGAAGATGTCCCTTTTTTCGACAGTTTTTTTGTCATAAAATTCAAACCACCCTGTGAAATTTAGCCAAAAGCTTTTCAGGTGATCTTTATGCACACACGCTTCGAATGCAACTGATAGCTTGATTTGTTCTCGAGTTAGGCTGTACGAAAGAATCCGCACATACGTACGTACACACACATACACACAGACATATTTCTAAAAACAATGGAATCCGACTACTGGAACCGCCAAACGTGGAGAAATGTAAAAATTTTGAATTTCGAAAATCGGACCGATTACAAGAACTTACTGATGGGAAGTTAAAAACTGGACCAGGTACGATTTGACATCATCATTATTATTGAAATTTTTACCATTCAAGGAGTTATGCAAACTTTCGATTTGTCAATTCGGGCCGCTTTTCTTCAACTGCATTCTTCAATTTTGTTAGTTGTTCAATGTAGACATCTGAATTGATCGTTCGGTTGGATGGTAAATGTTAAAAGTAGACAATTCTTTTGTTATCCCACCAAACTGATAACATAACTTTAATATTAGCTTTTGATGATGCTTGAGCTGGTTCACCTGGCTTGCTCCACAATCTTTTCCGATCGACATTGTTGTAAACAACCCATTTTTCATCACCAGTTATAAATCGTTTAAAAAGTGGATCATTTTCATTACGTTTCTTTAGCAAATCGCAGATGTTAATGCGTTGTGTTAAATGATTTTCTTTCAGTTCACGAAGAACCCATATATCGAGTTTTCGTACACATGCATGTATGTGATACATGAAGCTTCTTTGCAATCTCACGTGTTGTACTTTGATTTGGTTATCATCAACTTCAACTGGACGAATAGAGCGTTTTTTAACTTTGAGTGAAAAATCACCAGAACGAAATTTGGCAAACCAATTTTGACACTGCCGTTCTTTTAAAGCTTCGTCATCATAAACAGCACATAATTTTTTGTGAGCTTGTGATGCGTTTTTTCCTTTCCGGAATTTATTTCCAAATTTCAAGCAAAATTTGACGTAAATGCTCACTTACTCCATTAGTAATAAAGAAATAGTAGCTGAAAAGCGCAAAAGGAGTTTCCTCTTAAAAGCGGCATATGAGGGAGTTCTTTGCAACTCATGCGGGAGTCTATTCCACAAACGAATTGCGGATACATTAATTGACCGTTCTGCAATATTGTGTGAGAAACGTGGCAATATTAACTTCAATCCCCTGTTCGAGTGGGCGAAACGGAGTGTTTCATATAAATAACTAGGACACCTGTCGTAGATGATATTATGGAGTTTCAGAATTGACCTAATCTTCAAGTATTCATCGAGTCCCATACTGAAGATGGAATATTGCAAATGTGCTACACTGGCGAATCGAGGAATAGAGTGAATAAAGCCAATGCAGTCGTTGAAAGCCACGTTAAGCTTGCGTTTACACTCACTGTCGAGAACTGGATACACGGAACAATTGAAAGAGAAATACGGCTTAATTAGTGAGTTAACTATGAGTTTCCTCATACTGGGTGACAACGTGCCTGCAGAAGATCTTAACGAACGAAGTCGGAGATTGCACTACAGCAGCTAAGTTTACTATTGATTCTGTATCCAAGGTATTTGACATCTTTTACGTATTCAATTACTTCATTATCCAGAACAACAGGGGGAAAATTAGAAGAGTTGAGTTCAATTCTGAAGCATAACATTGCAAGTATATGACTCAAGTCCTCATTTAACCTCACTATGCAGCCATCCATCAACCCGGTAAATTAGGACATCATCAGCGTACAAGTGGATGTGGCAATTGCGAACGACGTCGGGAAGATCGTTAATAAACAGCGAGAATAATAAAGGATCCAAGACAGACCCCTGTGGTATACCGAAATACCTAGCTCAGTTTTCACACGTTGCACCCGATCTTTCAGATAACTTCACATAAGCCTTAGTCTCTTAAGTTTCGAAAGTAAGATTGTGCTGTTTATGCTATCAAATGCCTTTGAGAAATCCAAAAGAACCATGACGCAAAACTTGTCTGAATCGAGAGCAAAGCGGTTACTTTCATTACAGAAGATCCGCAACTAGGATTACGTCGGAAACCAGATTGCCATTTAGACAGTAAATTATTAGCATTCAAATAGTTTTGAATTTGGTCGTATATTACCTTTTCAAATACCTTACATAAGAAAGATAAAATGCTAATCGTCCTGTATTCGGAGGGGGGAGGAGGGGTTTGCTTTCTTGGGAACTGGTATAATTTTAGCAATTTTCCACGTTTCGGGAAATTCGCTTCTATAAATACAAGCGTTGAATATATGAAGCAAGTATTGTAGCACAATGGGAAGGATAAGTTTTACAAATTTTGGTGGTATACCATCAGGACCTACGGCATTGGATTTAACCGATCTGACATTGAAACGAGAAAGAACTTTCACTTTCGGCCACGGCAAACATATCCTGAGGAAGACTTGAATTAGAAACAGGTGGACACAGAACTGCAGACATTACTTCGGGACTAAATGCACATTTAATTCTACTTTTATCCTCTTTGACCCCAATATCTTTCAAGTTTTTCCATAGTTCCTTAGAATTGTGAGAAGAGTCAAGTTTATCAATTAGGTATGCGCGCTTAGAGCTTCGGATAAGGGACGTGACTTTATTTCGAGCTTTTTTCACAAAAGAGATTTTGTTACCAAATATTCCATCGAAAAAAAAATGGATGTTTCCGATACCGTGTCAGAAAGAGGCTTTCTACCGACCTAACCTATACGAAGAACGTGTTCGACTCAACAACGAGCTGATTTCTTGTGTGTGCGCAAACTTTTCAACTAAAGTGTTCGTTTTTTGTATCTAACATGAGTTAAAGTTGTTTAAGCTGAGTTAAACAATTTAACCCAGCTAGTAAATGAGCAAACAAGAATCCCAGACATTGCATGTCACAAAGCCAACACTTTGGACTTGTTCCTCACCTCTCACCCTGACAAATACTCCATTGATGTATTGGCGCCCCTAGGTTCGTCAGACCATTGTGTCATATCAGCAAACTTCGCTTCTTCAAACCACCCAATTAAGGAAAAAACTCCTAAAAGACTTCTTTGGCAATATGAAAAAGCCGATTGGGGCGGCCTCAATAACTTTTTTAGGAGTTTTAACTGGTCACTATGTTTCCTGGATAGTGACCTGGACGCCGCCGCTGATATGGTCACAAATATTATTCTCAAAGGCATGAATGACTTCATCCCGAACAAGGTGAAAACAATTAGGCCAAAAGAGAATTCATGGTTCGACTTGAGCTGTAAAGAGGCTGTCAGGTTGAGAGAGCTGAGTTTTCGGTCTTATAAGGCCAACCCTAAAGAGGAAAACCGGAAAAAGTTTCGACGAGTCCGTAATGACTGTAATGCTCTTCTACGACGTACGAAGTTCTCCCATGGACAAAAATTAAGGCAAAAAATACTACGTTGTCCCAGTGGTAGTAAACAATTTGGGTCCTTCGTCAAAAATATTAAGAACATTTCGAATGATACTACTGTTGTAAATAATCTTGACAAAGCCAATCTGCTTGCTGCAGAATTCGCGGCCAATTCCACACTTCCAGATTGTACTTTACCACCACCTGTGCTCGAGGGCGTTGAACATTCTATGGGACAATTATATTTTCGCACTCGCACAGTCGCAAGAGTACTGAAAGATTTAGACATACACAAATCCGCTGGTCCAGATGGTATTTCCCCTATAGTTCTGAAGAGGTGTTCTTCCACGCTGGCAAAACCACTGCGTAAGCTTTTTCATCTTTCCTACTCCTCAGGTATCTTTCCGAGCAGATGGAAAACTGCATTTGTCCAGCCTGCCCCTTAAAAAGGTGATTCTTCTTCTCCCTGCAATTACAGACCCATAGCACTTACGTCCCTTCTTTCTAAGGTCATGGAAACGCTGATTAATCGTCAGCTTATGAAATATCTTGAATCACGAAAACTTCTTAATGACCGGCAGTACGGTTTTCGTAGCAACAGGTCCACTGGTGATTTGATGACTTGTCTCACTGAAAAGTGGAACCGATCTATACATAACTTCGGTGAAACAAAGATAGTTGCACTCGATATTTCAAACGCATTTGACAGAGTCTGGCATCCGGCTCTTTTGTCGAAAGTGCGTGTATATGGGATCGGTGAGTCTCTTCTTCGATGGATTAGAAACTACCTTTCGAATCGTACAATACAAGTTGTATTGGACGGTTTCAAGTCTGAAACTCACCATATAAATGCTGGTGTTCCACAAGGCTCAGTTTTGTCTCCGACTCTCTTTTTAATTTTCATTAACGATCTCTTGTCTATCACATCTAATCCAATATATTCCTTCGCAGATGACAGTACCCTCAGTTTCTCATATGCGTTTAATGATTCACGCCCCTGCTCTTCGGACGTGGACATCGAACGACAACGTATGCTTAACTCATTAAATTCTGATATCGACAGCATAACCAAATGGGGGCAAGCCAATAGAGTAGAATTTAATGCTTCCAAAACCCAATGCTGTCTTATGTCATTAAAGCGCAACCCTAACACCCAGCCATTGTCCATGAATGGCATTTGCGTCGATGAAACCGAAAAGCTTTCAATGCTCGGTATGTGCGTCAATTCTAGCCTACGTTGGAATGACCACATATTCGATATAGCCAAGAATGCAGCGAAATGCTTAGGTTTTCTAAACCGGTGCAAAAAGTTTTTTACCCCTTCTGACTTAGCCATAATTTATAAGGCTTTTATTCGGCCTAAAATGGAGTACAACGCTCACATCTGGGCAGGTGCACCCAAGACCACCTTGCAACTCCTAGATAGGATTCAAAAGCGAGCGATAAAACTCAAAGACGATGACAACATATCGAAAACAATTCACTCGCTGGAACACCGTCGAAATGTGTCTTGCTTGACTTTGTTTTATCGCTATTTCTACCACCAATGCTCCGTCGAAATAGCTAATTGCATTCCGCCCCTCCAGAAATTCACTCGCAACACCCGTACATCATTGAATGCTCATCAGTTTACCCTAAAGCCTACTTTCGGGCGCACTGTGAAATTTAGAAATTCTTTTATAAGCCGCACAATGCGCATGTGGAATGCGTTACCTCGCTCTATTTTTCCTTTGCACTGCAACCTACAACAATTTAAAACCAATGTGCACTGGTACCTCCTTTCTCTCCCTTCCGCTTCTGCTCATGCTGTGTAAAAAACACTTTAAGGGTACTTCAAATCCCTTGAGCACTCGAGCACTGTTTAAAAAAAAAAA
The DNA here is from genome assembly GCA_963555765.1 of Orthonevra nobilis. Classification (NCBI taxonomy): domain Eukaryota; kingdom Metazoa; phylum Arthropoda; class Insecta; order Diptera; family Syrphidae; genus Orthonevra; species Orthonevra nobilis. The sequence continues at coordinate 7,874,764 of OY743225.1, forward strand.
AAAAAAAAAACATTGGCACTTAACTAGCGATGTGCAGAGACACTGCTCCAACATCGTCGCAGACAAAAAAAAGAATAAATTAATTTTTTTTCCACCATGCTCATCCATAAAGTGAATCGATGATCAAAAATCCTCGTCCATGTCCAATCGTCAAGCTTAGACGCTGTTCAGTCATCTGGAAAACCAATCAATTCACCAAGAAATCCAACCCCTTAAAAAAGAAAACTACGTGGCATGTGTTTTGTGTTATTTTTTTTTTTATTGATCATAACTTTGAAGTCTTGTTTAAAAATTAATAATTATTAACAATTAAGGTACAATTTTTATTTATTTTTTACTCTTTTCGTATAAATTACAGGTAAGTATGTATGTATATAAATAAAGCTATGATAAAATGTATCTTTTGTGGGTATTTGTATTTATTTTTGACAGTTTTTGTTTTTTTTTACACTTTTTTTTATGTGTGTATGAGTACTCTTATTAACAAGTGTTTGAAATGGAATTTCTAGAAAAATAAAAGCGCTGCAAAAAACAATGAAATTCATTCGCCACGAGAGACGACTGTGATTACTATTTGAAAGCGCTGTTTCCATTCAATCGTATACAGTAAAAAAAAACTTATAGCCAGATTTATTGTATCGCTACCGTCACATTTGTCCCTAAGGCCACCAAAACTCTGCAATATCCTTTCCCTTGTGTTTGATATAGAAAATTACAGACAAGTAAAAAACAACAAACAGAAAAAAAAATATTTATCGAATTTCATTCCCATCAAAAAAGTAATCGCGTCATCAATTTTGAGGCTCTATTTTTGTAAACTGTTTCGTAAGCTCTTCGCTGGCAGGAAATTAATAATGGTTGTCGTAGTTGTGTCCTTTTTGCTGCCACATATCTTATCCTCCAGACTCGTTTGGTAGACAATCCTTTCGCCATTTGCTCCGCGTTCACTGTTCACAATGACATTCTCATCGAAGCTTATTTGTCGCTTGCATTTGATGCGACAATTTAATACTTTGGCACCACCCTTTGGCCCATCACCGACAGCTGTCACATCGACAATCCCCACTTCATCTGTTGAATTGAACTTCTGCTGGCGGGTGTTACCCAGCGATAGCTTTCTATAGTCATCAATTATAGTTGTGGAGTCACCCTTGGACAGCATTCCGACTTCGCACTCTCTTTGCTGTTGGTAGAGGTCGATTTTATGGGCGACCCTATTCTTTAAATCGTCCGATGTGCGTCGGTTTGAGCTTCGCGACAGGAAGCTCGATGAGGTTGTCGTGGTATTGAGAGTGGCAGTGCGATTACGGAATTGGAATGACTCGGCGAATGGCTTACAGCAGATGCACAATTTAAGGAACCCTTTGCGAAACTTTGTTGACATTAAATTGTAAAGAATCGGATTGATGGCCGAGTTAAGGTAGAGCATCCCGCGCGCAAAATACAGCAGATTGTAGTAGCGTTCCACGCCGACAGCATGGAACGATTGATCCGAGCTGAGGATTATCCACATGGTGAGCACACGAAAGGGCAGCAAGCAGATGAAAAATGATAGGACCACTGCTCCGAGCATCATGACGACTTGCTTGCGAGCCTTCAAGCTGAACTCGGGCTTTGTGGGACGTATCTTCATCATGGGTCCATCCTTCGAGATGAGGTTCTTGGCGATAATGCCATACAGGATAATCAAAATGATGAGTGGGAGGATGAAAAATATCGATATGGTCATTAGGAAGAATCCCACTGTCCATGAGGTTACGGCTTGCGTCAGGCAGACGGCGACATCAGATCCATCAATATACTCCACGTACTTGTATTCGGCCACCCAGAGGATTGGACTACGAGTACAAAAATGAAATTCACAGTACATATACATGTAAGTTCAAGGCACAACTACGAGTACACACTGACTTGGCCTATAATCACACTATCTATCTATAAACACCGATGAATGAGCCCCCAGTAGATACATGAGTTACAGATACAGAGATGCGGATGCGGATAGTCCCCTAACAGGATTGCGGATGGATTTATTCTAGTACATTATATGTTGATAGGTTTACTTTTGGAAGTGATTTACGAGTAATGATATTATGATAACAATTTTAGTACTTTTTGGCTTGGCCTTAGTGGGTGAATTCATGCGAAGGATATCCAAGAATTAGGACAATACCATATTTTTTTTTCGTTTTTTTCTAAGACTCTTCTCTTTGACCCATTTGCATTGATTTTTTTTGTATTGTCCACACATATCACACTCGAAACTTAAAGGATCATTAGATACAAAAGGACACCACATATTTACCCAACACATCTGCTCTGGTCAGCTCTACCAACGAGGATAATAAATCAAACGGAAGACAATCATGTTTGCATTAGGAAAATATTGAGAGGAATGATATTTTTTTAGGGATAGCCAGGAAATAAATTATCCCCTGCGGGAGGCGATTTGAGCATAAACAAAAAATATGAACAAGGACGAAAGCCAACGAATCCATTCATACAAACATCTAACAGCAATTTAATTACATTGGCATGCAAAGCGTAACAGGATAATAAAAAAAAAACAAACAAGCAAATAACGAGTGCTACACGCCGCACACTTGATAAGGAGTGGAATGTCCTTTTGCGAATTGATTAATAAGGCCGGACGGAAGGCGGTCGGTTGACGCTTTCCGGTAACGATGGACAGCCGTTAATTTAATGCAATGAAGCTACACAGATACCCCGCGCAGGACGTGGTAATAAGGCTTTGAATAAACACTTGAGATTATGTTTCATTTTGCGGCTTTTTGGAAGGACTTGTTAAATTTTAGGCGTAAGGATTTTTTGGATGAGCGCCACAGGAAACGGTTTGAATTTTTTTTTTCTAGCTCTGATTGAGTGTCTGGAGTATTGGTTGCGGTTAGATGGATGATGGCTGACTTTTATTTAATTTTATTTTATCTTCGCTGGGGATGAGGGGCTTTCGATGAGATGTAGACTCGGTGTAAGCATAAATGTTGTGTAAGCTTACAAGGGACGATGGATTAGAGTAATCTCAAATTTGTTTGTTTCGCCAATGTGACATTGTCTGCGTTATTGGGGTTTCGAAAAGAAGGCAAAATTTGGTTGATTTTTGTTTACAACAAACTCTGTGGTTAGGATGTATCTCCATCCAAAAAGAACATCTTCATCCATGGGAAACTGTTGGAATATAGGTTCGCAATAAGTGCCGGAGACAAATTTATTTAGTAGAAAATGGACATAGTCATATCAGAAGGAGTTGCTATGATGAAGATGAAACAATGAAGCATCTAGTCTGTGAGACTGAACTTCTTAAAAAATAAGCCCTCAACTCCTGCTGACTTTAGACCCATTAGCATTTTGCCTTGCCTGTCGAAGGTCCTCGAGAAAGTTATTGCAAGGCAAATAACAAAGCATTTTTCGTTCAATAATTTGTTTTACGCTCAGCAATCTGGTTTCAGAGCTAACCACAGCTGTTCCACAACTATGGTTAATTTATTCGAAGGAATAAGACAGGATTACGATAAGGGTTATGTTACGTTCCTCTGCTTGCTTGATTCCTCGAAGGCCTTCGACAAGGTTGACCATGAAATCTTATGGTGGACACTTAAGAATAACTTCGGTCTCAATGAGACGGCAGTTAAGTTAATAAGCAGCCTTTTATCTGGTCGATCGCAAAGAGTTTTTTCGGCTGAACAATTTTCATCCTTTAGGGAAGTTAAACAAGGTGTACCCCAGGGTTCAATTCTAGGACCGATACTCTTTTGCATGTTCATAAATGACCTCCCTTCTGTTTGTAAATATTCTTCGGTGCATTTTTATGCAGACGACGTCCAATTTCAATTAGCAAAGCCTCTCAGTAACTTAATGATGAGGACCTGAAAAACATTTATAATTGGTCAGTGTCAAATGGATTATTACTAAACCCGGCTAAAACGCAATTTATTCCATGATCTACATCTCAATAATAATAAAATCTCTGCTGTGGAAACCGTCACAAGCCTTGGCTATGTAATCAACGTGGTCATTGGTCATATACACGGGTGCCTTCGCAAATTGTGGCTTAGCGCTAACTATACCCCACTAGAAATACGACGAAAGCTGGTGATAGCCCTAGTCTTGCCTCTTATAACCTATGCTGAGGTTGTTTACTGTTTTCCTGACTCATTATCCCAACGCAAATTGCAAATAGCGTTCAATGATGCATTTAGATAAAAATACGGCATCCGAAGATATGATCATATCTGTATGTACGCCAGAGGCTTACTTGGTTGCACTATATTAGACTTCATTAATGCCAGGAACTGTATATTTTTACACAAAATTATTTATAGTAAATGTCCATCTTATCTGTATAGCAGACCTAGTTCATTTTTCATCCATTCTGTTAGACTTTGGAATTCTTTACCCTTAGATATAAAAAATATTTCAAATTCATCCGATTTCAAAAGAGCAATCCTCCAATACTTCTCAAGCTAACGAATCACCTCTTAATCCCAAGTATTTCCACTGCTTTTTCTTCTTCTCACCATTTTACTTAACTCTCTTTGATCCTACCGCTCTAACCCTGCGTTTCCTATTAAGTTAAGATATGTTCATTCATAATTGCAAGTTAGTTTTGGTTTTAAAAATTGTAGTTATTTTCTGAAGCTAATATGCTTAGTACTAAAAAAGATAATAATCTTAATGAACAAACCTGTTAATTAAATAAATTAAATGACATGAAAAAAATGGGGAACTGAGTTTGTAGCGATTTGACGAAGTTACTCCAAGACCACTGAAAGATTTTTTTCGTTTTACAATTTTCTGCATCTCATCGATTTAGACTTTCTTTTTACATTTACATTTTTATTAAGCAAGCAAATGGATAAGAACAATTATGGAAAGTTTTTACAGTGTTTGGAAACTCAAATGTGCTTGCATTAAATTTTTTCGATAGTTGGCGTCCGAATTTGGATGATTTTGTAAATGAATTATTTGCATTCTTGCAATTCACAGTATATTATTCGTCGATAGTTGCTATGGTAGATTTGACTAATTTCATTGACAGTGTAGGACTTCAATAAGAACCTTTGAGGGACTGGTTGTTTGGTGTAAGGTCCTTCTAATTCAAGCCGACAATTTTTGGAATTTAACGAATCACTTGATAGAAGGAATTTTAGCATGAAATTTAATTATTTCGAAGAAGAAAAAATTGTAGCCGCGGAGGTTTGTTCTACAATTCCGAGTCCAAACTCTACACTCTCGGTGGATTGTGAGTATGACTCACTATCTACTAAAACACGGGTAACCATATGCTTTTACATGATCCTTCTTTTGAGCCTTGCGGCAGAGCCAACTAATTTATGCCAGCAGTCTCATGGTGATGAGGAAATAATTAAAAGGGTGGCTAATGTGTTGTTACTTTGACACTGGCAGTTCTTATGTACCAATTGGGTTGGCCTATTCCCGTGTGTGCGTCAAAAATCTTCGCAACTTATCGTCAGTTTTGCATAAATTATCAACTAAAAAAGTCAAATCAACTCAGGAATTGAAGCGTTCCGTTTTCGCATATCGAAATTGAGTGATGGTCAGAAAATCATCTTTTCAGATGTAATTGGGATTCAAAAAATCTCATGTATAAATTGAGGAGCTAATGCATCCTCAGTCTTCTTTTCCGAGAGAAGAAACCTTACAGTCGTGATAAACGATTTTCATTTGCCCTTAATTTGCGAATTTGGACTTGGGCAAGCTATGATTCCAGCAAACGATTTGTGGCACACTAAATTCAATTACTTCGTAACCATGCGTTTCAGTCATCATGAAGATGTTGTTTAATGACGATATCGATATCGATGTTCTGCGAACAGCAGTTCAGGTACTCAAGAACAATGTTGGCCAGGTTATGCCAATGCTATCGAAAATGTATTGAAGAACATTTTGAATCTTTTTCCATTGAATAATATTTGGTAAAAGGACAACCGGTTGAAAATGTCGTTATTGCAGACAACTTCATATCAATTACTCCGAGGTGAATTTTGACCCTGACAGCTGTCACATCAGAAACTTCATGTCATTGTCTTATTATTTCAGTCTAGGTTATAGGCCATTAGTGAAAACACACAAGTTTTTGTAAAGCCGTAAAATGTTCACATTCGTGCCATCAAAACAACATTTGCGGGAAGTTTTAATATGCTTCTTTCATTTAAAGAAAAAAGCAACCGAAGCGCATCGATTGCTTACCGAAGCTTACCCGGGCTATACTATAGACGTTAGAATGTGTCAGCGGTGGTTTAAGCGGTTCAAAGATGGTGATTTCGACACCGAAGACAAAGAACGCCCCGGCCAGGTGAAAATGCATGAATTGAATTGGAGGCATTACTCGATCAAGATCCGTCACAAATGCAAGAAGAACTTGAAAAATCACTTGCGGTCGTTCAGAAAACCATTTCCGATCGGTTGAAAGCAATGGGAATGATCCGAAAGGTAGGACATTGGGTGCTATATGAATTGAAGACACGAGACGTCGAACGCCGTCCGAAATGCTGCTTGAACGCCACAAAAAGAAGTCTTTTTTGCATCGAATCGTCACGGGTTATGAAAATTGGGTACATTACGATGATCCAAAACGTCGGATACTCCAGAAATGCCTCAACATCGACGGCCGTTCAGAATATTCATGGCCTGAAGGCTATGCTGTGCATTTGGTGGGACCAGAAGGGTGTTGTGTATTATGAGCTGCTAAAACCGAATGAACCAATCACAGGCGAGGTCTACCGACGACAATTGATGCGTTTGAGCCGAGCACTGAACATGACAACATGACAATGCTCGGCCACATGTTGCAAATGTCGTCAAAACTAAGCTTGAAACGCTCAAATGGGATGTCCTACCCCACCCGCCGTATAGTCCAACCTATCTCTTCCGATCGATGCAACATGGCCTGGCTGACCAGCACTTCCGACATTTGGATTATGTCAAAAAATGGATCGATTCGTGGATTGCGGCCAAACCGGTAGAATTTTTCAGAACGGGTATCCATGAATTGCCAGAAAAATGGGAAAAATGTGTGGCTACCGATGGGAAATACTTTGAATATTGAATTTATATCTATTTTTCCTGAATAAAGCATTGATTTTTGATATTTTCCACCGGTAGTCCTATTATGTTGAACACTCCCCAGCCTTTCAATATACAAATGAAAAATTTCTCTCGTTATTCCAAAGTATCGAAATATTATCCGGCGTCATATTCCTTTGTTGTGTGGATCCATTTGGGGAGTCCACTTGCTCATTTTCTCTGCCTGCAAGCAACTGTCTTATTCATCAAACGCATGATTACGCATAAATTTAGAACGTTTGTCCAATTTGCCTTCAAATCGTTAAACTTTTTTCAAACACTTGCAATGCTCCATATTCCAGCTGACTATGAATCCACAAAATTCACCTAGCAACAACCAAAAAAACATAAAAGAAAAGCTCAAATGCAAATCAAATAATTCTTCTCTTCTTCTTTTGGCCAAATCGATTTCCCAAAAATACCTGATTCCCGAAACAACCTTAAGGGACCTCGATGGAATTGAATTACACGAATTATTCCAAATGACTTCCATAGAACAACACGGACTACCCAGGGCCACAGTCCCAAACACAGAATAGGTCAGGCAGTTTATTATTTATTCATCCATTCCTTCTAGGTTAAAAGATAAGATCTGCAATCTACCGCCACCCTTAACAATACAAAACAAGCGCCTGTGAAAGGACTTCATTGAAAATTTAGTGGTATTGATGGACTTTCAATTTCAATTAACCCCAATGCCACTGAACGCTTCATCAAACAAGAGTACCACAATCACACCCCGCCTGCTGCAACTCCATTGAACTGGCAAAACACCCAAGATTGATCTAGAATTTATGACTGAATGAAATTTCAATAAACTCCTCTGCAAGGACCAACTCAACCGCGATGAAACACAATCACGTCGAACTAATACGATGACTGATGAGTTTTCTAAAAATTAACCTCAATCCAATGACAGAGTTTGCTCCACAAATAAACGTGGACTCATGACGCTGCTGAATTCACCCTCAAACGATACGAAAAAAAAGGATGCGAAAAAAAGTTGAAGCGATTGCACTAGAAAAAAAAAAACATACACATAGAGGATCACACGGATGCAAGGACACAATGATACGAACATTAGTTAAGAGCCTTACCTTGTAAAGAGGGCAGCAACTCCCCAGGCGAATACGCAAATGAGAAGGGCGCGAGTCTTTGTGCACACATATCCGGCCTTGAGTGGCTCACAAATGGCGTAGTACCGTTCAAAGGATATCGCCAAAATGGTTAGCACACTGGCATGGGCGACCGTCAGTTCAACAAATGGCACAGCTTTACCTGTAAATAAACACAAATCGAAATATTATGCAAGGACCAAGCGAGCGAGCAACGTCTACGAAGCCTCTTGAGCTACTCTTGAGCGTTTTCTGTGGAAGCAGCACCCATCATCTTCCTGCGTGGATGATACGAAAATGAACGATAATGATGATGATGATGATGGTGATTGTGTACTGTGATTGCAGCAGTATATGCTTTAACTTGGAACGAATCCTGAATGTATATCCACCATTCAAAGTGTTAATAGTAGTAACCTTTCGTCTCTAATGGCACAAAGCTCCTTATATGCGTGCTGTTAACAGGAAATTTATCTATTTTATCGACCGAAAGAATTAGTCCTCATACCGCAGACGTAAACAGTCCTTAGCCCTAAGAATGAAACGACCTTCAGTCACTTGATAGCACTTGATATCGGATAAAATTAGGAAATTGAAAGGAAATTTATTTTAAGGAAACATAACACCATAACGTCGTTGGTTTGGACCGTGTTAGGAGGTTGACAAGCCATTTAGTCGGCGTGTTCCATCAACATTCACAGATCGTGATGTCGAGCTGGTCTGTGCCATTAAAGTGAATTGCTCAAACCCTTAAATTTTAATCCTTGCTGGTCCTTTTAATTATCTTTGACCGCAGTAAGAGATTTCGTTTGTTTTTTTTTTCAAACGTAGTAAACGCTGTGAAATGGTTTGTCGCTTTTAAAGGACTTGGTGCTGATGGGATTTGAAGTGCATGGAAGTGCCATGTTATCTTGTGCCTTGTTGAGTGCCCTTCCATTCAGTGAAGTTGTTAACATGACGTCAGTTTTTCAGTACCCAGGAGTCACGTTGTACAACTAAAAGTAATGACTTTACGTTTTTTGGTTTCAATCAATGCTCGGCTCTGGGTCGAGGATACTCATTGGAGTGTGTATCCGAACTGATGTAATGGAAAATCTGGTTGGGTGGAGTGACATCAAATGGAGTTAGGCATGATTTATTGATAGAGTTTTTTCCTTTTATTTTTTTGAATTTTTGCCACAAATAGTGTTTTTTTTTAGTTCAATATTTCCGGGGATTGGAAAAGGATCGATTTACGAACAAGGTTGAACAGTTTTCGTTTTATGTTTGTTCTCACTGTTTTGAATGCAGATATATTTCAACATACTACTAATAACAAAAAATCGGCCAAATTCGAGTTAACTTTCACACGAAGGGTCCCGTACCACCGTACAATATACAAGAGCTCAGAGCATCGCACATGCATATGTAAGTATGTATCGGGTTTTTCAATAAGAGCGCTACAAAAGTTTTTTTTTTTTAAATAAAACTGTTTTGGATATCAATGAAATTCTTTATTCCTATGAAAGTGCGTTCGATGCCATTATGTATGGAACTCGACTTCTTTTGCATGGCCACCACGGGCATGCTTGCAGAAGTCCAGACGCTGAACCCAACTTTCGACGGTTTTCAAGCATAAATCGGCCGATACTGCTGCAATTTCACGTTCGATATTCGTACGAAGTTCATCAATCGTCGCTGGCTTGTTGGCATAGACCATAGACTTAACGTAGCCCCACAGGAAATAGTCTAACGGCGTCAAATCGCACGACCGAGGCGGCCAAGCGACTGGACCATTTCGTGAGATAACACGTTCTCCTGACTTGGTTTCCAATAATTTGATTGTGACATTCGCTGTGTGGCTTGTGGCGGCGTCCTGTTGGAACCACATGTCCTCCAAGTCCATATCATCCAATTGGGGCCAAAAATATTCGGTTATCATTGAACGGTAGCGACCCCCATTCACAGTAACGTGCTGGTCTTGATCATCACGGAAGAAGTACGGCCCAATGATGCCGGCGGCCCATAAGCCACACCAAACCGTAATTTTTTTGGGGCGCAATGATGACTCATGGAGTACGTGTGGATTGTTGCCTGACCAATACCGCATATTTTGTTTATTAATGAGCCATTCAGCCAGAATTTTTGGATGAAAATCCGAATCATTTTCAAGTTGTTGCTCAGCCCAATTCAGGAACATTCGACGCTTCTGGTGGTCAAGCGGCTTCAGTTCTTGCGTCAATTTAATCTTGTAATATAATGTAATAATGTAGGCCAAGATCTTTTCGCAAAATTCACCACAACGACGTCACAGAGATGCCCAATGCTTGAGAACGACGTGTGAGAGACACATTTGGGCTTTCTGCACTGACACTACGGGCACTTCTTTGTCTCACTGGCACGGGAACATTTTGTACTGTGCCTGTGGATTCAAATTTTTCCACTAGACGATCAATTGTTGATCTGCTAGGATGATTATGACGACTATGAATTGGACGTAACGCCACTGACTCCGAATTTCGGTAGTAAATTTTAATAATTTCGACTCGTTTTTGGCTCGTATATCTTTCCATCATGAAATGGCAAACCTTACTGAAGAGAAATGTCAAAAGAGCGGCAAGAAATATGGCGTCGTTTGCTGTCCCTGTCGCTCTACTTTTGTAGCGTCCCTGTTGAAAAACCCTTTACAAGTAAACTAATCCACGATTGGTGGAAAAAGTGGCAAATTGAGAGCTGACTCTCACACGAAGGGTGCCGCGCATCCCAAGAGTATGCAGCATATCAGGACTTTAAACGAACATAAGATTATATGTTAAAACTATTTAATACGGACTTTTTGTAGAAATATGTGAATCTATGATTTTAAAATTTTTTCGACAAATTCACACGAGAAATTATTTCAAAGCGAGTGCAAACTCGATCGGAATTTGTTGAAGAATATCAAAATGTAGTAAGTGGTAAGTTCGAAGCACTAATAAAAATCGCACTAAATACTTTTTTTTAATGATTTGTTTTCAAAACATTAGATTGTCATTAATATTTTCGCTTTGAGAAAAATGCCGCTGCGAAAGTAAGACACATAAACATGGACATTTGTTTTGGTTCAATTCAAACTAATACCAGCTTTTACTTTTATTTGGAGTAAGATGGATCGGATCATTGTCTGCTTTCAGTTGCTGAGTTCCTTCATGAAACGATGATCAAAGTCTTCTTTTAGGTGTTTTGTTGAGTTGCGATGTTATGAAACACGTTCTCTGTATGGTAACCTATTTTACTTGTATTAACTGTGAAAATTGGGGCGAACAGTGGAGACTTAGTAATTATTCCTTAAGAGCCTGTTGGTACGGATATTTTCAAATCGTTCGTTTTTGAATTAAAAGTATCATAATAAGGTTCCTTTGATGCAGGTTTATTTTATAAATGTGTTAATCTATTCGGCATATGATTCCGACTTTTTTGCGCTATTTAATGCAAAGAATACATTAAGTGTCTTCCTACTACTTCATACTGCGACAGACGGATTGACGGACAGTGGAGGTTTAGGGTTCTGTTTGCACCCTTTGGAAACGGAACCCTTTGACATATTACTAATAGATGAATGCCTCGAATTCAAAGGATATGTGATCGAGCAGATCCAAACAACGCGAAGTCAGTTCAGACGAAAGATAAAAAAGACAAATACGATCAGTAATATTAAAAAAACAAGGGTTACAGATTCGAAGCGGCAAGTGATTCAATTCAATTTCAATTCAATAATGATTTACAAAATTTACAAAATTTTAATTTACAAAATTCATAGCTTAACATATAATATACTAGATGAGAATAGCTAGTGGCGTCTGTTAACAATGTGTTGCTTGAGATGATGCCACATTGAAGTGTAATTTCATTTGTGGGGTGAATACAGAAGGATGAAAGGGAACAAAAAATAAATAAAATGAAGTATATGTAAAAAGACAATAGAGACTAAAAGAAATTCGAATTGTTATACTTAAGATTAGCTGAACTAAATTTCATTTTGATAAGGAGAAATATCTCTAGCTTAACAATTCATTTCAAATATTCTATTTCTTTTATTAAATGTTAAATCACATAGCAAAGCAGAATTTCTAATTGTAGGTGATCGAAACCGAGAAGCCAAGTTTTAATTTTTTTTAAGAAGGTGAACAGATTTCTTATGCGTCGAAATTCAATTGGAAGTGAAGTGAAAAGTTTACTTGAGAAAATGTTATAAAAGTTTCTATAGCTTGTTGTGTTGAAGGATGGAATATTTACAACGGACATGGAGTTACTTCGAAGGTTCCTTGCATTAGAAATAGGGCTCTGCAAATAACCACCTCTAATGAAGAACACTTTTAAGACTTTGAAGTAATATAAATGTCGCAGTGGAAGAATTTTAAAGTTTCTAAAAAGATCTATTGTATGAGCATATCGATAAGTCTAACACATTTTTCTGATTACGGATTTTTGGATAATTGAGAGCGGTTGGAGTCTATTTAAATGAGCACCACCATAGCAGCAGAGACCGTACTGTAGCTTTGATTGAAAAATGCCATTATGAACTGTCTTTAACAGATATAGAACAATATTTTTGCAGCCTGTAAAAGCAACGAGTAGTATTGGGCAGATATTGTTTTAAGTTTTTAAAATATGTGCGGACCATTTCATATTTCGGTCTATAGTAACACCGAGGTATTTAAACTCATTAACACATTCGATATTAAATCAGCTGTCACTGCAGATGGCGTTACTATTGAACGATTGAACGCGATGAAAATGAAATTTTATATCCAAATCTGGATTTTTAGCACCCACTAGGTTAAAAACATTACTTTAGTCTTATTACTAACAAAAACATGTTAACAAGTGAATATCATGATTTGATGATATCAAGGTCATCTGCAAAAGCTTTAATCCTACCAAAAAATGGAAGCTTAAACAGAGAGTTGATAAATATGAGGAATAAACTGGGACCAACTTCACATACTGTTTCCTGTTTTTAAGGTAAGACTCAAACCATTTTTACATGAACCCTCTGAAGCCCACTTTTTGCAATGAATTCAAAAGAATTTTGTGACTGACCATGTCAAAGGCTTTCATTATATCAACAAATAGGCCAGCACAAAAGTTTTTGTTATCTAGACCTTTCTTCAGTTGAAAGACCAGTTCTGAAGCCAAATTGCAAAGTACTAAACAAATTAATTTTGTTTAAATATGAAAGCATTCTAACTTTTATGACTTTTTCAAAAACTTTAGAAATTGATGACAACAATGGAATTGGCCTGTAGTTTGAAATGTCAGATTTATTTCCTTTTTTATGCAGAGGGATAACCAAGGCACATTTCAGGTCAACTGGAAAAGTTCCAGATAAGATACTCGAATTGAGGAGAAAAGCCAAGACATCAACTAACGTGGGACCAATACGTTTTAGCGATGAATTTGAAAAGTCATCAATTCAATAATGGTTGCTGAAAATGGAAACAAAATAGCTGCTACATGTATTGGCTACTACTTCTGGTACTGGTAATTGGGTCTCTATTGGTTGCTCTTCTGCGATTCAGAATACTATTAATCAGCACAAGAATTTCTATATGGGCTCAAGAAAGGCAAAGAAGATGAATTGTTCTTGAATGAACTCATTTGAAATCAATGTACTGGACCGTTGCCCCAAGAGGATCTCGGATCTCATTTACTCTTACATGATTCAAAATAAAGCCAGCTCTAATATTTTTTTTTGTTAATTCTTCGAAAATATAAGACATTTTAATGACTGAAGGAGCCCCCAAATCCACGCCAAAAAAGCTGCCTGAAATCATACACTTTTACTCAATTACATATAAGACGAAAAAAGAGAGTTCGGGAAAAAGGTAACAAACGATAAACCGATCAGAGACTTGAAGGATCCTAAGGGATTATGACAACCCATGTAATGTGGAATGATTAGAAGAATTGGAAGCTTGTGTAGTAGTTTGAAACTTATTGTCAGATGTATTTTTAGTCTAAAAGACAACGGAGAGTTTTATATTTATGTACGAACATCAATTAGCTCAAGAAGCTCTAAGACTAAGTCTTTCGAAAGCCTCAAATTTTCCATCAAGTTCAACCACTGTGCGCCGACACAATAAAAGTTGAATCTTGTCCAAGTCATATTTTAGGTTCACAATGACTCCAATAGTGACGGGCTTACAGATTAGATTGGAGAATAATCCACAACTTGTTGAAGACTATTGGTCATTTTGAAGCTTTCAGCAGAAGTTTCAATGCTTCTCCTCACATACTTGAGCATGGTAAAGTGTATGAACAGCAGTGGTCTTTGTAGGCCAAATCCACCTAGCCTGTACAAGGGTCCCTGCATCCACAAAATGTCAATAACTATTTTATTTAAGAAAGCACTCCTGATTATCTGAAATTGTATTTTAGATCTCTACCTGGTAAGGCCTCCATTGACAATTTTTTTGAATGCCTTGCCTCGAGAGAAAATTTGTCGACCACAGACTCGTCGGATTCTTAGGTTTAGGTATAGATTGTACACAACTGTCTTCAAGAATGCCGTATAATATCCATCACTCAGCAAAATTGTACAACAGGTTCGTGTAAATGTCTACCACTTCAAAAGTGAGGTTAGATATTCCGACGAAACCTGCAGAATTCTTCCTTCTGAGTGAACCAAAAATACATTACTTGGAGAACTATCTTCACAATTTGATGAGGATGTCTCTCTTCATCCGATGGCGGAGAAGTTCTTCGGAGAGCGTGGATCTTTGGGGGAAAAAAAAATTCCTGATGATTGAAATATTAGCTCCATCCATCCGATTTAAAAATAAGGCGATGGCATATGAATATTGCAGCAATTACATTGGCAGCAATTGGCATAACATTCGATTCCACTATCGTTGGAACGTCTCTGTCCTGAAAAATGCAAAGAATTTAAAGTCGAATCTCAGAAACCATTCATCGACTTCAAAACCTCCCATGACAGCATTGATCGAACTGTACAGAGCGATGATCGAACTCGGGAAAACTCATCCACAATCTCATAAACATCCGAATAATTCCAAATCTGCAAAGGATTCCGTCAACTTGATGCGGTGTCATGTATAATACCGTGCAGAGAAAAGACAGTCGAAAGGGATAAATATCATCTTCCCAAAAGAAAACTCGGTGAAGATACGACGAAGACTAGTCTTAACCAAAAGGTGCAACTTCGGCTAGTCTACACGGATCGAAGCTCCTGACTGAAAACACAAAATCTCGATATATTTTTTTGTTTTAAACGAACTTGCGCTTACAAGGGGTTATGACTACCCTTAAAATGTTAGTACGTAGCGCAAGTGGAACGGATCAGGGAGGAAATAGGGATAAGTACTGATGCACATTGTTTTTGAATTTCTGCAGATTGTAATGAGTGGGAAATACCCAGCGTGGTAAAGCGTTCCACATTCGTGTTGTGCGGCTAATAAACGAGTCTCTATACTTGACTGTACGACCGGAGTTGGGCTTTAGGGGGAACTAATGAGCATTACTGGCGAAAGTGATAAGGAGGTGGAATGCCGCTGGCTAATTCGCTAGAGCACTGCTTGTGGTTGAACCGATAAAATATGGTTAGACAGGACACGTTACGACTGTGTTGAAGAGAGTCAATTGACTTTGTAATATTTTCGTCCCCTATGAGTATTAAAGCTCGATTTTGAATTTGATCGAACAGGCTCAAGATGGTGTTTAAAGCGCCTGCCCATTACCTTAAGCTGTAAAATCCTCGACTACAATGCATCAGACACTTTAGCGATTCGACAACAATGCCCGAGGTAATAGTATCTTGAAATCCCACCCAATTCACGAGTAAATCTAAAACTGAACCTCTATTTTAAGGACCAATGTATCGGGTATATCAAGAAGTAGTGTGCCCGTGGCCGCTTTGGATCCTTTATTCTAAGGATCGATGACAAGATAAGTACTCAAGTCAGCAAAGATTTTTGAATGCAATGGAGAAGAGTTGGAAGATTGGAGGATTGGAGGAGTTGAAACTGGACCTATTCAATATTGCAAATACAACTCGGACCAATTCCGAACGAGGCTAAGGATGGAACACATCAATGATATAGAACATGTTGATAATTAATTTACGGATGAGTTTAATGGCAAAATGAGCAATGTTGTTAATCATTTGGTCTGCAAAACGCGAGTAAATGCAGCCAAGAACAGTTGGTTTACCAAAGTTTTAAATGACATGAGAAATGAGATAAGATCTCACCAAAAGGCAGTTTATACGAATAATGATACCGACTGGCGGATATACAGGAGCGTCAGAAACGGGGAATTTTTGCCCATAGCTTAACCAAACTAATAAATATGTCGTTGGTGCAGGGGAAGTTCCCAGAATGTTGGAAAGAAGCGGTGGTGGTACCTGTGCCTAAGGTTGCTGGAACAACTAAATGCGAGGAATTTAGGCCAATTAATATGCTTCCCATGTTGGAAACGATTCTGAAGAGGGTAGTCAACAAGCATCTAGTAAAATAACTGGAGAGTAATGGGTTACTGAGCGAAGAACAGTCTGGATTCAGGAGAGATCACACATGCGAGACGGCCATAAATTGGCTTTTCTTAAATTGGAAGCAAGAATTGGAGAAAAAGAATGGAATTATTGCGGTGTTTCTTGATTTTAAAAGGGCCTTTGAAACCATAGATAGGACAACATTAATAAAGAAATTGTCAAAATATGGCATAAATGGCAGAGAGCTTAGTTGGTTTGTGTCATATCTGACAGCAAGAAAGCAGAAGGTTAAAAACAACAACCATTACTCGACAGCACGAGACATTTTATTGGGTGTACCACAAGGATCGGTCCTCGGAACCCTGCTCTTCCTGCTGTACATTAACGACATGAAATACGTTGTTAAATACAGTCAGGTGATGTTATTTGCAGAAGATACCCTACTATACATATCGGGAACTAATCGAGAAGAATGTGTGAGCCTATTGCAGGAAGATATGAAAAGTGATAAAGACTGGCTGATCCAGAATAAATTGAAGCTCAATGTAAATAAATCAAAGTAATGACCATCCGCTTCTCTCCTTCGCACATCCAGTTAACAATGGAGAGTGAAGTCATTGAAATTATCGACCATATGAGGTATTTGGGAGTAATAGTGGATAGAGGATTGAAGTTTAGTAGGCATGTGGATTTTGTGTGTAAGAAGGTCGAAAAAAAGATTGGCTTCATAAAGCGGATAAGAAGTAAAGTGTCAACTACGTGTTTAATAAATATCTACAATGTGATTGTTAAGCCACACATTGAATACTGCGCCACGGTACTGTTCCTGTGTGGAGAGGGGGAGATCGCAAGACTACAAAAACTGAAGAATAGGGCTATGAGAGTCATCCTGAGGTGTAACCGATTCACACCGATCAATTCGATGCTACAAATTTTAAGGTGGATGAATATTGGACAAAGAATCGAGTTGTATGTGATGGTCTTTGTTTTCAAAATGAAATACAGAATTACACCAAAGTATCTGTCTGGGAATGTTAGTTTGGCAGCTGATAGTCAGCCATACCCCTTACGAAACGCGGAGGATATAAGAATCAACTTTGTTTCCAGAGCGGCGCACAGTGGGGCGACCCATAGCAATAAATAAAAAAATTAAATATTTTAGCGGTACAATTGAGTGATTGGTAAGTTATCTCATATATATTTATGTTCTAACTGCATCGAAATTATTTGGAATTGTTCCTAATTAAATTGTGCGCAGACATTATTTTTGTACCATGGATAATAACAGTGATCAAGGTATGGGAAATCATATTTTGCTATAAAAAATTGTGTTTATTTCGTGATTTTTTTAATATGAAGTCTGAAGTGCATGTCTACTTCGAATTTTTAAAAAAAATTGAATTTCGTGTTTAAGTAAGGTTTTCTAAAATACCCCAAAAAACCCCGTTGAGATTTTTCTTGTTTTATGTTGATCTGTATATCTATAAGCTAAATCACGAAAGAAATTTTGCGCAAATTTGCGGCTTTTTAATTATTGACATTTTTGTACTCTTAACTCTATCAGTCAAAAATGGTGACCTGTTCCAAACTTGGATTGAAAGTGAGAAGTCAATGAGAGTGATTACCGTTTCTGCAAAGATAAATGAATTACTAGGTCTAGAAGAGTCGAATGAAGATATAGAACTTCAAATTCAAAAAGCTTCGAAGTATTATTGCCTAAAATTGAGGCACAAATGGGAAAGTTGCCAAAGAAAACGGGATAAGTTCATGCAAGTTAATGAACGCTGGCTTAGCCTTAATTTGCCGTTACAAGTTAAAATGCTTAGTCAGAAAGATAATCCAAGTCTACCAGGAACGAGCAAATTCAGACCTTCAAAAAGTTTCGAAGAATGCAGCGAACGTACGAAAAAACGTCGGGTTCATGAACTAACTTCGCAGAACAGCACAGAGGAGCTAAGCTATGCTGCTAAAATTTCAAGTCGTTTTTCAAATTCTACTCAAAAATCAGAAAAGACTTTAACTTTGCAGCAAAGCCTAGCATTGTACATAGACTTGGATTTGTCTAAGAGGAAGAACGCTCTTCTGCGTTCTGTTATCAACGGTATCCACAAAGATTGTTTTCCAAGTTTTTATAAATTACAAATATATAAAGCTGAAATATTACCCGAAATTGCTGTTGTGTCGGAAACAGTTGCTGAAGTCAATCTTCAATCCCTATTAAACAAAACCTCTAAAAGCATTGTTGAGATTATAAAAGAAAATCTGTCATCTTCACGAAATACGAGCACTTCATTCGATCTCATATGCAAATGGGGCTTTGATGGCAGCTCCGGGAACAGTAATTATAAACAAACATTTATTAATAGCGATAATACGGATAGAGTCTTATTTGTTACTGCTTTTGTGCCATTAAAATTAGTAGATACTATAAACAGTACAGAAGTTTGGATAAATTCCCGACCAGGTTCAACTCATTTCTGTAGGCCTATGAAATTAATTTTCCAGAGAGAAAATAGTGCTCTTATTGCGTCCGAGCAAAGCCACATGGAGGAGATTATTGAACATCTGGAACATTTCGAGGTCAATATTGATGGCAGAAGCATAAATATTAAATACACAATGTCAATGACGATGCTTGATGGTAGTGCAATAAATACATTGAGCGGGACATATGCAGTTCAAAATTGTTTTATATGTGGAGCTAAACCTTCGCAAGCGAACCTTCCTTCTGTAGAAAATCGGACACCAAACACCGAAAATTATAGATTTGGCCTTTCATCTTTACATTCCTGGATCAGATGCTTCGAGTGTTTACTGCACATCTCCTATAGATTGCCTTTTAAAACATGGCAAATACGAGGCCCAGAAAGTAATACAGCATTTGAAGAAAGAAAGAAAATGATTCAAGAAAATTTTAGGTTAAAAATGGGGTTACTTGTCGACATTCCCAAACCTGGATATGGTACAAGTAACGATGGAAATACGGCTCGACGCTTCTTCGCGAATCCTGAACTGAGTTCCTGACAAGGATCTCATATGCAATTTCGGTATAATATTAAGGACAATTGCAACTGGTCGTGAAATTAATGAGAAACTCTTGGAAGACACGAAAACCATGTACCTTTCACAATACAGCTGGTATTATATGCCTAGCAGCGTCCATAAGCTTCTGGTTCATGCAGAAGACATACTTTATTTTTTCCGTTTGCCTATTGGTGTTCTTTCTGAAGAAGCATTGGAAGCTCAGCATAATCAGGGGCCATATGTACAACATCAGGAAAATAAAGTTTGAGTTCCAAAATAAAATCGCTGCTCAACTCTTTAATTCCGAATTAAGCCCAGCGGGGCATTTACTGCTGGTGAATGTATGTGTTTTTTAGTTCATAACATGGATACTTAATGTAATAAGTGACATGCAAAATAATTAAGTTTCAGTCATTAAAACATGAGATATTATTTTTGCCGTTTTCCCCATACACTCGTCCTACTGTGCGGCGTCTCAAAATAGTATGCTTTACAAAGGCTTCCAGAAATTTAACCAACTCCCGAGTGAAATTAAGTCTGTAGCCTCTTTGTTTAAATTTAAAAGAATGTGTAGCGAAAATATCCTAGGAAGAATTTAAATTAAGATCATATTAATAATTCATTGTGTATTTAAATTTCACATTTTGCATCATTAGCTTAATATTGAATTGCTATCTAATTATAATGTTAAACTTTATTACTTCTTTTTAAGTTTTATTGTCTAAGCAATAATATTTTATAATATTCCTTTTTTGTATATAAAAGTAATCTAGTTACTAATAAAGAATATAATCTAATCTAAAAACAGTTGGTAAGGACTTTATAAGCATCGACAATCAAAACTCTCTGATTTGGGGATTATGGGACGAGAACCGGTTGGGTTTAATGTGATACAAGTGAAGAAAGAAGCATAAAGCATATCGCAATTAAAGCAAAACTCCTTCGAAGATAAAGGACATGAGAAGGTTAATGTTTGAGTTACACTTAAGTCCCATTGCAACTTTAGATACTCTTTCCCTATGGCGACTTAAGGAGAAATCCTCTCTAATATTCAATTCCCATTCACAGTGACTGCAGCAATAAAATGCACTCGCTCACAAATATCTCTGAGCCATTGAAGTTATGTCTCGTTCAATTCAATTCCTTTAACGCTTTCATTTAACGTCAGTCTTTGGTAAAATCCTTTTTTATTGAATCCATTTCCACAGCGCAAGATTCCTGCAATCCCGCATCCTGCACGGACAAACATCCTTCTCTGCTGTCCTTCCTAACAAACATTTCAATTTACAGATACTTTACTGTCAGCTCAGAGAATCAGAGAATCTGATCCCTTTCCCGAAGAAACATTCGCAGATACAACAATTGCAGACGCACAGATGTCGTGATGTCCCTCGTTGAATATTAAGTCTAATCGCCAATGTCCTCTCTCACTCCACTTCAACTCGAGACTAAATCGATATCACAGCCAGAGGACGCGCTGCCACCGATCTGATTGCAGGATAACAACTGTGCGACATCCACAAAAACCACTCGCAAGCATACACACGCACATATCCGTATGGCCAACAAACGATTAGGCTAATCTAATGATGCCGTCATTAGTTGACGGGGAGTTTTTTACTTACACATTTCCTGGCCAAGGACCCAAGTCTCGGGACGCGTGTTTACTTCGACCAATACTGTTGGCGTACAGACGAGCAGCACCAGCAAATCGGCTATACTGAGATTTGTGAGGAATATATTTGTGGAATTTCGCATGTCCTTTGTCTTCAGGATTACTATTGGCACCTAAAGGAAACAATGAATGGAGAATGACACCCAAACACACACAGAGACAGTAATTCTGGCTGAGACAAACTCACCATTATGTTGCCAATGACCCCCAGGATCATAATAGTGATGCAGAAGACCATTGAGGTGGTCCGTATGTACGATGGGATTTGGGGCAACTCATTGCTACCGTTGAAGGGACTTGTCGGCGATGACGAGAAGTTGGTCGAAGCATTGGCGGCGGCAGCAGCGGCGACGACGGTGACACTCGATGATGATGATGATGATGAAGATGTTCCGTCAAGGCTAAGGGTAGGATCTTCGACGACGGCAGCGGTGGTGGCGGCGCCGCCTCTAGTAATGCCATCCATCCCGCCGCCATCGGTGGTGGAATATCCTGACGTAATTATTGACGTTATACTGTTGCTGCTGCTGGCGGCGATGATGATGCTGGCCACCGCACCACCTTGGTGGTGTCGTGAAAAATTGGAATTCGGTGTGCCACTGGCCGAAGTCACTGTTGCATTGAAAAGGGTGGTCGTTGCGATGAGTACCTTCGCCCAAGAAACATTCTCTGTTCCAAGTTGCCGTCGTTGTTGTTGCTGTCGTCGACGGCGTCGCTGCCACCGCTGCTGCTGCTGCTGCTGTTGGAACGAATCCACCACCCCACTGGGCACTGGGGCTATTAACACTAAATATCCGGTATTAGGGGTGGTCAATTACAACCAACAACGCATTATTGTGTAACTTTGTTATCCTGAAAGCTAACGGCCTGTGCCCGCTGCTTTGGCACTCCTGCGCTCCTCGGAGACTTTCTCTTACTACTTTGGGTATAATTGGGTTATGACAGGGTGACGGAGTTCCTGTGCGTGTGTGTTTTTGCTCGGCCGAGTTCTCTTGTTCACTTTCAATATCACCACGGGTGGTGGCTTATCCTGCTTTTAATTCGCCTGTTTGTTTTACGCAAAGCTGTCCACTGTCCACATTAGTGTGAAAGGTTTCACTTTTGAACTTGAAATTGCTCGACGAGGACTTTAATTAGTTTGGCAAGTCATTTAAATATGGCATCGTCCTTCTCGTTATAATCTGGAAAATAAAGAAGAAGGTCAATGGAAACGATGGAAAAGTCAGTCAACATTAAAAAATAATAGAAACTAGGTTGGAGGAGGCAAATAAATTTTCAAATGTGCCACATTTCTGTCGAGCAAGGATTTATTTTTTTCGTACGCATGCAGCACATTCGGATCCCATTTAATGGCGCTGCTGACAGCTTTATTGTCCGACCTTATTGGATTTTAAATAAATTTTACGTTAATGTGTGCTGCAATTTTGTTTCCCTTAAATTTAATTACATGCTCTTGTGAGCCCGAGGCCAGAGTCAACCACGATGTACTCGTATGCCTTGTTCTGGAAACATGTCTATTTAAGGATTTTTAAATGCGGGTGAGATGTACTATTTATCAAAAAGGATTTATTTTGTTGTTCCTTGTAACGAAGTAAATTAAGAGATTTTTATGATGTCGAAATTCATATTTATTTCCATGGGGGCGGCGAAGAGTATTGCCAGTATTGTAATTAAAAATTGTGTCTTTTTACTCGAAGGAATACAAAAGGAAGTACTTAAAAATAGGTGGGGGATCAACTTTTTGGTTTGCTTAACATGCAACAAGCCAAGAAAATAATCTGAAAAAGGGAGTACCTCAAGGATCAATTTTAGGGCCATTGCTTGACATAACATATGCAAACCAATTGCTAACTATTTAAGAAAATATTCCATTAAACTAAATGCCTACATACAAATGCTAGCCAAGAAAGATTTAATTATGACGGTTTCTGTAACTCCTTCATCGAAAAGGTGCAGCATTTTAGGTACCTCGGTGTTGAACTTGACTGTTTTTTTAAATGGGATTATGCTCTGCACCATCTGAGTATCTACAGCAACTACAATGTATCGAAACAGGTTTACTATGCATTAGTGAAGTCTTTATTAAGGTACGGAATTCTACCGTGGGCAAACACTACAAAGCTACTTGCTGGAATTACAAAAAAATTCAAAATCGCATAGTAAAAATTTTATAACAAAAGAAAAATGGAATAAACACAGAATCGTACACGACTCAACAAAACATAGTGAAAAACACTTGGGCTCTGAAACATACAGCAATTATTTAAACTGAATCGAAGACTACTTCAACGACCAGCACTACAAGCAACCAATCGACCATCAATTTAACACCAGAAGAAGAGCACGTGGATTCCTGGAAACAAAAACATT
This sequence comes from Orthonevra nobilis, assembly GCA_963555765.1. NCBI lineage: Eukaryota > Metazoa > Arthropoda > Insecta > Diptera > Syrphidae > Orthonevra > Orthonevra nobilis. The sequence goes on from OY743225.1 coordinate 7,898,522, forward strand.
TAAAAACACCAACTGTCTAATATTATCCTTCGCGTATTTAACAATATGCCTAGAGAACTACTCAATATACCTTCTAAACTGCTCTTAAACTTTTAAACTAGAAAAAAAAATATATTACATTGTTAATTTAATTAAAATAATATTTAGTAAAATAATTTTGTAGCCAACCTTTTGCAGAAAAGCCTCTGTAGGCTTCGCACACACCTTTTTTTGTAAATGAATTAATTTAAAACGAGTTAAATAAAATAATAATAATAATAATAATAATAATAATCATAATAATAATAATAATAATAATAATAATAATAATAATAATAATAATAATAATAATAATAATAATAATAATAATAATAATAATAATAATAATAATAATAATAATAATGATAATAATAATAATAATAATAATAATAATAATAATAATAATAATAATAATTATAATAATAATAATAATAATATAGTGGACGGGTTACCGTGTCTCAGTAGTTATCACGTCGGTTTTGTGAACACTTGGTCCCGGTTCAAAGTGGAGAATTTACGGTCTAAACTTTTGCAAGAGATTAATAATATTTCGAAGAGCGGTCGCCATTTAGAACGGAGAGAAGTGTCCGAACAAGGACGGAAAATTTCGATTCTGATCTATTTGCATTCGCCCAATTCGCAGTTCTATATTCGTCAGTGCTGTGCATTCAGAGCAGAGCGAATAGAGCCGAAAGAGTTATCGCAACAGCATGGCGACCTACTTAGCCAGACATTGATTCCAACGGCAAATTATGACTTCAAGTTCGAGACTAATTTTAGGGTTCAAGTCTGGAATCTATCAGTTGATTTAGTTGTAAGGGAAATGCTTATACATTTCTGCTTCTCAGTCGTGATGATTTGTCTCGAAAGTCTCTCTCGGGTTTCATCGGCAAAATATTCAACAATTATTACCTGCAGCCAGGCATAAGATCAAATTTTTACCATATCCTGAAGAGGGCCAACAAATTTTAAGTCGATTCTCGAAACTGCTCCGGTTGTAATTCACGACGCTCCAAATCTTTCCAGATCGGATTCCAACGAGCAGACGCGCAGGTGTCGTCCCGATGGCAATATCTTTTTTTGACATGATTGCTTGTGTCTATCAAGTTATGATAACATTGAAGAAAAGAAAAATTAACCTTATCCTCGGTGAATATTCAAGGAAGACACCATTACTACTTAATTGATGATATTTCACTGTCTAAAAAATAGGATCGGAGCTCCTTACTCAAAGGACTAGAGTTTTGCTGTACAAACATTCAGCTTGTCTGTTGACGCTCAAATTTGAACGATGAGCAAGATAGCACTAAAGACTTAAGGCATCATTCGAAAGAAAAATTGTCCGTCGGATATTTGGTCCTGTCTGCGAGAAGGGTGAATGTATGAGAAGAGAAATCATGAACTCTGGTCCTATATTAATTCTAAAAGAAAATCAGTGGGAATTCTAAATAAAATTACTTTAAAAAATATGGAGTCCTCTGATCCTAGCTCTACTTTTGAATTATTTGCCAAATTCTTTCAATCCGTCAACTCGGATTCTAATCTTCATTGTGATCAATTTTATAATGCCAAACATAAAACCTATATTGGCTTAATACAACTGACACCTCAAGAAGTTCTTTCAGCACTACAGTCGTTAAAGCCAAATCCACACAGTGGTCCTGATGGAATTCCATCTATAACCTTGCTTTATTTTCCGTTGGAATTAATATTTAATCAAGCCTTCGCTGAAGGCACATATCTTGATGTGTGGAAGTCTTTCTTTTTGTTTCCCATTTTCAAGTCAGGATCCATAAAATAATGTAGAGAACTACAGAGGGTTTTCTAAACAATCAGCGATTCCTAAACTTTTTGAAGGTTTGTTAAAAAACCGACTCGAGTTCCTAGCAAAATAGTACATAACTGAGGCTCAACACGAATTTATATCTGGTTGGTCAACGACTACGAAAATCGCTTATTTTTCCTCATAAGTTTTAAATGCAATTGAAATGGAAATCATTATCGAGACCAATTAAATGCCTCTCTGCGGTCGCCCGCATCAACCACTCCACCGAGTGAATTTAGTTAATGATTAAGGAGTCATATTGGATTCTACTTTCTCTTTTTGAAGAGTCATGTTGATCACATTATTGCCAAAGCAAATTCACTCACTCACAATAAACGTAATGTTAATTCATTCGTTGTGAATTTCCCTAATTCGATCAGTCCTGGAATTCGCAGATGTCATTTAGAATCCTTCAGTAGTGACTTGCGCTAAACGCATTAAAAACGTACAGAGGTGCTTTACGGGATTCATTTTTTACAAAATGCGTTGGAATTTTATGCCAGACTGTAAAGCTAGATGCCTCCTAATTTGTCTGAGTTCGTTGGAGTTAAGGCGTTTAATGTATGATATAACCTTTGTGCGTGACCTGTTATGCTATGACATCAAGTTCCCAACTTTACTGGCTATGGTGCACATTTATGTCCATGTATGTCTTTCACACAGAACAACGTATGGCCAAATTGAGCCAATGTCTAGAGCCATGAGGTCTTTCAATGAAGTACGTAGGGATATGGAGATACATAAATCTCGGCTAAAATTTATTATCATATACTTTTGAATTTAAGTTTATTTGTTACTTTTTTTTACTACTTAGAATATTGTAAGTAAATTGTTTGTGCTTAATTTTAAGTTTAATATCTGTTAGCTAGTAAGCTTTTAGATTCTTAATAAAAAAAAATTATAATAAAATTAATTTTGAAAGATAAGCTGAACACAAATGACATCATCTACACAAACCAATAACTCAGAATTCAAGCAGCCGATACAGCAACCGCTGCAATAATACCACCCATGAGAAAGACTATTATTAGTAGTCGACCAACTAGTAGGAGCGCCATTAATTTTATCCCAATGGAAAATGGTGATACGGTGGTGGACCAGATACGAAAAACTTGATCAGTTTGGATTCGAATCTGAGACCTCCCAAATGAATCAATTTTTACCAACTGTACCACCAAGCCGTGAAATGTACGATAGGTGATTCAAAAGTGTGGAAGATACCTCAAAAATAATTTCACATGACCAAAGTGTAGGCCCGCCGGTCGAGTGAGTGACGCTCCAAATTTTTACCTCGGAGCAGAAAAAGAAACGAGTTGACATCTTGACAGATTTCTGGAGTGAATTTAAGCCATGAATGAGGCCTAGATTCAACACTTTTCTTTAAACGTCCGTTGGAACTCTGTAATGATCCATCGAGTATGGGATCGTTTGATTCGTTTTGACGAAGTACTCTGCTTCTGGGGTTCATTGAGGAAGTCGGCCAACTATTATTACTTTTGATAAAATATATGTTAATTAGAAATAAATTACTCATATAATATAATTACTAATAACATCACGAATATTAAAAAATTAAATTAAATAAACGTAAAAAAATTAGGAAAGAAATAGTAATTAATTAAGAAATATAAAAGCGTGTTAAACTCGGTAGGAGATTAAGATAATAGGCGGTGCCGCTAATCTTCCACGTTGGTCGAAAAGCTGTGGACGGGCGAGTCAACTACGACCAAGACGTCGCAAGTAGCTGACCAGGGACTCTTCGGCTCAGTAGGGCGGTGTCAGACCGCGACAGAGCTGATGTCGAAAGGCAATACCGACACTATTGGTGGCTGGACGGAGATTGAACTCTGTCGGTTGTTAAATTTTGTTCCTGAGTGCCCTTAAGGCAAAAATATAGCATGTCCTGTTAGCCTTGGCCGGCTTACGAATGTGATGTTTAAGATGATATTATTGTTCTATGGTGGTTAGTTTAAGTGTTATTTTAAGTTAGGTTAAGATTCTATGTTTTAAATTAGTTTTAAGTTTAGTTTTAGGTTTAGTTTAATTAAAATACAACCCGTCCATTTACTAAGTTTTTTTTAATTATATAATTAAATACTTTTCTTAGTTTTTTTCTCTTTCTGATTAATTTTATTTGAATATATAATATTAGATAGTATTAAGTCGAAAGACATATTATTAAATTGTTAGGTTTAGCTTAGAGCGCCTGTATAGGGCCAGGAAGTTAGTTCATAATTAAATAAGTTAATTAAGCTAGCTTTAAGCATTTTTTTCTAGCATGTAAGGAATATTAAATGAATAAATAAAAATGTGTTAAAGTAAACAAAATTTGGTTTGAACTTCCCATTTCATTATAGGGATATTTATTAGCATTCGGTTCGATAAGTCAAAAGAAGGGTGGCTGATAATTCCGAGACCCTCTTTGTCTTGAAATTTTATACTTTATTTCGTTCGCCTGATTTTCCTATGACTAAATGCCAAAGATCCAGTAATCTGATCAATTCAGACACTTCCGAAGGTCTACAAATGCATTAAATCATTTTTTCAATCTTTCTCGAATCATACTAAGTAAAAGTAGTTACGAAATTCACGTATGCGAGCAGTTAAACATAATTGATAAAGAAAAGTATCCAAATAATAAAAAAATTTGAGGAACAAAATTATTCGGAGAAAGAAATGTTTCAAGAAATGTTTACAGTTTGGAGGCTTTTTAAAAATATTAATTTATCCACAAAAATGAAGAGGTGGAAAGAAATATTGATTTTATCCTGATTGAATTAAATTTCTAAAGTCTTAAAATTAAAAAAAAAAACCAAAACATCGTTATTTTTTGGGCCGGCCGGATGATAACATAAAAGATAGTTATGCAGATAGTTCACACACTATTCTGAATGAAGCTTAGCAACTAGAAGCTTGCGAGGTATGGGATCTCTTTCCAGATGAATTTGAAGAACTGTTTACGGAATAATATTAAATTACTACTGTTGTGTTTTTTGGCAGAGGAAAATATTAAAAAAAAATTTAAAAATAATGGTGCTGTTGTTGTCTTTTTATTTCTTTCGATCTTAATTACATACATATTCGTTTTTTTTTACAATTTAATCTTTGTTGCTCAGATATATTTTTTGTTAGATAGACAGATAAACATTTATTTCGTACAAATTACAATTATATAGACCTGCTACCACACAATTTACAGTACAGAGATACGATATTTTAAATTACCTTTCAACTGAACTATTTTTACAATTTATTTTACAATGTTCAAAATGGTAATATTGGATATATTTTTTACTAACAATTTTTCAATAATTTTGTACTTATAAGTAGTATAAATAAATTTCTGCGAGAGCAGATGGCTTTGCGTTGGCCTAAAGGATTAAAATAATTAATTTTTTTCTAGAAATGGTATTGATTTTTTTATATTTATATATAAACTGTCTTGGAATGTGCGTGAGATACAAGTAAGAAAAGAAATAAAATGCGGTTATGATTTTGATGTTTCAACCCCTCAAATTTTATTTCCCAAAAGCTCATCGTCATTGTTTCAAGCGCCTGAATACGCGAAATCAGGTCCTCCTTGAATGTATAGTCGGATGACGTCGGCGTTGGATTACTTGTGGATTCCATGATTTTGGTTACAAAAAAAAGGTGCGATTTTAGTCAGCACTTTTACCCCAGACCTGATCATATGATCACTTCTACCAAGACCGTAAACGTATCTCAAAATGCTGTTTCAGGCAACATGAAGCCTATGTTTTGTTTCAACATTATGTCTGCAAACAATTTCGAAATTATGAGACAAAATTGGTCCAAGAATCGACCTTGCAAGTAACAACTTTGGCGTAAAGTGGCATGAAAATGTGAGGTTTCTAAGGGCACCGTATACCTCGCCGATGACTTGTCGGATATGATCGTCCCAAGAAAAATGTTTCATTAAACAAAATGACCAAACTCCATTTTCTATCAATCCTAGCTTACAAGAAATATATGGTTGGTAATCATCAGTGTACATATGCTTTGAATAGTGCTTCGTGCAAATCGGTAGATCATAAATGAACAGTAGAAATAACAATGGTCCCAAAATAGATCCTTGAGGAACTCCTCTCTGCGTGTTTAAAAACCTCGACCATGATGTTGTTTACATAAACAGCTTGACTTCTTTCAGAAAGGTAGGATAAAAGGAGTCAACAGGCAGATTGTGAAATATTAAACTTTTCTTTCAGTTTTCTTTTTAAAAAATTATGGTTTATTAAATCAATTGCCTTTGAAAAATCAAGGAGGACTAAAAATGAGACCAGGTCATTGTCGATAGCGTTTCTGATATCTTCCCTAACTTTAAGCAGGGACTGTGTTTTGGTCGAAAACCCGATAAGATGGTGCTTAGTAAATTGTGTGTGATGAGAAACTAAGAAATTTGGAAATGAAGGATTTTTTCCATAACCTTAGATAGATTGGAAAGAATTAACACGGGTCTATACTCAGCAGGAGAGCGATGGATGTTTTTTTTTTTTTTAAAGTGGAATAACTTTGGAGTCTTTCCAAAGCAAAAGGAAGGACGACGTTAGTATAATTGTATTGAATTTGTGTGTTAAATATGGCAGCATGTATGGTAGAATAATTTTAATAAATTTAGGATGAATCTCATCAAAACTGGTTGCTTTTGTCTTTACTTTTAAAATTGCATTAACAACATTATAGTCGTTTATCCTAGAGAAAGTAAGGCTTCGATTTTCGTCCAAACGTGCACTTATTTCTGAGAAACAACTCGTCAAATTCTGGTTAGAAAAATAACTCGGGGACTGTGAGTCCAGTATTTTTTTTTATTCACGAAAACATAAACAAAGCTCATACTCGAAGTAAGCAATCAATGTTGCTTTACAGAACAATTTGTCATACTAAATCCGACATTGTTATTCTTATAATGTATCTGAGTCAGACACTTCAACAGTTTGTTCATTTTCAAAATCAAAATACTCTGATCTTATCTCCGATTGTTTACATCAAAGTTTTCACATAACATGTTTTAAAATAAGAAACCTATCGGTTTTTGGTTATCTTTTGTTATTTTTAAAACAAAGGAAATACTTTACAAGTTCCCGGCGAATGGTTACGTATGATTATTTAATGTACCTCAAAAAAAAATTATCTTAAGCTAATATCTCGTCTCGGTTCGTCCCGTACCGACTTCCTTATCGGACTTAACTTAGCAACCACTTAAGGCATCAATTTAATTTTTGAGATTGAAAAAACAAATAGAAAAACTAAACAAGTCTTGAATGGAATTTAAGAGGCTGTATTTCAGTTCTAAGGAAACAATCTTCAAGTGGATTCAATCAAGCAAAACGTTGAGTACGGAGTTTCTAAGGAATGGAAAACGTTCTATCAGACGTCCCATCAAATCGTTATCACCCTATGATCGCCAAATTAAAGTTTAATCATTTGATTACAGTCGCTTACAAGTTGAGAAAGATTAGCGCCTCAAGTTAAGATACAATGTTCGGCAAACCAGTCTCCCTTGGTCGGTTGTTGCGGTGAGGCGGTAGCTAGTCTTCCAGAATGGCTGATATCATAACAAAGTCCGAATGTACGAAGATCGTGAAGAAATCTCTGAAGAACGAAAATTTCGATGAAAGTTGGATAAAAAGTTTCAAAGTTTGTCGCGTATCTGAGGGTTTGGTTGGATTTATGGGCGAGTACTATAAATTGAATGTGGAAATAGATGACGTAAGTGTTTGTGTATAGACGGTTGAAGTTGACAGAGACATATTATATTGTAGAACACTGAAGGCAAACCAAATCTCAGATCGTTGAGCTACTTTGTGAAATCCGCACCGACTTCGGATGAAAACTTTCGCAAGGAAATCGTGGACAATGGATTCTTTGACAGAGAAACAAACTTATACGAAAATTTGCTTGGAGATATTCAGAAATATTGTAAGTGATATCAAGACTAGATGAAGTCCTTTTAATTATGCATTTGCACCGTGAGAGCAGAGAGAGTAGCATCCGAATAGATTTTCTCTTTTATATATTATATATAAATTTATTAGTTTAACACTAGGGCACTGCCTGTCGCTTAGTTCGATAACTATAGCTAATCGACCCCCACAGTGACAGCGCCATTAACTACATAAAAGTACAAGACTTTCATTAGGATTCAAAACTAGCATCAATCATTTATTCCAATTAAAAGGATAGAATAGAATTTGTCAATAGTTGTGACTTTTCACCGGCCACATAATTTTTTAGACTCTACTTCAATTAGTGCCTGTTTTCAATACAATCACGATTTGATGTCCATATTAAAAATTACCATTTTGCATTCATTTTCTTCAGTTTTTAAGCACTTTTCTTGATCTCGATGTCGGAACTACCCTTCAACTACTAGAATCTACCCCGGTTCTGTTTGCATTAACCCAGATTCAGTTTCAGTTTCAGTTTCAGTTTCAGTTTTCAGTTTCAGTTTCAGTTTCGGTTTCGGTTTCGGTTTCAGTTTCCGTTTCAGTTTCAGTTTCAGTTTCAGTTTCAGTTTCAGTTTCAGTTTCAGTTTCAGTTTCAGTTTCAGTTTCAGTTTCAGTTTCAGTTTCAGTTTCAGTTTCAGTTTCAGTTTCAGTTTCAGTTTCAGTTTCAGTTTCAGTTTCAGTTTCAGTTTCAGTTTCAGTTTCAGTTTCAGTTTCAGTTTCAGTTTCAGTTTCAGTTTCAGTTTTCAGTTTCAGTTTCAGTTTCGGTTTCGGTTTCAGTTTCAGTTTCAGTTTCAGTTTCAGTTTCAGTTTCAGTTTCAGTTTCAGTTTCAGTTTCAGTTTCAGTTTCAGTTTCAGTTTCAGTTTCAGTTTCAGTTTCAGTTTCAGTTTGAGTTTGAGTTTGAGTTTGAGTTTGAGTTTGAGTTTTAGTTTTAGTTTCAGTTTCAGTTTCAGTTTCAGTTTTCAGTTTCAGTTTCAGTTTCGGTTTCGGTTTCAGTTTCAGTTTCAGTTTCAGTTTCAGTTTCAGTTTCAGTTTCAGTTTCAGTTTCAGTTTCAGTTTCAGTTTCAGTTTCAGTTTCAGTTTCAGTTTCAGTTTCAGTTTCAGTTTTCAGTTTCAGTTTCAGTTTCGGTTTCGGTTTCAGTTTCAGTTTCAGTTTCAGTTTCAGTTTCAGTTTCAGTTTCAGTTTCAGTTTCAGTTTTCAGTTTCAGTTTCAGTTTCGGTTTCGGTTTCAGTTTCAGTTTCAGTTTCAGTTTCATTTTTAATTTCGGTTTCAGTTGCAATTAAAGTTATTTCATGGAGACTAATGTTAAAACATATTTCTAATCTTACAGCATCAACAAAGCTCTATCCTGAGTGCTATTATACTAGACCAGATTTGCTTGTCCTGGAGGATCTTTCTACACAAGCCTGGTGCCACATTACGCCCACTGAAGATGTTTCATTAGAGTTTTTCAAAGTTGTGCTTAAGAAGCAAGCGTACTTACACGCCGGAAGTATTGCCTATGAGCTCGACACAGGTGTAAATATTGGTGAAAAATTTAAAGATATCCTCCATGAGTTCCAATTCAATGTTAAGAACGATTGGTTTAACACAGGGCTTAAGGTAGGCTTAATTATTTTCATCTCCCTTTTGATGTTCTGACTAATTTGTGTCCTTCATAGAGTATCATATGTCTTGCAAAAATGATCCCCAAATATATGGGAACTCCGATTGAGGACTTCATCGCCACCGAATTGTATGAGGTACTATGTTCAAGTGGTGAACTGACCAAACATTCAGATGTTTACACAAATGTCCTATGTCATCGGGATACTTGGGCCCGGAATGTATTCTTCAAATGCAACCAAGACGGTGTTCCAATAGATTGTTTGTTATTCGACTTCCAGCTAACTAGATACAGTCCTCCAGCTCTTGATGTGTTGTTCTTTATTTGGACAAGCACGGTTAAAAATCAGAGAGAACTCATTATTGATCAGTGCCTTGAGTACTATTATAATACTTTTGTTGACATCATGAATGGAAAAGGATTGCAGGAGCATATCTTTTCAAGGAAAGAATTCTTTCAAAGCTGTAACGATCTAGATTTGGTGATGCTGATCTTGAAGGCTATTTGCACCCCATTCACTGAAATGCCTGAAGGAATGGGACACACGATGCGAACAGAAGAACCGGATAAATTTGACGTTTATATGAATAGAGATCGCGAGGAATTACTACAACGAATCATTGCAATTGTTCCTGGATACAAAGAGAAGATTTTAGAGCCAGTCGAAGAGTTAATGGAATGGGTTATCAAGAGGTATAAATTGTGATGTTTTGTTTAAAGAAAAAGTGATGTTCGTGTCATTGTGAAACAGTTGGTAAATAAAAAAAATTATTTAAAAGTCTTAGTTCAGGGAAATCAATTTGGAACTGAAGTTGTGGTGATATTCTCAAAAACTAATGAATTAGTTCTGCACTAAATCCTATTTCATTCTTTTTCAAAAAGCGAATGGGGCTCAATTTATCATTGTCATTATTATTATCAAAAAATTTGAAAAATAAAGTAACTTGCATGGCCACAGCACTTTTTTTTAACAAGGACGGTGATGGCACACTCGCGCTGTCTCTGTTCCTTCCATCAAACACCATTCTCTCTCTTCATGAAGACACGAACGTGGGCCTGAAGGTGAAAAAAACGATACTCTTTCCCAACAACTATGCTAAATTTCCTTGTCCTCACACGGAAGGTATTATTTAATCATATTGCTGGTAGATCAGTTGATCAGGTTGTGGCTACTCCATGGGTGAAGCTTGAGCAGGGATGAAGAATTTAACATCGACTCATTTAACTTGACTCGCAGTATTTTATTCGGGAAAGAAATATAACTCTCGGGGTCAAATTTGAGGATATGACAGTTGCTCGAGGGATTCCAAAACGCTTCTTGAATGTCAACGTTCACAGCTCGGATTTTGTTTGGTGGTGAAATCGGTCTTAGCGGAACAACATTCTTGTTGAAAGTCTTGACAAACCAACTTTTCCTTGGTACCTACCCACGATTTGTTGGTTTGATCTGCGTAGAAGACCCTGTGGAAGGGGCTTTTTTCCAGCATAGTCTCTTGCGCCAAACTCATATACTAAGAGTTCTCAAGATTTGATTTTTCGGGGTCAGCCTGCACAAGATCCTTGACTTGTGTTATATTTCGTCTGCTGTGAGACATTTCATAGATAGGATGTCCTTAAGATAGTCGTCTCGTGTTAATGTCCTTTCAAGCTTAAACGCCTGGCAACAGCCTTGAGTTATAAAAAAAAGGACGGGCAGAATCCCCCAATGTTTCTCTCAAAACGTCAAGTGTGCCTTTGGCAGACATCGGTTCGTTTTCAGATATACTTGATGACGGCTCTGACTTCGACGTTCTAAATTTAGGTTTTATCACTCTGACTGCTCGTATTCACATGAATGCAGCTTTCAGAGATAATGTTTAATTCATAAGATTTTTACCCGTAACGAGTCAAGTCATTTCTAAGCTATAAGGATTTTTTTTTAAGAATTTAGGACTACTAGAAATATCGGATTTTCGTGAATTTGTATTAATCGTTGAATATTCCTTCTCTAGTTGACTTCGGGTTGTAAGCGGTTCTACGGTAGGACTTGGGGTCTCAAACCTAAGATGCTTTACCGGTTGAACATCATGATGGTTAGACCTATTATTATTTAGGACGCCATAATATGGTGGCCCAAAACTTTAGAAGTTACAACTCCTAAAAAGCTGGAAAAAGTCCATGACATAGCTTGTTTGGGCATAAGCACTAGAAGCTGTCATAGGGCTGCCTCTACTTAACATTTTCGCTGGGAAAATAGTCGCCAGAAATACCCTTAAGATGCAACTGGCAATGATATACAAACCCGGTAACCAAGCGGGACACGGGAAAGTGATCAATTTCATCATGGATAAAGAAGGAAACATACTGCTCTGGGCGTCTCTTTGAGGTAGACATTCCTAGCCGTGATCAATGGTAGAGCAACACATCTGCCCACAGCCATAGAGACTTAATCTGGTATACTGATGGTTCAAAAATGGCAAATAGAGTAGATTTTGATGTCTATGGATCCAACACTAAAATCTCCATACCCATGGGAAACATCCAAATGTTTTCCAGGCTGAACTAATACCTGTTGAGTCCTATGCCATAGAAAACCTTGCAAAAGGTCATAAAGGGGCCATAATTCAAATATATTCAGACAGCCAAGCAGCACTAAAGGCATTGTACACATTATTTGTGAATATCCACCTCTAATTTGGCTAAGAAGGCGTATCTTCCTCAAAGAGATATAGATATTGGACATTAGAAAATCCAATGCTAAAGACATTCTGACTTTCATCAGAAGGATTGGAATGTCTGTTAGCCTAAACTAACTCCTCAAGATAGAAAAGGTATTTTCTTTCAGACCACAGTGTCCGCCACTTGGGCAGGGACAGATACTTAAAAAAATAGGGTTGCATCTCTAGATAAATCTTGCTGCCGACAAAATTGCCTACTGAGAAGAAGCCTGTACCGGTTCCTCAAGTAGGTGTTGTGATCTATAGATATCTAATCTCTTTTTAGAATATAAGTGGTAACCATGAGAACATCAAAAAACATTGTGTGTTTTTTTTTCGAATGTTCTTATCTAAGACTGATCTTACTTCTTTAATTATGTCTTTCGACATAAGCTAACGTACATTAAGTTTTAAACATACACACTATAAACTAAAGGACCTTAACCAACAATATTTAAGTCAGCCACCATCTCTACGCCAAAAAAAAAAAACATAAAGACGGCGGCCACCAATGGCCCTAAGGGCTACACATCGCTGGAAGGAGGCGACGAAAGAGCTCCTTCCCTGTGTTCTGCCAGCCACCAGAATTGTCGGTGCTGGCGTTCTACTTCTTTCATATCGCGGCCTGAGACCGCCCTACTATGCCGAAGACAGTCCGCGGAACTATTGGCGACGTCTCGTTCGTAGCTCAGTCGCTTATCCACAGTTCTTCGGGCAATGTGGAAGATTAGCAGTACCGCGTATCTGTCCTGGATCAGACCTATCGAGTCTAGGTAGAGTAAGGCTTTTGGGGAGATAAAGCCGTTAAGGCGCACACTCTCGTGATACATATCATAGGGGTAGTAAGCCCCGGAGATCAAATTGTTGACCGGGTTCATTGCTCTTGCAACGTGACTTCGTGTCAGCTTTATAATAAAATTATCCACCCTAATTAAGTATGCCCTGTTGTATAGGATCTCGTTGGGATAGAGCTCTGTATAAGCCTAAGCAAGTCCTAAGACATTGCCTTTCAAACAACCGAATCTTTTCCATTGAGCAGCTTGCTCCCACATTGAACAACACGGGGCATATATAGATGAGCAAAGGCCGAATCAGAGCCATGTTGAAGATTATTTTTACCCTAGCATCGAGTTGCTGGGTATAAAACAGTTTCTTTGTAAGGGCAAATCTAACTTTGGCTCTGGCAAGAGCCGCATCTATATTTTTGTTGAAATACAGATACTAGTCCAGCCAAATCCGAAGATATTGGACTTCATTTCGACTCAGCAATGGCCCATTTTTTTAATTATTTGCTTGGATCTTCAAGAGGAGCGGAAGAATTAGGAGAAAAATGAAAGATTGTGTGGTGGTTTGAGTAACTCAGGTGTAATTGGTTTCAACTCACTTCCGTGGGTGGAGTTGGAAACTGGACGGAGGATTTTGATATCGATCTATTTGCTTTAACCTAATTCGCAGGATTTTATTCGACATTAGTTTTGATCTATGAACTCTGAAAGTTTGGAAGATTTAGCTGTCAGTGTTATGCCTTCACAGTAGAGCCATCTACATACAATCTACACAAACTGCGGTTTTGAAAACACGAGTTAGGAACTAAGCCGGTACAACAACCACTGCAACAATGCCAACCATAAGTCAGGCTACTATCGCCGGTCGACCAATCCAGTGATAGTGTCGAAAGTTAATCTTAAATTTCAAAACAAAACAAAGAAGTCTCGTATTTTTAGCAAGTAGTGTGGATACATTTTATGGACTCCTATCAGTAGTTGAAAATCAAACAGAGCGCGAAAGACTTACAATAGAATGCCCATTTTCGAGATAAGATAATACAATCACTCAATACTTCGGGCTGGAATTTTAGTTCCCATAAGGCTACAAAACTGTTCGGTAGCAGTTGGTCTCTGTGATTGTCGTTGTTAGGTTTTTTTCAAAATGCTCGAAATCATATCAAAATCCGAATGTTTGGAGATAATAAGAAATTCTCTTAACGATAAGAGCATTGATGAAACTTGGATCAAACAGTTTAAGGTGCACCAAGTATTTGAAGGCTTGGTTGGATTAATGGGCGAGTACTATAAGCTGAATGTGGAACTGGAAAATGTAAGTTTGAACTTAAAAATAAGTGAAATATTAAAATAAGTTTTTTTTAGTAGAAAACCAGTTGCAAACAAACATTAAGTTACTTCGTGAAATCCGTCTCCATTTCAGATGAGAGTTTTCGTAGGGACTTAGTTGGTTTCTTCGATAGGGAAACAAAGCTGTATGCGAATCTTTTCGGGGACATCCAGAAATATTGTGAAGAACAATGACTTTCAATGGCTATAATCGATTTCATGCGATCTCTTTTATTTGATTTAGCATCTTCGAAGCTCTATCCCAAATGTTATTATACAAGAGCAGATTTACTTGTCCTTGAGGATATGTCAACACAAGACTGGCACCACATAAATCCCAAGGAAGATGAGTCCATAGAGTTTTTCAAAACTGTCCTTAAGAAGTTAGCGCAGTTCCATGTTGCAAGCATCGCATATGAAGTCAATTCGGGCGTAAACATTGGTGATAAATTCAAGGACATTCTCTTTGAAATGCAGTTTAATATGGAAAACAAATGGTTCGTTACAGGACTCAAGGCAAGGAACGTGACTATTCAATTTTCTAGAGTGATTCATGTTTTAATTTTCTAGAGCATTGTTACTCTTGCAAAAATGATTCCAAAATACGTCGAGAACCCTATTCAGGAGTTCATTAATACTCAACTATTTGCCGTCCTTTGTTCATCCTGCAGTTTGGCTCACCTTTCGGATGTATTTCGAAATGTCCTTTGTCATCGTGACATGTGGTCCAGGAACATTTTCTTTAAATGTAATAGAAACAATGTTCCGATTGACTGTCTGCTGTTCGACTTCCAACTATCAATGTACTGTCCGCCAGCTATGGATGTGCTGTTCTTCATCACGTTAACCACAACGAAAAAACAAAAGGAACTGATATTTGAAGAGTGCCTGGAGTACTATTATAACACATTCATAGATATTATTAATGAAAGGGGCTTGTACGAGGAAATCTTTTCTAGAGAAGAGTTCCTCGAAAGTTGTCATAAAATAGAACTTCTAATCTTAATCACTAAGGCATTTTATACTCCGTTCTTGGAAATGCCTGAAGGAATGGGACAAAAATTTCGCTACGAAGAACCGGAACGTTTTGATTACTATATGAATACTGATCGCGAGGAAATGCTGCGGCGAAACATAAGTGAACTCACCGGCTATAAAGAGCGAATTTTGGAGCCTGTTGAGGAGCTCATGGAGTACCTTATAAACAAATTTAATGTGGGGAAAATGTAAAAAAGTTATTGTTTAATTGTTGTTTTTTAATTCAGTTTCAGTTTCAATTTCAGTTTCAGTTTCAGTTTCAGTTTCAGTTTCAGTTTCAGTTTCAGTTTCAGTTTCAGTTTCAGTTTCAGTTTCAGTTTCAGTTTCAGTTTCAGTTTCAGTTTCAGTTTCAGTTTCAGTTTCAGTTTCAGTTTCAGTTTCAGTTTCAGTTTCAGTTTCAGTTTCAGTTTCAGTTTCAGTTTCAGTTTCAGTTTCAGTTTCAGTTTCAGTTTCAGTTTCAGTTTCAGTTTCAGTATGAGTTTCAGTTTTAGTTTCAGTTTCAGTTTCAGTTTCAGTTTCAGTTTCAGTTTCAGTTTCAGTTTCAGTTTCAGTTTCAGTTTCAGCTTCAGTTTCAGTTTCAGTTTCAGTTTCAGTTTCAGTTTCAGTTTCAGTTTCAGTTTCAGTTTCAGTTTCAGTTTCAGTTTCAGTTTCAGTTTCAGTTTCAGTTTCAGTTTCAGTTTCAGTTTCAGTTTCAGTTTCAGTTTCAGTTTCAGTTTCAGTTTCAGTTTCAGTTTCAGTTTCATTTTCAGTTTCAGTTTCAGTTTCAGTTTCAGTTTCAGTTTCAGTTTCAGTTTCAGTTTCAGTTTCAGTTTCAGTTTCAGTTTCAGTTTCAGTTTCAGTTTCAGTTTCAGTTTCAGTTTCAGTTTCAGTTTCAGTTTCAGTTTCAGTTTCAATTTCAGTTTCAGTTTCAGTTTCAGTTTCAGTTTCAGTTTCAGTTTCATTTTCAGTTTCAGTTTCAGTTTCAGTTTCAGTTTCAGTTTCAGTTTCAGTTTCAGTTTCAGTTTCAGTTTCAGTTTCAGTTTCAGTTTCAGTTTCAGTTTCAGTTTCAGTTTCAGTTTCAGTTTCACCAAGATTAGGATTCAAAGTCTATGGGTCACAGCGTACAGAAAAACAGCGAGTATGACAAGATGAAGAACTGGAGTATATAGGCCCACCAGATTACCTGCGCACAAAAACATGTGCCTGCTGTAGTAGAAGTACGTTGTATAAGTTTGTGATTGTGTAGCAACTCAACAACCGCGACGTCAAGTGTCCGAGGGACGCAATTAAGATGCCCAAGGATCACGTCTTAAAGCAAATGCCAACATCCGGACAGAAATTGATACTACACGCTGGTAGGAATCATGACAAACGCTGATATGGTTCTCAAGACTGTGTTCAACAAAGCGTTTATTGTAAAAAAAATAAAAAGAATTCTGCTTCATAAACTGAATCTTATCTTATCTAAATCATTTTTAAATTAGGAAGTTTGCCGGGTTGAATGATTCAGCCCTTAAGCCCCCTTTATCCACGCCTGAACCTACAGGCTACAAAATCGATATTGATGAAAAAAGACCAGCCTTCTTCGACTGTTTGTGTGATTTATATTTTCGAATTGTTTTTTCAATAGCAGCACCACTTCTGTCGCTCTTCTGCTGATGTCTAATGTATTTTTTAAGCAATATCATAAACCGTTATGACCCACTTGAACAAATAGTCAATAAAGAGCCGCCCCGAAAAATTAATGGAAATTCAAACTGCCTCCGTATGTGGCAGTTTGTTCCAACATGGATCAAGTCATAAACGTAAGTTTTTTAATTCATAAAAATTTATTTCTCTAGAAATCTAGAAAACATGTGTTGGTGGTGCGTATCGGGCTTTCGTGCGTAAGTTCAAAATGGGAATGTAAACATTTTGTATCAGATTCCATTGTTCCGCTTTTGTTTCAAAAGAATCAATTCATAAACAAGTTTCCTTTTTGAATTTCGTTTGAATTAATTTACACAAAATTGAAATTGAAATGAGAACACGAATCCATAAAACATTGGAAGCGAGCCCGTGACACATCATTTCTTTGCCAACTCGAGATATAGCTCGAATCCGTTGTTGTTTGTATAGCGCGAGAAAAGTTACTTTAAATCACAGAACCAACTTTCATTATACTTCAGATGTGGGTGTTGATAATTTGGTGTTAATGATGACCTTATAAAAATAAAAACCTAATATAAACTTGTCTGTGTAAAATGTTGATGCTTTGAAAAAATTAATAAATAAAACATAAAATAGAAAGTAGCCTTTTTTTTGCCGCATCAAATGTTACTGACACTTTGTTTCTTATTTGGGAACATAATTCTCACGATGATCGGGTGACTCAAAATATTTTTGTGGCGTTAAATGATGAGGTATGAAGACTACTAAAAAGGGAATGATGATAAGTATTTTTATAAGAAACACATTTCTATATTTCTGAGCACGTGAATGGAAAAACTTTTACTGTCATCCAAATAGAAGAGACATTTTAAATTTAAGAAGTTGGTTCAGGTCCATTTAAGATTTTTTCTGCGCCACTACAACTAAGGTATTTTGTCACTGCACCTACCTTCTTGTGTAGATCTGCAACAGTTGTGCCTGGAACCCTTTCGGTAGATCCATGTTGCTTTGCAGGTCTTCGTTAAGCCAATTGCTCCACACTTCAGCTGTTTTAAAACATTTCTTTATCAAGGCCACTAAGAGCAGTTCCATCCATCTTTCAAATGGACAGAAAGACGAAATCCTTCTTCAGGACAAGCTTCACCTTCTTAGCCCACAAAATGATGATTAAGCGGTTGTCTTTCCACATGTAAACAGATCAATTGATAGATCTCAGGTTTTTAGTCAGTCTTGAACTGAAATTTAGTGTTCAAATTTGGTCCCATTTCCCATTGGGAATAAATTAATGGCGTGATTATTGAAGTGCTTGACCAGTGATGGTAGTCGGCGTTAGTAAAAGGCTCACGAGATTGCTGTTGAGATTTTGTTTAAATCGAACAAATTCAAGCTCGTTCTTAAGCAAGTAGCCAGTAGACAAAAAGGTCGAAGTTGAGGATGCTTTTCTGAAGACTAGGTCTAATTATGCCCTCGATCGGGGGATTATAAACATTAACGAAAAAGGTACAAAAGATGATGCATTTAGAGTTATTCATCCTGTGAGTGTTGATTGCTGACAAATGACAGCTCGATCCGATTTGGGCTCGAACTTTGCTTCATGGAGTATCTTTCGAGTCATATTCATCAACTTTCAACATTCTTGATTTCCAATATTGAAATTACTCAATAAGCCTATTATCTGAATAACAAGATCTTCATTTTGGCTCTTAAATGCAATTGGCTTAAAGGAAATTCAATCTCTAAGACTACGCGTGGTTCCAATGCTGCCTTTATGGGACCTGAACCTGCGGTTGCATTTCTTGTGAGTGAACCGGCGAAATAATTTTATTCAGCCTTCCATGAACGTTCAATCCGTCGTATCGCTGTCATCTCGTAGCAGAAAAGGCTTTTTCCAAACACGTTCTCAACTTGAAACTTGATATACATATAGTAGGTCAGCCTTTGCTCACACTATTTTGGAGACTTTAAGATGTACTCAGGAGAAGAGTGCTGATCATTAGAGTAAATTCGTGTAATGTGATATTCCACAATATTTTCTGAACTAAGCCATTCGTGATAAGGATTTTCTTATCTACATAACAGAACCAGAAAAAAACACATGCTGCAAAACAGATGTTCGCATTCGTTCTATTTGCTATCATTTCAGTGAAATTGTATCGGCAGTGCGGTCGAAGTTTTTTTTTTGTGTGCACTTTATGTGTTTTTAAGTCAAAATTGAAGAAGAGTTTTGAACAGAAATATTGAAATCAGTTCCTGTGTGAATCAAAATAGCCACAAATTGGGTGAGTGTTTAATTTGCTAAAGTATATTTTTATAAAAATTCATCATTGTTTCAAAATCTAAATTCGGCAAATGTGATATGGTCAAAATAGGGTAATGTGATATACTATATCA
The DNA here is from genome assembly GCA_963555765.1 of Orthonevra nobilis. NCBI lineage: Eukaryota > Metazoa > Arthropoda > Insecta > Diptera > Syrphidae > Orthonevra > Orthonevra nobilis. Next base: position 7,917,801 of record OY743225.1, read on the forward strand.
CATATTATTTCCAATTAATTATAAGTTATTAAAGATATTTATAATTATTTCCAGATCATGCCAAAGAAAGGTGAAATACGCAAATGGGATGCGGACGCAATGAGGAAGGCTATTATGGCAGTCAGAGAGGGACCAATGGGCATACTTTTGGCGTCGAAAACGTTTGGAGTTCCATTTGCAACACTGCAAAGTGCAGCTCGCAGTAATAAACAAATAAACGATATTTTAACGACGCCTTTAGGACGCAAACCTTTTTTTTAGCCAGGAAGTGGAATTGCAGCTGGTGAAATACATAAAGGAAATGGAATCACGCTTTTGGGGACTAACTCGCAGTGATATTCGCTCACTAGCATTCCAAGTGGCAAAACGAAATAGCATTGCGAACCCATTTTCAGTAATAAAAGAATGCGATGGAAAGGACTGGTTGTATGCATTTCTGAAAAGACACAAATCAGAAATTAGCATCAGGATTCCAACCGGAACCTCAATTAACAGAGCAAAAGGCTTTAATGCTGAGAATGTGGGCAGATTTTAGACTTTACTGGAATGTGGATGAGACAGGAGTGTCTATGGTTCAAAGCAGACAACCAAAAATCTTAGCAGCGAAAGCAAAGAGGCAAATAGGTTGCATGACGTCTGCAGAGAGGGGCTCTCTCATAACGGTTGTCAACTGCAGAAGCGCGGGTGGAACTTTTGTACCACCATTCTTCATTTTTCCCAGAAAAAAACATTCTCCAATTTCAATGAAACATACTCCTCCTGGTTCCGATTCTGCTTGCCACATATCTGGATGGATACAAATTCCGATATTTTCTAAATGGTTTGATCATTTCTTGCGGTTCACAAACCCTTCAAAAGAGAGCCCTGTGTTGCTGGTATTAGACGGTCATTACAGTCATACACGAAATATTGACGTTCTGGAAAAAGCTCGACAAAATGGTGTTGTAATTATAACCTTACCACCGCATTGTACTCACAAAATGCAACCACTGGAAAGAGCATTTATGGGACCCCTAAAGACATACTACAATGACGAATTACGGAGATTCATGCGAAAGCAAGGCCGAAAAATAACACAATTCGATGTCATCGAACTTTTTTCCAAAGCTTATCTTAAAGTTCAAACAGCTCATATTGCCATCTAAGGATTTAAGTGTACTGGTATTTATCCGTTTGATAAAAATTTATTTCATGAGCACGATTTAATTGCTGAAATTTCCAAAAAGCATCCGGACGAAGTATTTGAGCTTTCCCGACGAGAAAACGACCCAGAAGAACCAGTTGCCAGCACTAGTACAGCGGCTATGATAAACGTAATCATGCCGGAAGAACCAGTTACTAGTACTAGTAGTGCGACTACGAAAACGTTCATCACACCTTGGGAGATTTCACCACCACCCAAACTTCAACAGCCTACCAGCAGAAGAGGTAAAAGATCAGTCGCAACGGTACTTACAACATCACCGTATTCGAAGAGAGCATTCGAAACATCGAAAAACGTAAAAAAGCCGTGGCGAAAAGTTCAATACCAGTTAAATCAAAACGGGCAAAGCAAACTATAGTAAGGTCATCGAGCGATTCGGATGAAAGTTTGCACATGCCGAGCTCAGACGATGATCCTTGGGCAGATACCCCACCCAACAAGGACAGTGCTTGTGCTTTTTGCAACAAAAACTTCCATTTGGATAAGGCGAATACGATATGGGTACCGTGCTTGCAATGCGATTTAATTTTGGCTCACTGTAAATGTCTACCAACACGACAAGCTATTTTCGTATGCGAGTCATGCAACTCACTTAAAAAACAATGTAAATTAGATACTCTTTTTAAAATTCAATTAGATATTATATTATTCACTACTGTAAATATGTTATACTCTTTTGCTATTATGAGTTTTCTTTTAAGTACTTTAATGTTCTTACTTCTATTTAATTTAGTTTATTTTCTCTTTTGTTTTTATTGTACTAGTTGCTTCAATGTCATATTTTTTTTAAATTAATAAATGTATTCATTAGCTATCTGCTTTCAAATATTTTTGATTTTCAATAAGAACAATAATTCTGATAAATTGTGTGGTTAAAAACTATTCGAACATTGCATATCACATTACCCGCCAATTTCATTCAAGGTAGTAAAAGTACGTTTTCACATTTTTTCGAAATACTACTGTGTCCAAAAAATAAGGTGACATATGAATTTAAACTGCGCGCGTCGAAGGATTTGGAAATTTTTCTTTCTTTTTAGGTTGGTAGTACTGTCAGTGACAACTATGTGAAATTTCATGTCAAAATATATTCATAGTGTTTGAGATACGCGTCGTTTTGTGAGCTGCTAAAAGTGAGTTTTTCGTTTTTTGCGATGTCGAAATTTATTCAGCAAAGAATTTGCATTAAATTTTGTTTGCGGAATCAATTTTCTGCTGCGGATACGTTGAGGATGGTGCAGAAAGCCTTTGATGATGAGGCTATGTCTAAAAAAATTTTTTACAAGTGGAATAGTGATTTCCAAGCCGGCCGTGAACGTGTCGAAGACGAAGAGCGTTCTGGGCGACCATCAACCTCAACCGATGAAGCTCACGTCCAACAAATCAAAGATTTGGTGTTGAAAAACCATCGATTAACGATTAGAGACCTTGCTGATGAAGTTGGCTTATCGAAAGGCTCAGTCAATACAATTTTGAAGGATGCTTTGGGCCTCAAGCGCGTCAAATCTCGACTGGTACCGAAAACATTGCATTTTTTGGAAAAAAGGCGTCGCGTTGAAGTGTGCGAAACAATGCTTTCCGACTACCAGAATGTCATGAAACGCATTATAACTGGCGATGAGACTTGGATCTATGCTTACGACCCCGAAACAACCGATCAATCGAGCGAATATCGTGCAAAAGGAGAGCCGAGACCAAAAAAACCGCGCCAAAGTCGCTCAAAAATCAAGGTCATGTTGACTGTTTTCTTCGATTATCGTGGTGTTGTGCGGCCAAACAGTCAACAAGGAATATTATTTGAACGTTATGCGTCGTTTGCGTAACGCTATCCGCCTAAAAAGGCCGGAATTGTGGAAAGACAAATCTTGGTTTTTACACCACGATAATGCACCATCCCATACCGCACTCGTAATTCGTGATCATTTCGCCAAAAACTCAACCCATATCGTTCCGCAACCACCGTATTCACCTGATCTGGCGCCGTGCGACTTCTGGCTGTTCAACAAGCTCAAAAGACCGCTCCGGGGACACCGTTTTGATACGATAGAGGAGATTCAAGCCGCAGCGAAGACGGAACTGAAGGCCATCCCGGAAAGTGTTTCAAAGATTGGAAAATCCGTTGGCATAAGTGCATTGCATCGGGAGGGGATTACTTTGAAGGGGATGAAATTGATTTGGAAGAATAAATGAAGAATTTTCAAAATAAATACAATGTCACCTTATTTTTTGGACACAGTAGTATCTTAAAATTGGCTTACGCTATGGAACCCTTGGTTCCCAATAAAATGCGCAATACACCAAGAAACTAAAAGACATAGCGCTGTATGAGATATGTCATAAAAATTACGAGTAGTTGTTAGAAAACAAATACCTATATCACATTACCCGAAGTTACTCTAAAGCTTGCTATCACTGTGTTAGGACCAGCGTCCAAATTCTAGTGATTTCCCGACATATACTTAGGAGAAGATTATAAACCAACCGAATCCATGATCGAATCAGATATCGTATCGCATTTAAAAAATTATAAGAAAAGGAAAAGATTATTACTTCGTGAACAACACACAAAAAAACAAGAAAGAATAAAAGTAAACTTCATCAATTACAAAGCATTTACCAGAAAGTTCTCACACTCATGTCACCTACATGTGAACATGCCCCTAAGTAATTAATTACATCCATTTGCAGACACTTGAAATTGTTTTCTTAAGTTCGAATCCATGTTATGCGCAGAGAGCATAACAAAACATAACAAAACAGCCGACACAATGAACCCGCCAAATACATACGTTGTCCTATCAATTGCTGTCAACTTCAACAAAAGCCTTGCTAACCCTGTCTGTCACAAACAAACGCTGTGTAATGACACAAAAGATACATTCTTTTAATTACCGCGCCAAGGAAACACCTACTTCATCTCAATTTTTCTTCCTTCCACTGGTCATAACTGTTCCCACAATTTAGCGCTGTCATTCGAACAATGCGTTAGCAATTGCTTACAAATTTCGCTTAATAGGTTTTTCTTTTTTTCTTTGCACTCAAAAAATTACAAAATCATCCCGCATTTACGGTTGATATATAATTTTTGATTTACGAAAATCGAAATTGCATTGAAATATGCGGTCAACGGGCAATAGTCGAGGGCGTATACGCAACATAATGACCGCCGCAGCCGTCATCAAAGTGACGTTCTTCTGACAGCTGAGCGCACAAAAACAAAATAAACAGAACTTTTCTGATTGACATGCGGACATCTGGCGATTATTGTTTTGTTTGGGATCAGTGAGCTCGGGGGTGTAGGAATTTCTCAATCGAACAGCCGACAAGTTTGTGTGTTGACCTTAATAAAAAAAATAATATTTACTGTACGCATGGAATTTGTATTTAATTTTTTTTTTCTGTTTTTAAAAATCAAAACAGACCCTAAGAAAAAGAGGGTTCCTGCCGACAGTACACTGCTAAGTGAGCGTCAAATCGCAATAAAAACAAACTAATAATTATCAATCCATTTGGCGTCAAGCAAAGAGCTGATTGATTTGTTGGAACTGATAAGTGGATTTGTTGATGTGGGAGCTCATGAATGTGGACTAAATAAAGATTCCAACCCTGGAGCGTATTTGTGGTATGGACGTCACAACGACGGCGGATATGGGTTTCACGTGTTGTTGCTGCGAGTCATTTTTAATTCGAGGCGCCAAGAAGCATCAGTTAAAAGGGTTAATCTTTCCGTGGGAAAAAAAATTCTTCACGGGTAATATGTAGCTATGTAGGTCAAGTAGAAGTCCACAGTCAACATCTTGGTATGAGCTTGTTTGTGACCCTGGTCGAGGATTAAAATCGACCAATCAATATGGTTATTTTCCATGTGCAAAATATACTCATTTTCAGGATATGATGACTAATTGGATGTAGTAAGATGATGGCTCTCTCATAAAGTTATTCTTACTGCGGACCCAAAATGTGTTTTCGGAGAGTTTTGGAAATGTTTCTTACATTCGAAAACCACTCCAACTCATGAAGATCAGATTTATTTTTGTTGTGGAATATTGTAATTAAATAAAATTTCATAAAAATACTAGGAATGCATTGGCGGGCAAAGACTGAAAGCTTCAATTATTAATTTAGTTGCGTCATGCTAGATTAAGCAAAACAATTGGACCCATTCGAAAACTTAGCTATAATTTTAGTTAAGATGAAGCTTCTACAACAGGAACTATAGAGATCTTGAAAATGGTGGGATGAAGAATTATCGACTAAAATAATAAAATGATTTTTAAATTCCGCGCTATTTTGGTTTCGAAAAGTCAATTTAGAGAACTTTACCTTCTAAAGGAAGTTAGGATTGAAAAGTTGTTGCCCGTTGCGAGATAAATCAGAAAATGAGCTGATGCACTAGAGATCAAAGACTTGAAAACATATCCGGATAATCAATTCGATTTCAGAGCGGGGCACGATTGCATACATACCACGTCTTAACTATTATCGGATATCCAATGGAACAAAGGTAAGAAACAATGCACGGGTGCCTTGTTGATTGACTTGGAAAGGGCAACGTATGGTTGCAGGGTCTCTTTTTCAAGACCAGCTCGGCATAAGCCAACCGCTGCTGTACATAATCTTAGATATGCTCACAAGCAGACAGTTTATTGTGAAAAATGGCAGTATGACGTCTGCTGGGGCTTTTGAAATTAACAACCGTCTACAGCGTAGTGTAATTAATTCGCCGATTTTATTCACTATTTTCATGAGTGATCTTGTAGGCTCTCTTTACCACGCTATAGCATACGCGTACAGGTCAGGTCCAAAGATTGAGGGAATCTCTTTTGCAGTGTGACTTCGATGAGATGAAGTGCTATTGCGACGATTGGAAGTTGAAGATCAATTTCCAAAAGTGCGAATGCATTTTGTTTAGGACGCCGTTGTCTGGGGTCTCTTGGGATACCAGAAAGAATTGACGAAAGTTCTCTATCGTCGGATAAAACGGGCAGCCACTGGAGAGTCGGAATGTAGTCAGATATCTTGGGGTCTGGCTTGATCAGTATCTATATTTTAACAAACATATAGATGCAGCTCTGGCCAGAGCCAAAATGACTTTTGCCAGGACAAAGAGACTGTTTTATAGCAGCCAACTCGATGCCAGGGTGAAAGTCATCTGCTATATGGCTCTTGTCAACCAATGAATACTTATGACTGCCCAGTGTGGTTCAACGTGACATTTGGAAAAGATTCGGGTTTTTGAAACACAATGTTTCAGTGCTTGTCTTCATTTATATCGAACTTCAGAGCCAAAAAATTCTATCGCAAGGAGGTCCTTTTCAATGGAACAAACCTGGTAAGGATGGATAATTTCCTAATAAAACTTATCCGAAGGCACGTTGCAAGAGCAATGATTTCGATCAACAACCTGATCTCTGGGGCTTTTTACCCCAACTTGTTGTACCACGAGAGTCTGCGCCTTAACGGTTTTATCCCTCCAAAGGCGTTCCTCTACTTCGATTCTAAAGGTTTGATCCAGTTTGGCGGTGGCGCTAATCTACCACGTCGCCCGTTCCAGTGTAGACAGACGACTCACCTACGATCGAGACATCACACAAAGTTCCGGAGAGACTCTCCGTTTCAGCAGGGCGGTATCAACCCGCCAGGTCTCCTTACGGGGAAAAGTTGGCCTCTTTTTGTACCGAATTTTGGTTTTCAAAATAAGATTGCAGAAGGATGGAATGTCTATTAGCCTAAACAAATTCCTGAAGATACAAAAGGTCTATTCTATTAGACCGCAGTGTCCACCCTTGGGCAAGGGTTGTTTTATAAGTAGAACAGATAGCATTACAAAAGAATGTCGAATCTCAAAATAGTTGAATAAGAGAGGTTCGAAAGATAATTTGGCAACAGTATCGCCTTTTTCATCCTTACAAATGAACACACAGTATTACATAACCTCACCTTACACAAAAATATCGCGTTAGACTTTATTGCAGAAAAAATCTATGGACTCTTGGACGGAGCCTACCGAGGTATTTCAAAAGTCAAAATTCGACGAAATCTTTATTGTATTTAAAAGCCTTCTAAAAATCTTCGAATATTACCTCGGGTACCTTTTCTTTATAAAGGTTGGCTCTTGGGAAGTGATAACTCATTTGGGCCTACCTGCACGACTCTTCCCATTACAATAATACTCTCGGAGGATTTACTCTTTGTAAAAAAAAATATTGTCAACACTTTCTCACCGATGAAGCGTCCTTTAGAAATATCTGCCGCGTTGACAATTTTAAAAAAAAGTTCCCAAGGCAAACGACTTAAACGCCAATGAATCTTTAGTTTCACACAAGCCAAAAAGTGCTAATTCAAGTCGAAAGTAGAAAACAGTGTCATGCCCTCTAAAAAAAAACCCTTTTACGATAAAAGAAAAAGAAATCATTGCTCATCTAATGGAACTGCTGATGCATGAACCAAACAATTCCAACTAATTGACAAATTTTCCACCATTTCACTTTTGCACTTTTACACAATCGTTCAGACCAACACCAACGTCATCGCACAATCGCCCACCACCAGCACATTCCCCTCTTTCAAAAAGTTTAACCCCCAATCACTTTGGATCCCTGTTTATTCAGCTGAAAGTAAATTTTTCAAACAAATTCAGCACAGCTTTTGTTTAGTTGATTCGGTTGTTCTTCTCCCTTCATTATCATTGTGGCCTTTCAAAGGAATAAAACTTATGTGTTTCCACATCCGACGACGACCGACGACGACGTCATAGAATATAGTTTTAACTTCCATTTCAGTGCCCGCTGCGAGAGCTCTCTAGTGCTACTTAAAAGTCCCGTCCAAGTTAATTACCTTCCACTGACGCTTAATTGGCTATTTAATGAACATTTAGTTAAATTTTTTATTACATTCCACGCCAAGAGAGTGATTAGGAGACTTTGGGGGGGTGTTACATAAGGACACTGACCCCGAAAAGAGAAAACTATCCATGTCCTTTGGATGTAAAAATTTAATATGCATTGTGGTAGGCAGGGCGGATGATTTGGGCCGAAACTTTGTTTTGTTTTCTCACACATACTCACAGGGCATGTTGCGCGCTATTCATTTATTTATCGATGTGACCTTCCTGAGGGGTTGATGAGATGAGATTTCTACGCAAAAAGCATTTAAAAATGAGAAAGGCTGGCCCAACCCTCTTAAAGGGGACTTAAAGGGGATACCAGAGATTTATCGTCGGGCTATATGTGTACACGAGTATGCTGTGAAAAATGCTGGGATGAACTTTCATTATTTGATGCCGTGCCATGCCATGCCATCTGGTCGATGCTCTGGAAGAATTGATAAAATGCCACAGCATCCGCGAGCGTCACCCCCTTAAGGAAGAATTTTCGATCGAGAGGAAATTGGAACACTTACGACGAAGGAGCGTGTTTTGAATTTATTTGCAGTCGAATAGATGAATAGTTGCTTTTTCTTATTCAAGTATACTCTTAGTGTCATCGTCTAGAGGGGGGGATGAAGGATGGCACAAGGCTTACGACAGTAGTCATCTTGGGAGAAGTAAAAAATTTGCATTCAAAGTTGAATTGCAGTGCGCATTTGAACCATTAGTGTGATTCGTATGACGATGTCCATTCAAATGAATGTTTGCACCCTCTCGACCGGATCCTTTGTGGATGTGCATACTCGTACTATAAGCAGAACTCGTGACGCAGACTAATTATGTAAACAACACTCTTGAATTTGGAGTGAAATACGATGTCGAGGTCGTTGAACTCACGAGGATATCATCATTGCAATGCTGATGGTCAAGGAAGCAGGCACTCGTGCCATAACGCTCAGCTATGAGATAATTGCGAATGTACCCCTCATTGTCGCATCATCGTGATCATCATTTCAATCCACTCGAGTGATATTTATAATTATGTGAATTTATGTTTGTCCATTAAAAATACAAGGCACAATTTACATTACTCACGGGCAACAAATTCCTGCATGCGGTGATGGCGCCTAAGAACTCGCCGATGCTGCTTGAGGTGGTTCCTTTTCAAAATTCAAAACGACGATGAATTTCCTTCGATTTCGGTGTCGAATTTAATGGAGTAAGACACTCTCTCGGCGGGTGGTGGTGATTCATGAGCTTTTCGTTACGAGGTTATCGGTGCGGTGAGTGAAGATAAAGACAGAGTGCGCACGAAGGTACTTGAAAAATGTGGCTATGGAACAGCACTTAATGTTTGACGAAGCAGAACATATGGCGAATGTTCTGCCACAGCGGGTTCCAATGGAGTGGGCTTGATTTTGAGTTGTGCATTTTAGAGGTGCAGTTCAATAGAATAAGTGTATCGTTTGCCTTATGTAACGGGGGCATTGTGTCACGAATTTTATCTTCACTTTGAGTATTTTTAAAGTTGTCAAGGAACTGAAGTGCACTCAAAGTGTTTGATTATGCTTTGATAGCTGATTGCTTGGCATAGATTTTACAAATAAATAAAGAAAGAAGGTCTCGTGTGCGCAGTGAAGTGCCTCTAAAATCACAGCTAGGAACGAGCTATAGTCTGGTTAGAGCAAACTAATGCAAATTTTTAACAGGATTTAAGGATCGTAAGTTGAAACATCGAATGATTGGGTGCAGCTATGAGTTTGGCAAGCTGATAATTAAGAAACGACAGACGTCCATGGCACATAGGGTCCATAATAATACTAATATTAATAATAATAATAATACTAATCATAATAATAAGAATAATAATAATAATAATAATAATAATAATAATAATAATAATAATAATAATAATAATACTAATAATAATAATAATAATACTAATCATAATAATAATAATAATAATAATAATAATAATAATAATAATAATAATAATAATAATAATAATAATAATAATAATAATAATAATAATAATAATAATATTATTATTTCCCGGGGATAAGCCTTGACGCGGCGGGCGGGCTTAAATACTTACTATGTTGAAACTGCGAGCTATATTGACTCAATGCCACCCATGTCAAACAGGTCGGAGTGGAGTAGTATAGTTAACTAATTATCCCAACCCATATCCTATGATGGAGAAAATATGATAATGAACAACCGAAATGAGCTAAATCGAGTGGGGATATACACTCAAATGTCGGCAGAAACCACGGCTGCCGGCGAGGGCTTGGCTCCGCAAGGAGATGAGTCGCCAGTGGTACAACAAAATCACACAGAAGCTGCGACAAGTGTTTCCCCAGTTAATCTGGGGACCACCAGAGCAGGCCGCCGTAGACAGCGCATTCAATGGACAAACGAAATGAATGAATATGTCTTGCGCTGCTACTACACCGTAACTAGCTGTGAAAATCCACAGCATATGACAAACTACCGAAAAAAGATGTACGACCTATTTGTTGAAAGGTTTGGAAACTTTGACGGCAGAATAACGGACAATAACCTAGCCCGAAGAAAAAAACGTTATTTTCTGTAACGAATATGTGGAATTTAATCGACGACAGCGAATCGAGGCTGAAATAATGGCCGAGATAGAGCAACGCAGAATTCGCATTCCATTAGCACCCAGCACAATATACCTCGATACTACCACTAGCACTGAAATCCATTATTCACCATCACCGCCCCAAGATGCCTCACCAACAAACCAATCAAGCCAGTACCAAGAACGATCCCAGACGCCAGCAGCAGTAGTGGCCAGCATCGTTATCCAGGAACAAGCACCCAACATCCATGCGTTAGAAGCCCAACAACTAAGAGACATTTTCAGCCTTGCTCTGATTGAGTTTGAGGGATTGGATCCAACACTAAGACCCAAAATACCAAAGGTCTGCGAAAGCAAAAAATTGGAAAATATTCTGCGTACCATCAACACAGAGATCTTACCGCACTATTTAGACCAGGACGTTGGGATAGAACGTATTAACGCACTTCTTTATGTCAGTGCAGTGTCGGCACTAAGAGCTTTGGGAAAGGGTCTCAAGGTCTCAAACCAATCTCCTATCAATCTCAAACCCACTATCCCTAAATGGGAGGGGAGATTGAAAAGTAAAATAGAGGTGCTGAGGCAAGATATCGCCAGACTTATAGCTTTTAGAAATGGTTTGAGATCCAAGAGGTTATGCAGGCGCATTGGACCACTCATCAAACCCTTGCGATACCAAAGTATTTCCAGGGACGAGATCATAGAAATACTAGACAGGAAGACGCAAAAAGTTGCTGCTCTCAACAAGCGTTTACAACGCTATGTTAAATGCAGCAAAAGGAAAGCTGAAAACACACTTTTCTATAAAGACCAGAGATCTTTTTATAGAAAAGTTACGTCTCCACCTGCTTTTGTAACAAATTGTGAACACCCTTCAATGGATCAGCAAGAAAAGTTTTGGGAGAGCATTTGGAAAGATCCAAAGCCGCATAATGATAGCGCCCAATGGATAGCAGATGAATCGGCATGCTTCGAACATGACACGCCTATGACAAGCCAACAAATAAGCAGGGAAGAAGTTGCTGATGCCATCTCGAAAACTAGCAACTGGAAAGCTTCTGGAGTAGACCGATTGCATAATATTTGGCTAAAGAAACTCACCGCAACGCACGAAAAAATAGCGAAGTGTTTATCCGACATGTTAATGTTAGCAAGCTCATCGCCGCAGTTCTTAACCACCGGGCTAACGTTTTTGCTTCCAAAAGGAGCTCCACGTAATGATCCTTCTTTGTATCGCCCCATTACATGCCTTTGTACAACACACAAGCTGTTCACGAAAATTCTTGCAAATAGAATCTATGAACATTGCACTTTGAATAGCATTATTTCGAACGAACAAAAGGGTTGCAGTAAAGGAACTAGGGGATGTAAAGACCAATTAACTATCGACGCAGTACTAACCGGAATGGCATTAAGGAAAAAACGGAACCTCAGTATGGCTTTTATTGACTATAAAAAGGCATTCGATTCAATGCCGCATGAGTACCTTATTAAAATCCTCATGATTTACAAAATCGATCCCTTTATAGTAAACTGCTTGAAATCGCTGATGGAGAAATGGAACACTAGGCTATGGCAAAACGGAGCCGCCGGGAAAACCATACCCATAAGAAGAGGCATTTTTCAAGGAGATTCACTCAGCCCACTTTGGTTTTTCCTGGGACTCAACCCCCTCAGCAGATTACTGGCCAAAATTAAGTCCGGATTTTGCATCAAAACTGAAACCTTCGAATACTCACTTAATCATCTCTTATATGTTGATGACTTAAAACTGTACAGTAACAAAAGAGAAAAATTACACCACCTTGTAAGAGGAAACGTAGATGCTAAGGAAGAAGGGTGCCCATTAGATTATAACCAGGTGATCGAAGAAATGGAGCATGGAGAGTCATAGAAATACCTAGATTTCCTTCAACTCAAAGGAATCAACCATGTGTGTATAAAAAAGAGTCTTACTCTTCAATTCAAAACACGGTTAAAGGTTATTTTAAAATCCCACCTCAATGGGGGCAATAAATGCAAAGCCATCAACACCTGGGCTATACCCCTATTAACCTATTCCTTTGGAGTTATTGAATGGTCGCCCACTGATAGCGGGAATCTGCAGATGCTGATTCGTACATCTCTGACTAGGTTCAATAGCCAACATCCACACAGTGCAATAAAAAGAACAACATTGCCCCGTAAGGTGGGTGGAAAGGGTACACTTAGTATTCGCCAACTACATCAGCAACGGAATATAAATCTTCGCCAATACTTCCAAAATAGCCCGTCACCACTACTAAAGGCTACGGCATTAGGTGATGACTAGACCTCGGATTTTGCATATTTGCATATTTTTAATCAGATTGATACCAAACTTTGTATCTAGACGTTTTATCGCTCAAATATAACAAATTGTAATGCATATTGAAAATATGCAAAATATATGCAAAAAAATATGCCACAAATATGCAAAATATGCAAAATATATGCAAACGAATTTCATCAAAAAATTGAATACCAATCGTTAAATATTAAAGTGCGAGCAATGCAGAGGAATATATAATACATATAGCATATACCACTTTTCCTTGTTTTCCATTTCCAACGCTTTACCATTTATTGTTGTATTGTTCTTATCGCAATCCCGACTTGCGAACCAGAACAAAGCTTTTGTTGTTGTTACGCAAAGCAAAGTGCACCCAAAAACCGGTTTCCTTTTTTATTGGAAGCACGACTTATCACGTGATAAATTTACGATAACATATTTTTTACTGTAATTTCTTATCTGTTTGATCGGTATTTATTTTGCACGTTTGACTTGCGCTTTCGTTGTACTTTTCTACAGTCGCAAAACGATCACATAAATACATTTAAGTTGAATAAAGTGCAGTGTAGTGAAATGCCAAAAATCAACAAATATAAGAAAAATTTGATAGGAAAATGGTTTAACAGCCTTCCCGAAAAGTGCTTTAAAATTGATGGAAACAGTATAATTTGTACAACATGTGACAAAAAGGTGAAATTTAAATAATCAGGCTTATGCAAACCAATTTTGAAATTTTTCACGAATTTCAAAATTTGTTCATCGAAATATTTGTTTGCAGTGATGTTAAATTAAAAGTACGTTCTAATGTTTTTAATAATTTAGATTTCTTGCGGAAAAAAATTTCAATTGCAGCAGCATATTGCAACTTCACTTCACAGAAGGTCAAAAGCATGCAATAACAACAACGACGAAAATGCGCATACTTCTAGCAACACATCCACCAACATTTCCGACAATTCCAACAATGAATTTAAAATGGATTTATGTACAGCGTTGGTTGCGGGAAATATACCATGGAATGTGCTTAGCAATGCTACATTTAATAATTTTTTAAAAAAATACACAGGGCAACTAATTCCACATGAAAGTACTCTCAGAAAGAGCTACTTGGATAAATGCTACCAACAATCAATCCAAAAATTCGCGACAGTATTAAAGACGAAAGCGTTTGGATATCAGTGGACGAAACAACAGACAAACAAGGGCGATATGTCGCGAATTTGATTGTAGGAACATTGAGCGAAAATGAATCTTCAGGCTCATTTTTATTGTCGTGTAAACAGTTCGAAGAAGTTAATAATGCAACTATTTCTCGATTTGTGAAGGACAGCATTCGTATATTATGGCCACACGGGAATGAGTCAAAAGTTTTGTTGCTTTTAACGGATGCTGCAGCATATATGATCAAAGCTGGTAAAAATTTAAAAATTTTTTATCCGAATGTCATACACATAACTTGTTTGGCACACGGTTTAAATTTAATAGCTGAAAAAGTAAGAACATCGTTTTCTGTCGCTAACTCGTTTATATCCTGTGTAAAAAAAATTTTCATAAAAGCTCCGCTCAGAGTACAACACTACAAGCAAATACTAAATAAGGAGTTACCACCAGAACCGATCATAACCAGATGGGGTACATGGTTGAAGGCGGCATCATTTTATGCAGATAACATGCAGGGAATAACAGAGGTAAGATAATGTTTATCAACAAACAACATTTTAAATATAGCATCGTTGTTTGAAATTTAAAAAAAATCAATATGGTTATTTCCCTAAAAAAATCAAAATTCGCTGTTGAATATTTTTTTATTGATAGTGGGTTATTTACCTTTGGCTTGATTTTCAAAATTAGTTTGGATAACCCATTATTTTTGGACAACAACGATATGCATTTACTTTTGTTTGGTAAAGAAAAAAATTCTATATTTGCATTTTAGGTTCTTGAAACACTGAACCCAGAAGATGCCGAATCTATAAAGCAAGCAAAAGAGCTGATAAAAAATCCCCAACTATATCGGGATTTTATATATATAAAATCGAATTTCGAGAGAGTTGCCGAAATAATAACTACCTTGGAAGCGAAGGGTCTACCATTAGCAAAGTCAATGAATTTATTTAAGGAAGCTGAAAATATAGTTCATAATATAACTGGTGATTTTGGAATGGATTTAAAAACAAAATTTGAAGCCATTTTGAAAAGAAATCCAGATTTTTATATCATTTCAAAAATAAATAATATTTTAAATCTCAAAGATGAAGATTTGTCTGGACTTGAACCCGTCACAAATGAAAATATCATTAAATATAAATTTGCTCCAATTACTTCCTGTGACGTTGAAAGAAGCTTTTCCGCTTACAAAATGGTTTTTGGAGAGAAACGTCAAAGCCTCTCAATTAATAACTTAGAGAAAATGATGGTTGTATATTGCAATACCAATTATCTTGAATAATTTTTAAACCTATAAAATATCGTATGTATTAAGTATCATTTGCTCTACTTTAATATCTGACAATTAATAAAATTTCAACATGTATTCTACCCTCTGAATCGCTTTGGTATTATTTTTGATTTGTTTAACATAGGAAGTTTCTGCATATTTTGCATATGTTTTGCATATGTTGCATATATTTTGCATAATTTGCATATATTTTGGCATATATGATGCATATGCATTTCATGCAAATATGCCAAAAAAATTTGAATATGCATATCGTTTTCAACTCTATTTTCAATGAAACGAACTTTGGTGTCATCAGAATTAACCTATCTTAATCCTTCAAAAATATGCAAATATGCAAAATCCGAGGTCTAGTGATGACACTTCCTTCTCCTGTAAATGCCAAAACTGTAAATGAATTGATGGAAGCATGGAAGTTGAAACCTTTACACGGAGGACACCCACATGATCTTGATATGGAACACATTGATCAACCGGCCTCGAAGTTATGGCTTATACAGGGAAAGCTTTTCTCCGAGACTGACGGATTTATAATGGCCATTCAAGACAAAGTCACTGCAACCAAAAATCTCCGTAAATATATCTTAAAGGAAGCAGTGGAAGACAGATGCCGGCGATGTGGAGAATGTGGTGAAACAATTGACCATATCGTATCAGGATGCAGTGCACTTGCTTCGTATGATTATACGTTAAGACATAACAACGTCGCAAAAATTATCCACCAACAACTAGCACTGAACAATGGGCTTATCCAGTAGCATACGGCTTATTACAAGTACCACCCACAAAACCAACCAAAAAATTGAATTCTTTGACGTTGCAGTAACACTGAACCGAAATCTACAAAGCACGTACTCAACAAAGATTTCGAGATATACTGCACTGGCAATAGAAATTGAAAGAATGTATCGAGCCGAGAGAGTAGCAATTACACCGATTGTTATTTCAGCGACGGGATTGGTACCGAAACAACTTACCGCAAACCTCAAAAAACATAGTATGGAAAAAGTGTTGGTTCAAGTTCAGAAAGGGGTACTGCTGGACACATGTAATGCCGTCAGATAGTTCCTGAATGTTGCACTACGCCCCATCAGAGCATAGTCCCTTAGGTATAAGATACCCGAGATATGTTATCTCCAGCACATGCGCTGAGATGAGGAAAACTATAGTAATAATAATAATAATAATAACAATAATAATAATACTAATAATAATAATTATTTATTAATTTAGAAATAGCGAAAATAGCTTTGCATAACGTTTCAATTAAATAATGCTGATTGTTTTTAAAGATAAATCTGCTTCTAAATCAAATGGTTCGGTCTCCGATTTATGATATATTTGGATGCACTTTCAACTTCAAAACTTCTTTATCAAATGCTTGACTGATTTTTTATGTACATATTTTCCATGATTGATTTTAATGGATCAGATGCTAGCAACAAACGACAGAGCACGTCTTCATTGGTTTTTTGCTCAGGACATACTTCTTAAGTAATTCAAACCGTCCATTTTCTAAACTTATTTGCGTTCAAAGTTCATGCCTTTTGCAATAGTAGACGTCAATTGTAGAATTTTTGCATTCGAAATTTTTTGAAAACGAAATTGCAAATAATGGCAATGAACAGTGGCAATGCCTTTTTTTAGGGTTTCGTTCGAAAGGGTTCAAAGGAACCCTATTACTAAGCCTCCGCTGTTTGGCCGTACGTCCGTTGGTCCATCTTTCACAGAACTGTATCTGCTAAGTCGTTATAGGAAGACAATTTTTATTTTCTTCAGCTATTGTCGCAACAACAATAAATAGTAAAAAATTATATAAAGTTCAAAATAAATGGGTGTTACCATACAAAGAAAATGTTTCATAAAATACAACTTAACTTAACACCTAAAAGTAGACAATGAATTACTTGGAGAAACTTAACAACTCTTAAAAGTAGGCAATGATCCCGTCCATCCAACACAAGGTAAAAGCTCCAATTCCATTTAAAACAAGAACTTATGGTAAACTAAAAACATGCAACTTTTTTTTTACACATCCATATATATGTAATTTGCTTTCGTGCTTTTTCTCAATGCGAAAAAATTCATCGTTTTTTAAAATAAATCCTAAAGAGTGTCTCAACTTATTAGAGTAATTTTTTGCTTTTCTTTTGGTCTCTTTCATTGAACACGATATGACTTTTCCCGAAGAAAATAGACTCTTACTTTTTCTATACTTTTGTATGCATCGGGCAAATTTTTTGCATGCTGAAGCAAGAAGCTTCTATTTCGAAGGGGACACGTTAAGTTAGGGATCGTTTTGGAGCTTAGCGACCATTTGATGTTTTTAAGCAGTTGCCCAGTAACTGCGAATTCTTTATGCAACCATTTTCTGATGCCTGAGAAAATCAAAAGAAAGCCCTTCGTATTCCAGCACAGGCTTCTACAACTTAAACGACCTGACAAACCATAAACTGTCTGCCCACACATTCATCATCATTATTGGCTTAGTGCCGGAATTAAGATGCCAAAAAAGGTTGATGAGGGGATAGAGAACACAAGTAGTTAGGGACATCAACCAACTAAGTTTATGCAACTGGAGGCAGCTAACTGGGTAGACTTGTTTCTGATTTCTTATATTGGTCAATGGCTCCAGTGAAATGGTGTGTCACAAAATTCACAAGCTATTACAAAAATGTAACTTTTTCAACATTTCTTGCTTGGACAAATGTGTACAGTTTCCAGAGGCAGGTGGCTATGGGTTAAGATATCTGAGGAATTTGCTGGTTAAGCTGAGGTCTTTCCCTTCGTAAAGGAATTTATTTATTTATTGTTTCCAAATAAACTTTATGCCTCACTTAAGTTTAATTTAATTGACAACAGATTAATACTTAGTTAAATATAAAAGCCAAGGCTTTATCGTCACTCACCGAAGCAATTTCAAGTAAATTGATAAATAAAAACAAATCTTCATTTAATACTTTTCGAAGGTAGGCTCTTTTGATATGTATGCACCTTTTAGTATCAAGTCCTTAAATTTAAAACGGCGGTTTTATTTAAGTTTTATGAAGGTAAATTTAAATCACATAACTTTTGTTTTTTATATTCAATCAAGTATTGCCGCAAGTTATTCAAAAAGATAAAAAGCATTTAAGATAATGATAAGTGAATGCGCGCGTGACGCAATAAAATTCCTGCACAATGCTCTAAGATGAGTAGAATTCACTTAGCTTCTGGATAGCTATTTTGGCTCACCACTTTATTACTTAAGCCCCGAAAATACATGTAACGCACTGCAAAATTTAATTTAACTGATTCAACGATACAAAAAATTAACATGCTCTTCACAGCTTTTTTTTACTAGATCGGTAAGTAAACAATTTAAGCCTCGTGTTTAAATAATATCGAACTAAAATTGGATCCCCCTATCAGATGCTTCAGAGTTAAGCAAACTTAGAAAATTCACAGAGCGATGGTTTGTTTACCAACTTTAAAGCCGATTAGAAAATAGTCTATTTAAATTTGGCTGAAATGCGTTGACAGAGTTGCCAGATTAATAATGTGAATTTTTTTGTTGTTAAACAAATCTAATAATTCTTTTACTCTTAACTTTAATTTTTATTATAATTTGCTCACTTGCCTGGGACTAGATACTATAGATTTAAAAGTTTTGATTGCTCCAGGGGTGGTGTCTTCATATATTGGAAGATCGAATCATTGTTGCAAGATCGCCAACAACGATGAGTGCCTCCCCTTCTAGGCTGACAAGAAGATGTGCAAAGCGTTCGTTATCGCTTGTGATGCCTCTGAGTTGAAAGGCGGCCTCAACTTGCATAAGCCACAGTTGTGGGTGCTTCTTGCTGAACTTTGGCGATGGTATGCGTGGTGTCGACATTTTAGACGAGTCTGAAGTTGGAGCTGAAGTGGAACTTCAGTGTTTGTAGCGCTGGAGGTCTGCGCGACTGTATCGATTGTGGCTGCAATTTGGGTGTCACGTATTGTTTTTATGGCCTTATTAGCAGCGATGATGATGTCATCGGTGTGTGTATCTCCAGGCATTGCATACGCAAATGGATCTGCAGTTGCCTCGGTGGTAATAGGTTCCTCGTCGATTGTTGAGGATCTTTCGGTCAGGGGAATGTTTCTACTGCGCACTTTTACTCGCTCATGGAGAACGAGACGGTGTTCTTGTAGTTCTTGTTGAGCAAGTAGAAACGAATTGTTCTTAGCGTTGAACTCACGTCGGGAGTCACCAAATAGGTAGGGAATGAAAAGATCCCGTTTACTTTTTAATCACAGATATTGTTCCGGGCTAGTTGAGCCGAAATTAAATTATTCGAGAAACGAAGTAAGTTGTACTTGAATCTCTTGTTCCTGGCTAGTCGAGCCAGAAATATTTTTGTTTAACCCCAAGTGAGGTTTATTTGGGCTGCTCTTAAGTTGTGGGCCCTTTCTCACAACAAAATTTAAACACTTGAGTTTGAATACGTTATAAATTTATTTTACCTTCTTCTACGAATGATTTTTTAAATAAAGTGTCGGAATTCTTTTCGCCGACTTCCCACGAAACCTTACAGCTGTTTGTTACATAATGCTAAGTTCAATGCACTCAACAGTTGTGTATTATCACCATTACATTGAAATATATATTAACTAATACAATCTTACATTGATTACATTGATTGGCTATCAATGCCCCGTATTTATGATGGGCTTAAGTTAGAGTGCATTTCTTGACCATGTATTCTATCTCTGTTTCTGTATCGGCCATCATGAAAGCTCTTCATTTGTCCCGAGCGGGATGGATAACATTAGTTTAGGTATAGACCGCAAGAAGGAGAGAGAGAGAGAATACATTGCCAATACAATTTTGACATTTAGTCTTGACTTAGTCCACGCGCGGTGACCATCTTCTTTAATCTCGTTGGTTTTAATTGTTTAACTTCTTTACTACTAATTAATAACTAATAATTTTACATTTATAGCTTAGCGCGTATAAATTAGTGAATGTATATAAATTCTCAATATATATAGTTGTGTTCCAATTCCTTTCGAAAAATCTTGTTGGTGGCAACCAACAGATATATATTTACAAAAAAATACTTAGCTTTAAAAAAGGATACAAAAGTATCACGCCTTCTGATGCGGACCAACCTATGTATCTTTTTTTAAAGCTAAGTATTTTTTTGAAAATATGGAAATATATGTGATTAAAAAGTAAACGGGATCTTTTCATTCCCTACAAGCAGAGCCATCTAAACACAATCTACGCAAACCACTATTATGAAAACACGAATAAGGAACTTAGCCGGAACAACAACCACTACAACAATGCTACCCAATAGTCAGACTACTATAATCCAGTGATAATGCCATTAACTTGATCCCAATGCCAAATGGTAACTGAATCATTTTCGGAAAACAAGACCACTCTAGGGATCCAACCTGGGACCTATCAATTGAATCAATTAAAAGGCAGGCGCTCTTATAACTTCGCCACCCAGCTGTTGAATTTCAATAAACATAATAAATATAGAAAAAAAAGAAACTTTAGCTCAATAATATAGTTCCGCAACAACTAAAAACGAACAACAAAATCAATGTTAGTATCATAAATCTTTTAGCGGATACTATTTCGACTCCAATAAAAACGTTTTCAAAATGAAAAACCGAAGCTCAACAAGAAAAAAGTTCCTCGAAGACGTTGTTTTGACAGCGCATTCATTTATTTCAAAACGATTATTAGCTAAGCAAAAAATTCAAATACAGTTCTGAAGTCGCGTTCGTTCTGTTTTAATGGAATCTTGAAGTGTGATTTTTCCCATAAAGGAAGTCCGTCATAGACCAAAGTTCAAACGAAACCAGCGCCAAGCTGATAAATTGGATTTATCATAGAATGTTCATTCTTTAAGGGGATATTCGTAAATGTTATTTTGGATTAGGGTGCCAACTGTCAATCGAAATTTTCTTCAAGCCAATGAAATAGGTATGAGTAAGGATACATACATTTATTTACTATGTGTCTTTGTGCCAAGGAATTCCTCCAAAGAACTTAATCTTTTTAAATTTGAAATAAGCTTAAAAGACATCTTATTCCTCTTTAGTTGGTGCTGAACAGAAGGATGGGTGCGATTTTCTATGGAGCATGGAAGAAATTCAATTTTAGGGCAAAAAAAATGACGTAGCACGACGTATGAAGGATATCAAATTTAAAGATCTTCAAGGATAACAAGTGAGTAGAAAATTTGATGAATATTTTTGTAAACAGAATTGCTGTCATTCACAATTGTGGATGTTGTTTGGAATTTTATTTTCTCGCTTTATATTTTATGCTAAATCTGAACTGAAAACGGCATCATCTAGTTTCCAGCATCGTGATGTCATGTCATGTTTCCTGTAAAAAAAAATATGAGAGGATACACAGCGACTTCAAAAGAAGGGCAAATAACTAACCTACGATATGAAATTAACTGACCGACGACGCATTCCGGAAATACTCAAAAAAAAGTCACAATTGAAAAAATTGGCGCCCAACATCCACTTTATTCCATACGCTTGGAAATTACACGTCAATTTGGCGACACTTTACAACTTGATAAATAATAGCCTATCGCCGATTTTGTGGGAGAAAACTTTCAATGTTTTTCCAATAAAAAAAGGAACCAAAGAAAACTTCTGCTCTTCTTTTGGCAGGCCAATCAGTTCCGCCTTCGAAATTGAGAAAGTTTTTCTTCTACTCATTGGGAGGTTAACCATTTGTCAATGCACTGATTATATTGTCATGTGGATTTCTATCTTTTCGATAGAACTACCCACTTAAATAGGGAGTAACACATATTTGAAGCGTGCTCTTGAATCGTTGTTGATTAGAAGAGTTTTGGAAATATGTCTCCTAGCGTAGTTCGTGTTTGGGGATTTTGGGATCTTATTTTGGGAAGACAGGGTTGGCCTTAAAATACCGGCCCGATGATGCTTTGGTTAAACTTTGAAATGCAACAACAAGATCCGGACCTGTTAAATTTTTTCTATCAGAAGAGAGACTTTGAAGATTTTATCGGTCAAGCGGGCGTCGTCACAATGACACCACACGATACGTATTCGGACTGCGGAGGTATGACCATGCTTCCGAATATCATCGGCTTATTCTTGGCTGCACTTTAGGTGGTTATATTGATATCGGATGCTGCATCTTATGGCACAAGGTCATTCACAACCAATTGCGTGGGTACCTCACAGAAAAGCTTAAATTTGCTCAGTCGGCCGGAACATGTAACTTGATAACTACCTCAAGATATTAAAACTCGTCACGTCGTTTCTTCGTACACGTCGCCAGGTAGGCTCTGAAACTCTCTTCCCTTACAAGTAAAGCAAATAGCTGGAGCAAAGAAAGTATCGTCACACCGATACTACGATACACGATACTACAATTTGTGAGTTACGTGGTGCAAAACTATCATCGAGACGAGATCGTCAGACGACTATTGTTTAACGCGATGAGAGCCCAGATATTGTTCTTATAAGCTTCCAGAATCTGAATTTTTTTTATTGATTCGAGACTTCAAAATCGAAACTTAAGTCAACCCGGCAATGCATATAAAACAAATCTGTCTATTCAACAATTTGCCGCAATAAAAACTCGTCGACTAGAAATCTGTATGGTTCACTTTTTGAGTGTTTGTGCTATAGTGATAAATGATCCTTACAGCGTATTCCAAGTTGTTGTCAGGACTTTGTGAGGTTGACAATGACAGCAGAGTGGTGAAGCAGTCTTTCAAAAAAGAAAGAAATAAGTATAAAATCTGTATTATACAAAAGCTAATAAAATACTGTGAATTGAGCGAATGCAAATAAATCGATGGCTTGATCCTCCATGGATGTTGTAAAAAGTTGATATGAGTTTGCTTTCGTTTGCATGAATTAAACAATAAGTTTTTTTTTTCTTCAAGTTTGTAGAAATAGAATGGAGTATGGATTCCTGAGATTAACAACAGGATCAGGTGCTTTATGCCAAGACTGCTATTTGATTGGATTTCCAGGTGGCTGTTGGATGGTATTTGTTGCATTTCTCATCATAAATTTTCGAATAATGATGGCACTGTGCGACGATGCATTATTATGGTGCAAAATCCACGAGTTTTTCGGCGAATTGGTTGAAGCCCGTTTCATAACGCCCAAATAATACTCTTTGTTTATTGATTTATTGATTGATTTTGTATAACAACGTTTATAAAAGACTCTGTATATTCTTTAGTGAATAAATGTGAAATTTTACAATAACATGATTTAAGTGAATTTATTATACCTAGTTTGTAGAAATTCAAAATAGAAAAAAAAATTAAACTTAATGAGCGGTTTGATTGTGAGAAGCTAAGTTTTTCATATAAGTACTGAGGTTGTTTGCTGGTTATGATTTTGTGTATATACTTAAGAGTGCAGTAGTCTAGGTACTTGTCGAGTGAACATCCAAAAATAACTTTCGCATACGTCGACACATGATCATATTGTTTTAAGCCGTAGACGTAGCGGGCAATATGTTATCAATGAAATGAGCAAAGACCTGACTAGCACCAGCCTTGTGTTAACTGAAGTGAAGCTTTGAGTCAGAGGCAGCCATAACGTCATCCCAACGCAAACTCTTGTTGAACCAAACTCCAAGGTTTTTAGCTTTATCCAGAAACTGAAAAGGAGCATTACCAAGGTAGATTGTGGGGAAGCTGCTTGTGTTGATACCATTTCTATTTATGAGTAAACATTTCGTTTTTTCCGGGTCAAGCCGTATGCAGTTCTTCATTACATTTGACTGCTGCATCTTCAATTTGTTCAAGGGCAAATCAAAAGTACACTTGAACATCGTTCGCAAACATGTGAAACTTGGAATATTTTATAACCTTTGGTAGATCATTTATAAACATTGCAAAGAGCAAGGGACTCAAAATGGATCCTTGAGGAACACCCGCTGAAGTTTCAATAAATTCAGACACAATGTTGTTACCTAAGACTGCTTGTTTTCTTCAGACAGGTACGAATAAATAAAGTTTGCAGCTGATAAGAAGAAGTTGTACAAAGTTGAAAGCCTAGAGACAAGTAGCTTATGATTAACCTTATCAAAGGCCTTGGAAAAGTCTAAAAGTGTCAGGAAAGTAACTTAGTTTTTATCCATTGCAGATCGTACGTCATCGGTTACTTTAAGCAATGCCGAAGTGTGTAGCTTTGCTACAGTCTGAAGCGAGATTGATGAACTTTTAGCAGGTTTTCGCGCCGAAAAAAGTCTGACATTTGGTTGTGGATAGACTTTTCCAACACCTTTGATAGATAAGGCAAGATAGCAATAGGTCTGAAATCGCCAGGTAAGTTAATTGTTGCTTTCTTTTTGAGAACTGGAATGATCTTTGCGACTTTCCAGGCACACGGAAAAGTAAATGTCATTATGATGCTATTAAATACCTAAGTAATGACTGGCAGAAGGTATGGCAGGATTATTTTTAACAAAAATGGATGAACTCGTTCAATACCGACAGCTTTTGATTTTATTTCTAATACTGCTTTTACAACATCAGTTCGCTCGACCCTGCAAAATTCAAAGGAGCCACTTTGTAACACTTGAATGTGTTGGGGTGGTGCCCCTGATGTTGTTTGTATCTCAGCAAATTTTTTATTTAGCTGGTTGGGATTGACTTCATCCATCTTGTGCTTATTTTGTTTTCCTATACCAAGTTCTCGAAAATTTTTCCAAAGCATTTTGGTTGGAAGCCTGTGATCATAGTGCCTTCCATAGTACGCTCGTTTTGCTTCTTTAATTTTTGCGTTAATAGAGTTTCGTAAATTCCGAAAAGCTTCGTAGAACACTGGGAGCTTAAACCGTTTCCACTTTTTGTAGGCCATTTCACGATTATTCCTTAGTACACGGATTTCTGGAGTAAACCATGTAATAAAGTTACATTTAGTTACTTTGGTTTTAAGTAAAACATGTCTATTGAAGAGCTGAACTATTATATCTTGAAGAATAAACTTGATCATTGACCGACGTTTCACAATCTGGTTTACTGTATGGCCGTCTGGCAAAAATTCATAATGCACTATACCGTTGTTATCCATGAAAACCGTAATATGAATCTTTGAGCCTTTGAACCGCTCCTGCCAATGGTAAACGACCGTTTTCTTTAGAGAATTGTTGCCAACATTTCCAACGTCCAAATCTGATACAAGTTCGTTGTAGCAAATTAAAATTCATTTCAAAAATTGTAAAAAATCGCCAACACACACAGAGATAGATGTACTCTTGCCTACGTTTCTTTTGCAGATGTCAAGTTATGACGCTAAGATTTAGAGGGAATGTCAACAACAGATGTACCAACTGAACAAAAAAAAACAGAACTCAAATCGGAACGATGGGAGCGCCACACGGTGGTTATTCCGGGAACTTTTCCATCTGTATTCTTCAGAAGCTTATTGTTAACAAAGAGTGACTCATAAAACACAATACAAAGAAGCTGTTACGAACTGTCAGTTTGTGTTTCTTCCAAGCTAGTCGCACCACTAAAGTTAAAAGTTAACGAACTCATACTACCGCCACAGCTACTCGATAAATGCATGGACCTGAATTTTAACTTTTTTACAAAGAATAGAGTAGTTTTAAAAAAAGTGTATATTTGCTTCAGTGTTATTCCGAAATTGGACTTAAGGGTAAACCGATGAACGTTCCTGTCAACGCAGTTTTACGGTGAACATTTTAAAGTGTTAAAATGGAACTAGTTTATTCACACACGTTAGGCGATTAAGAAGCAGGAAATTTCACATCAATGAATTAATTCGACGCATCTAGCAGGCACAGAATGGTCTTCTTAATAACTGTCTAGAATAAGGGGCTTCTATTCCAGCTAACAGCAGACCGGGCTCTTTTTAGATCATCACAGTAATGAGAGACGTGAAATTGCAAAAGAATTTTGAAAATAACAACATGCATTGGATTAGAAAAAGAAGGCAGGAGATCATTTCAAAAGAAGTATTAGAGACAAAACGGCGCCCTGTGGAACATCAGTGTTTATATGGTCAGTTGCAGATTCGATCCAATTTTTAAGCACATTATCGATTGTGTGCAGCTGTATTTCACCAATGGCTTCACGAATATTGTCCTTTAAAGCGTCAATTTTCTCTGGCTTGTCGGCGTAACACTTATCTTTGAGGGCACCCCACAAATAATAGTCCAACGGTGTCAAATCGCAGCTCCGAGGTGGCCAAACGACATCAGCTCTGCGGCTGATAATGCGATCTTCAAAAACAGGCCGCAAAACATCGAGTGTAGCTTCGGCTGTGTGGCACGTAGCGCCGTCCTGTTGAAACCAAATGTCGCCAATATCCTAATCTTCAAATTTTTGTGAACAAAAATTAGTTCAACATGGCCCGATAACGATCGTCATTGACTGTAACGGCCACTCCTTGCTCATTTTCGAAGAAAAATGGCCCAATTATGCCTCTGGACCAAAATCCGCACCAAACAGTGACTCGTTTTGGGTGCATCGGCTTTTCAATGTATGCGTGCGGGTTTTCTGTGCCCCAAATGCGACAATTTTGCTTGTTTACATACCCGCCAAGATCAAAATGAGCTTCATCTGAAAAGATGATTTTTTTTTTTTGGCAAAATCGGCATCTTCTGTAAGTCGATCGCAGGCCCACTTAGCGAAGCGAAAACGCATTGGATGGTCAGTTGGCTTCAACTCCTGAACCAATTGGACTTTGTGTGGCATCATACCAAGGTCTTTATGCAAAATTCGTCTCAATGATGTCTACGAAATCTTCCATTGTTGAGAACGACGGTGAATTGATGTTGATGGCGCTTCACGCACACTTTCTGCCACAGCAGCAATATTCTCGAGTATCCGCAATGTTTTTGGCTTTTCACGCTTTGGTTTATCGATGTGGATGCCAGTTTCTTTCACTTTTTTCACAAGATAACAAACATACGGAGCTGACGGTGCTTCTCTTCTTCCAAAATCCGTACGCAATTTTCGAACACATTCTGCAACATTACCATGATTTTCAAAGTAATGTCGCAATATTTCCGAGCGTTGTTCAAGCGTATACACAACCATATTCGTTCGGCGGAACGATTTAACTAATTATCTGTCAAATGAGCTGAGTGTTACCATTCACGAAATAAGCACTAAAACGTTAGATGGCGGACCCGTTACTACCGTCACAGCCCCACTATTATGTTAGGGCAGTGACGAACAATGATACCAGCAATTCGACGGATTGGGAATATTCCAATTTTTTTGTGAACATCAATTTCATGTTTTCTATATCCAAGAAGGGTATGAAATGTATTCAAAGAAATCACTCCTAAAAGGACAGTCGTCAAATTTGCTTCCCAAGTCTGATGTGCTTTCTGGCGAAATGACACCGCTCAACATCGTGATGTCTGCTTTGCAATGCATTTTTTTTTGTTGCGTTGACAGCTTGAATCGGCCACCATACATACTATATATCGATTTGATATCCTTAAAGCAACCTCAAATTGAACTCTGTACATACCAATGCCGCTTGCTGCCAGGATACTCTAGTGGATATCACTCGTTCTTCTTTCAAATCCATCTGCCTCCTCCAATCAGTTATTGATAGTTTTTTTGTTTTGCTTGTATTGTAAGCTTTAAATATAAGAGCCGATTCCTTAAAGCCTTGGTTTTAAATTAATTTTACGAGTCCAGAATCTTCCTGTAACTGCAGTTTGGTAAGCACTTCACAGTACTATAAGTCAATCAGTCAATGGTATCGTCAGCCATCAGTAATCGTCTGTAATTATTTTCTGTCCACGAAGATTATGAAACAAAATACGTTTCAGACATCAGAAAGAGAATGAGTAATCTGAAAACCAGCGCAAAATGATTTGCCGTATTTTGCACGTCACAATCGCTGATAAACATACTATAAGCAAGATGTCCTTGCGGAACATAATTTCACTTACTGTCTATATTTTGTTGTGTTTTTGTGCCCGCTACAGCTGTTCCGACTGGACCTATCCTTTGTCAGATAATCAATCATGATGATATGCCAAGGCATCCCAAAGAAGGACTGACACCACGACCTTCGAGGAAAACACTTGTTTCTATTTAGGGATGAAAATTCAACGTGCTTATTCTATTTGGGTAGAACTTTCAGGGCGACAGTTGGCGGGATTTAATCAGTTTTTGGCGTGAAAAAGGCAATGCTCCGAAAGGTCCTTTTAAACTTGAAATCAGATGTTACGAGACTTTTGACACGCGTTATTTCTAAAAGAAAAAAATGAGTGTTGAAATCTCTGCTGCCTGAAATGTCTCACTGCCGGTCTCTCACCGACTCGACTGTTGACATTGACGACAACTTTGTACGAATCCATTTTATTTAATCTTTCATTCAAGAAGGTGTTGCTTATACGTTTATTATTTTTGACGAGGGTCGTATCTGGTGCAATTTTTTTTTTACATTTTTATGAAGAAATCAAACGCTTGACTTTAAGTAAATTTTAAATATTCAAAAACCTTCTGTGGTTGAAACGAAAGCAACCTTATGAACTGTTTAAACCGATCAGCACTCAAACGGGCGACAAAGAAGACATGCGGCTTCGCCGAACTACTCAGGCTCAGAATCTTAGAATCTAGGTAGAGGAATGGTTTTCGTGGTACGAATTATTTGGAAAAAAAGCCTCGGAGATAAGGAGATTGTCCTGGCAATATCACTTCGAACCTTATTGCGATACAAATTTTTATTATTGGGATTCTGGAGTCCTATATTAAGAAAGGTATTGTCTTTCAAAAACTAAATATTTTCCATTAAATTTGCTGCCTTTTTGAACCATCTTATTTTATTTCTAGGCCTTAAAAAAGTCATAAAGAAGAAGATCTTCACCCTGGCTGGTGGCTCTGGCTAGATATCTCTTAGTTTGATCAAATATGAATATCTGGCCAAACTTCGATTAGCTAATGGCTGCCTGTGCTATCCCGTGAACGAGAAATTTCCATAAATTATTTTTAGTTTCCCAAGAGGTCCTTAATGAAGGAGTCTTAATTAGAAGGTTTCTGATTTTTGGTGGTTGATCTTTGACCCCAATTTCCGATCCTGTGATGCACACAATTAGCTTCTGGATCAAATGCTGAAAATAATCGATTTGAAGATACTGCCAATTTCACAATGAGGCGTCTATTGATCCTCGTGTAAATTCAGTTAAGATTATAAAAGAACGCTTCTAAACACACGGTGTCGATGGCCCTTTTAAGTCAGCCAAGCAAGCAAGTGCAGACATCAGTTTGGACGCATATATGGCAGGATGGCCCGATCTTAAGACCAATGAATTCTCTTATGATGAGTGTAGCACAGAGCGATTGGAAGATTTAGAAGACCAATGAAAGATTATGTAGTGGTTTGAGAAGCTTAGGTGTATTTGGTTTCGACTTACTTCCGTGGGTGGAGCCCGAAACGGGACGGAGGATTTTTATATCAACCTCTTTTCTCCTTCCGCCTTATAAGCAGGAAATTTATTCGACATCAGCTTTGTATATGTACCTTGAAAGTTTGGAAGATTTTGCTAAACACTCCGCTGTCAGTGTTATGCCTTCACAGCAGAGCCATCTACACACCATCTACACAAACCAATATTTTGACAACACGAACTAGAAATTAAGCCGATACAACACCCACTACAATAATGCCACCCATTCGTCAAACTACTATCGCTGGTCGACCAATCCAGTGTTAGTGCCATTAGCTTTATCCCAATGGCAAAGGGTGACTGGAATAGATTCGAAAAACTCGGCTACTCTAGGAATCTAACCTGGGACCTATCAATTGGATCAATTAAAAGGTAATTTTGTAAATAGTAGAAATGACACTCAAAGATTTTGGTTTGGAAAGAATGAAGCCTTGGGAATTGGTTCTTAATATTGTTTTGCTTAGTGCGCCTGATACTTTCCAGCATTTTTCCAGCCCATTTTTCAATATAATAGTTAAAATATTTATAGCATCGAGAGGGAGGTACCCAAGTCTTGAAGATTTGAAAATCTCTTGAAAATCAATTTTGCGAGTAGAAGTTTTGAAAAAGAGCACGGTTTTACAAGTCTCTCCAAATGTTAAATTTTATTGTTGATTGGAGGATTCAATCTTTGTTTGATTTCTAAAAACGAAGTGGAAGTCATTC
The DNA here is from genome assembly GCA_963555765.1 of Orthonevra nobilis. Taxonomy (NCBI): domain Eukaryota; kingdom Metazoa; phylum Arthropoda; class Insecta; order Diptera; family Syrphidae; genus Orthonevra; species Orthonevra nobilis. Next base: position 7,948,392 of record OY743225.1, read on the forward strand.
ACGATCTCTGCTCCAACTTAGTTATCGGTAAATGATAAACTAAGTGTTCAGCAAAACAGTTGTGTATAAGTAGACTTCCTTAATCATGTAAACAATATTGTTTTACGAGAAAGCAAGCTGCCTTGGAGAACAATGAACCCATAAACCGCATATATACGAGCATGCCCTTGGAATATAAGAGCACTCTACGCTGGATAGGACAGGGAACAATGCAGAGCAAAGATTCAACATAATATGATGTGGCGGAGAATAAAGATCACCGTTTTCAAGCCGATGAAACTCATAAATGTTTTGTAAAAAATACGCTTCCGCTCACGCGGCTTAAGTTTACTTCTGAAAACATTTCGGAAATCTGTTTTTAAAACTTCTTTTGCTGAAACTTCGGTCGGGTACCTATTATTTACCTTGGTTCCTTTCCCATAGTCAATTAACGACTTGTAGATCCTAACAAATGTCGCACTTCTCAATATTGAAATTCACTCACACGCGAAATTACCAACCGTTTTGTAAATAAATAAGTAAGTGAGTCATGTCTTCATAAAGTCTCTAAATATGGCACGTGGAATTCATGAAGTTTTGACATTAAAGTGAATGTGTTTTAATTTGATTCCATTGATGAGCTTATGATTTATCGCTACAGTAAAAAAAAATTAAGTTCCAAACTTAAACAGGTGACTAAAACACATTCAATTATCTTGGAAGTCTTCACGACGCCAATGGTTGTTCGAAAATGTCCTTTCCCAAAGGAACCTTTGCCAATATTAATTTAACTACATTTTTATCGAAAAAAATAAGTGCTAACCTGATTCGGTTGCTCTTACTACAGGCCCACTTCATTTGAATTCTAATAATTTTTAAAATGAGCTCGAATAAAGTGACTAAATTGATATTTGATGCGTGAAGTTAAACTGTTGCAGATCTCATTCGAGTAAAGCATGAACACAATCGGAGTATCCATTGCAATAAAAAAGTTCATGAACAAGTTTAAGCATTTAAGTACTAATTTCTTGGCATTCCAAAAAAGCAACATAAAATATAAAATGTAAAGAAAAAGCTCTTCGCAGATTATTTCTAAATCAAAACGTAATAAAAACATGAAAAGTATTTTATATAAACCGCTGAACCATTCCAAGTCTGGCAGCTTGTGTGCCTTTTTTTGAAGGACTTACCCCGATTGGGCTACGCCATTTTAATGGCGAGTCAGATGCAAAGTTTTAAATTCAACATTCCAATGAATGGTTTTTGTGTTTTCAAGCCCCAAAAGATTTATTGTTATATTTTATCCTGTTCAACAGTGTGTTTTAAAAAACTGAGTACATTTCTTAAAATTGTTTATTTGTGATGTTAAAAATTAATGTACATTTTCAAGATCATAAATGAGTTGGATGCAAATTGACGATCTGACAGCGCAGTTCATTGTGATTTAGAGAATATCAATATTTCAAAGTTATTCCCGGCTGGTTTTTCTTTATTTTGTCTGCATTGCCTTAGACTTGAATAACTATCCATTTGACGATCTGACAGCGCAGTTCATTGTGATTTAGAGAATATCAATATTTCAAAGTTATTCCCGGCTGGTTTTTCTTTATTTTGTCTGCATTGCCTTAGACTTGAATAACTATCCATTTGTCTGGTAGCTTAATATGACCTTTTCCAGAAGGCCTTTAAACAGGCTTCTTAGCTAAATTTTTTTTATATTTTAAGCTTTTTTGAGCTTGTTAAGAGTGAAATTAATTTTTGAAGCGGGTATCCTTTTTTTTCATCGATCTTTTTCCAATGTTGAAGTTTGATTTTGATATTTATCAAATTGCCAATCAACCTGTGGTCCTGCTCTATTCGCCAACTTCTCATTGGAGCTTTAGATCACTTAAGTGAATAGTGAACTGTCAGGAATAAACCAATCGGATATGATATCAATTTATTTCGAAATTGGTGCCCTTGAATCCAGTCAAGAAGTTCTTCACAGTTCTTCACAGTAGGCTACGTAACATCTTTGTACGGTACGTGTCAGCCGATTTTTTTATTTAAGTGGGTTCAATTGGTTCATTTGGCAGTATTAAACTCTATTTTGCAACTTGGTTTACGAAATTGATTGACCATGTGTAAATTCCAGTCTTTTGAGTTTTAGCTCATTGGAAAAATCTTCTTATCTTGTTTCTTAGCTCCAGAAAGAGCTTGTTTATAAACAGTAAAATCAACATCTAGGAACCTCGATAGGTCCAGATTTTGAAGGAAATCTAACTCATTAAATGTTAATAATGAAAGACGAGTAAATGGGTTTTGTGAATGAGAATATTTTTTATTTAAAGACTCACTTCAAAGTTTTATATAAGAAGACATCTTTGCTTCTGCAAACAAAGAAATCGTCCTTCTTCATTGAACTTTTTCGCGTGCATAAAAAGAAACGCAATATTATCAAGCAAGAGTTCAAACTCATATTATTTGATACTGGAATGTATTGCCGACTTAAGAGCCCCACATAGTCGAGAAATTTTATTTTTAAATATAAACAGTTTTTTTCCAAAAAAAAGTTTGACTTTTATTCCAAATATACATATTTTTAGACTCTGGGAAAGGATGAACAAATAAGTCTGTGAAACAAAAGGCTTCGATTGAATGGGATGAAAGTCGTTTTACAATGCCCTGCATTTGACTTTTATAAAATTGAATATGTATTCTCTCGGTAATAAAATAAATAATAAATAAATAAATTAAAGTAATATTAATCAATATAAAAAACAAAACTTATCAGACTATAATTAATTATTTTTCTTCTGATAAATCAACTAATACTATGAAGAGATAAAGTTTGTTTGTAGAAGGTAATCTTGGAAAGTACTTATCCGATATCAAAAATTTTCTTCCCAATATTTAGAATGGACTTTCCGGATAAAAAGAGATTTTATTTTATTCCGTTTAAATGGAATGATATTTTGTACTGATCGGTCGGGAGAATGTGAATTTTGCGAACGCTACCTTAATGGTAAGAGATTTTTAATTGTTTTCTAAAGATAAGTTATAGAGCTGAAAAATGACTGATAAAAAGACCGCAAGGACATATCTCGATATGTTAAGTTTACAAATTATAATAAAAATAAATAGGAATAAAATATTATATTTAAAATCAATTTCAATATATCAGAGGGCTATTTAAGAACGAAATGTTAAATTTTTTTCAAAAAATTTTTGAAATTTTATGTACTATAGATAAGTATTCGAGGAAATTTTATGTAGATAAGAATTGCCTTTTACACAACATTGTTTGGGCAATTAATACACTTTTTTGTCAGCGGGCAGGCCCTTTTTGAGTTCTAAAATTTTTCCAAGTACACGAAATCTACGCGGACAAATTCTCAAGTGACCGCAAGTAAATCAATAAAGCCAGTATATTACTTCTCGAATGCGCGAATTCCGTTCTTGACTCTATCGAGTTGAAATCCGCAACTCGAATGGCAGACAAAATAACTATATAGTATCTGCTTGTTGTTTGAAAACTGTCGAACTGATATATAGTATATAAACTTTGGAGCATCTGCCCGCGGGATTTTGGGCTGAATGTTTATTTATTTATTTATTTAGAAAGCTAAACATCTAGCGTTTAGAATTATGCATTATTATTTACATGTAAAAGGAACATATTTTAAAAAGATAAAGTATTTATGTTAACATTTTTGCAATTCAAAAGGTGTGAATATTTATTTAAGATAATTAACATATTATTTAATGGAAAAAACCGTTCATAGTTTGTACTATGGTGCAATGCTGAGATTGCATTAGGTTTGTATCTATAAAATCTTTGCGGTACAATTAAATGGAGACGAGACAAGAGGTACATAGAATCAATGTTGCCATCAAAAAGTTTGGTAATGAAAGAGAAACATAAATACGATCGTCTGCTCTCAAGGTTAGGGAAATATATAAGATTAAGTCTGCTTGTATAAGGTGGGAGGTTATAAGGGTCTTGCCATCCAAGTCCCCTCAAGGCAAATCACAAAAATCTCTTTTGAACTTTCTCAATCCTGCCGATATGACATTTATAGTGAGGAGACCACACTTGACAAGCGTATTCAAGAATCGGACATCGTGAACTCTTTAGAATAGAAACCAAATCATTTATAAACTAAAAATACAACAACGAACCCTAAATGGCTGCCTTGTGGTACCCCAGAGTTGACACTGAAATAGCTCGAGGAACAACCATTAAAAATAACAGAGTAAGAACTACTTGATAAATACGATTCAAGCCAAATTAAGAACTTTGTGCTGAAGCCAATTTTGTTTAACTTTAAAAGTAAGATGCGGTGGGAAAACTTATCAAAAGAGTTGTTGTAGAGCGGCCTTTAAAAAACCCATGTTCATTAGGGACAATTATAGATTTAACATAAAAATACAATGATTCACATAGAACAGATTCAAACAATTTAGGTACTGCCGACAACCTCGCGATCGGACGACAATTTTGGATGTTATCTTTTAGACCCTTCTTAAATAGAGGAATTATAATCGACTTCTTCCACGCAACAGGAAATATACCATCAGACATTTTTTTAAAACTATAGACGGAACACCATCTGGACCTGATGCTATGTTATCATCAAGTCAGTATTTATATTAAAATTAATGTTGGTCAAGTGGTTGAAAGGTATCAAATGACCAAGTTGGTCAAGATGGTAAAAAGATTTCGAATGACCAAGAAGTTGGTCATTTTCGTCAAAATTGTCACAACTAATAATTTCACAGTTTGTAAATGCAGATTTAAAAAAGTCAGAAAACAGATTAGCTATAACTAGAGGGTTATGGCTAGAGTTATCATTATAACAAGGAACAGACGGATAGTATCCACATTCTTTCTTTTTTTGTTTAAAATTCCAAAAATGTTTGAAATTAATTTTTAAGTCACTTTGTGTCCCCTGAGTATAATTTAAGAATCTTAAACTCGATACTCTTAAGAAATTATTTTTGGCATTTAAATAGTTTAAGAGGTCAGTTTCACTATTAGTGTGTTTATATACAGACCACAATTTGTTCCTACGATTTTTCAGATTTTTTTTTCTTACCATCGTACCAAGCAGGATAACGTTTTGAACATTTTTTTGAGGAAATCGGAACGGATTCTAAAAAACAATCAAACAAAGCGTTATATAAATTAAAAACATTTGAATCTACGTCAGAACAATTAAGAATATTTGACCAGCTTAACGATGATAAACAATAATTTAATTTTGCAAAATCAACTTTTCTGAAATTGAGTTCAAAATCTCTGGAGCCAAGTGAATCATAAATACTATTATTGTTTAATGAAAATGAGACATAAGTGATGGATGGTATAGATCCTCAGTCACTAGTGGGTCGAATGATCGGTGCACTGATATATCTGTGTCAATCGTAGTTAATACAAGGTCCAGTATTTTCCCATATGAGTTCATGATGCTGTTCAGTTGTCTCAATCCAAGAGATGTTAAATTGATGTCACTTGATAATTTGATGTAAATGTCGGAATTTAAAGAGTTTAACTCAGGCCGTTTCATTTCATTGTGATTGAATACGAAAAATTGAGAGTCGAATGAGTGAATGAAAAAATATATAATTTTAAAACTTAAAATAGAGTCGGAGACAGATGGGCTGCAAACTGCTTTGTCTGCTGAGCTGATAGTGGAAAACCATATATTCTCACCACTCTCAAGACGCTGCAGCTCTGTTTTCTAAGTTTTTATTCGTGGTTAAGTTTTATACGACGAATTACACTATTGCAATGGCTTGTTACTTGTTTTGTGCATTTTTTAGGTTTTGTTTTAAAGTCTGAAAACTTGCTGTGTGAAAGACCAGGTATTCATACCAAGATGTACAGTGATTGTGGCCACATCGACAGTGGCATCCACATAACTAAAACTCCCATAATTGTTAAGGCCGTCTTTTAGTTGATAATATCTTTTTACCAAACGATTCTTTATGAATTATCGAACTTAGTTAACTGACCTCATTTCAAGTATTTATAACAGACTGTCTTTATACAAGCAAATTCTTCCTTTTGCACGGAGTTGTACTTGTAATATAACAATATATATGTAATAATATATATATTAAGGTTCCGCACCTCAAAAGGAAAAACGAAAACATTATAAAGCGTCTTCCACAAGGGACTATTGAACTTTGACAGCGGCGATATTGTTAAAGCTATGTCCTTCAAATTTGCTGTCATTTATTCAGTCTGTTCTGCCAAATCACCACTTGAGGTCCGGAGATGAGGCCCACTTCTGGATGAGTACCAATTTACATGAGATCCATGACAATCCAATACATCCCGAAAAAGTCACTGTTTGGTGAAGATTTTGGGCTGGAGGCATCATCGGTCTATATTTCTGTCAGAATGACGTTGACCAGGCCATCACCGCCACCGGTCAGAACTATAGGTCGATGATTACCAACCTCTTTTGACCTGAATTGGATCAAATGGACACCAACAACATGTGATTTCAATTTCTGCACCAACGATTGGAGGACATGGTCTTATCATGTGGAGGTGATGTGAACTGTAAATCGAAATCGTGCGATTTGACCCCGTTGGACTTTCTTTTGTGGGGTTTTCTAAAAACGCATTGAAAATTGGACATTTCGTATAAAAATAAAATAAATTGGTGGCACAACAGCTCTGTTGAGTGACAGGGCCTAGCTAGAACATTTCGGATGCTGGATACATTTGCGCGGCGCACATTTGAACGATCTTATAATATATTCCGTAAATAACAACATCGTTAGGTATTTCCAAGAAATAAAAAATGTCGATAATATCTCACACACACTTTGTTTTTTTTTTATAATTTAAAGGCAGGAAGCACTTAATGAAAGCCCTTTGTGGTCATTTTGTTGTCCGTCTCTTTTTCACAGTAACACGTGTTTGAAATTTATACCAAATACTTATGACTGCGGTCCTGTCTTAATTGAAATACCTGCTTTTGCCGTATATTTCGACACTCGTGACTGAATCGCAACCTAAAGTGTACTATACACTAACAAAAACGGAAACGGAAATTCCAGACCCGATTTTCTTGATAGACGAACCTACAACCTTGTAAGGAAATTCGTTGCGCGAGTCCTAATCGCACTTGACCAGTTTTAAAGAGGACGTCTGTAATTGTGTGTTTGCGTGCATACGATTGTGCGAATTTTCGTCTCGCATATCTCGAGAACGGTTTAATATGATTTGGCAGTTTCAATTTTATAACAAAGCAAAACTGTCAAAAAAAAGTAACGATTTCACTTGTTTTATTAATATCATATTAGCTTTAAAAGTGCGCAATCAGTTTAACTTAAAGTTTTCAAGTCTCTTATAACATATAAGTTTTTGGACAATGCATTCTGTCAAAGAAATTCATATAAAATTCTTTGTTTTACTTTTATTTTATTGTCAAAATATCATTAAACTTAATGACCAAATCAAGTTAGTTTTATAAGTAAAAAGACTTCTGTCTATTCGTTGTTTCAAAATATGCCCAATTTGGCGGTCAATCGCGACATTAAATCAATCGACTTCTTGATGTATTCTTTTCTTCTCTAGACTACTTGAAGTATATCCCAAAATTTGTCTTTTGATTTTGGGCACTGTTTTGGGAACTTTTGGAGTTTTTTGGAGTGCCCCCATGGTATATTCGGAACAAAGTTCACGCATTTAACATTTTTCTGAGCATATTGAAATTATTACCGTGGCGAACGAAGCTCAGTATCATTTTGTTGCTTTAGATAAGTATAAAATGCTTTTACCTCAGGCACCGAAAGAGTTTCCATCCTTGGAATATGTATCAATAACAAACTTAATTGGAATAACCACTTAACTGATGTCTTCAGAAAGGATGCGAAATGCGTGGGTTTCTTCAACCTAGGTAAGAAATACTTCAGTCCGTCTTTTTTGGCTGCTGTTTATAAAGCTATCACTCGTTCAAAACTATATGTATAATTCAATGTATGTATGTATAACTTCAATGTATGTTCAAGTGCTCCAAAGATCTTTCTGGACCAGCTTTACATGAGATGCGAAAATATTGCGAAATCAATCGAATCCTGCCTTACACTATTTTTTACATGCAGAGATCTCGGATGAACTAGCACGCCGCGTTTCTTCTCCTACTCACTTTCAATAGGAAAGCTCATCAGCTTACCCTGAAACTCAAGTTTGGTCGTATGGTCAAATTTGAGTTTTTTTTTCAGGTATGCATCACGAATGAGGAGTGCTTTCCACACTTGGTGTTTTCTATTTATTAAAATGTGAATAGTTTTAAAAAGCTGAACCGTGCATCCGCATCCCCTTCATCAGTTTTATTTGCTATCATTAGTAGAGTGTTGATATCATTTATAAAGTTCAAATAAAACTTTATTGATTCTGATGACTGTCTGCCAAAAATTTCAACATGTTTTCAATTGCACCGAAACTCTCAGAAAAAATACCCAAGTTTTGATAAAAATTTTACTACGAAGAAGAAAAAGAACTATCACGAGTCTACCACAAAAAAAAAAACTCAAAATCAGTTCAAGAACATTTAAATTGCAAACGTGTAGCTGCCCTAATTTTTTTTTTAATTCGAAACTACAGCAATAAACCTCAATTTTTGCCTACTATCAAGATCCATATAATTATAATTTCAAATTGATTCTCCACACCACAATCTAAGCCTAAAGTGTTTTAGTTGCGCAAAGTTATTCAAACATCAAATTACTACGTACCCCTAAATGCCACGAACCCTCTCAATCACATTTGGCACGCAATAACAAATAAATCACCACTAATCCCCAACGACTAAAGTCTCAAATTTCACTTATTTCCACTCGAATGTCATATATCTCTTTTCTAACTACATAGTTTCCATTTCCCTTAAACTTTTCAACAAATGAATAATTTTCCACCTAATATAACGATTTTCTTCTCTCGAATAGCCCCGTAATAATTTGTAGCAATTGCCTCAATCCTCACCTTCAAAGTGAGAAAAGTTCACATTCACCTGGCGCCCACCCGACCCTTCATCAAACCAAAAGAGCAAAATGGAAACATTCCAGAAGGCGCCTAAATGACTTCCGACAAGCTACACCCCTAAGCGCTGGGAAAACTTGTGTATCTAAATTCAAATAAGGATAATGTCTACTTAAAGGAGTCATCTTGAATCTAAGAGCAAACAGTTGTGTTCTGGGAAGAAGCTTGCGCCTACAACGGCGACGTTCAGAGAATTTATGTTCAAACAAAGGTGGGCACAAACACTTCCTTCTGAATTACTTTGTCGGATGCTTAAAACAAAAAAAAAACCTACCTAAGCCCCCACCTGACCACAAGACGATGCCAATCACTATAGACGCCGGCCGCCTCTGTCGATTCAACTTTTAATCTTCAAATCTGTTTCATAAATATTCAGTGGCTTATTTATAAATAGTTTATCTGTACATGTCTGAAGATGTTTTTGAACTTAATTACATCAATTTTTCACCCAAAAAAACAAGTTATTTTCGGCTGTAGATACAAAAGCCTTAGTTTCCTATAAATAGGACAATGTGCATGCAACGCGACGCCTAAAGTATCTTTTGTGTTAATTGGAATTGGTTAACATCTCATCGCTGGTCCATTTGTTTATTGTTTTGTTGTAAACGAGGAGAGACCAAAAAAATCTAGTTCACACTTAAGAGTTGTAAAAAAAAACATACCAGTTTTTTTTTTTTGTTTTTTGGTGATCCAAAAGTTATAGATACTTTATCCAAGATTCGAGATGCAAATAATTATTCAGAACTTTAACACAAGCACACCCACTAAATTTGGTATCTTGGCTCTTGAAACTATTTCTCACTTTCACTTTCCTTTTCAGCAATCCGTTAATTTATGAAGCTATTCAAAAACACCACTGGTAACGATAAAATAGGAACAGATACTCGGATACTCAACGCACAAGACTGTCACAGCGAACCGATGCAGAAGACATTTTCGATTGGACTGATTGTGTCTTGAGGAAAACTCCGGTATAGTATCCATCCACATATTTGTTGTATCCGCTTGCTGGAGTTAAGTAGCTGATTGTTGTTTGCCGGCAAAGTTTTCATTTTCGTTTTGCCGCTGCTGCTGGTGGCAGAGCACGTAATCTCGGTGGAAAAATGCCGGCATGAAAATGGGAAACCCAGAAGGAAAAGCACATCCGATAGCCGGTGCTGTGGGTGGTTGGTTGGTGGCAACTGGCAACATGTTGCCAACAGAATAATTCGACTTGAAAAGCTCTCATACTTGTGAATGAAAATGTTTGTTAGTGATTATAACTGGTCTTGTGATTGACAAGGTCTGATTTTAAGGTGTGAATTGTAGAGTAAGAGGATCCTTTTTTTTTTCTAAAGCCATGGTAGCTACTAGCTTTTAAGTATTTCCCTGTACATTGATGTATACTTTAATAAATTATAATAATAATAAAATAATAATAACGACAATAATAATTTTAATACTAATAATAATAATAATAATAATAATTATAATAATAATAATAATAATAATAATAATAATAATAATAATAATAATAATAATAATAATAATAATAATAATAATAATAATAATAATAATAATAATAATTTTTTGTTTATATGTTCCTTGACTTTTTAAAAACTTATGAGTCAATAAATTATTACAATTTTAACTTATTTGCTTTTATAAGTCAAAATTTATTAGAAAAATTCCGGTTTTTTACAATGTAAAGAAAAAGCCGAAAAATATAATTTAAATTTTTTAATTCTTTACGTTCTAAACATTTAATCAATGTATTTATTGTATAATGAAAGGGGATGTTTTTTTTCGGAATATCAGTGCAACAATAATTTAAGGACTCATCTTCCTTTATTTTCCATTTACGAAGAGCGGTCGATTTGTTTGGAGAGAAGCGAAGCTGGTATTCGAAATATTTCTAGAACTCAATCTCGGTCGTTATCGTTAAGTAGCTGCTGTAAACTTTTTTTAAGGCTGCCAATCACTCCATATAACAGTCAGGTCGGTTATCAGCGTGAAGTCAATGACAGCCACCTTGGCTCTGCTCAGATTGATATTCTCTTCCGATATCTTGATAATGTTCGAAAGGTTCGGTTTATCCAACCGCAAAATTTTAAATTTTTTTTAATACACCCGCTATTATCAATGCCCCTATAAGATGTAAACAGCTTATGCATTGAATGCACCAAATTCCACTCTTTATATGAAGCGCCATTACAATATTCTTTTAATGCCAGAATTCAATGAGCTTAACTGAACTGGGACCTTGATTCCGGGAACGAACGCAAAAAACTTAGTCTTCTGTCATCAGTGAAAAAGTGAATCTATAACTAAATGGAACCCTGCGGCACACCAGCATTAAAATTGTGATTTGCAAACTTTAACAAAACTTGAAGTGTACCGTCTAAAAGCAGTTCTTCCACCAATTAAGAAATGCAACGTAAAGAAGCCATTTGTGGCAAAGAAAACACCTGATGGCAGGATGTTTCATAAGCTCACGATTTTTCAGCATTTCTATTTGGGATAAGTTTAGAAGAATTGGACAGATGTAAGAGCTTGTGAATGAAGATCCTTCCCATGAAGTTTTTCGCACGGGGACGACAGGGGCATGTTCTAACAGTGTTGAGGTTGCAATGATGAATTAAATCCAAATTTCTCGGATAAATTAATGTATTTTATTGAAAAAAGGTTTTAAATAAAAGAAGGACAAACTTTGTTTTTTTAAGAAACAACTAGGAAGACTAGAAAATTTACAAACATAAATAAAATCTCGAACAAAAATTCATTAGTCAAAAAATGGGTACAACATGGAAATTAAAGAAAATTAACAAAATTCCAGTACACGATCTCCTACATTCTGTTGTAGACTTAATATTTTGTAGATTTTTTCTTCGATTTAAAGGCTGCGACGCATGTTGCTGGCTAAGAAGTAATCAACTTTTGGCAAACTGATGTTAGGATTGATTTCCATATTATTTACACTTCTACCTAAAAATCTTTATTTTTTCAATCTCGTGCATCCTTAACATATTTCCAAAGGTGCTCGATTGGATTCAAGTCCGGGGATTGTGATGGCCAAGCAAGAAGATCAACCCTGTTCCTTTCAAATCACTCTCGAGCAACTTTAGAAGTGAGCTCGGGATCATTGTCCTGCTGAAACTTCCAAATGAGTAGCATGTTTTCCTCGGCATAAGGCAACATGATATTGGCCAATAAATTTACATACACGGATTGATCAATTGTTTTCTTAATCCAGTGAATAGGACCAACACCAGACCAAGAAAAACATGGCCACACCATAATTTATCCAACTCCATATTTCACTGTTTTTCTGGTATATGCAGGAGAAAATGCTTGATTTGAAGTACTTCTTACAAAGGTTCTACTATCAGACCCTTGCAAATTTATCATTTAATTCCCATTTCTTCACCTCTCCAAAAAAATGTGTTCTTTCGCAAACATTTTCTTTATCTTTATGTTTCTAGAAGAAAGGGACGGAACTTTTCTGGATGCTCTTCAATGCAAATTAAAGTCGGCTTATCTTCTTCTAATAGTTCTGGCCGATACATTTTCTTCTAACGCCTCTTGTATATCCTTTGAAGATAAAAATGAGTCCCTTTTCGATAGTTTTGCAATGCGACGGTCGGTATAGGGCGATGTTTGTTAGGGTTCCTCTATTCTCACGAACATTTTTCGATTTCATTGCATTTATTTATAACATATTGTTAAATGGAGAAAACCGTTCATACTGAGATTGCATTAGGTATGTATCTAAAAAATCTTTGCGGTACATTGAAATCGAGACAAGAGGTACAATGAATCAATGTTGCCATCAAAAAGTTTGGTTATGAAAGAGAAACATAGATACGATCGTCTGCTCTCAAGGTTAGGGAAATATAAAAGATTAAGTCTTCTTGTATAAGGTGGGAGGTTATAAGGGTCTTGCCATCCAAGTCCCCTCAAGGCAAATCTCAAAAATCTCTTTTTAACTGTCTCAATCCTGCCGATATGACATTTATAGTGAGGAAACCACACTTGACAAGCGTATTCAAGGATCGGACGGACGAAAGTCATGAACAACTGTTTAACAACATAAGGATCATTAAATTGCTTAGATTCTCTTTTAATCCAACCAAGCATTGAGTTCGCTTTATTGGAAATTATGTTGATATGTTGCTTAAACTCGAGTTTTTGATCCAACACAACCCCTAAGACATTGCACATTATCGAGCCATTTAAATTGTATGCGAAAGAAACCGGCGAGTTTTTTTGTATAAAATTAATGACATTACACTTCTTGACATTTAAAAATAAACAATTATTGGAACACTATACATAAAACGCATCAAGATCACGCTGCAGATCATGACAGTCTCCAATGTTATGTATCTTCTAAAAGATAGTAACATCATCAGCATTAATAAGACATTGTGAACTCTTTAAAATAGAAACCAAATCATTTATAAACAAAACAAACAACAACGGACCTAAGTGGCTGCCTTGTGGTACCCCAGAGTTGACAGTGAAATTTACTGTCATATTTGCAGATCTTCCGAGCAATTCTACTATTTCTCGAAAGGTTTTTCCACTTTCGCGTAGATTAGCTATAACTACTCTCTCTCTCTGCGTCTGTACAGAGTTTATTACGAGCCAAAGTGACGAATCTACAAATATTTAGATATTCATTTATTTAAATAAAGTAGCTCTTATTACTGTTATACACACATTACCGGTTTACTTTAGTAGAATTTATATTTTTTAATTGATACTGTACTAGTCCCTATTTTTTACTCAATTTAAAACACTTTGACATAAAAAAAATAGTGTGATGGTACATTTTACAAAGAGATTTGATTTTTCCTATTTCCTGACTTAACTGGCGGTGTACACTAATAATAAAAATTTAGATCGGACATTTTTTGCTTAAAATAGGAAGGAGTTACCAATGTTGTACACTTTGTACCTATTTTTTTTGGGTGCGGACTATTCTAAATATTGCAGTATTTCGCAATTATACAATAAGTTTTCTCAACGAATGCATTATGCGGTTGAAATACTTTTAAAGTATCATAAGAAATGGAAAATTAAGGTTAATGTGGAAAAGATGCATGCAATTAATTTTTTTCACACGAAAAAGAAAGCAATGCTCTGTTTCTGTTAACCAAATTCGTATAAACGGTGTTGAGCTGCTCTGGGAACCGTCCATTAAATACCTTTAATGAGCACATTACAAAATCTCTTAAAAAAGTAAAAATTGCAATCTCCATGCTATACCCATTTATAAATAGGAAATCAATGTTAACAAAAGAAAAGAAAATTATTATACTTAAAGTTATATTTCAAGCGATCTTGCTTTACGGCTGCCAAGTGTGGGAAGGGTGTGCAAAATCTCACGTTCGAGATAACAAGTAGCTCAACACAAATTACTGAAGATGATGCTTAACCTCCCCTGGCACTATTCAATCTCTGATCTTCACAAAAAAGGAAATGCTGAATTGATCTACGCTAGAATCTAAAAACTTAGTGATAAATTCAAGGACCGTTATGCATAAATACCACTAATTAAATATTTATTATTAATTTCAATTTATAAATGTTCCTCTGTGAGCTTTTTATACTTTGTTAATTCATGTTCTTAGTTAATCTATTTTTATTTAAAGCTGTAATTTATTTATTTAAATCCTTTATCTGTATTCATTTATTTCTCTAGTTATTTAGGATTTATTTATTAACTTTTTTTTATTTATTCATTAATTAATTTATTCATTTATATATTTATTAATCAATTTATTAATTTATTAATTAATTAATTTATTTTTTATTTATTTATTTATTAATTTATTTATTCATATACTGTTTTTTTTTTGTATTTTTATATATTTGTATTCTTTTGTTTACTTTCATGTATATATAAGTATAGAGATATATACGTATGTTGTCTGATGAATTGAACTGATGTCAGTTATTCTAATTATCTTATTATTGTTATTTTTTTATATTTTTTTTTTTTCTGATTAAATTGAAGGTTTTTGTGGTAATTTTCCTTCGGAATAGCTTTTTATTCGATTATCGAGATTGAATTAAAACTAAATTGTTTTTCAATAGTAAGATATATAAAAGTAAATATCAAATCTCTGTAAAATGTGCGGTAGTAAACTATTTGTATATTTTTACCAAATAAAATAACTTAAAAAAATATTCGGGGCATTTTAAAAACGTGTAATGAAAATTTCTATATCTTCTTTGTTTATTTTTTTTTTTCGATTGCTCCACATTTTTTCTTCTTTAGTTGATCAAAGTGAATCAGGATCTGCGATATGTGGAAGGAGATATATTTTTGCCTTCGGATCTTAAGGTTCTCATTTTTTCGTTCACTACTGTTTAAACAATTTTAAAATGGAACAAATTAAAAACAAAAAAAAAAAAAAAAACAACATTAAAAATTTAATTTGGATGTGACAATTATAACGGTGTTATCTGGCTATACTAATAACCTCATTCAAAATAATGAGCATTCAATGAAACTCCATTCAAAGCTAAATTTCAGTAATTGCATACTTACTCATTTGCTAACAAGTCCGTCCGTTCAGCCAATCGATACTATCGCGTTTAATTACTTGTCTTTAATGCGTTACACTTTGACAGTTACCTTGCACCGAATTTGCAGAATTCCACGCTATTGTCACCGACAGTAAAGCAACAAATTTAATTATTCCCGCGCTGTCGTCGATTAAAAGGCCACAAATAAACACAAAACGAGCTTTTTCCTTTTTGTTTTTTGTTACTCACAGCTGATAATTACTTTGTGGCTTGCCCTAGTGGAGTGAATCAAAACAAACGCCTGATATAACTTTGGCAAAACAAAAGCCACACAATTAACAGTTATGTGTGCCAAATTGATAAAACAACACATTAAATCGAAAACAAAAGTTAAACTAAAAAAAAAACACAAAAACAAAAACAAACAACATCCCTGTGGTTTGCCATCACTGGAATTACGCGCGCGTTATTTCCACCAAAAGTGCCATTGACCGCTAGGCACACCGAAGAAATAAATAAAAGAAAGAGCAAAAAAACAACAAAAACGCAAACAAACATAAATAATTTATTTTTTTAAGCGAAACCGCCAATGAACATGTGTTTATCTAAGCGAAAAGCGGCAAATAATTTCGGATAAAAAAAAAATTGGAAGAATTATTGGAACGCAAACAGCTCCTAAAAAACAATACCAACCGTCATAAATAACAACTCGATTCGAGTCCGCACCCCCGTCAGGGATGAGTAACGCGCCACTCGAAAGAACGCGTGCCAAATATTTTAGGCGCTCGTAATCTGACAACAAGGAACCCCACCGCCAAAATCGGTCATGTCGGAACTTTTTGAATGCACAAAAAAAAAAACAAAATACAAAAACTCTATTGTACTGCCTCGGTTGGGCAGAAACATAAACAATGTAAAAATAGTTTTACAACCGTCTCGCCTAGTATCCCTGTTTCTATACAAAACGGGTTGACTGTTTTAAGGCAGTAACGTTCGCTTTGTTAATGAGTCAAGAGCCCCGGCATTGTGTGTTTGCGAACGAAGGTAGGCAGGCAGCTGGGTGAGTACTCTCCGCCTCGTTTGGTGTCGCAAACTTTTCGCAATAAGAAGCGAATTCCATTCGAACGATTTGGCATGAATGACCTAGAAAGCTTTTATACATACAAACAAACATAGCCCCGAATCATGCCTGAACTATGGGTGGAAACTTAAAAGAAAGGAAACAGTTTAGGACGTTAAACATCGTCGTTATTTCCAGGCAAACTTGAAGTGGTTCTGTTCTTGTATCCAGAGGAGTTTGTTTGGCTCGGGAAGCCCCCATGTGAGTCTTTCTTGATTCAGTAACTAGTGGTGGTGGTGTGGTGTGTTGGCCATTTAGTTTGGTTCAAGATGGAAAAAGGACCTTTTACATTTAGTTTTTTGAATACTTGAATAAATTTAATGTTCCAGTTTGAGTGTCGGAGTGCCTTTGACCTTGTCACTGCCATTGCAGTGTTAACTGCTTGCTTGCTTCTTTCACTCAGAAATCTTAAATTTTCCAAGGACTTTTCTTTTACAGCGGTTGGTATAATTTTTGGCTCACAGACACTGTTTCAAGTTAGATTTCATTTTTATCTATTGATCTATGCACCCAAAACTAAATCCATTAAGAAACCGTAAGGCAGAATTTTAAGTCCATTCATAATTGGTATACGTGATCAAGCTCTTTGTGACCTAATCGCATGAAATCTGAGAATACATCTCTTTGGTATGAGGTGTTGCCGAAAAATAAAAAACTGGCAAGATCCAATTGACCTCATGTCGTACAGAAACTCAAGTACAAGGCGGACAGCCGAGCAAATCGATGAAGCTTTAGAACTATATAAAAGCAAAAACGAGGAAAAGCACGCTAGGAAGCTACTCATTCGGCAACCTAGAAGATGTCAGACATAAAGATTCAGAACATAGCAAAATTCATTAAGAAAACAAACTGGTTATAACCGATAATAAAATGGACAATCTCTACAGAGACCACTTGGATACCAAACAGGTATCAGTCATTATCAAGGGGACTAGCCAATGAAGACTGACTAACAAGATGGGTCTTCCTGTGAGCAACACTGTCAATTAGAATGCTTGGTTTATAAGCAGTACTGATAGCGTTTAAAAAGTAAAGCGAAACCTAAAATAGTCACACATCCTAGGTTAAAATAATAATGGGACACTCCACATAAATATTTATTATTTTAACTTTTAATTCAGTCTTATAAATCAATATTTTAAATTTGGTTAGGAGACCTTTTTGCTGTTTTAATGCTTTCAGGCGATAAGGCTTCGATTTTACAAGTTTCAGGCAGTAATCTGATGGATTTTTTTCCATTCATCAGGTCATTTAATTTTGGGTTTAGATCAGGTGATTGTGATGGAGTTTCTATTACATGGAGGCTATCTGCTATCGATCAAGTCGAATGCAATTGGACTCGATCAAGTAAATCCAAAATTCATAAAATTCTCACTACCATGCATTCTCCCCTACGTTACACATATTTTCAATACGATTTTGACCACTTCCGTTTTCCCAGATGAATGGAAAAAGGCGAAAATCGTTCCACTACCTAAAAAAGCAAATTGCACCATTTCGGAATACAGGCCTATCGCAATATTATTCTTTTTATCCAAGGTATTTGAAAAGGCAATTTATTTACAAATAAGAAAACATCTCAATGTAATCCTTCCAATCAGGATTTCGGTCTAAGAGCAGCTGCAAAACCGCCCTTTTATACGTTGTGGATGAAATAAGGTAAACGTTTAGAAAATAGAGAACTGAAGTTTTTGACATTGCTTGACTTTTCGAAAGCTTTCGACACCGTTAATCATACAGTCCTATGTCGTAAGCTCTTAAGGAATTTTAAATTCCTCAAATCAGTCAGTCAGGCATATTCACTCACATTTAACTGGAAGACAGCAATCAGTTGCAGTAAACGGACGTATGTCGAATTTTCTTGCAATGACTAGTGGTGTTCCGCAGGGTTCTTTACTCGGGCCTATCTTGTTCTGCATACATGTGAATGAGCTGCCTAGTTTAGTTAAGCACTGCTCCATTCACATGTATGCAGACGACGTCCAATTGTCAACAAGTTACCCATTACACTCAAAAGAGGAATCCGCTTCCAAAATGAACGATGACCTAAACAGCATAGAAGTGTGGGCTAAGGTTCAAGGCCTTTGCTTAAACCCCAGTAAATCAAAGACAATTGTCATCTATCGGAGTCTGTTGGTTCTAAAGAATTTTTCTACAATAAAACTTGGACAATCAAGCATAGAGTATGTGAACACGACCAGAAATTTGGGAGTAGTATTTAACCGCAATCTTTTTTGGGATAACCACGTTAGCGTCATAATTGGAAAAGTTTATGGGCTTCTGCGAGTCCTATGGGCAACTCAGTCCTTTACGCCTTTTAAAGCAAAACTAATCCTTGCAAAAACTCACTGCTGTTATCAATTATGTTCTATGGCATCGAAGTTTTTTGTACCTGATAACCTTTTCAATAAATTACGTTTTATAGTATCTCAGATTTCCAGGTCCTGCTACCGATATTGCAATCCATACCATTACTGATTCCAAGTCGTGCTTTAATCTCGATTTCAATTTTTTTCTCGTAGTTCTTCACTACACTTTCTCCACATATTGAAACATCCGTCTTACCGAAAAACATGGAATTTGATTTCGTTTGTAAAAATTACCTTACTCCAAAAAATGAAATTCTTTACTTAAATGTTCGTAAGCAAAAGTGAGACGTTTTAACTTGTTTGTCTTATTCATAAAAAGTTTAATCGTAGCGTTGAAGCTGTGTTTCATTAATATTTTTCCAATAGTTTCTGGGTTAGCTTTTTTGCCAACATATTTTGGGTGAACTTAGTTGTGGCCGTCTTCTTCTTGATCGTCTTAAAAGCCACCACACATCCGAATCGGGAAACATTATCTGCGTAGTCGGTTTTCGTCGATAAACACAACTATCTGCATTTTTGTATTGTTTAATTATATCGAATACTGAAGATCGAGGTTGGTCCAAATTTGGAATGTGTTAATATTAATTCCCTAATATTCACTAGAGTTTGAGGACCGCGTGGTGCCATGTCTTATATTCTGTTTGATTAAGCTTTCCTAACTGATTTAAAAATTTACTATAAATAAAGTAATGGGATTCCCCGTCGATGACAAGTAAAAGAAAGAAAAGAAAGAAAGAATATGTAACTTTTTTAAGGTTTTAATTAATTTTTAAATCTTTGTGTTAATGAAAATATATGATTTTTCTTTTTTAATATACCGATAGTGTGATCATGATTAGAAATTAGGGAACATTTTTCATACCCATTATTATATTGAGCCAAATGTTAAAATAAATTTAAAGCTTTTGCTCAGATTGGTTCCCTGAGCTGCTCCACGAAGTCTTAGTCCATTTCTGCCTTAATAGGAATATTGTTTGGGTCCCTCTCTTGCCATCAAAAACCTCGGCAGTCACGGTTTACACATCGGTTCTTTTTTCAATATAAATGCATTTTATGAAATTCATTTCATAACCTTAAGTGCTAGTCAGAAAAATGCTTAAAACTAGCTTAACAAACTTAACTATGTCTTAGAGAACCTACTGGCCCTCTGCGGGCGCTCTAAGCTAAACCTAACAACTTAAAATATGTCTTTCGACTAATATGGTCTTAGTTGAGTCGACCGTCCACAGCTTTTCGGCATACCTGGAAGATTATCGGAACCGCTAATCTATCCTAAACCAGACCCTTTCTATCGAGATAGAGAAATGCTTCAGGGGGAATAAGGCCGTTAAGGTGCACATAGTGCATTTCATTCGGGTAAAAAGCCCCGGAGATCAAGTTGTTTGTCGAAGTCATTGCTCTTGCAATGTGACTTCGAATAAGCTTTCTCAGAAAGTTATCCACTCTGATCAGGTAGGCCCCGTTGTAAAGAACCTCATGACTATAGAACTTTTTGTACTCAGACTCTTGAGTTCTATATAAATGGAGACAATACCTAAGACATCGTCTCTCGAAAACCCGTATCTTTTCCATTAAGCTTGTTCCGATGTTAAACCAAACGGGACAGCCATATGCAAGGACAGGCCGAATAAGGGCCGTGTAGCAGATCACCTTTACCTTGGCATCGAGATGACTGCTGTGCAACAGCCTCTTTGTCAAGGCGAAGGCCGCTTTGGCTCTGGCCAGAGCAGCATCTATATGTTTGCCAAATATAGATATCTGACAAAACTTCGATTCACTAATGGCTGTACGTTTTGTCCAACAATAGGGAACATTCGCCACTTCTTTTAAGTATTTCTAGAGACCCTAGACAACGGAGTCCTGAACACAATGGTCTCGCACTTTTGAAAATTGATCTTCAACGTCCATTCATCGCGATATCCCTAAATCTTTTCGAAGTCACGTTGCCAAAGACTTACGATGACGTCGATCTTCGGACTTAAGATTGCTCGTGAAGATCGTAAATAAAATCGTCGAAAAAATTGCACCGTCTTGTAGACCGTTCTTAATTTCAAAAGCCACAGCAGGCGTCACACTGCCATATTTCACAACAAACAGTCAGCTGGTGAGCATATCTAAGATTATGTAAAGCAGCGGTTTATTTATGCCGAGCTGGTCTAAGTTGAAAAAAAGCCCCTGCAACTATACGGTGTTAAAGGTCTTTTCCAAGTCAATCAACAAGGCACCCGTGCATTGTTGCTTACTTTTGTGTCATCGGATATCCGATACCAGTTTAGACGCGGCATGTATGCAATCATGCCCCGCTCTGAAACTGTTGTGTACGAGAACGCGATCTTCCGAGTGCTAACATTCACCGTATACAACTCTTCAACTTTCTCCTGAGGATCTTCGATCACAAAAAAGTTGTCATCTTCGATCGCTTCTAATGGAATTATGCATGCTGTCACAAGTACTTGTTCGTTGTCCGTAGTTCGGGGGAGCTTAAGACACGGAAGCTCATCTGATTTTCTCTTCCAAAAATTTTATTTATTTTCGGGAACATACTAGGACTGCTAGCTTTAATAGCCCGAATTTTGGTATTCCAATGCGAATTGATTGAAGCTCGGTGATTCTGTTGAATTAATTGCTGTAGGTTTTTAAGCTGTGACTTCAGTGTCCTGACCTCCGAGTTTTGTGAGTCGGTGAAACGTCTGTACAGGAGAAACAACCAGTCTCGTCAGTAGCCTACTCTTTTGTCGGTGTAGAGCGTCGGTCGTAGCGTTGCGGTAAATGTTGACATTATTAGTCAGTTGGTACTTGGGAATTGTTCTGCTCAGTTTTGGTTTTATTGTGTCGTCCATCCGTTTGTGTAAGTGTCGATCTCCTTGTTCGACAAATTTCTATTAGATGGTGGATTAAGCGAGTTCAAGGAGAGTGCTCTTGTGATTGTTCGAGAGAAGCGTGTCCACCACGTCCACGTGTACGCGCGTATAGGGGTTATGACTACCCTTAAAATGTTAGTACATAATGCGAGTGGAAGAGATCAGGGAGGAAATAGGGATAAGTACTGATGCACATTGTTTTTGAACTTCTGCAGATTGTAATGAGTGGGAAATACCGAGCGTGGTAGAGCGTTCCACATTTGTGTTGTGCGGCTAATAAACGAGTCTCTATACTTGACTGTACGACTGAAGTCGGACTTGAGGGTGAACTGAGGAGCATTGAGTTTTGGAGGCCCGAAAGAAAGTTTCAAATCCATTGAATAAGAGATTCGTCGCTACCAAATGCACGCATTTTCGACAAAAGAGCCTGGTGCCGAATTCTGTCAAATGCTTTAGAAATATCAAGTGCAACAATCTTGCTTTCACCAGAAAGATGTAGAGAGATGTTCCACTTTTTGGTGACATATACCACCGAACCGTACTGCCGGTCATTGAGGAGTTTTCGTGTTTCGAGATATTTCATAAGCTGACGGTTTATCAGTGTTTCCATGACCTTGGAAAACAAGGACGTTAGTGTAATGGGTCGATATTTGGAGGGAGAAGAAGATTCGCCTTTTTTAGGGACTTTTTTTCCATCTACTCGGGAAGAGACCAGAAGAGTAAAACAGATGAAAAAGCTTACGCAATGGTTTTGCCAACGTGGAAGAACACCTCTTCAGAAGAATGGGGGGAATACCATCTGGACCAGCGAATTTATGGATGTCAAGATCTTTCAGAACTCTTGCTACTGTACGTGTGCGGAAATAGATCGGTCCCTTGGAAAAGTTGACGCGCTCGAAAACAGGAGGCGGCAAAGCAAGTTCTTGAAGTGTTGAGCTGGCAGCAAAGATTTGCTTTGTCCACAGAGCTGATAGCTGGGGTGTCATTGTAAACAAGTGTTGGTGTGGAAGATGAGACACAATTTTTTATATTCTTCACGAACGACCAAAAGTTCTTGTTACCCTTGGGACATTGTAACACTTTTTGTCTCAGATTTCGTTCATGGATAAATTTTGCACATCGGATTTTAGCATTGCAGTCATTTCGAGCTTATTTGTACCTTTTCGGGTTTCCTCAGATGGATCGCTTTTGTAATTCCGAAAACTTGACTCCCTCAACCTGATAGCTTCTTTACAGCTCGAGTCGTACCACGCATTAGCCTTTGACTTTATTACTTTCACCCTGTGAAAGTAATTGATGACCATATCGGCGACGGCATCCACGTCGCTATTGAGGAAGCATAGCGACCAGTTAAAGTTCCTAAAGAAATCGTTAAGGCCGTCCCAATTGGCTTTCTCGTATTGCCAAACTACTCTTTTAGGAACTGGTTCTTTAACTGTTGGGTTGTGGTACGAGAAGTAAGCCGATATGACACAGTGGTCCGACGAGCCCAGACGCGACAATACGTCTAAGGTGTATTTATCAGGGTGGGAGGTGAGAAACTAGTCGAGTGTGATGGCGGCATGACCGCCAATGTCTGGAATCCGTGTGGGCTCGTTTTCAAGCTGGGTTAAATTATTTTCCGCAGCGAAAATCTTGACGTACCTGCCTTCGGGTGTTGTCTGTCCAGAATGTCGGAGCCAATCAGAATTGTGTATATTGAAATCGCCCGTAAAAACGATTTCAGTACGAGGATAACGGGAAACAATTCTTAAGATGGAGTCAGACGGCGCATCAAACTCATTGAAGGTAGAATTGCTGTCTAAGTTGGGACTTCTATAAATTAAACGTTAGTGAATAATTTGCCTACGAACGGTGAGCTTTAACCACATAAAATTAAATTCCGGATTGAAACAGGGACCCTATTGTGGTAAGATTTGGTAGGCGACATCACTACGGATATAAGTGGCCAGACCGCGATGAAAAAAAATAATGGCACTAAGCTATAACCAGGAAGATTCAAATCCGAAAATCCGGACTCTGCACTTACTTGGGTTTCACAAAGTCCAAAAACAGCTGGCCTGCATTTACAGACATGGGCGTACACAGCAAAGAAATTCGATCGTAAGCCGCGAATGTTACACACGTCTATTCGAAATTTCTCACTCATTACAAAAAGAAAAAATTAAAAAAAAAACAAACACTAATGCTACAAAGCTTAGCTGTGACGTGTAGGCTTTGCTGGATTTCCACAACTAGAGTTGTAAGAGTGCGTTTGAACATATTCCTCTAGTTCCGCAATTTCGCTGGGAATCCTTCCTACGGCACTAAATCCGCAATGGTCACTGTCGGTCACGAATGTGTGAGTTTTTTTTTTTTTTTGTTTCTCATAAATTCTTTCTGGTTGTTTCTGATCTGGCCACTTCGTAAGCCCAGTGCTTAATGCGGTTGTGTGTGGAAGTCCTTGTGCTATCCTTCCAATTTTCGAGTATCGTACTATGACTGAGTTTCCTCGTCTGCATTTCTTGTGTCGCGTTTTATTTTGCGTTAGTAAGTTCGGATGGAATTGTCACTCAGCTCATAGATCTTGCTATAGAAGATTTTCATCACATCACTCTTGCTGTTGTTTTTTTAGCCAGCTTGAACTTGGAGAAATCACAGATTACATTGCGCTTAATCCAAATGATGGTGATCTAGCAATCCTTCCACTTCTCATTTTCATTCGTTAGCTCCAATATTTCTAGGTGGTTTCGGAAGCAAAGAACTTTGTTAAAACTTGGTTTTCGTGTTCTGAAGATGAGCGAAAGATTGTTCCCTTGGTTCATCAAAGGTTCCTCAAACCTAAAGCACCCATCGACAGACGCACACTCTGTTAAGTGTCAGGCTTAGAATAGGTATTAAATTTATCCATTTCCTCTGATATAACTTCAATAGCGTTGTATATCAAGGAATCATGTCAGGAAAGACGCTTTCTTTAAAGATTTCCTTGCCACGTCTGATTCCAAATGAAATTCGTCGCTAAAAATGCCATTCAAATGAAACGGGCGTTATAAAAATTTCGAGTTGGCAATAACAAAGTGACAAAAAACAAAAATATACAGCCAAAGCCATCTACCGGTGAATAGTATTATGACGCGTAACTGTTATACGTCATGTAATATTTGTAGAAGCCATCGTCTGTGCAGAAATATGTGAATAATTTTCGTAAATTTGATTAAACTCAGGAAATCCCATTCGCGAAACAATCGATGAAGTAAAATACCACCCGCTTCAATAATTAATTACTCATAACTCGAAGATGAATCGCGAAATAGTTTGCCACATTCTCGATGTGCTCAAGATTTCCACAGACAAAAATGTCATTCTCAAAGGTTTGGTCAAACTAAGGACGGATGTAGTGAAAGATCGTGACGGGATTGTTTTGTTTCACGAGTGCAAAGGCGTTCCGCCAATGGTGCGTTTCCTCAGCAAGCCACACGAACAGATTCTGGAAGTTGTGCTCAGTATTCTCGGGAATTGCTGCACCAATGCCGACAGCTGCAAAGAGGTAAGTTTTATGCCTAAACATATCAACAATTACACATCTATTGTTTATGTGTGTCTCGTAGGCTCTGGATAATAAAGTCGCAGTACCATTGGCAACGATTCTCAAGAGTATTCCGAACACACTGATCCAGTGCAGGGCTTGTCGTCTGTTGGGAAACTTGGCAAAGGTTGACAACTCAAAGCTTCTCTCGACCCATTGTCCAGCGATAACTGGTGCTGTGTGTCAGATAATGGAAGAGAGCAGCGATTTGCAGACACAGATGATGTGCTTCCGCGCTTGTCGATTCCTTCTGGCCGACAAACAGTTTGTCAGGCATTTCCTTCAGAACAATGGATTCATTTTGGTTCTGAAGACTCTGGTGGGCGTTATGAAGAATAAAGAAGTCAAGGAACCTCCACAAATCGAAGATTTGCCAATGAAGACGGGTGGACTTAAAGTCAATCAACACCGAGAGAAGTACTTCGAGGAGGTAGCTCGTCATTTAGAGGGCGTCCGCAGTGACATCTTTGACCAGCAAATTCTGAAAAACTCAAAGTTATGCACAGACTATATTATGCCCACTGACAAGGCGAATATTGATCTAGCCAGCGAAATACTCAAATGTCTGCTTATTGTTTCTGAGATTCACATCACGCTGCAGGCTTGGGAGGTGAGTGTTACCGAATAATTTTCCATCCCACTGTTAAGTATGGTTTGTTTCTCTCTCTTAGGCGGTAAACAGGAGCAACAGTTTTGCAGCAATAGTATTCTTTGCCTCAGAGGACAATCCGTACCGTCCGACAGCGCTTAAGATTCTCTCCAACTTCTCGAAAAGCTTCGGAGCATACCATGCCTTGGGAGCAGCTGACGCGATTGTCGCCGCTTGCGAGTTGCTTGTGTGCAAAAATATGGGTAAATAGACATCTTATCAAACAAATGCATTCCTCTAGAAGTCTGTTTTTAGAAAAACCTCTGTCCGAGAGCGAAGTGCGTCACTGCATCAACATTATATGCATGCTCTCGGGGGACGCGTGTAACCGGTCGAAAATTCGTCGATCAGGAGCCATAGCCAAACTTCTCGCGATTGCTAGGTCTTCCAAGTCACAAACGGAAATATCTTTGGTTTGTACCAGTATTGCTTTTGAAGTGTTTTTGGTGAAGAATAATTTGTGTCTCCGTTTTCAGATTCTCTATCTGCTCATCAACTTCCAGTATGACAGCATAAGTATGGACTTGATGCTGCGGGAAGGGCTCGTTGGAATACTTGTTAACGAGTTGAATATGTATCTTCACAGCAACGATGATCCTTGGAAGAAAAAACGTGAGGAGAAAAAGAACGCTTCCAAGAAACGGAAGCTGCCGGACGCTTCTGTCGATTCGTTGTGTAAGGTGAGTATCCCACTTAGCCAAAGAACAAATTGATTTGGTGGATTTTTATAGGTTCAAAAACTCCGCGAGGAACCGATGTACGATTGTGAGTCGCCATGTAGTTCACCACGTTCGGCTGTGTCGCCCTCCAGTCCGTGTAGCTCACGCAGTATGTCACCAATTGGAAGCGCTTTTAAGATCACCTCAGGTACTCTCTAAATAAACATTTTCTTCTTGTGTTAATGTACGTTTTCTTTGGGCAGAAATGGACTCAGATTCGGAGACGTACTCACCAGTCTGTAGTGACGATGAAGGTGCCGATGAAGATGAGATAAAAAAGACTGACCCTCAGGATTCTGACATCATGAAACTCCTCGACATAGCATGTAAGTCAGAATCAATAGAGGACAACGTTCTTGATAAAGAAGATGATGACGATGTGAGTCAAGGTAGTTGATTGAATTTAATTTCGAAAATTGAAGATCAATTTCATAGTTTCTTTTTTTTCTGTTTTAGATATGCCAGCCATAAAATTGCCGAAAGTGGGCAACTTGCCAAGTAGTGCCATTGATATCATTGACAAGCTCTTATTCCGGGTAACACTGCTCGTGAATAAGCGAGGTGAACTAAGCAAGCCAGAGACGTTGAACGCCTTGATTGAGGCTATCAAGATATTTGGAATTAACACCTGCTTTCCTGGCTCTTTAATCAATATTCTCTCGTAAGATTCTTTTTCTTTTATTTTTACGGATGTAAATTGATTTTGTTTTCTTTTTCTTGCAGCGAGAGTCAGTTCTTTGCGCAGATAGTTAAATTAGGTGTCGTCCATCAGCTATTCCAAATGACAAGGATAGATGAGGTGAGTCTTGAAAACACTTTCTGATACTGACAATGACTCGCAGCTTGGCTTTCGAAGTGGCAAATCCACTCAGGATGACTTCCCAAAAGTTGTACGGTGAAATATAAAGCAGTCGAAAGGAATCTGAAATTCTTGACAGTCTATTGACTGATATCACTTAAGCTTTTGACATGGTGGATCATAACATATCGCTTTTCAAAAGACTGACTTACTTCTTTTTTGTAGAAAATCCTGGACAGAGAGTTATGGTTCGTTATTGTTTAAGTGTAAAAGTTCTCCACAGCATAGGTATTCCACAAGGATCTGTTTTGAGTTATATTCTGTTTTTAATTTTTGTAAACGAATTCACGTGGGGATGGTTCTTTTAATGAAGCTGTGCTGATATCAGTTTAAATTTTACTTATTGCAATAGATTCCGTTTGACTTATATTCATGCACGTTTGAAGAACGTGAGCCCCCTTTATGATAAGAGTCGATTAGCAATCAACCGTGTGTTTGGTCGACAACTTGTTGAACAGTTCGAGTTTTTTTTATCCATGTAGTCGATTCGCCAGCGATTTCTGAACACGGCATGGTATGTTGTTCTACAGAAGAATTAGGCGTAGCTGTTATGACGAGTGAAGTGATATTCAGTGACGAGGCTGTTGTGAGGTCGTGGTCAGGCTCAGAGGATAGTATATTGCTGAAATGATTGGCGCATTCTCAGTCAATCAGTTCATTCATTAGGGAGAATTGTTGATTCCGCTTTGCTAGAGAGGAGTTTCAATTCCTCCATCAATTAGTCCATTGTGTGTCTTAAGGATAACGTGTTGTCAGTTACCGAAGTCAGGGAGTTAATGACTTCGCTTATAAGAGCAATCGGAACAGGCTCTATATTTTTTAACGCTATCAGTACTGCTTATAAAACAAGCATTGTAAGTGAAAGTATTACTCAGAGAGTAATACCCATCTTGTCACAGTCATCATTTAGCGTGGTGTTAGTTATTAGTAGACATAAACAAATAAAGCCTAACACCATACGCAATTACAAAGTTTAACAAATATTAAAAAAAGAATGTATATTGTATTAACAAATGTTAATTATAAAATAAATACAAATAAAAACAAGAGTATTGAAAATGGACGTAGCATGCACATTAAGAATTGACACGTCCATAAAGTTTTTGTTTGAGTGCCAGTTTACTGGATGCAAAATCGAACATATGACAGCTTGCATTCGCTTCTATTGACATCCGAGTAACAGGTTCGTTGCATCCGTAATTCGTACGGTGCTATTCTATGTCAAAAATGTTTAAGTTTCTAAAATTGAAAGACTTTACACTAAAATTGACTTGGTTAAGAAGTGGTGGTGCGTCAATATTACCAGCAATAAGCTGATGTAAAAACACAATATCACAGACTTCCCGACGTTTTTGTAATGAATCAAGGCCGATAAGTAGAAGACGGTCCTTATAAGGTGGAAGACGAAGAGGATCAGTCCATTATAAATGCCGAAGTGCGAAACGAACAAATTTGTGTTGAACAGACTCGATACGGTTAATTTGTGTTAAGTAATACGGTGACCACACATTGGATGCATACTCAAGGTGTGGCCTTACAAATGTAGTGTACAGGGTAGTCGTGATTAATGGACATGAAAATTCTTTACTCCACCGTTTGATGAAGCCGAGAAGGGTGTTGCTTTTGTTGACTATTTGCTCAATATGAATTGAGAAGTCAAGATTTGGAGCGAATTGTACACCTAAGTCCTTTGTCAGTTTTACTTTAGCCAGCGTAGAACTATTTATGGTGTACACAGAGGAGAGAGGATTTAGTCTTCTCGAAAAGGACATGCTAAAACATTTAGATATGTTTAATGATAAGCAATTATTGAAGCACCATTTTACAAAAGAATTAAGGTCATCCTGTAAAGCGCTGCAGTCGGATAGATTGTGGATACACTTAAATATTTTTATATCGTCGGCATAAATTAGAACATTTGAGTTCTTGATCACACTAACAACATCGTTAATGGCTAGAATGGATAAAAGAGGACCAAGGTGACTACCTTGAGGCACACCTGAGGTAGCGTTTATTGTTTTAGAGGTCGATCCCCTAAACAAAACTTGATACGTTCTCCCGTCAAGATACGAGCATATCCACTCCACGAAAGATAAAGGGAAACCAAGGGATTTCATTTTAAAAGTAATTAGCTTATGGGAAAGCTTTTCTTGTGTCAATGTTACCTCTGAATAACACTGAACTGAGCATTTTCTGGATTTGAATAAGTGATTAACTTAAAACAAGCTTTACATTTTGCTCTTTATCTTTTTGCAACCATGTTTCCTCTAACATTTGGCTGATGCCCTTCTAAGGTTCTCAGAAGCGATATATTTCCTTCGAGCAAAACTACTGTATAGATTTCCATGTATCTTGTGCTCTTTAATCATCGCTTGCTTCGTCTTTTTCATTGACCAAGATATAGAACTGCTTTTCTCAGCACCGGAGAACATACAGACCTGATCAAAAAAATAGATACATGTAGGAAAAGGTAAAAATGTTTTTTTTAACAAAAATGGTTTATATTATTTAACATAACTCAGGACATGATATGAAAAAAGATTAACAATTAATAATTTCACTAAGTTGGGAAAACTCTGACTTTCCAGTTAAACGGCCGGCGATGTTCTCCACTTTGCTGCTTTTCAATTCCCTCGATGTATCCCCAGGCCAACGCCAACCGCTGCCGAATTCCTTCACCCCATCAAATTCCATACGTTGAGTGTGGTCAGCATTCTGCAAGTCATCAGACACCCACAGCTCAGCACACCGACGACGATTAAAACCATTCGGATAGTCATTTCCACGAATTTCATACTCGCGCATTCGCCTGGTCTTTTATTCACATGCAACTGGGTCAGTGTAATGCAATGCTACTGCATTTCCTTATCTCTGCCCAGTGCAGTGACTCTCTTGACGAACGTTGGATCATAGCGTCAACTATGGAATTTACAGCATTGACTCTCTATCTGTGCTCCGTGCAACGACCCTCTTCGCAGACGTTGAATCATTTTTGATGAACTTGAGACTATGGAATTGGCGGAGGCGGTGACCTAGGAACACACTGAATGAAATCGAAAGCATACAAAAATAATAAAAAAAACTTATCTCTCTACATACATTTGTATTGTTTGCTGAAAATATCCAAAATTAAGGTCTCAAATGTTTATGTCTTTTAGTTACAAAACTAGTTACACTAGTAACCAGTGAAGTTACCCTTTTTGCCCTACAATTTTCTCCATCCTTTTCGGCATACTACTTACTAAAGCTCTACATGTCTCTAAAGGTATTTCATACCAAGTCTTCTGTACATTTTGCCATAATTTTTCCTTATTGGTTAATGTTTGCTTAGCCTATTTCAGTTTGAGATACGCTTACAAGTTTTCAATAGGGGATTGACTTGGCCAAGCCAGTAGGTCGACTTTATTGTCAACAAACCATTTCTTTACAAGCCTGGAAGTATGTTTGGGGTCATTATCCTGCTGAAAGACCCAATGCAGCGGCATGTTGTTCTCGGAGTATGGTAATGTTATCATTTCCAAAAAGTTCTTATACTCGGAAATCGTCATTTTATTTATGGTTTGGAACATTGGACAGACACCATTCCAAGAGAAACATCCCTAAACCATTATACTACCGCCCCCGTGTTTCACAGTTTTTTTTTGTATAACATTCATGGAAATCCTTGCCTTGGGGACGCCTCACACTCCTTTCACAATCATTTCCAAATAAATTAATTTTTGTTTCGTCGCTCCACAAAATATTTCGCAATTTTTTTACACCGATATTGCCAGTCCAGTCTGCATGTGCCATGCCAAACTGTAACCTCATGCTCACATTCTTTTTTCTCATTAGAGGAACTTTTCTAGCTATTCGTCCTTGAAGTTTTTTTAAGCGACGATGAACTGTTGGAGCACTAATAATATTGCCAATTTCTGCGGAAATCGCCTTCGATGACTTTAAAGGGTCACTTTTTGACAATATTATTATTCGGCGATCATCCGCCGGAGTCGTTTTTTTTCTTTCTACCTCGAGTTTCTCCTCTTGTTAAATCTTTAAATACATTTTGCACGAAATGAAGTGACCGTCCTATGCATTTCGCTATTTCACGCAGAGATTTTCCTTCTTTTCTGTGCGACAAAACCAAAGCTCTCTCTGCTGTAGTGCAGTGACTCTTTTGGCCCATCGTACATCTAATATGTTCATTTCCTTCATTTAAATTGAAACCAAGCAGTAAAAATAGAATATACGTAACCTTTTTTTTCTCAAAAATTCGAAAAGAAAATAAATAAAAAATTGAATGCTAACCAAAATCTGATAAACATTTTGTTGGCACGTCTTCAAAAATCGAGTTGGTGCATCTATTATTTTGATCAGGTGTGTATATAATCGACATTAGGTCTTACAGGGTCTTCTTGCAATCTTTAACCCGGTCTTTCACGAATCTGGCTACAAATTTATAATCAAACAGTGTCTTTGGCCCGGCACCGCTGAAAACCAATGTTACAACTCACAATTCTGGTTTTATAAGACTGATTTGTCCAGAGAATATCTGCTTCCTACCATCGTAGTTGCTGGCGGAGTTGCGAATTTCTTTCAAGTGTTCTTTGCCATAATACTTTTGATGCTTCTTCATTCTTTTTCTTTTTGATCACGCTATTTCGACAACTCTTAGGATCGTCTAGAAGCTAGAAGCTCAAATTTAAAGATCGAGCACCTTATGAAGAAGAGAAATGAATTTTTCTTCTAAGCAACGAATAAACCTGTTTTTATGAGAAATGAGGCTCATCGCAAACCGTTGGAAAAATCAAGCGTTTTTGACTTAACAATCGAGAATATCTGCAAACTCGATATTCAAATAGATAAAAGAAATATCTACAACGAAATAAACCGCATCAAGTCAGTCCATAAACAGAAAATTCAAATCTTTATTGAATCGGCACAAAGAGTTGTATGCACTCGATTTTCTTGCAAGAGTGCTCCTCAGCATAGGGAAGAGTAAAAAAGTCTATACTTTATATGACATAAGCTCGTGCTACTTGATTCTACCATGTTCCTGCTTTCCAACAGCACTCAAAACCATTGCCAAACGGACAGGAACTGATTAATAAAGACATTATGCGCTGAGTAATGAATTAAACAATTTTTTTTATAGTTATAAACAGATATCTAAGAAAAACATAATCTATTTTCAGTTGAAAACCAGTGGAAATACTTTTCTGGATACCCTGACGTCTGTTGGTGAATCGAATTATGGCAAGGGAGAACTTTGTCGTCTTCTACGTTTGGACGAAACCAGTCAGAAGAGGGCTTCCATAGCAGTGGCATTTATAATTAAAAAGCATCGCCTCCTCTATCATTTACTAACAGAATTCAGTGCACTGTACAACCTGATAACCTTGATACTTAATAACGATGCAGAATTTGCTGAAGAAGCTGTTGATGCTCTTACAGCGATGAGCCAAACAACACTAGGAATCGCAGTACCCGACAGTGACAAAGAAACATTCGATTGTGATGAAATCTTCGATGAAAATACTCAGTCTGTGCAATCTTTTGACTACGACATGAAATTTATTGTACATGACAACGACGAAGAGATCTCAGTGAGCTTTAGCAAGAAACTCCTATCGGATGCCAGTGAAGTTTTCAGTACCATGTTAAGCAGTGATTTCCGTGAAGGCAAAGAGGGCGAGATCCATTTGAAAAGCTACTCCGTCAATGGGCTGCGATACTTCCTCAACCTCATCGAACTCATCTCCCTAAAGAAGCTACCAAACATTCCACCTGTAAAACAGTTCAAATCTTTAATAGAATCATATGAATTAGCCCGCGTTTACATTATACCAAAGTTGGAGAGTGTTATATTCAATATAATCATCCATATGTTGGATGATACTAATTGTCAAAGCGTTCTTGAATGGTCGATGAAGAACTACCACGCCGAACTAACTGAGATCTCCATCAACTATTATCTGTGTTCAAACATCACTGCAAACAACAAAGTTGAATTATTTCGAAAGGCTGACTTTTCCATGTATTCCAATGAATGGAACCAAATGATTACGGATGCAGTCCTTGTTAGATGCAAGGACACCATCTATTATGACTCAACGATGCAGTAAAGTCTATAAAATATGTTTTAGCTTTTATGTTTTCTATTCAGTTCATCATGTTTGTTTGTGTTTGTCGTACTAAAACAATAAACCATTTTAAGTTATTTTTATCTAAAACAAAAAAATAGTCTAATTTTAAGTTTATAAATAAGTAAGGAAACGCACACTCATGTGCGCACATTTAACAGCACATTGCTCATAAACTGCTCACGTACATGAGCACTCATGTGCGCGAGCGCGTGTCTAATTGATATTTGCATTACCGCACAAGAGAGAGTGTGTCTGACTGAATTGGAAAATGTGTGTGAGCAATTAGCAAACCCTCATTTGCGATAATAGGTGGTGTGATGGTGGATATTTTATGTAAATATTCAATACATAAAGGATTAATATATGCATTAATACAATAGGTAAGTGAATCCTTAAAACAAGCAAATAATTTTCAGTTCTTATAAAGCATATTATTATTTTTTGTCTTCAAGGTATGATTGAAATAACACAAAGACACACAGCACTGTTTTAAAGGAAGAAATTATGTAATGCCTCCAAGAGTTTAAAATTGATATAACACAGTTATATTCAAATACAACTGATAATGGTGCGAACGTGATTAAAGCCTCAAAAATATTGCAAGAAGTTCAGGAGGAGAATATTAGCAGCACTGAATTGTCATTAAAACGGTAGAGTCGGAAATAAACGAATCCAGAAAAATTACCAAAAAGCTTCGGATATCAGTTAGAGCCAGGGATATAAATATAAACATGCCGCCTCTTGACAATATGACGAGATGTCTCAAAAGGAGGCTATTGAAAACTTAGACGACCCTTTAAACATTGATATCGATTGGAATTTTATGGAAAATTTCATCGGCGCTTTCAAACCGCTGGCTGCCTGTACTCTCAAATTGCAGTGCGAGCAATATCTCTTGAAAGATTTCTATCTAGATTGGCTTTCCTGCGAACTAGACCTGAAAGACATCGCCGAAATGAATATTTACGCATCTCGTCTACATCAAGTAATGACGAGTAGAAAACAAAAACTCTTTGAGAATGATGCTTTCGTCACCGTCTTATATCTGAACCCACGGTTTAACTTTGAGGCCTCTCCAATGCTAAGTGATGATCAAAAACAAGTTGCACTGGTAATTTATTTTTATTTACAATTTTACACTTCTGCTTTATGTCAATATTTCCTTAGAATCATTTGATGAAAACATACGAAATGCTTCAACAATTGGAGGCTTTACCGGCATCGGTGAATGTGAATGAATCAGTTAATTTATCTTCCACTTCAGTAGCAATAACCGATTTTCCTACGACATCTGGCAATAAAGAGATTAGAAGAACACATCAAACAAATGATATCAATGCACAGTCACCACCATCGACAGGAAGAAATTTGAAGCAAAAGTTGTCATCATTATGTGAACGAGCTATGGAACCTTTAGACACTAATGTCTTAGAATATTGGAGGAAATATCACAAGCATGATCTGCACTTGCTCAAGTTGCTCTTGCTGTTCCTGCCACGCAAGTATCTGTGGAGCGTGCTTTTAGTGCACTTTCTACAATATTAACAAAGCTGAGGACAAAACTTTCCAAAAAAAGACTTGCCAATATCCTACTATACAAATTGAATGTCGATTTGCTGAAATCTTCTAATTTAGACTTTTTTGAAAATGAAGCCATATCTTAGAATAAAATATTATAAAAATAAAAACAAATTATTCCACTTGAAATGTGTTATCATTTTATACCCAACTCACGAGCAGTCAACCAACTCATTTGCGTTTTAGAAACTCACCGCGTTAAGGAGTACGCACACTTCTGTTCAATGTGTGGTGTGTGTTTTCTTTAACGCACCCGCTCGTGTTCGTGAGTCAAATTGAAAATGCTTTCAGCTGATTACTCATGAGCGGGTGCGTCTTATAATTGGTCGTTGGGTAGCACACGCTCTCGAGCAGCAGTGTGCGTTTCCTGACCCTGGTATTTACAGTGACGGACACATTTTTTCACACAGCATTACTTTCACAGTAAAAGAAGGGTTTAAATTAATTATACACGGGAATGCTCATTTTAAACTAAGCCATTTAGTTTAACAAAAACAGGAAAATAGAAAATTGTTTTCAGACAACAAAATAAAGATTTACATTAAACACCACACCGGAGTGTGGACATTAGTTTTTCCACAGTCAAATACTTTACGTTACAAAACAAATTTACGTAAATATTTTGTTGCCTTTTTGTTAAAAAAACAATTCTCAAACTATTTGGCATCTACTCAATGGGATTGGGGTCCGGTGATTGCATGGCAATTGGAAGAGTTTGTTCGAAATTATAGGCGATACACATTCGTACTTATTGTGCCATATGCTTAAGACCATAATCCAGCTGGAAATAAAAACTGGTGTCCAATCCTAACTACTTCTAAACATGGTTACTGGCTCTGTGTTCTATAAAGGCTCCGTCAAACAGAGCGCGTTTTAACGTAGCGTTTTACCTCCGCGTTGTATTATACTAAAACACATAGCCCCGGTCACATAGAGCGCGTTTTGAACGTTGCGTTAAATTTAGCGCGACGGTGAAACGCGCTGTTGTGTGAAATTACAGATTATTTTCATTATTCGGTGTTGACGCATGTCGTATAAAAGGTGTTTTGATTTTTGTGTCATAAAAATGGAACAATTGATAGAATTTGTGAGGAAATGAGGAAATATCCATGTTTGTACGACATGAGTGATGAAAACTACAAAAATATATTTTTTAAGGCTGAGATCTGGGAAACAATTGGAAAAGAATTGAATGAAAATGGTAAGTACACCATAATTTTTTTTTAATTTTGCAAATAGAGACCGTTCAAACTGGCATTATATGAAGAAGACTAGAGCAGATGTCAACAAAGACTCAATTATGCATTTTATTTATTTTTTCATGAAGCATTATTATTAAAATATGATACAAATGTTTCGCGAATTTAAAATGCAGCAGTGGTGGGCCTTCGGTTTGTTGGCATTTGTATTGTGAATGCTTGAATAGGCTCATTTTGTTTTTCAATTTCGGTTATGGTAATGGTTCCCTGTTGTGTTTTTATGTGATTATGAAGAGCAAATGCCGCCTCCGTGTGTACTGCTGTTTCCACTTCACTTTCGATTGGTCTGAAAGATATCCTCCACTTTTGTGCCAATATTCCAAACGTATTTTCGACGACACGTCGCGCCCGGCAGTCTTTTATTAAAAGTTTTCTTTCTCTCGTCTATCACGGCTATTGTTTTGGGAAAAGGTCGCATCAAAAAGGTTTGCAACCAAACCCTTCGTCACCTATAAGAACGTGGGGCACCGAATTATTGGTTCCTCGTAGTGGTTTTGAGGGCAAAATGTCTTGCCGTCTAAATATTCTTCAAAAAAAATTGGAGTTCTCAAATATCCCATTATCATTTTGGCGTCCATATCTACCAATTCTTGTTGCAGAAGTAATTTGATCCACTATTGGGAGGGCATTTTACGGCAACGTGTTTGCCATCAATACTACCCACGCAAGTGGGAAAATTCCACAAGCTTTTCATGTTTTCTCCGAAGGTTTAGGCATATATATTGGCTGTAAAGTATTCCAAATTTCTCTGCAGACTTGCTTCACAATGCTTCCTACCGTTGAACGTCCAATTCTAAAGGAATATGCTATAGTCTGATAGGAGTCACCAGTTGCTAAGTATCTGAAAAAATAAAGTTAATAAAAGTTTTGGTTTTTATTTTCAGCTTCAACTTTAGAAACAATCATTTCATTTTTTATTAATGTCGTGAACCCAAATTCTTTTTCTTTTTCGAGAACGTAGCATGATAATAATTCTTCATCCGAGCTGTTTGACGTTCTTAACCGCGGCGTTAAGAGCGACACGTCAAAATAATCCAACCGCCGCGTAAAATGATCCCACCGAGGCGTTAAAAACGCGCTCTGTTTGACGGAGCCTTAAACTGACAATGGGGCTCACTCGGTTTTCCAGGTGGTCTATAGTACATTAATGCTCGTTGCTTAAACGCTTCAACGTTCGATTATTATAGACATAAGGTTGCGGGTTCAATGACAGAAGTTACTTGTGTGAGTCATGTGAGTCAGACCTGGTTTAAGCCAGAAATCGACGATTCGCTGTAAAACATTTCTTGATAAAAGTTGTATTGGAATGATAGAATTACATATTCAATTGGAAGAGGTGTTGCCGTAAATCTACATTACAGTGCAAAGTGATTGCAAAATCTAACACTGGCGGGATTAAATTTATTACTTTGGATATATCGGATGAAAGTGTGAAGTGTCTTCTCTCGTGTG
Organism: Orthonevra nobilis; assembly: GCA_963555765.1. Taxonomy (NCBI): domain Eukaryota; kingdom Metazoa; phylum Arthropoda; class Insecta; order Diptera; family Syrphidae; genus Orthonevra; species Orthonevra nobilis. The sequence goes on from OY743225.1 coordinate 7,986,483, forward strand.
TTTATAATCCAGATAAAAGTATTTCTCCCGAGCCATTTTTTTCTCCGATTGGTGAATTCAGTCCTTTTTATGAACAGCAAATTGTCAGAATCTTATGATTCTCTATCGAATAATAAGATTTAGTGTCGTTAAATGATCTTGTGAAAAATTCTCTACCGACCCGATATGCACCTAATGTAAACTAAAACTCATAGTTTCTGAAGTTTCAAATGTTTTTCTTTTTGACCAACTTTACCTTGATGGTATAACAGATTATGATCTCCGTTTAGCTTTTACATATAGGGATTTTACAACAATTGATATGAGTTTATTACTGAGGGAAGTAAGTTTAGTACAATGGGATAGCTGTTTATTTTTAGCTTGTGCGAATGCAAAAGTCAATTTCCTACAGACGAGAATCTATGATCTTTCTACTAATGCAGTCCAACGTCCCGCAATTGAGAGATTTTTTATCTGGCTCGTAACCATGCGAACTATGTTTCACGTCAACGGAAAAATAGGTAATATTCTTCCAAATTTGGTACGACCCTTCCTTCAAAAAAAAAAACTTTGGAGCAACTTGAGAAGTATTGGTGTAGGTCAGAAAGGAAAAACAGAATGTGAAATCGATCCTTACACCCGCAATAGCGCTTTTTTATCCAATAAAAATATGAACAAACGTTTTCTTGTTGTTAGTGAACTCGATGTGCTTGACAGTATAGCTGGTTTACAGTCCAATGCTATGAATGAAGATTGTATTCCACTAGGATTTATAAAACAAATTTTACCCTATATCTTCAGCGCACTAACGCATATAATTAATTACTGTATAACTTCATCGACATTTTGTGATCCTTGGAAGGCCAGGGTGATACCAGTACCCTACTGAAGTTGCAGATTATCGTCCAATATGCATTTTGCCAACCATGTCAAAGTTCTTTGAAAAGATACTTGCAAAGTAGATTGTTGGTCATCTAGAAGAGAACTCCCTTCTGACCCCATTTCAAACTGACTTAAGACCCCACCATCTAGAAGATAACCGGTTAAATTTCTAGACGACATCAGTTTGGAGTTCGACAGGGGAAGCCTAACTGTATTATGAGTTCTGGATTTTTCAAAGGGTTTCGTTCACAATGTTTTGTATAAAAAACTACGTTTTTTTTGGGTTTAGCAGACAGGCAATTGACCTTTCATTTTAAAAATCGGTCTCAGCGAATTCTTATTGGTGAAAAATATTCAGAAATAAAATTTTTGTTTGAAGGAGTACCTCAAAGCTCAATACTTACCCCAATACTATTTTTATTACAACGTGAATTTACACCTTCATGCAGATGAAGGTCCAGGTCAAGTCGTCTTGGTTTAATATCTTTTTCAAACTCAATGAAGACCTTGCTGAAATTTATAAAGGGTGATTTTTTAAAAGCTATAGGAAAGTTTTTAAAAAAAAAACACATAAAATTCAGAAAAATGCATGAAATCTTTACGTACGGTCCATATAATTTAATTTGTGAAGATTTTTTCATGCAAATGTTGACCTTGACTGCGCCTCAAATGGTCCATCCGCTTAGTCCAACCTTTGGCATACTCTTTCCAACATTTCGGCCGGTATCTCACGAATAAATGCTTCAATGTTGTCTTGTCAATTGAAGCGAGCTTGTCTGTATAGACATGAGCTTTAACATAGCCCCACAAAAAATAGTCTAAAGGCGTTAAATCGCACGATCTAGGCGGCCAATTGACCGGTCCCGAACGTAAAATAAAATGTTGCACCGAACTCGCCTCTCAATAAGTCCATTGTTGCGCGTGCTGTGTGGCATGTGGCACCGTCTTGTTGATACCACATGTCATGCAAGTCAAGGTCTTGCATTTTGGGCAAAAAAAAGTTGGATATCATCTCACGGTAGCGCTCACCATTCACAGTTACGTTATGATTCGCATCATCTTCGAAGAAGAACGGTCCAATGATGCCACCAGCCCATAAACCGCGCCAAACTGTGACTTTCTGGATGCATTGGTAGCTCTTGCAATGCTTCTGGTTGATATTTACTCCAAAATCGACAATTCTGCTTATTTACGTACCCATTGAGCCAAAAATGAGCTTCGTCGCTGAACAAAATTTTTCGGTAAAAAGCGTGCGATGAACTTTCTAAACAGAGCACGCATTTTGATAATAAAATTCAATAATGTGCAAGCGTTGTTCGTTTGTAGGACGATTCATGGTTAAATTAGAGACCAAACTGAAGATGTTTGACAGTGAAACAAAACACGAAACGTGCGTCAGCTGTTTAAACCAGTTTTGCCAAAAAGATAATAGCTAAAAAATCACCCTTTATATTCTGTGAGAACTCTGTTTACAGGGATTCATATTTTAAAAGTTTGTGAAAGGCCGCTTATCTCAACTTCATGTATTTTCAGAGTTATTTCTAATAAATCAAATTTGTTATATTGCTTTTCTTTGGAAGATATTAACCATTGTTTGAAATATTCAGGCGTGATTATCTTTATCTCCTTTTTGAAAGGGTTCAAAAGTACATAATTTCAGTCCCAAGATTTCGACCGCCTCTTCCTTCCGAGCTGGGAACTGCTCAGCATAGGATGTTTTTCTTCTGGTTTACATATGACTTTAAGAGGATCACATTCAGTCCAGTTTGCTTTGCTTTGTTTCCAGTCCGATTTCGAGAGATTTTTTATCCATGTGTCATTTCCTGGAAAGACCTCTAGGATTGGGTTCATGGTAAGAAACCACAACAGGGAAAAACAAACTAAATCGGATGTTATGATCTATTACGAGTAATGCAGTTTTTCATTTCAATTGCCTCATATAAGTTGCGCCATGAGCTTCTTTTTGCTAATATATTATAACGATAAAAAAGCGTTAAGCTTCAGCCGAGCAGGTTTTGAAAAAAAAAACTAGTGGCTCCACAATTTTCTAAGGATGTTTTCATGTTTCACTGTTGCAGACGTCTTTCTGAGTCATGAAAAATTGGAAAGACCTACAGGACACATTTTTCACATTTTTAAAACATTTTCCAAGAACTTCCGTGGAAATTTGGATCAGGAAATAGAGATAGGGGGCACATCAGTACATGAAATTACCTCAACTAAATACTGTTTTAGTCTTTTTGGTAGTCTCTATAGTTAGTAACTTAGTCAATTGGCTTAATAAACATAATATTGATAAAACTTTTGGCATTAAAATTGAACAAAAAAAAATGTATATGAATTTGTCCGGAAACTTATGAACGGCAGTGCATATATTTATGGATACTTTTTTATCTGATAAGGTAGCTGTAAACTATAAATTTAATTAATTTTGAACCTTTTCTATTGGAAAACCAAATTGATTTTAATTAAAGAAGTGAAATTGTCCCTTTTTTGACAGTTTTTTAGTCATAAAATTCAAACCACCCTGTGGAATTTAACCAAAAGCTTTTCAGGTGATCACAAGAGCTTTCTGATGGGAAGTTAATAAAAATTAGAAAACAAAGATGGCTGAGGAAATGAATTTGTATAGCTTGGACGAAAAATAAGGCGAACCATTGATTAAAAAAACGAGGAAAAAAAATATCATCAATGAAGTTGTTGACGAAGAGTGTAGTGCACAGGATATGTAGCGTTTAGAAAGATTCAACCAAAGTGTGAAAGAAAAACGTGTTGTTGGACGTATGAGAAAACATAAAAGAGAAGAAACTGCTCTACGTATGTTTTATCCATGTTTTGCCATGAGATGAAATTGCGGCACCGGCAAATACGTTGTTAATAGAAAAACACAATCCACTGTGCCATTTGATGTTTGTTCGTCCATGCGACAAGTACTGGTGTGAATTTTGGTGCAAAGTGTTAAGGGTACCTGAAAAATAGGCAAGCTGAAAATTTATATTGAGCGGCGAGGCTCATTTCCATCTGAACGGACACGTTAACAATCAGGTTTTGCGCTTCATAGGCACTTCCTATTCATGAAGAGCTATTATGTTTATTTCTGCATGGTATGCTATTTCCGCTCGAGGTCTTATCATACCTCTTTTTATCTAGAACACTGAGCGATACAGGACAAGATGCCAAGATACGAGCTTTTGTTGGACAGGATGTTATGTAGTCGCAAGAGGATGTACATCCAACATACAAACTTCGCGCAAAAATCTTACTACAAGCTTTCAATCTTATGATGCTACTTTGGAAATTTTTCTAGAACATAAACTCTTTTCTTTATTATGAATTGAATGAAATCATTCTTCCTTTATATTTTATGTACTGATTGCCACCATTCATCCTTTTTTGAGGTATAGGTGTCATTAAACACAAGCCGATAACTCTTAGATCAAGTTAAAAGATGACAAATATTATCCCAGAGGGAAGATCGTGAAGAACAAAAATCAAAGCAGTAACATGCAGTGAGTTCAATTCAATTCTGTTTAGAAGACTCAGCTTGAACTCAAATACACAAAAACGAATAAAGAGAGATTAAAATGCTTTAAAAGCTCTGTGAAAAAAAGACCCAAGGAGAAATAATGACTTTAACTAGCAAAAATGCCACTACAGTGCAGAGAATGGCCGGCATTCTCTTGACACGTTATATAGTTATATATAATAACGAAACTTCCTAGCGTCCACTGTCGGTCGATTCTAGAAACGAATACTCACTCTTTCCTGTCAACTTGAGACTGGTAGCTAGGCCTCGAAGTCATCTTAGTCGTTGTGTAATTTTCCTTCTCTGGATGTGACCGAGGCACTGTTCCAGACTCTTTCCATATCAATGCAGATCTTGTAAACTTTGCAGTTTCGCCTGCTCCTCAATTCGCTCTCTTCTCAGGTAGGACCGAATATCCGACAAAGGATTTTTATTTCGAAAGCATATAGCATGACTGGAAAATCGAAGTTTTGTAAAAATCGGTACTCTAATTCTTAAAGTCTGCAAATGTGCCTCATTTATTGCTTTCTTTTTCTACACGTATTTTCCAAGTACTTCTCTTATGACAAAACAACATTTGGGCCTCTCTGGCGCTCTTATACTCGTAGATTTCTAAAATTTTTGTACAAATTCACTGTTTTGGGAGGTACTCAAACAATCCAATTGTACTACTTTTGTACCTGATTTTGAGTGGCAGAACGACGATGAAAACTAATACACACACAACTTTTGACGTCCTAAGGTCTGAATAAAACATCAATACAATGGAAGGAGGTTCATGTATACAGTTTTTTCCTTCGAAATAATTATCCGGTTGAACTGATTTTTCACTGCCAAATAGTGTCCGAAACAGGATTTTCAGCCGAAACCGTAACCGAACCTTTGGCCTCGGTCTAATTTGCGAACGAAACCGAAACTTATTTAAATATTCTTCCAAATTGACCTGACACGGCGCGCTGACACTTACGCAGACATTTATATATAAGTCAGCACAATCACGACGACCACCTTGTAACCTTACGACTCACGGACCAAGAAGTCACACGGAGTTGAGCTTGCTGGTCCAACAATAGACAACGTTTGTGTTGGTCAGACTCAATGCAATCTCACCACAACACCACCAGGGCACTCCACAATCTTTGGAGATGATTTTCCCTCCCCAACAGCTATAGACTATAAAGCTTCCAACCTCTGGCTAGCGGTAAGTGCGTCACCTCGCGAGTGACTTACAATCCTCCGATGAGTACAACTGTCAAGATAAGGCTTCTGCGCCATTTGTATTCGGAAATTATGATAACTGTAGGTCCAACCCCCGTCATTAAAGAAAAATATAACACACCCTGGTGAAAAAAGAGTTGTCATGTAACCAATTTTTTTATAATACACACAATAGACACAAGCGCGTCTGCAACCTCCCTTTGGTGATGCCATTACTTTTGCATATTTTCTTAAATAAAAATATCAATTTTTATATTGTTTTTATTATTTTTTTTATTTCTTTTGTGTTATCAGTTTTTGTTGTATATTAATAATTTTGTTCTTGCATAGTAATTAAATAATTTAATCTCTTACAATCGCTTGCTTAGTACATATATTAAATTTACTTTTTTTTCCAATTAAGATATTTCATTTAAATAATATTAATAGATTGTTTTTTTTTTATTCTTAAATTACACCATTTTCCATATAGCTAATTTCATTTTTATAATTATATTTATTTTTTTTTATGACTTAAAATCATGTTCAATGTTCAGTTGGATCACACAAATTGAATCTCACAATTGATTTTCCTTATTTTTTATTTGTTTAATATTAATTAATGCATGTATAAATAAGTTCCTTGTTTCGAAAAAGGACGACTTTAAAATCGTGTTTACTGTATATTCATATTTAAAATGTTTTACTATTATTATTAATATTTTACAATAATATTAAATCTACTCATTCCTCATTTCTTAAGCTAAAAATGTTTCTTTAATAAAATATCTATATTTTTTTTTATCTGCTATATTTATTTTTCATTACCTATAAATTATATATTACCTTTTTCTACAGTGTTTTTTAAAGTTTTAAATTATGATTACATATATATTAATTTTTTTTACGTGATTTACTTTTAATACTTTTCTCATCATTACTTCAATATGTTTTTCTGTTCGAGAAATATTTTCTTTATTTAATTAACAAAATTCGTGAACGTCCCAATATAATATACAAAACGAATTTGAAATATAGTTAAATATTTTTTACTTATAGGTATAGAATCAAAAGGAGATGCTAAGGATAATAAATGAGGCTACAAATGTACATTTATACAATGAATGAATTTTTGGTATTTTTCTTTTAATGAATGTTGTGTTAATAGCAAATGAAAAAAATAAATAAATTGGAAACAATTCTTATAAAAAACAACCTCTTATCATAAATTTTGTTATGACAAAGCTTGAACCAACCTTTCTCGTGGAGGATCGCATAAAATGATACGCATCTTTTGTGACCATACGTGAAAGACGATTTCCTAGAGTTCCCTTTCAAATCTGGTTTTAGGAAACAATTCTAGAAAACTTACTTCGGTTACAGATCTCTAATAAGTTACCAAAAAAAGCAAAAAATCGTGGTTTAGAGCTCAAAGTGATTTTCTGGTCATTTCAGAAGATAGCGAAAGAACTTTTCAGTAAAATTCGTCGCCTTGCTTGTGTAGCTATCACTGGGGCTATTGAATCCTGCTGTTTTTATTTCCTTTAATAAATGAGGCTAGTCTTAGAGCTCTTAGACTTCAAAACGTATTCTGAAATAATTCTATAAAGACAACAAAATACTTAATCCGCAGCAATGACTGTTCGTCTGTTTGAGATCACCTAGGAATTCTTGAGCTATCATTTATAAATCCCCTGAGTTTGGTGGTTCTTAATTCATCATAATTCAGAAATTCAGGGACGCTATTATTCCCTTGTTGTTCCGTTTTTCTTCATTCTTGATATATACGACTATGAGACCATCTCTCTAAGTCTTTGCATGCTTTCTTCAATGGAAACTCTGGAGAGGTTTGTTGATCATACAAATGTTACCAAGAGACAATTCACTCTCACATCCTTCTCACATTCGCTAACGTTCGTACAGAACGGTTTAAGTAAGCTCATATCGATTATGCGGAGAAGAATTCAGACCTTAAAAGTAGAATCAGGCAACACAATAAGGAAGGTTGTGTTAGTTCCTTTTCTGTGGCTATAATTTATTGACCAAATGGTTTTGGTTTTCGGCAGATTAAGAGGACAATGTTTTCATTTTTATATTTATAAGGCTTTCTGTTTACAATAAAGACCAAAATCCTCGACTCAACAATCAACCACTATCTCTCTATTCGTTTAATCGGGAACTCGACATCGACAACAGTATTTATAAAGCATGCATTTCCACGTATGCAGTGAATTTTTCGGTAGGAAGTGGGGGACTCAAATCGAAAAAGATATCATACTATGAATGGAAACGGCTCTAGTGTTCCTTCAGTAATATATAGGATTCACTGGGTCTGTATCAGACACAGGCTTGTGGTCAGCCAGACCATTCAGACTTCGCTAGAAAAGCAGTCCCTTCCTTACTTGACCTCCTTTCCAGTGACTACGAGTACATGATATTCAAATCCAGATATTAGAGCCCCTTTCGCTCTAAGAAAGAAATACAAATTGGCACCATGAAACCAAATGACGAAATCGTAACATATTCAAAGGAAGTCAGGATTTCAAAATTTGCAGACATACCAGTGATTGGGGAAGCGTGCCAGTTACTCATTTTCAGTTAAACTATGATAGATCGGCGCGGTTTAGCTTTGGAGGGCATAATTTTCTTACCAGCGACAACAAGAACAGACTAAGTAAGCACAGAACACGGGCCAAGAGCTACTTACGAGGCAAACATTGGGCATATCGTATTATCATAAATATAAATGTCCAGTGCTGGCAAGAAAAAGAAAACGCTTTCCAGGCAAACATTTCTTAGGAGGACCTTAAAAAAAAATTGGATCAATTACTTGAATTACTAAACTGAAGACAGCCATAACCACTTTAACATGATTTAAATTGTGTAAAAATTTCATTCCAATATCCTGTGTGCTCTTAAAGGGTTCCGTTCTCAATAGGGTCCAAAGGAGCCCTAGTACTAAGCCTCCGCTGTACGTCCGTGCGTCTGTTATGGGGTAATGCTATTGCCGCTACAGCAACAAAAAATAAAAACGACATAAAGGTAAAAATAATTGGGGTCACCAAACAAAGAAAGTTTCTCAATATATCGCAACTCAACTTAACACCTCAAAGGAGACAATGATCCTGTTTCATGGCGCAATTTGTGCTGCGTCCCTTCAACACAAAGTAAAAGCTAAAAAAAAAAACATTTAGCGTTGACAATTGTAACTTAAACACGCTCCAGAATCACTTGATACACTTGTCTTTAATTTATATGTTTAGTTACAATAGCAAAATACGTGCACGGATGGGACAAGTGCTTTTGTTGTTATTCTTATTTTTTTAAACTTTTTAATTTCGCATTCGGAAGGATGTCAAGCTTTAACTTTGTCTGAATTACTCGTACTTATTTAAGGGCGAAATATAGTGTTGCATACGCTTATGAGGCTTGGAACCCTTCGTGTGAGAGTCAACACTCACTTGGGTATTTCTTTTCAAACCAAGAACTTTTACGAACGGTAAACTTTGAGAATCTTTGAATTTGTCCTAAAGACACATTTCTCTAGTTATTAGCTCCAGGGTTGATTGTTTTTATTCTCGTCTTAAAGTGAGATCATTTTTGAGAAAAAAAAAAAACAATAAAAGTGAAATGCATTGAATGCTTTGAGGTAGCAAATAAAACTAGGAATATGGAAATATATCTTCGATAGCTCTCTGTTCCATGACCTTTCACAGATTGTTCCTATCAATTTTAAAAACACTTTCTCTACTTCGAGTCCAGGGAGTGATTGAAACGTTCTTAATTCATTAAATTGCATGTAAACGTTTTAAGCTATATGGTATCTCTTGAGGTTTACCACACAAGTTCTTCTTCTCTACAATACCTTTGTAGATGAGAAAAAGTTGAAAAAGCAGCAAATAATAAAAATAAGGGTACACCCCTTCGAGAATACCAGTGCATCAGGGGAGACAATCAAAGTAAAAAAAAACCTTTTGTTTTGCAAACAATTGAAGAAAATAAACAAAAATAAAATTCCAAATCAAATTTTACAATTAAGTTTTGCTTTTATTTCGTTTCATTATGGATTTATCAATATAATTAAATATTATTCATAATTATGGTATGTAGTACGTCAAAATACAAACAGTAAAAGTAATAATAAAAAAAAAACACATGCAAAAACAAACGCATATTTCACAAACCAAATATAAAACGCCATATTTTTTCGACAAAATTTATCAATCTTTTGTAAATAATAACAATCGATAAGAATGTTATTAAGAAAACAAATAAAGATTTAAGGAAATTATATTAATGCGCTTTGAAACGTTTTTTTGTTTCATTTCTATTACACTTTTGTTTTTTACAGTGTGTCTGTGGGTGTATTTAAATTAATATTTAATTTAAATTTAACAATAATCATAATTATGTAAAAAGTGTACAAAACCAGTCTTTAAATATGTTTTTTTGTTTTTGTTTTTCTCATTTATGTTTATAATAATATATACGTTTTCTTTTAATATACATTTCTTTTATCTATTTCCTTTTTGTTTTAATGGAGTATTTATTTAATTGTATTTCTATTTAAATAACTTATTGAATATTTACAAAATTAATTGATAGAACTTAAAATACGATATAATCAAGCACACATAAGAAATTATGTTTTTGAATTTTGTTAAGTATACTTTATAGTTTTGTTTTTTTTTTATTTATACATTTTTTCTTAGGTTTCTTTGTTTTATATTTTTTTTTTTTTTAAACAAAAAACCACATAGGGGACGGAGGTTTTGGGTGAAAGACAGCCGGACAGACAGACAGACAGACGCAAACGTACGTTTAACAGACATCACATGGTCACATTTATACAAGGAAATAAAGGAATCAAGCGATTTAAGTTGAACTACGTGCAATTATCGCTGATTTGTGATTTCTATTTTTTTTATTTTGTTTTTCATTTCTTCTACTTTTATTTTATTTTTTTATTTGTATACATTTTTAGTAGCTACATTCTGTGTGTATCTAGTTTTAAACTGTATAAGGTGCGCTTATGTTTTTTGAAGGGAGGGTTCCATGAAGTATCAGAGGTAAAGGAAGTCTGGGATTATAGGAGAAAAACAAGGGGATATAGGGAAGTTGTATTGTTAGTCGCTTATCGATTTGTCCATTTTAAGTTGGACAAACTTTTGAAAAAATAAATGTCTTTTTTAACATACTGAAACCATCTGATTTCTGTCCAGAATTTCTGTTTGAATTTCAAACACGACGATCAGACGATTTAAAAGCATTTGATTGGCTGGACTATAGGTACTTTAAAGATGAAAAAAAAGATTATTCCAGAACTTAAGTTTGGTCGTAGAAAATTTCGAAATACTATGTAAACGTTGTGGTAGATATTTTAAACAATAATAATGTTTGGCTAATGCGTTGAATTTGTTCTAAAGAAGTTCGGCAAATGTCTTTAAGTAATTTTCTTTACTTCACGGTTCGGAAAGGAAAATTGACTGAAGATGTTTTTATTCACTTTTCTTCTTTTATTCCCTATTCCTGATTTCGAAAGCGTTTCATGTGAACCACGCAATCTTGTGATGCCAACATGGATCTTCTTTTTGTGTGGATATGGTTCGCTGGACTTCGTTTGTGCTAAAGTTTCAAAAAGTATATCAAATGAAACATGTTCTAGAAAACACCTGTATTCTTTCCGGCGTCCCAGTTTCGAATGTATACTCATCAACTGCCATATTTAATTTGATATGGGGAGGTTTTTTCAGCTAAATTTTGTTGCTCTACCTGCGAACCTTAGATTTCACTCAAAGCTATTCCAAAGTCTGTCCCAAATTCCCGACACTCTGACTATTTTGAGTTCATAATTAGTTTCAAATAAAACAGAGCGCGTCTTCTGGTAAAGTAGCTTTCAAAGCAGCTAAAAATATCCTTTTTCTGATAGGTCATTCTGGAAAAGTAATTTGCTCGAATAGCAAATCGTTTTTAGACGATTGATCCAAAAGTATCAAAATGTGTACCAATTAAATTTAATTAAGACGAAGGTAGTATCCGCGAGAGACACAAAGATGGTTTTCTTTTGAATCAAAACAACTCAACCATTAATGTCTCTTTTGCACGGATTAAGGGTTCTGCAGTTTTAAGAGTCCGCTTCACATATGCTTGCGAATTTATTGAACAAAGATCTTTGAGAATAACAAATGTTTTTTTTTCTTATTTTTGAGACTGATTGCCATAGCATAAAGCTTGGTATTGGCACCGGTTTGTTTGCATTCCCTATTGAGGGCGGAATATGTGAATTCAACTTGATGTATACTTTATCGAATGGGAGCCCACCATAACGACTTTTGAAGGAGCTGCAGGGACGAGGAAGAAGTAGAAAGCGTACTTCACTACCTAGGAAGCTACTCATTCGGCAACCTAAACCTAAAATGCTAAACACAGAAAGCACAATCCCGAGGCCAAGCCAAGTGAAGAACATCTGGCTTCTTTTCACTGCCGCGCTTCTCATGAGTGATTAGCCAAAAACATGTAACGTAGTTTTTCAAGAAGCTATCAATAGCGCATACACCGAAAGACATGAAAGCACAAAGTTAAAATAGTCACCAAAATAATCGTCTGGTGGACATTTCTTGGCATGCAGTATCCGTTGCGATTTCCACTATCCCAGTTTTACCTTTTAGAGGACATTTTTTGCAGAGAAGAAAGAATAACTCACACGCAAGAGGACCAAGCAGGCCGCTTAAAACGTGGAGCAGAACAGAACGACATACAATTATGGGCAGTTTCAAGAAATTAAAATAATTTTTTTATAATTAAATGTGTGATGTATTAAATGGGAAAAAACAAATTTAAGAGAATCTTGAAAGTGTAATTTATTTTAAGGACATTGGTAGTGACTGGTTGAATAGGGTTGTCTTAAAAAATTGTTATCTTTTATTTTGCTTTTTTATTTTCCTTACTTGCGGATGGGCGTGTGAGCTCTCTACAATTATGTACTTTGTTGTGTTATTTTTTGTGTGTTGTTGTTGGTTTTTTGTTTGTCTATATACTCTTTTTTCACTTAGGAATATTAATTTGTTATACTAAAATAATTTATTTGTTTATTCTCTTTATCCTACAATATCTAAGCTTTGAGCATCGGTTACAGCTTAATAATTTCAATTTGAATTAACATTTGCATTACCATTGATATTATTATTATCATGCCCACCACCACCACCGGTATCATCATCACCACCCGGTTCATCATCATTATTAGGTGTTGTTAGATCGGTAGCAGGTTGGTTATTTGTTGGATTAGTAGTATAATAAGGAGTAGCACCAAAATTACCACCACCATTACCCAAATCATTTAATGTTGTTGATGTTGGAATGATTGTTGTTATTGTTGGATTTGTTGAATCACCATTGTTTAACGTTGTTTTTGCAGCATTATTTATAGTAATGTTAGTTAGGGTATTTGAATTTTGTAACGTACTACTAATATTACCATTGCTACAGATTTTACTGTATAGATCCGGCGTTGCCGTCGTAACATCTTCAAATTCTGTACGCAAGGCAGTGCGCTTGAGAAGCTGCAAATTGCGGGGTAAATACGACAAGATGTTGTATATGAGGCGGATGTCTTCACTGGACGTCCATACGCCCGGTCGTTTGTTGTGATACAGTTTGGCATACAGGTAGATATTTGCTGTGTTACAGTATTCCATTTCGATGGACAATGATGAGATCGCACAGAATGTGCATGCCTGAGCGCCGCCGTATCTGCAATGAATAAAGTGAGAAATTATTAAAGGAATAAAAGTAATAACATGAAGTACAAATTAATAATTGTTCAAAATTGCTTAGAATATAAGAAAGAAATCCATTGTTTACATATTTGGAGTTGGTTTGGTTGAATTCAGAAATTCCGTCGTTTAGTAGATTTAGATGATTCTACAAACAAATGAACTGGGAGTCGTTGATGCAATCTGATTTCACAGACAATAAACTTAGTGTCTAAAATATATTCATATCCATATATTGTCCCTAAAACAGCTCGTACGTAGGGCATGGAACCTAAACCCAAAAATGAGACTGTGGGTCTATCATACAATCAATCGATTAAACCAACCAACTCTATGGCACTGCTGTATGGTGGGACAAGGGATTATCATAAGTAAACTCAATAAGATTAAATAGCTAGCGTATATCTGCACATTTGAAGCATTGAGAACGACTCCAACTGCAGGGAAGGAAGCAATGCTTAACATTCCACAATTACACTCTGCTGTATAGGTTGAAGCTGCAAAACAACAAGACATCTAGAAATTCTTAAAGAGTAGGCAACATTTGGGAATTGACCCGCGTGAGTGATCTGGTGCCCACTGTGTTGAGCTCTTAAAAATACTACCAAGTACTCATACCAAGCAGCGAAAAAGGGAACAACAACCTGTCTTGGATGGGTCGAAGTCTGGAAACTAAGTAACGGCTGGAGTTATAGGACCAAGATGCAGCCTACACATTCCTCTTTACAACGGCGACAGAAAACCAACCAACATTACGATATCTTTATTCTTAGATAACCAAGCGGTTCTTAAGACGCAAAAGAGGAACACATTTTCGGGCTGTATGGGAATGTAAAAAAAAAACTCTTAATACGCTGGTAAAAAATAAAGGATTTAAGATTATTTGGGTGCCATGCCATGAAAACCATGAAGATAGTGAAAAGGTTAACATGCAAACTAAGGAAGGTGCTCAAGTATGATTTCAACAATACGGACACACACCTACATCTACACAAATGGATCATCAAGCAAAAGAACAAGTTTTGGAACAACCAAGAAAGTATTGAACACTTAAGAACGAATAACCCCAATGAAGCCGAAGAAGCTCTAGAACTGTATAAAGATGACTTAAGAGTGCTTTGTGGACACGGAGCATGTGATTATCATCTCCTTAAATGGATCTCAACAATACAGAAATCTGTAGGCACTGTGGTTAGGCTAAAGAAACTATGGGAGCTTGTCAAAATTCTGAAATCAGAACTTAAATCCTGTTCAAAAAGAAAGGGTACAATAGATCTGTATAGTCACAGTACAAGCGTCTTCTTGTGGCACAACCCGAGTTCTTCAATTCAATTCAAATATTCACTCTGAACTTATTTATTAAATCTAAAATCTATAACAAAAAACAAAAAAAAAAATGTCTCCGTGAAATATTCTGACTCAAAAATCTTACTCCAAACAAGACCTTTATCGCCAAAGTGCACAAGCAAAAAAATGCCAGAAACGCTGCGGATCAAGTTTCCAAAAATATTTAATATATAATTATCCGAAGCAAACAAAATCATGCAAAGAAGGGAAAGAATGTTTTTTTGTCCTCTGGGATTCCTTTTTTCATAACATGACAAGATACAAAGGTTAAAAAGTTTCGGACAAAATCCTAATGATCGTATAGGATTCATTAACGAATGAAGATTATATATCTTGTGGGCGAAAAATTTTGTGTTTGTTTGGCTTCGAATAAGAAACCTTTATGGTAGACCTTTAGATAAACCTTCCAAAATAAGTTTCTGTCCGAGCAATATATGGGTTGGTTTAGTTTCACAAACAATCTGAATAAAAACAAGAGAACTGAGTTGCATTTAACTATGAAAATAAGATGAAGATTAAATCTTTTCGTCTGAGAGGGTCATGTTAAATAAAAGTCTGTAGAAGTTGTCAAGTTTTGCAAAACGCAAGTACGTCTACGACGGGTACATCAGTTCTAAATACACCACCAAACAAAAAAAACAATTCTTTGCTTGGTAAAACCTATTGAAGTTAAATACGGCGCATAAGTTTATATCGAGTATGAACGATGCGCAATACGATGGCTTTATTCTGGATCAAATGGTGCTCAACCCTCGAGAGTACGTTACTTGGCCAAACTTTACGATATTTCCAAAATTGTGCAACGTTTCCACGATATGATGATAAAAGTCCCTTAACCCCTTCGCTTCCAAATTTTTATTTCTGTATTATTCGATTTTGTATGTAAACCTTTGTTAACTGTATTAGATTAAATGTTTTTATATAGGTTTGGACTAAATTCAAGGCCGGTTTTTGGCATTTAAGCCGGGACGTATTGTCCCATTGGTATTTTTTTATGGGACGTAATCGTCCCAATGGGACTCAAGAAACAAAAATCATTTCTCACGAATTCACGAATTTTTATTGAAAAAAAAAATATTTAAAATAAAAAACAATAAATATATATATATATAAATATAAGAAAACAGGTACCATATTAATTAGGGAAATGTATTGTTAAGGGTAAATAGAAAAACATGCTACGCACAAAGCGACCTTACAGCTGGCGCAAATAGTTTTAATACGTTTTTCGATCTGGTTTGCGGAGCATTGAATATAACGACGCAGATCTTCGATCCAAATCATAAGTTGAAATATATTGATCAGCCAGATCCACGCCTCCCATTATTTCGTTATAGCTTTTAATTGCAACTGGTATAGGAACTTCGATCTTCTTACCGTCTTTCATTTTGCGTAGGTCTTTAGCGATTGTAGGTGACCCAATTTGCAGCTAATATTCCACCATTGCTGATTCTGAAGTCGACCTTGTATTTTTAAGTATACTGTCAAAGATGGGAAGGTTTTTCCTCGATTTTATAACGGTTCCAAATTCAGCATATTCCAGATTTTGCAATAACAAAATACTAATGAAAAAACGATTCATTGCAATCATAACATCAGGCTCCCGAATCGTACTACACAGATTCATTAAAACTCTCTCCCCAAGAGTTCCTTCAAAAAATTCCTCCTCCTTTCCAGCATATATATTCAAGTCAGAAGTGTAAGCTATTTTCGCGTCACATCGCATCCAAATTTTAATCTCCCGCTTTATTATTTTTAACGGTTGATATTGTTTCAAAGATGACCTGACTTTCTAGGATTCTTTGAACCTTGCTTGGGACATATGAACCCAATGGGAGCGAAAGGGTTAAGTTGAGATCCGACAAGGACTTATCTAACTTAAAGTTGCTAGTTCGATTTATTGAAACACATTGGATATAATATTCTGCTCTTTCAGGAAGCTAACGTGTCTTCAGGATGAAATCTGATGAGACGAAACTTCGTGTTTTCGGGTTCTTAAACGAATGTATTTCTGTCATAAGCGTTTCTGAATCCGTGTTTCTATATTTTTTCCAAGCTGTTGGCGAAATTCATGTAGTACGTATCATGATTGCTCTTGCCCACCTGGCGTTGACCATTAGCATGCAGTAGTGAATTTCCATATTCGTTTTATGTTCATCAACTGCACTCCTTTGGACTCATGAAGCTTTTCTGTGTTTTCTTTGGTTCAACCTTTTTCCATCTAAAGTTGCTGAATAGGTTAATGAAGATATTCTTAGTCCCTTTCTTAGTTTATCGATTTGTTTTCTTAAATGTGTGAATGCACTTTGAATAATAATTCGCGTCTATTTTGCATAAACATGTTTGCGTCTTTAATTATTTCACCTTCTCCCACTTAGTCATAATAAGTTTTCTGTTGTGTTCATAAATTCTTGAAGTTACGGAAAAAGAATTCATTTTTATGTTTATAGAATAAGAGGATAGAAGATTTCAAGCTAATCGTCAAAGACACAAAGATAGTAGTACCCTTTCTAGTTAATCCCTAAAATTCCCTATAGAACTGTTGATTGTTAAAAAAATGCTTGCTTAACTGGCTTACCTATCAACGACAACAATTGGTCCATTTCTGTAGTCACTACATCTCTCGTGCACGTCTACAATAAAATCGTAAATACTATTCGGATTGGTCATCTCTGGCCAACTTGGACAATGCAGCATCTTTACGTTCAGCTCGTAGTCATCCTGTATTGATTGAATAACAAAATCTCGACTCACGTAGTCACTCTTGTTGGTCTTGCTTAAGAATTTCACGCGATAATAATCGCTTTCGATGGGCGTCGTATCATCTGGCCAAAATTGTGCAAAATTCTACAAAAAAAAAGAAGTCACGTTTTACATGACTGTTGCACTTGCACATTCATGGACTTACAATCTCATCCAGCGACGAGAGCAGCACAATTGTTTGCGCATTGTGATCCCATACCATTTGCCAGAAATCTTTGACAGTATGTGACATCGGATGCTGGGTGACGATAAAGTCTCTCAGCCGTCTAAAACCATGCAGCCAGGAGGCGTTTATATAGTCGCTTCCTTCCTCACCTGGTTTTGGCGTTAAATGCACCCGACTACCTTCAATCGGGAATATGGCACCACGATTCTTGATTGAGTTGACTTGCTTCATCGCCGATGCGATGTGTATGTCCTTTGTTTGGAACTGAATGATGTTCTTGTACTGATTCTCTAGGTAACCGTTTAGATTTTTCAGCTCTTCAATTTGATCGGCACGGAGGTTTGTCTCGCCACTGGCAATCGCCTCGACCAGAGCATCGTGCAAGAATATATATTGTTCCTCGGTTTGGACAAGGAAATTACGTTGCACACGAATGTGTCGCAGGAATCCAAAAACGTTTACGACTCCCTTTTGCTGGATTTGCTTGAGCATGGCATCTAAAACGATGTATGTTCCAGTACGGCCAACTCCAGCGCTAAAGTAAATAAAAATAAACACATAAAACATAAGCTTAGATGGCTGGATGTATGAGAGTTACCTGCAATGGACGACAATTGGACCTGCATCTGGCGGATTGGCAGCTGAGGATTTCTTAACGAAATTTAATACTGGCAGTGGATGGTCGGGTGTTCCATGATCCGGCCAATTTGTGTAGTGATACTGATAAACTATTTTCTCCGTGTTCGATTGTTTCTTCTTCTTTAGCTGTAAACGTTAAAATTTTCATGAAACAGAGCACATGGCTTGCATAAAGGATAACCCCACCCACCTTAAGGTGCTTAATCTGTAGCGTTCGAACTGTGTAGGTGGACATTACTTCCTCCTCAATCAGTTTAACTTGAATGACACCGTAAGTTTCGATGCCGTCCTTTGGCCAATACATGTCGCACTTTCTGCGACCTCGTTCGACTAGGTTCGTTATCATCACAATAATCGCAACCCTTTGCTCCCAAATCATGCGCCAGAAGCAATCAAACGTGTCCGGCAGAGGTCCCTGTGTGCCGATAAAAGCACGAGTCTTCTGGTAGCCATCAATGAAATTGGCATTAATGTAATCCAGGTTCTTCTTTTGGCCCGGTGTTGGGTGAAGGTGCACACGGCTGTGATCATCTGAAAGGAATCGATTAGTCAGACGACACCAATTCTATTAACACGCTTCGAGTCCACCAGTCCGTTTGGCTTTAAACTCGTACTCGTACTTACATGCAGTTATGTTGAGATAACGATTCTTGCGCTTATTCTCCGGATGCTGAGAGTGTTCGCAGGGCATGTCGTCGGAAATGCACTCATTTTGAATGGCTTCGTATTCTCGACTGAAGCCGATGTCACCGTCTGCATGTAGCGAGGCCACATGCTTGCTAAACTCATTGACAGGCACTGCAGCACGTATCTCACCGCCAATCTCGACTGGTACTTCCCAGTCCACCTGCGGCACTGACGGGTGATGTGGTGGATCGTCCAGATAGTAATACGCAGCGTGGAAGCACTTCCTGCTTTTGAAAGAATTAGAAAACGAAAAGGGGAAACATTAAAATCATGCGGAAATGAAAAGAAATAAAATCAAATGTTTATTGTTGATGAAACACATCGATTGGACGCGGGCGGGCAGTGGCAGTTGACAATATCGTGAAAGTAAGGCTGTTTGTAGTGCGAATTGGTAATTGGTTATAAAATGGGTTATGACTGAAGGGAAGTTCTTCGACGTGGGCGATGTAGGCTGGAGCAATATTTTTTTTATAGATAAAAGGAACATGTGCAAAGGGACGATAAAATGACGCAATTGAAAAAGTTAACACTCGAGAAACAAACTTTTGAGAAACCAAAACGTACAAAGACAAACGTTTCTTAATCATTGCGAAATTTCTGGTTGAAAATAAAGTTCTTAAATAGATACGCAAATTGGCTGAAATACCTTTATCTGTACTCTGAACCACAATTCCGCCACGTTGTTCGACGGTCTTTCAAACTCGGCCAGCTTTCTTTTCACAATAGCTTACAAATTTTTTATCAGATTTAGATCCGAAATCTATGCTGACCATTTCATGCTTTGAAAGCTTTGAGTAAACCCTTTCTAAGCTCAATATCTACGTTCTTTTCTGCTACATACGCCCTTCGAAACTTATCCAAGGATACCAACTCGTGGTAGATGCACTTGACTCTCGTTTCGAAATTACGGATCCCTGCGATGAAGTTATAATTATGGGAGACTTCAATGTACCACACCTGCTACGGACGCAATCTGATGATGACTCTCACTTTAACGCAACATCGGAGAGGATAAATTGTTTTTATTCATTTTAACATAAAACTAGTGACCGACCGAACATTCGGTTGTGGTTTCGGCCAGATTCGGCCAAAAATTGGTTTCGATCAAAGTTTCGGTTTCGGCAAAAAATCGGCCGAAACTTCGGTGGCGCCGAAACTCAGTCTTCCACAAGGCACACATCAATTTGGGCCATTGTGAATACCGCGAGGGTTATGTGAATAAGCGTATCTACCTATGTATAATGGGGAGTAAGTGAGAATTGAGAGGTTTTCCTCCCGGATGCTGAAGAAGGACAAGGTGGAGAGAACTAATATGACTACCGTTTGAAAATGTCGTTATTGCAGACAACTTCATATCTATTACTCTGAGGTGAATTTTGACCATGACAGCTGTCACATCAGACACTTCATGTCATTGTCTAATTATTTCAGTCTAGGTTATTGCTCATTAGTGAAAACACACAAGTTTTTGTAAAGCCGTAAAATGTCTACATTCGTGCCATCAAAACAACATTTGCGGGAAGTTTTAATATGCTTCTTTCATTTAAAGAAAAAAGCAACCGAAGCGCATCAATTGCTTACCGAAGCTTGCCCGGGCTATACTATAGACGTTAGAATGTGTTAGCGGTGGCTTAAGCGGTTCAAAGATAGTGATTTCGACACCGAAGACAAAGAACGCCCCGGCCAGGTGAAAAAGTTTGAAGACCATGAAGACAAACGCAAGAAGAACTTGCAAAATCATTTGACGTCGCTCAGCAAACCATTTCCGATCGTTTGAAAGCAATGGGAATGATCCGAAAGGTAGGAGATTGGGTGCCGTATGAATTGATGCCACGAGACGTCGAACGCCGATTTTGCATGTCCGAAATGCTGCTTGAACGCCACAAAAAGAAGTCTTTTTTGCATCGAATCGTCACTGATGATGAAAAATGGGTACATTACGATAATCCTAAACGTCGTGCAACGTACGGATACCCCGGACATGCTCAACATCGACGACCGTTCAGAATATTCATGGCCTGAAGGTTATGCTGTCCATTTGGTGGGACCAGAAGGGTGTTGTGTATTATGAGCTGCTAAAACCGAATGAAACAATCACAGGCGAGGTCTACCGACGACAATTGATGCGTTTGAGCCGAGCACTGAAGGAAAAACAGCCGCCGTTTAGTCCAGACCTTGCGCCATCCGATGACTATCTCTTACGATCGATGCAACATGGCCTGGCTGACCAGCACTTCCGTCATTTCGATGATGTCAAAAAATGGATCGATTCGTGGATTGCAGCTAAACCGGTCGAATTTTTCAGAACGGGTATCCATGAATTGCCAGAAAAATGGGGAAAATGTGTGGCTAGCGATGGGCAATACTTTGAATATTGAATTTATATCTATTTTTCCCCAATAAAGCATTGATTTTTGAAAAAAACGACATTTTCAACCGGTAGTCCTATAAATATACAACAGCGATTTCGTGATCGTGGTAAAACATGGAAGGAGAGTTCTTAACTAAGATTACTCAAAAAGATAAACTTCCACTTTTCGTTCGAGTTCTGACCCATCGGTTGTTATCGTGATGGAGCCGGCCGATTTTGGAAAATTTGTTTTTGAGAGTATATAGTCTTTTACGGTTGGAAGGCAAATCTACTCTAAAGATTGAGGACCGATTTGCATTGAGTCTTACCAACACAAACTTTGTTGTTTGACTAGCACGGTTAATTTCGCGTGAGTTCTTAATCCGTGAGCCGTATTTTTGAATTTGTTTAGTTTCTCGTGGTTATATGGCTAGGTAAGTGTTGGCGTGACATGTCGGGTGACTTCGGTCGAGATAACTTTCTGTATGTGTAAAAATATACTAAATTTACGTAGAGATAAGTCACTTGATTATTTTTTCTTTTTTCATCTAGATATTAACATGTACATTTTTCCAGACTGCTGACGTATCATTTCGTTTGCTACTGCAGGTCGGTCGCCGCCCTCGGTTTGCCACATTCCTACAGCATCATGTAGCAGATTATTGTTCTCGTGGATAGCCAGGGCATGGGCCTGGTACAATTTGCTGAGTGGCTGGAATGTCTGGGCACTGCTTTGAGGCGAGTGAGGAAGCGGTGGATGGGCGAACGAGCTTTGAAAGATGGGGGAGTTGAGTTTTAACCGCGGTGCAGTTCGGTTCGAAGATATCGGTAGTCGGCAGTCCGGAAAAATCCGAAGACCGATTTAGTCGAACGGATCCGCGCGATCCGCGGTTCAATCAAAGTAAACGAAGTATTATCGGTTATTATATCGGACGACGAGTTTAACTCAGAAGGGTGTGAAGTACAGAACGAGGAAATAAACGAAGGATGTGAAGCACAAAACTGCGATACAGAGTACAAGGTACCAATCGTCGAACCGAACGAGGGCTACAGAAGGCGGATGTCGAACAATAACAACGCCCACAGGGAGAGTAACTCACAAGACTACGACGCAGAGAACTCAGACGGGATAAGCAGAATGACGAGTAAGAATAACTTTGTTTTCAGGGATATTGAAGAGTCCCTAGAAAAAATCTCAGGAAAAGAAAGCAGAAATTATCAAATCGACTGGGTAAAAGAATTTGAGGACATCGCATCAGTCTGCGAATGGAATGACATACAAAAGTATCTGTATGCACGACGTCTCCTGAGCGGTGCCGCCAAATTAGCAGTTGAGGCGACAGGCGGAGTTACGAACTGGAACATGTTGAAAGAGAGATTGGCAAAAGAGTTTGGGAAGAATCCATCAGCTGCTGAAATTCATCGATTGCTGGATAACAGGAAGAAGAATACGACTGAAAGCTTGTTGGAATATTTTAACGCTATGGCGCAGATGGCTAACAAGGGTAAAGTAGACAAATCATCTACAGTCGAGTATATAATAAACGGAATCCCGGACTCCGCAGTCAATAAGAAAGTGCTATATGAAGCAGCAACGCTCGACGAACTTAAGTTAAAACTAGAGTGTTATAAGAGGATACAACGACACCTGCCGCAGCAAAAGGTGGAGAGTAGACCGACTATGTCAACGAAACCAAGTTTCTCGTGTGGAGGACGTCCAGATGGCATAAACAAACGATGCCACAATTGCGGTGCCAATACACATCTCGCATTGAATTGTCCCGACAAGAATAAAGGAATGAAGTGTTTTAAGTGTTATTAATTTGGACACATGCCCGCCAGTTGTCCAAATAGGGAGGGGGCACCGTCAAGGGGTCTCAGCCGACTACAGCAACTTCGCGCCGAAAATGGCCAAATACTCGTAGAAATTGGAAACAAGAATTATTATGCCTACAAAGACAGTGGAAGTGGCGCATCCGTGCCAAAGAGATCGGTTTCAATATGACCGAGCAACCTGGAATGATGCTGAAGGGATTTGGCAACGCACCACAGACAGCATTAGGATCTGGTTTAGTGTCATTGACAATAAACGGGGATCAATATGAGGTTAGGTTCCAGGTAGTACGAGTATTTTAATAACAATTAAAATACATAATAAATTTCAACTTGTCTTAACCCATTTATTCCCATGGTTGCGTTAACGCAACATTGAAAAAACTAATCTTTTTCGAACTAAAAATTTAAAATTTTTGATGTAATTTCGGTTCTATTGCATTAAAGAACATTTAAACCTTCATCTAATTTTATTTTGTATGCGTAATAGCTCTTGGAGTTTTGATTACATCTAAAATAAAATTGACAAATTTTCAAGAAAAAAACTTCATTGTTTATAAATTCCTTAAATAATATTATTTATCCAATTTTTTATAGTCCGAATGACGTTTCGTATAAAATATACTGCTAATGACAGTGATTTGAAAAAAAGAATAAACATTTACTCTCCGTTACTACTTTTATTTGGCTTTGTATAGTAATGTTGCGAAAACGCAACATTGGGAGAAACGATGAAACTTTAGTAGGCTCTGAAAAATATCCCCGTTCGAAATTGTTATGTCAACAGAAGGTATTTACATATTTGATTATTTGTGGTGCTTTGTTTCTGGTTATTGCAAGTGCAGTGTCATTGTGATATACGGAAAGGTTGAAGAGTTTAAATTTAATCTGATTATTGTGTTGAAGTTTTCAAACATTCTAAACAATGGTTAGTACAATAATCTTATAACGGACATACATTCATGATACATTTGTGGGTTTTTATAACTATTTTAGAGTAACATGAAATATCACGATGATCCCAAAAGGCCTTTGACTCTGAGAGAACTTGAGGCACTTGTTGAAGAAATTGATCTGGATGAAGAAGTAAACATTTGTTACATACCACCCGAAGTCGATGAGCTAACGGACGAGGAAAACATCGATGATGACGTTATAGGTGGAATGGAAAATTTGCCTTTAGATTTGGCGGGAACTTTTGAGATAGTGCATTCTGGTTATGACGTCGAAATGGAGAATAATGTGCATCATAAAGTTAGTCAAGCTTCATCAAGCAAATCATCAAGAGTTGAAGATGTTACTTGGTGTAAAACACCGGTTGACTACGATATTGGTGCTACGTCAAATGAGGAGGCTGATATGAAGAAAATTGTTAAAGATCTGCATGGAAAGTCTGTGCTTGATTTCTTTAGACTAATGTTCGACGAAAATGTTATGCAGTTTATTATTACGAACTCCATAAAATATTCAAGAGATAAGAACCGCCCTCAGTTTTGATTGGATCAAAGTGACCTGGAAATTTTTATTGGAATATTGATTGTAAGCGGATAATACACTCTTCCACAACTGGTCATCTGATGAAGACAAAGGGGTTCCAATTGTGAAAAATGCGATGTCTCGAAAAAGATTTTTTGAGATCAAACAAAACATGCATGTGGCAGATAACAACCAGTTGGACAAGGAAGACAAATTTGCGAAATTGCGTCCGCTATTTGATCTTTTGAACACTAACTTCTTGAAGTATGGTACCTTCGCACATCATTTGTCAATAGATGAACAAATGGTGCACTACTTTGGCCGCGAAAGTGTTCAGCGAAAATGTTCCTAAAAGGAAAGCCAGTACGTTTTGGGTTCAAGATGTGGTGCCTGACGTCGAGCGATGGATATTTGTATCAGTTCATTCCATATGGTGGAAAAAGTGTTATAAATGCCAAAAGAGAATTTGGTCTAGGTGGGCAAGTAGTAATAGATCTCTTGAAAGTTGTAGAAAATAGAAATTCTCACAAAGTATATTTTGATAACTTTTTTACCAGCTACAATCTATTGGTTCATTTGAGAAATGAAGGATATTTTGCCACCGGAACTGTGCGCGAAAATAGAATTCTGAAATGCCCACTCGAGACGAACAAATCAATAGGCAAAAAACAGCGTCGTACAATGGATTCCTGCTATGATCACGCAAATGAAATAAGTGTGGTACGTTGGAATGACAATTCCGTCGTTACAGTGGCAACTAATTGCGAGTCTGCTCAGCCAAATGTCATGGAAAAACGATATAATTGTAAAGAAAAGAAAGAGATTTCGATACCACAACCACATATGATTGCCATGTACAATAAATATATGGGGGGTGTTGACTTGCACGACAATGCAGTGGCAAACTACCGTATAAACATTGGTGGTAAAAAATGGTGGTGGCCATCATATTACAATTCGATAGATTCTGCAGCAGTGAATGCTTGGAAGCTACACAGAATTGTATTCAAGGAAAAACCAATCTCGCAGCTGGACTTCAGGTCTGAGTTAGTTCGGAGTCTCCTCAGTGCCAACAAGTGCAAAACACAATCTGTTCGAGGACGCGGCTCAATTTCATCACTACCATCCACTTCGCGATTAGATAACGCTGGCCACATTATTGAGAGGAATCCTGAAAATTGGAGAAGACGGTGCAGGGTTTGTAAAAGCACAACTGTATTTATGTGCAACAAATGCACAATTCCATTGCATTCCCATTGCTTTAAGGCTTATCATACTTAATTTTTTTTTTTATGTATGGTCCCAATGTTGCGTTAACGCAACACCCAAAAAGTGGGAGTGGCTGATTAAAAAAAAAAAAAAAATCTCAAATGTTTATAAACTCTAAAATAAATTATTATGAATTCAAATATAGACGTTTTTCTGAATATTTCTTATACTGGATCTTAATGGGTTAAAAAGTTTCGGTTTCCGCTGAAACTTAGACCGATGCCGAATATTCGGTTACGGCTGAAAATCATGTTTCGGTCGGATACTACATAAAACACATGGGGTGTGTGTGTTTTCGGGCCACCCTTTTTTTTTTTATTACATTCCAAATACAGTTCTTATTGTTTTTGCATCATTTCATTTAAAAAAAAAAAGGTATTTTTTTTGTATTCCTGTCATAAAAAGGTCGTGAAACGAAATTAGTTCAAACACGTTACGTATTCGCCACCGTTTACTAAAATATTCACGTTAAACGTTTCCTGCATAATAAAGTTAGCAGCAAATATAATTAAATTAGTAAATTATCTCAATCAAAACTTTAAAACTAGCAATTTATACAAATTACAATGAGCGATAGTTTGTTTCATTTTTTTTTTCAAGCATTCCACAGCATATACAATAGTAGCACGCAATAATTATCCTCGGGATCTCCCTATGGCGTGTATATTACTGCGATTTCCCATAGGAAATACCTTTCACTAATTAGGATGAATTTCACAACACAAACAGGTGCACTGCAGTATAAACAACACGGCGCGCTGTAAATCGAAAATAAAAATTCCCCAATAAAAAAAAGGAAAACACTTCACATGGATACCGTGTTTCCAATAAAAACCATCTACAGCAGAGTGAAGTATGAATTTAAAAAGCTACTAAATATTTGAATAACCAGATGCTATCATCGGGGAACACTGTTCCTTTATTATGTATCGTGAATGCACCTTTCTGGACAACGCTAATTTGTATTGCTAAACAAAATTTAATTGATTTTAAATTTAATTTGCGTTTTTTTTATTTATTAGTTTTGTTAATAACACAGTGAAGAGGAATGCATGGATAAAGGAAGTACCCAAAGGACTCTCCCGCATGGAAAAAAGGCGCACACATGGCATAAGCGAAATGTAATGCAATTTATATGCCGCATGCATGCAAACTTCAAATAAACCTTTTTTTAATTTAATTTCCTTGGAAAATATCCTATTAGGTTGGAAATATGATTCAGGCAACTAAAAAAAAAAAGGATATGCTTTTTTTTTGTACGAAAATTACTTTATTTCCAATGCACATGTGTAGGATTTTTTTTTCTGTTTTTGTGGCAGGATACTAAAGATGAATTTCGCTTGTTCGGTCTTCGAGTGCAATTTACTATAATACTAGTATAAGGACACGAATTCGAGTGTATGAGGCAAGGATGATGCTTAAAATTGCACATTCGTTGTTTATCAGCAGAAAACAAGAAAAAGGACATACCGCTCTCGGTCTCCCTAAAAAATCATAAAGAGGAGGAAACGTTTAAAATAAGACGCTTGAGAAAGAAAAGCAAAAAAAAAAAAACATGAGGACAAGGAATGTAATGCATGACATTCAAAAGGATTACGTTAGCGTGAGTTTTCTATTTTTTTATTTTTTTGTTGCCGTTGCTGTTTTTTTTTATTTTTGCAGGATAAATGCAATTCCTTTATGTGCAAGGAAAGGAAACAAATCGAAAAAGGGTATGGAACTAGTCGTTCTCTAGAGCTCGTCTACTACGAGCAGTGTGCGTGATGTAAACGAAAACTAAATTTGATTTTCCTTCTCGTTGAACTCCTTCTTTTCGCAGTGCGCTCTCGTATTTGTCCTTTTGCATCTAATTTTGATGAAATTTAAGCGCATAAGCAGTTTATCGAACGTTCAACTGAATATGATGAAATAACTTTTAAGTTTATTGTACCAACAAGGCGTACAGAGGGGGGCTTGGCGCCGAACGAGGGAGGGCTTGTTGTGCAGCATTGTTGAGAGTTTATTGGGAAACGAGGTTATGAGGACAATGTAGCATCGTTAAGTGTGCCGTTGATAGGATATAGAAACAAGTTCTAGGTTTAAGCGATGCACGATAAAGGATTTTCAATTACAATAGTAAATTGAGCTTTTCAGATAAGATCTTTATTTATTTCTGATGCGATATTGTTTAAGAGTAAAATTACATCTCAACATTTTTTGGGAGGGGGCTTCTTGAGCGCATTGACTTGCACTTTGTATGGGCTCTCCGTATTGCAGTGGTTTGTGGCTCGGACTGCTGAGCGTCGGGAAATAACATACTACGTTTTTTGATGGCACTTTGAACACCTCGCATGAGTCAAAGTGGGACGAGAAAAGCTTTGGCAATATGCTCTAGGTCAAATTTGCACTTTTTGACAAATTTAGGGTGACCCATTTGTTGGTTTCTTTTTGAAACCATATGTTTTTTTTTGACACTGACACCTCTTATGTGCTCAGAAATTCAGAAGTGTATTTTCACGATGAATCGATTAAGGCTTGAACAACGAAGGATATTTCAAAGTGGAGAGGATTTGTTTCGGTCGAAATACCGCACCAACTGCAGCTTGAGTTCGTCATGTTGTGAAGAATGTTCGAGTTTGCTCAATGTTCGGCTCTCGAAGGAGAATATTCGAGCTGTTGTCAAAAATTAACGCTTTAACCCGAGAGCCTCAAAGTGCCAAAGATCTCAGTAACTGAAGATCAATGAGAGCCCGAGGAGAATTCGATAACACCCAATTGACTTATGAAACATAGTTATGTTGTTGGGCCGCCACGGAACTGCGGTTTTACGCCGTTGGGCTAAGTGGGGTGCCAATTAAGATCGATGCTATCCAAACACGTACTATTCGAAAAAAACCAGCCAAGTGCGAGCTGAACCTGCGCACCGAGGGTTCCGTAGGTCGACCGGGGTTGCGAAAGAAGTTTGATTTTCTTACAGCTTAAATGTTGTATAGACCCGAGTGTTTAATATGAATTTCAATTTGATACCTTTTAAATGTAAGTTTAAAATTATAAAAAATATTTATTTTATATGATGTAACTGAAAAATTTACGGTTTTCGAAATTTTTTCTTTATCTGTGCTATAAGATGTTGCTTCGTCCCAAATTTCAAGATTCTGTGGGAAGTATCCTTTAAGTTTTGATTCCCTAAACGGCTGTATCTTTTGATTGCGTTGGCTTAGAAATTCAATTTTTGCACAGCTCCAGGGGACACTAGACCTGAGTATTAATACCTCTACGCGTTCCTGAGAAAAAGGGTCTTGACAGACCGACGGACGGACAACAAAATGATCCTATAAAGGTTCCGTTTTTTCCATTCGAGGTACGGAACCCTAAAAAGCTTCGAAACTATTGAACTGTTTTGAAAAATTGGGTTGACATGATGGCCTTCTGCCGAACAAGTCAAGGAAGACATTTGAGATAATATTTCACAGTAAATAGGATAGTAGAAAAAGTAAGTGCGACCATAAAAAACCTTAAAACAGCGAAGCAGAAAGTTCTGATAGTTAACAAACTTACAGGATTCTATCCAGTGAAGTTCTAAAGCCTTTTTGAAAAACACAAATAAGTCAATATCAGAAGAGTTGGTCTTCAAATAAATAAGGATAAAGCAAAATATATGCTAGAGGCAAGAAATCGATCCGTCTATCACCAGCTGGGACAAAACTGCACAATCGACATCCATTGCCACATCGCTTTCTCCAAACAACTAGGAATAGAACTCCTTTCTGAAAGTGCCAAAATTATGCTCCATAGACCGCACATCTTGCAACTCCTTACATATGAAGCCGTATGTTGGGCGATGGACCTTTGGAAGAATGTCCGTGGGATAAACAGTCCTACCGAGAACTCTTCGAACTGTACAAAGATTGAAAGCAGCTTTGGTTTAGTTTCAGATTATCCAAGGATCAATGGCATTATAGGTAAGTAGGTAAAGAATAGTATCACTTTGATAAATACATGAATTTTTATAACAAATTTTCTGAGCACAGTTGTTGAAAACAATATTGATCTGGTGTTCAAATATGGTTCAGTCATCATATGCCGTTTGGATCAAATTAAGCGCGCTTATACGGGAATGGTATAAGATAGTAGTCGTACTAAGACTATGGTCGTGCTGGGTCAACAAGATCATGTCGCCAAAGAAATGTAGGATGAAGATGATGTCATTGGCTCAGCTGTGAAGACATTGACTTAAACTGACAACAGTGTGATGAAACAATCTTCCAAAAAATAAAACATAATTTAAAATGACGAATAAAATACTGCGAATTGAATGAACGCAAATAAGTTGATATAAAATTTCCCATTCCTATTCGGACACCAACCATGGAGCAATCAAAACCAAAAATACAGCTTAGTTTTAAATCCCTGCAAAAATTCGATCATTAGTTGATAATCCCTTCAGAGCGTTGTAAATAGCGTGTGATAGGGTGAAGACCTCGAAGAGCCCAAATTTATTTTTTAGAATACATCCGTACTTTAAAGTAGAAACAGTCATGTTCGAGATATCAAACAAAAGGGTTCTATAGTTCATTCGGTGGAGTGACAATTCCTTTAAATGTGTTAAGTTTTCGTTTTACACTCATGAGGCGAAGATTTATAATTCCATGTTTTATATAACAAGGCTTCAGTTTACTGTCACTTAAAATCAATAATAATGAAATTGATTGTTGGTTTCACAGCACAACATTAAACGGCTTTGATTAGATCCAAACTAAGTTGATTGGAAATAGGTGATTCACCACGAAATTATTGAAACCGCAAAGCCACTGTTTATTGTGGCATTGATGCAAGAAAGGCAATTAGGCTGACGTCGTCGATCGAATAGTTTCCTGAGGTCATAATTGAAATAACATAAACTGCACACGATATGCTGTTTCAGCACAACAAGCACAGTCTACTAGCATATTTAATTGTTTCCGCAAATAATTTATCCGTCATCGATTTAATGTGTATAAATGGCAGCAATAAAACCACAAATGATCGTCTACAAGGACACAACTCCACTAATAGACCCATTATTTGTGCTCCTCCCGATAGATATTTAATTTGTGGTTTTCTCTTGCGTATCAAAGCGAACTAAATACCGTCACCCAGTTTATCTTTTTCAATATTCCCCTCATTTCATAAATTGATTTCCGCATCACCAGAGCACAATCATCATCATTACATTAAGTCCTTTTTTCGAATCTGTGGCCGAATGCAATCATCAAACGCTAAGGCTGTGTTATTTCAACATTTCCATCACGTTTGAAGAAAGCAAAAACAAAATAAAAGTAACGATGTCTGTCTCTATGCAGATGTGGAGAGTAATCGATGGTGAAGTCATATCGGCAAAGGAGGACTGACTCACTTGTAAAAGGACGATTTACTTGATATCTCATAAAAATAATAAAGTTAACCAAGGATATTTGCTTTCATCGTAAAACCCCCCTCCACATATTCTGACCCTTACGACTTCCAGCTTCCAACGATGACAACAGATTCCATCATACCGCCTCCACAATACACAACTGTGATATTAAAAGAAAATATATACGTATATGTGTGTCCTAAGGATACAAATACACACACACAGAAAAAAAAATAAGATAAAAATTCTTATAAATAAAATGAAAAGGCTTCGAAATGAAAATTCCTTTTATCCAAAAGGTTGTTTTTTTTTCTTTCTTTCATTTTATTCGTCCTCGCGAAAGTATACCGTACCCTACGCCCTACTCCACTAGGAATTTTATTTCTATTATTAAATTCATATTTCAGTCCATTCGCACTCACATTCCCACGAGTATCTAACAAACAGCTACTACCGGGGAGCATCCATCAATGGCACGTCGTTGTTTTTTCTGATTTAAAAGGAATACTAGTATTTGGCTTTGGAGCATCCTGCGTATCCTGGATAAAACGCGAGGCGTGTGTGTCCTATTTCAGTGTTTTAATGGCTCACTTTTATACACTAGTGATTTAATTTTGGGGCGAACGATTTCCGTCTGCTGTTTGTGTATCTTTATTGTTGTGCGTAGGCGAATCCAAAGGATATTCAACTGTAATAAAGGAACAAATGCTCCATGATTTTGATTGATATTCTAATATTGACTTTAATATTGGCCACTGAATCGCAATAAGCCGCACCAGAGTAAACAAACAAAACGCGGAACTGGGTCACAATAATAATTTTGTAACATTTTTCGTTTGTATTATTCACCGGAATATGAACACAATAAAGGTTGTTCTTTTTTTAATTAACTTGAGTACATACAAATTTTTTTTTAACAGTCAACACTGATACCAATTAGACTTTAATTATGGCCACAATTTAATTGACAATAACATTTTATGTGATAGTAATTTTACTATTTTTTCAACACGGGCTTATACGGGTGAGCGTTTAATTAAAAATTTAAATGCAAGTTGGGTAGGGCTTAAATCTCCTTTAGTCTTTTGTGACAGCTGAAATATAGGACATTGTATAGATAACCACTTTTCGATATTTTTTTTTTTGCTAGGGGTGGTTATGTTCAAGTTTCCACCTCATAGCTTTTTCATCAAAGATTATAGACCGACTACCGAAATTCGAAGTCAGTGGCCTCAACGTTAAGAGCGCTACGTCCAATTTATGGTCGTCATAATCGTCCTTGCAGATCAATAATCGAGCGTCTTGTGGAAAAATTTGAATCCACAAAGTGTTCCCGTGCCAGTGAGACAAAGAAGTGCCCATAGTGTCGAGAATATTGTTGCCGCTGAGGCTTCAGTTGCAGAAAGCCCAAATGTGTCCCTCACACGTCGTTCTCAAGCGTTGGGCATCTCTGTGACGTCGTTGTGGCGAATTTTGCGAAAAGATCTTGGCCTACATCCTTGCAAGATTAAATTGATGCAAGCACTGAAGCCGCTGGACCACCAGAAGCGTCGTATGTTCGTGAATTGGGCTGAGCAACAACTTGAAAATGATTCGGATTTTCATCGAAAAATCATCTTCAGCGATGAGGCTCATTTCTGGCCGAATGGCTCCGTCAATAAACAAAATATGCGGTATTGGTCAGGCAGCAATCCACACGTACTCCATGAGTCATCACTGCATCCCGAAAAAATTACGGCGGCGTCATTGGGCCGTACTTCTTCCGTGATGATCAAGACCAGCACGTTACTGTGAATGGGGATCGCTACCGTTCAATGATAACCGAATATTTTTGGCCCCAATTGGATGATTTGGACTTGGAGTATATGTGGTTCCAACAGGAATCCACACAGCGAATGTCACAATCAATTTATTGGAAACCAAGTTTGGAGAACGTGTTATGTCACGAAATGGTCCAGTCGCTGGCCGCCTCGGTCGTGCGATTTGACGCCGTTAGACTATTTCCTGGGGGGGTCAAGTCTATGGTCTATGCCAACAAACCAGCGACGATTTATGAACTTCGTACGAATATCGAACGTGAAATTGCAGCAGTATCGGCCGATTTATACTTGAAAACCGTCGAAAATTGGGTTCAGCGTCTGGACTTCTGCAAGCGTGCCGTTGGTGGCCATGCAAAAGAAATCGAGTTCCATACATAATGGCATCGAACGTACTTTCACAGGAATAAAGCATTTCATTGATATCCAAAACCGTTTTTGTTTTATTTAAAAACAAACTTTTGTGGCGATCTTATTGAAAACCCCGATACATCTCACATTGACACCACTACTACACATGAATGCTACCTAACAGTACTTTGAAATGGTGCAGATGTTTATCCTTTTTAGATTTTTGTTTTTACCTGAAGGGTTAGTGAAAATTTAGATAAAGACGGGTTTATTTTACTGGAAATAATCGAAATACGTTTAATCTATTGGACAGGATAGCGCAGATAATAAAGTGCTCTAAAAAGAAGGTATGTACTGCCATCCATTCGCCTTGCAAAGAAGGAACGAGAGGCAGGAAACGAAGGACAACATCTCGGTTCGACCAACTTCTTGTACGGCATTGCAACACTAAGCCGTTTTCTTCTTCGGAGGAACTTAAATTTACCAACCAATTGGCTGATGCCAGCTTCTCAGCAACTGACTGATGCCAGCTACCCAGCAACTGGCTCATGCCAGCTACCCAACAACTGAATTTAACTTAATCATTTCCGCAAGGATCTCATCTTCAGATATGGTTATGAATCCCATGTCAACGATACGAGGAATTTCTAAAAGGTTCTCTAAGTTGGAAGACTGTTTACTCAAATTCGACTGAAAGATAGTTGCAAACATGTCACATATTTTTTCAGATCACAACTAACTTCGCCATTATAGGTCATATTGCCAGGGACACCAACTGACTTTCTTTTAACATTAATATGTTTCCAAATAGCTATAGTATTTTTAATACCTGACTTCACTGTCCATACATACTGTCTATGCATAAAGTTTTTTTTTAAATATTCATTCTCTTTTCTTAAACGATAGTATTAAGGTCGCAGACTAGAGCCAACTTTGCACTTACCACCTAACTTAATCATAGTATTTTTTAAACGCGATAAACTCTTGGAGTACGAAACAGGTTTGTTATTTCTCTTAATTTTTTTAAGAGGAACAAATTTAGAGAATAGTGCCAATCTAACGATGGCCAGTTTAGTTGATAGGACCGATATTGTTGTCTTGAAAAGGGTGAATGTTTATACCGGTTTTGAAAGTTTAATGAACCAAAAGCTTGCGAAGAAATTCGTTAAGTAAACATAATGAAAACGTTTGAGAAAGTGTAAAAGCAAGTTGTTAAGATGCAGCTCCAAGACAATATAGAGAGTAATGAATATTTCAATAAATTCCAATCAGTCAAAAGCGGTCAAAAAAAAGGGGAAGAAAACAAAGATGTTTGGACTGATTTGAGTTTTAAAAACGGTGGAGTGAGGGAAAAAGGACTAAATTAAAATAAAAATAATTAAGCTCACAGAAGTAAATTACATCAGTTCAAAGGCGTTTGATGCCGACTTTGGTGTTCAACAGTTTTCAAAACTTGGCGTTTTTTTTTTCATTATAAATGTCAACGAGCTGTACTATGATAAGTTGATGCAATATCGTTCTTAACGCCGATTGTACCTTACTATACTATGCTATCATTGTTATGGACCTCACATTATGACTCGTAAAGGATATATACCAGGCGAGATCTTGTAAATAAAAGTTTAGATTTCAAGATACCAATAAATGTGAGACGTAGTTACGTCGCAAAATTATCACATTTCTTAAGCCTGTTGTTTTTTAATATTGAATTAAAAAACCAAAAACTATTTTTTTTTTAATTTACATTCATTTAACTTGTCTTCTCCTTTCGTAGTCCATCTTACACGGAAATTGTTTCATTACAATCATCTGGAATCCACAAAGCAGTCTATGACTCTTTCATACAACCTAATTCGAGGGAACTTATCCAAAGTCAATTTTAATTCATCAAATAAAATTTTTTTCCCATTATGCCGAGCAAAAAGAATTCTAATGGAATTTTAAATTCCGTTTCTAAACTAAGAGCGTATTATTTGCATTATACAAGTCAACATCAATACTAAGAACGGCGAAACTTCATCAAATTGAGTACATCCTCTGCCCAACCTTCTTACTTAAAGTGGATCAAAAGTATATAAATAAACTTTTCGCTTGTCCCTCTCCCACCATCATCAATTGTTACTAAACTTTACCCTCGAACTCGAATCTAACCCCCCCAGATGGAATCCCCTTTTCATAAATCCATTAACTTTGGCCACAACTTTCGGCGAATATCCCTCGAAAATCTTCAACAAATCATCATAATAAATCGCATACTTAAATAATTCACAAGAACGAACAAAAAAAAAACCAAAAGAGAATAAGAATGGAACAGGACTTTCAAATTATATTAAAAAGTAACCAACAAAAGTCGAAATCCAATTGCCCCAGCTATACGCCATCAGACTCGAAGATTGAAGTTGAAACTCAACTCAAATACACACTTTTGCGGGCGGGCCGTCCATCAACACATAAAGGAGAGATTCACCCCATCCACAGAACTTACTTAGGTAAATGAATAACAAGGCAAAAAGGATATTCTCTCCGGTATTATTCGCAGACTCGCATTTCCAACAAGTTGAATGTAAGTAAAAAATTTAAAATCCTTTAAAAAAGGCTTTTGAATAAATTTGAAATGCAATCGAAAACTTTCCACACCATCGCCCTCTGTGCTGCAAATCGGCGGTAATACTATCAAGTGCTTAAATTTAATTGCAAATCCTCGAAATATGAGTATCCTTCATAGCCGAGGCGCCCAAAATTCTTTGACAATGTTTCTCCGTGCTGTTTGCACTGAATCAATCGGGGACAATTCCAATTCGAGGTTCCAAAATGAAGCATTTATCAAGCGACTAGGAAGCTTCGCTTGATTTTTTTTTTTAAATATAGGTTAAAAGGATTTGCCAGGATCCACTTGCAACTACCTGAGGAAATTTTGCAATCGCCTTAGCAGGCGCTTAAAGTGTGTTAGATTCGGGGCTGGAGTTTCTAAAATGAAAATTTACATAAATATTGGAAAAGGGAACCATAAGTCGATATGTAGATGGTGTGTGGGTGGCTTTATTTTTGTTTTTTTAAATTTAACGTTTGATAAATACAAAACTCTTTGAAAAGATATTCTTTTCATCTTAGGTCGCAAGCACGTGGTGTTAAGTCAAGTTGAACTTTCTTTTTTTCTTTTTTATTCTTGGACTCTATTTGCATACTTTTTGAGGTGGTTTTTGAGAAAATTATTCAAAAATTGAAAAGTTCACTGGAAGCAAATTTACATTTTTTGATAAATACAGCGCGGGTCAATATGTGCAGGATATTGGAGGGATATACAAAATTTCAAGAAGCAATTCTAAGATGAAAAATCATTTCGAAAATTTATTTACTCAATCGAAAAAAAAAAAAATGGAAACACGCGGGAAAAACAATTACATTATTCAGAAATAAATGACAGAAAGATGTTTTCATCAAATTGTGACTGAGTCGTGCTACTACTGTGTCCAAAAAATAAGGTGACATATGAATTTAAACTGCGCGCGTCGAAGGATTTGGAAATTTTTCTTTCTATTTAGGTTGGTAGTACTGTCAGTGACATCTATGTGAAATTTCATGTCAAAATATATTCATAGTGTTTGAGATACGCGTCGTTTTGTGAGCTGCTAAAAGTGAGTTTTTCGTTTTTTTGCGATGTCGAAATTTATTGAGCAAAGAATTTGCATTAAATTTTGTTTGCGGAATCAATTTTCTGCAGCGGATACGTTGAGGATGGTGCAGAAGGCCGTTGATGATGAGGCTATGTCTAAAAAAAATGTTTACAAGTGGTATAGTGATTTCCAAGCCGGCCGTGAACGTGTCGAAGACGAAGAGCGTTCTGGGCGACCATCAACCTCAACCGATGAAGCTCACGTCCAACAAATCAAAGATTTGGTGTTGAAAAACCATCGATTAACGATTAGAGACCTTGCTGATGAAGTTGGCTTATCGAAAAGCTCAGTCAATATCATTTTGAAGGATGCTTTGGGCCTCAAGCGCGTCAAATCTCGACTGGTACCGAAAACATTGAATTTTTTGGAAAAAAGGCGTCGCGTTGAAGTGTGTGAAACAATGCT
Organism: Orthonevra nobilis; assembly: GCA_963555765.1. Lineage (NCBI taxonomy): Eukaryota > Metazoa > Arthropoda > Insecta > Diptera > Syrphidae > Orthonevra > Orthonevra nobilis. The sequence continues at coordinate 8,023,993 of OY743225.1, forward strand.
TTCCGACTACCAGGATGTCATGAAACGCATTATAACTGGCGATGAGACTTGGATCTATGCTTATGACCCCGAAACAACCGATCAATCGAGCGAATATCTTGCCAAAGGAGAGCCGAGACCAAAAAAACCGCGCCAAAGTCGCTCAAAAATCAAGGTCATGTTGACTGTTTTCTTCGATTATCGTGGTGTTGCGCTTTATGAATTCCTTCCAACCGGCCAAACAGTCAACAAGGCATATTATTTGTACGTTATTCGTCGTTTGCGTAACGCTATCCGTCTAAAAAGGCCGGAATTGTGGAAAGACAATTCTTGGTTTTTACACCACGATAATGCACCATCCCATACCGCAATCGTAATTCGTGATCATTTCGCCAAAAACTCAACCCCTATCGTTCCGCAACCACCGTATTCACCTGATCTGGCGCCGTGCGACTTCTGGCTGTTCAACAAGCTCAAAAGACCGCTCCGGGGACACCGTTTTGATACGATAGAGGAGATTCAAGCCGCAGCGAAGACGGAACTGAAGTCCATCCCGGAAATTGGAAAATCCGTTGGCATAAGTGCATTGCATCGGGAGGGGATCACTTTGAAGGGGATAAAATTGAGTTGGAAGAATAAATAAAGAATTTTCAAAATAAATAATATGTCACCTTATTTTTTGGACACAGTAGTAGGTCTACTTGAGTGGTTTGCGCAGTTCCCGAATCTAAACTCAATTAAGCTTCACCTTGTGAAAGCCCTCATCATGACAGGGACAGCAAACGACGCCATATTTCTTGCCGCTCTTTTGACATTTCTCTTCAATAAGATTTGCCATTTCATGATGGAAAGGAATACGAGCCAACAACAATTCGAAATTATAAAAATTTACTACCGAAATTCGGAGTCAGTGGCCTCAACGTTAAGAGCGCTACGTCCAATTTATGGTCTTCATAATCGTCCTAGCAGATCAACAATTGAGCGTCTAGTGGAAAAATTTGAATCCACAGGCACAGTACAAAATGTTCCCGTGCCAGTGAGACAAAGAAATGCCCGTGGTGTCGAGAATATTTCTGCCGCTGAGGCTTCAGTTGCAGAAAGCCTAAATGTGTCTCTCACACGTCGTTCTCAAGCGTTGGGCACCTCTGTTGTGGCGAATTTTGCGAAAAGATCTTGGCCTACATCCTTACAAGATTAAATTGACCCGAGAACGGAAGCCGCTTGACCACCAGAAGCGTCGTATGTTCGTGAATTGGGCTGAGCAACAACTTGAAAATGATTCGGATTTTCATCGTAAAATCATCTTCAGCGATGAGGCTCATTTCTGGCCGAATGGCTCCGTCAATAAACAAAATATGCGGTATCGGTCAGGCAGCAATCCACACGTACTCCATGAGTCATCATTGCATCCTGAAAAAAATTACGGCGGCGTCATTGGGCCGTACTTCTTCCGTAATGATCAAGCCCAGCACGGTACTGTGAATGGGGATCGCTACCGTTCAATGATAACCGAATTGGATGATATGGACTTGGAGGACATGTGGATCCAACAGGACGCCGACACAAGCAACACAGCGAATGTCACAATCAATTTATTGGAAACCAAGTTTGGAGAACGTGTTATCTCACGAAATGGTCCAGTCGCTTGGCCGCCTCGGTGTGACTATTTTCTGTGGGGCTACGTCAAGTCTATGGTCTATGCCAACAAACCAGCGACGATTTATGAACTTCGTACGAATATCGAATGTGAAATTGCTGCAGTATCGGCCGATTTATGCTTGAAAACCGTCGAAAATTGGGTTCAGCGTCTGGACTTCTGCAAGCGTGCCCGTGGTGGGCATGCAAAAGAAATCGAGTTCCATACATAATGGCATTGAACGTACTTTCACAGGAATAAAGAATTTCATTGATATCCAAAACCGTTTTTGTTTTATTTAAAAAAAAAAAACTTTTGTAGCGCTCTTATTGAAAAACCCGATATATTTCTCGTTACCCTTACTCAGTCACTAGGTTATCATTCACTCGACCTGGTTACATAACCTTGCACTTAGCTCTGCTCAGCTTTGCTTTATAAAGCGCAACTTTGAAAGACCAACTTCAAGCTATCACAGTCAATTTCTTTCCCCACTTTAATGAAGCTTTTCCAATTAATTTTAAATGCCACTCAACCCCAATGACCACTAAGTAAGCGACTCACTCTGGTCGCCACAAACGTTCACATGCTCAGTACAAGAAACTCATACAGCAACGCTTCACCATTCAACTTGAGGAGAGGAAACTTTCGTGTAAACATTTCAATTTGTTCAGATATGCAGACAATAGAAGTCATTACGATAAATGAAAGTAGCCTGCCAATTAAAGTGGCTTGTATCTGTATCCCACAAAGCACACTAAACAAACTATTTCAGCAGCAAAAAAACTAAAAAAATACAAAATAAATGGATGTCATTCTGTAAAACTTAAGGTCTCACGATAACAGTTTCTTGCGTATAGGAAAACTTTAAAAAATAATGTAAACACTAGAACGTCACGTGGTTTTGTTTACACACGCTTCCACTTTCCCGCGAATCGCAAAATGTAGCGACGACGTAGTTTCCCAAAACAAATAATAACAACAATAAACGAAACGCACACTGCGTAAAATAGTATCTCAAACTTTCTTCATTCTTCAGATTAAGGTCGTTCCGCCATCAAGCAAACTGTTGCCAAAAGAACAAACGACCCGACGTGCGACGTACACTTTCAAGCAAAATGCGACATTCTAGGGCACCTTTACAAATTCAAAATTGTATCTTATGATTAGTATGATGATGATGAGATCATTTCTTGTGTATGCTCGGGTGTGTTCAAAGAGTAACGTAAAAATTCATCTCTTTTTCAAGCACTTGTTTTTTTTCGAACTTACGTAAACCAATTGCCTCGCTTGGAGTTCTGCCGTTCCAGCTTTGACATTGCGCGCACAAATTTTCAAATGGATCCCCCAAGATCACCCAAACACTTCACAACCTCAACTTTGACTTGACAAGCATTATTTTTTTTTTATAGAAAAACAATCAATAAAACAAGTGTTTATGCACTGGAATTTGTTTTGATAGATTAACTTGGCTCGACCCCGGTATGTCTCGCCGGTCCGGGTATAACGTCTCGAACAGACTGTCAGCGCGTAATTTCCAGATAGTCACCGGTGCCATGTCTACACTGCACCGCACAGTTCTCTTAATTTTAAGATACTCATCATGGGAACGTTAAGAGTTCGACAATCGACAAATGTGTAAGGTCGGTAAGGCGGGGCAGAACCTCTCTATGAGACGTTATTGCTTAGATAGACTACGCTATCTTATCTAACCTGAACCAGCGCAGTAGTTGAAAATAATAATTAATCTTTGTGTTCTGATGGAAACAAAAATAAAACACAGGCGTATCTGTTGGAACGCATTTCTTTCTGCGTTATTTTTTTATTTTTATAGGGCTTCTAAAAAAAAATAAGGGGAGAAGAACAGGTGATTTGGCACAGAAAGCGAGATTAGAGGTGCTAATGAAATTTTCGGCAAAACACACAAGCTTTTAGTGAGTGCTAACGCCTGATGATTGGTTTTATTACAGACGAGTGTGCTAAATGCGAAGGGAAACCTATAATTATATAAGTGGGCAGATAGAGAGCCTACGTGCGAAAGCCAATTCAAACCTTTAGGAAGTTTTGATAAGCGTTTTTTGAGAGATTATTTTTTTTATTTAAATGCGCTTTTGGAATACTTTTGAAGGATGCCTGGAGCAGTTGAATCAATTGATATTTGCAGGTTCGAATACACTGACAGCACTTCAAATACCGACACCGCATCTTGTAATAGAAATATCAACTTACGACAAAAAAAATACTACGAATTTTAAGCGAATGCAAAAAAGTTGATAGCAATTTATCCATTCCCACCTGGAATCCACTCATGGAGCAATGGAAGCCAAAATAGATCTGAATTTCTTACTACAACATAATCTGTTGATCCTTCTAATTTTTTTCTACCGTTCTTCTTGCTCCGTGCTAAATGAAAATTATAAGGGTTATCATAACCCCTTCAGAACGAGCAAATTATAAAAAACAATTTCAAACCACCAGCGAGAGTAACGATGAAGATGGGAGGATGGAAATAAGAGGAATACTGAAGCAAACAGCAGTCCACAAAAAGCTCGACATCAATCAACTCATTATCCTTGGGGAGGGGCTCTGTGCGCACTATTTCTACCAAGATTTTGTGAATACCTACGTCCATTCGAAAGTTTGACATTTTTTAGCATGACATCACTCAGAACGTGTTGTCATTTGATTGTGAATTGTTTTATTTACAGAGACTTGAAAAATTCATCTCGGGGAAAAAAATGGATATTGCATGAACACCGGGCCGTAAAAAAGTTTGTTCTCGTTGGATCCCTGACAATTTGACAATCGCTCAAAAAAAGGCTCGTGTCGATTGGTGCAAAGAAATGTTAAAAAATTACGATCGCGGTGCTTCAAAAGACGTTTATAAGATTGTCACAGGTAACGAATCATGACGTATGAGCCCGAAACCAAACAACAATCGACCGTGTGGGTCTTCGAAGACGAGCCAAATCCAACAAAAGTTGTTTGTGGAAGAAGCACTTCGAAGAAAATGGTCGCCTATTTCTTCGGCAAAACTGGTCATGTGGCGACTGTTCCGCTTTAGCAACGTAGGACGGTCAATTGTGAGTGGTACACCACAATTTGTTTGCCTGAAGTCTTCGGAGAAATTCGAAAAACGAGCAAGAGAAGACGAATCATTGTTCACCATGACAAAGCGAGCTCTCACACATCGGCTCATACCAGCTCCTTTTTGACCGGCCAAAAAGTCGAATTGATGAGTCATCCGCCGTAAAGTCCTGACTTGGCACCCAATGAATTCTTTTTATTCCCGCACAACAAGAAAAAAAATGCGTGGTCAACGATTTTCGTCGCCAGAACATGCTGTTGAAGCGTTCAAAAACCATGTTTTGGAGGTGTCTCAATCGGAGTGGAAAAAGTGTTTCGACAACTGGTTTGAGCTCATGCTGGAGAATAATTTGAAAAACAATAAAACCACTTTTGATGATAAATATTCGCATTTTCATTATAAAGCTAGAAATATAGCAGCCTACGTATTTCAACCAAAAGATGTCTTTAGACACCTTAGCAAATTACTAAGGAACCGATTTGACGTGAGGCTGCTGACGATATTGCCGTATTTGTTTTTCCCTCATGGCCTTCTTTGTATGCAGTTGATAGTTTCTCTCCTAATATAACTAGGATAAAAAATCTCTACGTGAAATATTTTTACTTGTATTTTCTTTGTAAAGAATCCATGCTTTAATACCGATCAAATCAAGGATATTGAAAAACACGGGTATAGGCCATCTACAGCACTTACATTTCCTTGCAATTTGGTCAGTCATATCGACCCCAAATTTTGTGCTTTTGTAAAATTAATTGTTTTTGTTTTCGACTTGTTCAGATTTATGCAATGAACTTAATAAAAGTACATTTTTGTTCGGTTTACTTTTATGAACTTAGAATTTCAATGAAACAATTACGACTCATGGTACTGCGAAAAAAATGAAGGACCCCATTTTGTATTGCGTTAACATTTTTTTACTCATGCACATAGTCTCTTATTCTACTAGGGAAAGATAATAGGACTACCGGTTGAAAATGTCGTTATTGCAGCCAACTTCATATCTTTTACTCTGGCGTGAATTTTGACCTGACAGCTGACCTGACAGAAACTTCATGTCATTGTCTTATTATTTCAGTCTAGGTTATTGGTCATTAGTGAAAACACACAAGTTTTTGTAAAGCTGTAAAATGTCTACATTCGTGCCATCAAAACAACATTTGCGGGAAGTTTTAATATGCTTCTTTCATTTAAAGAAAAAAGCAACCGAAGCGCATCAATTGCTTACCGAAGCTTACCTGCGGCTATACTATAGACGTTAGAAGGTGTCTACGGTGGTTTAAGCGGTTCAAAAATGGTGATTTCGACACTGAAGACAAAGAACGCCCCGGCCAGGTGAAAAAATTCGAAGACCATGAATTGGAGGCATTCCTCGATCAAGATCCGTCACAAACGCAAGAAGAACTTGCAAAATCACTTGGTGTCGCTCAGCAAACCATTTCCGATCGTTTGGAAGCAATGGGAATGATCCGAAAGGTAGGACAGTGGGTGCCGTATGAATTGAAGCCACGAGACGTCGAACGCCGATTTTGCATGTCCGAAATGCTGCTTGAACGCCACAAAAAGAAGTCTTTTTTGCATCGAATCGTCACTGGTGATGAAAAATGAGTACATTACGATAATCCAAAACGTCGGGCAACGTATGGATACCCCGGACATGCCTCAACATCGACGGCCGTCAAGAATATTCATGGCCTGAAGGTTATGCTGTGCATTTGGTGGGACCAGAAGGGTGTTGTGTATTATGAGCTGCTTAAACCGAATGAAACAATTGCAGGCTACATGTTGCAAATGTCGTCAAAATTTACCTTGAAACGCTCAAATGTCCTACCCCACCCGCCGTATAGTCCAGACCTTGCGCCATCCGATTACTATCTCTTCCGATCGATGCAACATGGCCTGGCTGATCAGCACATGGGAAAAATGGCAAATATTTATTGCCACCTCCTCCAGAATGAATTCACCAACACTTTGTAGATATACAACGGCTAGCGATGGGCAATACTTTGAATATTGAATTTATATCTATTTTTCCTCAATAAAGCATTGATTTTTGAAAAAAGCGACATTTTCAACCGGTAGTCCTATTAGAAAAAATGATTCAACTTAGAAAATAATTTCAAGTCAAAGTTTTAAAAGGTGCCTTTTGATACCTTTGATAGAAATAGTGTTAACTCTATGGATCTGAAGCTTGAAACGCAATTGAAATTTATTTATATTTAGGGTATCTTTAGCCGCTGATTTATAAAAAAGTTCTTTGGCTACATTTTGAGATAAATGAGGAAGACGTCTACAGAGCGTTTTGTAGCACTAAGCTGAACCTTTCTTCGTTCTTAAATTAAGATCTTTCTTACAGGGCTAAATCAAATCCCGTCAATCAAATACTGAAAACACGAATTTTCCGAAGATAAAAATTGCGCAAATTTTTTAGATTTTCAAGATTTTGAAATGACGTTTTTCAGAATTCTGTCATACTCCCATCTTACAGTCGTTTTGAATGTAGACATATTTCCAGTCCACGTCAATGTTCAACGTGCTAAAGACGGAGCAGCTGAGTCATCCCACGTGGTTATGAAGAGTTGTGGGTCAATTAAAGCGACTATTGAATATTTTTTGACAAAAAAGTATCACTCGATTATTTAGTTTTCAATAAATTTTTATTTAAGTGGCTGTAAGGCTAATGGAGTCACCGAAGATTTCATGGTCAAAGTTGGTGTACCAAGGGTATATACTAAGTCCCTTGTTTGTTATTCTTGTCATTGATTATCTGCTTGGACGAAAGGTACATCAGCTAGTTTTTACTGACAATGGAGCATCCTTAGCCAAGATCAAACCTGAGGGAAGGAACACTTTATGTATGGGTGGATGTTTTGAAGGGGAATGTGAATCGCAACCGTCTAAAAAACACTGGAAAGTTCTTCCTAAGTGTAACATGTGAAAATATGTGTAAGCGAAGGGTGACCAAATACCCCCCTAAGCTCAAAGGTAGACTCTAGTCTCTACCCTACAGTTGCAGGTCTGGGGCTCATTTATGGTTCTCAATGTCTGACCATTACAAAGGAATGCGAGCACGTTGACGCAGCTACTATGAAGAGGAGCGTGACCGTTTGAATTGATACTATCAGGGCCACGGAAATGATCCTATGATTGCATGCAACGGGTTAGGATAAGCGTCAGTGATGAAGTGGTTACGAACCGTGTGGTAGATCGAAATTTTTCAATGGCAAACCGGTGAGGCTCGCAGATGTACCAGTAAGGACAGGGTACACTGAGGGTTATCGTTTAAGTTTAAATCATAGTCTTAACTCCGCCTCCGATGAAAAACTAGATCACAAACATCTCCCTTGAAGGAGTTCGGAACTCTTGGTTCCTGGAAGGTTTTCGCCAAACGTCCATAATCAACTAACTAACAAAAAAGATCGCGCTCGAGCCAATTTAATTTTGAAGCTTGACATTTCCTCATCATAACTTAGAGTGCGGTTAAACTATGAACATATTTAAGCACCCGCTATGACCGTTCAAACTCCAGACATCTGCTGAGGTTTTTTTTTATTTCCTTCTTACATTTAACTTTTTTATGGAAACTTTTATTGCATAGAGTCAATCATTTAAGACTGTTCAAGATGCCGGTGCAACATATACAAGGTGATAGGTAAGTGTGTTGTTCACACGTATTAAACCACAGGTCAAAAAAGTGTTAAAATTTCCGCGCAATAAATTAAATGACAACGAATTTAACAATTTGCTGCTGTCAAGGTCCAGTTGATTGCTTGTTGTGGTTTTCACTATTAAATCGGGCCGTAAACTAACCGCTCCATAACTTTCCGCCAAAAACAATAATTTCCGTCTTCCAACAAATTGCCTAACCAATTTAACAGTGACACGTCCGCAACATAAAAAATGCTCATTCAATTTTATTTACGTAAGTTAAACAGTTGTTTATACGTTTCAGCTCCGTTCCTGTTAAGAGTGTCATTTGAAGAGGTTCATCAAAATTTAAACAAAACGTCTGCCTTTTCAAGTTACAAGTTCGGGTAGTACCAAATCAACAAATTCAGCAAATTCATTACTCAAGTAATTTATTTAGTCATACTCCATGAGCAAGCTCATTGTCTAGAGGTGATGGAGCGGAAAGTAGTGACAAGTCATGTTGACATGTCTGGTGTAAAATCCCTGACAAGATTTGATGAAAAAAAACAAAATAAATAAACAAGCGTTCATTTTGTAAATGGACGTCGCTCAAAGCCAACAAGCCATTGAACAATTTAATTAGTTAAAAAAATATTACAAGACAAAGTAGCAACCTCATATTAAACTAAAAGTTTTAGGACGGTTTTTTTTTCTTTCTCTGCGTGTTAAGTCAGAGAAAAAACCTCAAAACAGACGGTTCATTTTTTCACTGGTCTTTTGTGAAGAGGAGAAAAATTATAGATGGAAATTTTCATCAATAAAAATTGAATAGAAAAGATGCATTTGCTAATTAGTGCCGTTGTGGGCAGTTTTCACTGTCGGACCACAGCTGGAATCCTTTCACGTCAATTAAATCTTTCATTCCGTTCTCACTGATTATCTGTGTCCATTCATTTAGAGGGATATTCCCCGTTCTATGGTAATTTCTGGGCCCAATCATTTGCTAATTGTTCGAAAATAATTAAATACGCTTAACAGTGGGGTGCAAAATTATGAGTCTAAACTACAAATTAAAAAATATTTTTTAATCTAAATTTTTTTTAGTTCAGTTCAGGACCACCTCTTCACCCGAGGGAATCGTATAAGATCCTTTGATTATGAGTCGTCTGGCTGGTTCCAATTTAGCGCTTGTCAGCTGCCCACGCAGAGGATATTTAAATGGTATGTTCATAAGGTCTGATAGGTAACCGATTTTTTTTTTAATTATTTGCTCGCTCTTGAAGAGGATATTAAGACTCTTATAATGCGTGTAGCACAGAGCGAGTGGAAGTAGTAGTGGTTTGACAAAACTCAGGTGTATTTGATTTCAACTCACTTCCATGGGTGGAGCCCGAGACGAATCTTATTGGCAGGATTTTATTCGGCATTAGTTGTGATCTATGAACTTTGAATGTTTGGAAGATTAAGCTTAAACACCCCGCTGTCAGTGTTATGCCTGCACAGCAGAGCCATCTACACAAAATCCACACAAACCGCTATTTTGAAAACACGAATCAGGAATTAAGCCGATACAGCAACCACTACAACAACGCCAACCAATAGTCAGACTACTATCGCTGATCGATCAATCCAGTGATAGTGCCATAAACTTGATCTCAATTGCAAATGGTGACTGGAACAGATTCGAAAAACTAGACCACTACTCTAGGAATCGACCTGTCAATTGAATTACTTGAAAGGCCGGCGCTCTACCAACTTCGCCACCCAGCTGTGCAGTGCTTCCTGATACAGGATAGCGTCTGATCAAATGTTTTCACTCACCATATAGGATCAGAAAAACACAGCATTAGTGTTGCTGTCCAGTCTGGACAAACTGGATAACGCTGATCATCCCTTGTTGAATACTTTATGCCTAAAGTCAGAAGTATTTCATCTTATTTAGACTGATGTTTTAACTTACTGGAATCTCAGAGTCAGAATCAGATAGTTTGGAAACAAGACAGATGAACTTTAAGAGACAAAGTGTCTGAAGAATTCACGTCGGGAGAATTCGATTGCACTCGTCCCACACACCACCTTCTATTACGAGTTCGAAGAAGAGGAGGTTGAAAGTTACCTAAAAAGATTTACGAGAACAATAAAGGAACTTTAGATGGAGTAAATCTTAAGTTTGAACCGACAATGGCGGCATTTTTTGGAACGCAATGATCGACCTACTAAACCGATAATAAAGTAGACTTTTAACGAGATTTAAACTCGGGTGCAGACGGTTTACGGGCGGATAAAGCTAGGAGTTTATTAAACAGTAGTCTTTCATAAAAATGACCGAAACTCTTATACAATGTGGCCCAAAATGTATCAACATATAAAGCTGTACTCCATTAACTGGATGAAGATTAAAGTGTTTAGCCTCTAACCTTGAAGAGACGCAGCGCATTTTACTAAAAGGAGAGTTGTAAGTGTTTCCTCTCAAAGTCCACCCAGTTTAGCAGCTAGTAGTTGCAGATGCTCACGCTTTCCTGAACCTCACCGACGAGGACCATTTCCATCTGAAAAGGCGCACTTGGTGCACTTGGAATCCACGCATTATCACATCCGTTCAAAGTCATTACAGGGTGCTCCATTTCCACCGGATGTCATCTGGACGTGGACATGTTCTGTAATTTGTGACCGCCAGTGAACAATGATCATCGAGTTTTTTTTTTTGCTGCAAATTGCTGAACTTGGACCAGAGATCATATAGTTCCAAAAGGAGGATGCAGCGGTCACACAACTCATGTTACAATGTACATTTTGCAGGTTGCATTTGGGGGTCCTGATGTCCTTGTCCCATCGCCTGTTTTGTTTCGACGTTTTTTTGAAGTCAAGGATCTATGAGAACAGGCCGGCCGCAGCCTCTGGGAGCTCTCAAAGAGATTATCCGAAAAGAGTGTTGGAACTTATCGCTCAAGTCTAAAGGTCCAAATAAATTTTTACGATCGCTTTATCCAAGGAAAAAAAGGATTATCCAATAGGGACTTCCGAACTTTGACAGTTGATAGCGGCCATTATGTTGAAGCTTTATCTGTCAAATCGGCTGTCGTATGTTCAGTGTGTTTTGCCAAATTACCATGGACGGAAAAAGCGTTCAACAAATTATTTTATCAAAATGGGTGTTCTGTTCGGGCAACGTTCCGAGCGCATCGCCCAAACTACGGTCGCCATAATCGTCCTTCCGAGGGGACTGTTCGTAGTGGGATGGATAAATTTGAGTCCACTGGTTCAGTAAACGGTCAACCAACACACGTACTTCTACGAAACGTGAGATCTGCCGAAAAATCCGAGGCAGCCGATTTCGCGTCGCTCAAATGAATTCGGTCTTCCGCAAGCCAAAACTTGGCGAATTTTACATCGGGATTTAGGCTTGCGCCCGTACAAAATTCAAGCGAGCATAGACAACGACGTGTGTTCGCTGAATGGGTTCTGGAGCAGTTGGAAACTGATCCTAATCTTCAGCGATAAGACCCATTTCTGGATGAATGTGTACATCAAGAAACAAAATTGTAGAATTTGGAACGAAACTTTTCCAGATGAGATCCAAGAGTGTTTGATGTGGATTTTGGGCTGGCGGCGTAATCGTTCCATATTTCTTTGGGAGCGACGTTGGCCAGGCCATCACCGTCAATGGCGAAGGCCATAGGTCGATGATTTTTAATTTCTTTTGGCCTGAATGGGATCACATATCTCACGCCATTTTGGAAATTCTGCACGAGCGATTTGAGGGCATAGGCATCTCACGTGAAGGTGATGTGAACTGGCCACCGAGATCGTGCGATTTGACACTGAAGGACTTCTTCTTGTAGGGTTTTCTGAAGTCGCAGGTTTATGCGAGTATGCGAGTTTAACCGCAAGCCAGAGCTGCCTTCAAAGCCAACATTATCCATGCCATCGGTTAAATTCAGCCTCATTTTAATTTAAATAAAGGAAGCGCTTAATGAAAGACTTGCTTACTCAAAAGTGGCACCATTAATTTAATTGCTATTATTATTTTTCTTAGGACTAGGTCCAAAAGTTCTATTCTAGGTCCTAGCGAAAGATGTGGCAGGACTTTTTCTGACCACTGTTCTGGTCAGATTCTTGTGAATTTAGCAAACATCCATTAAAGAAGAAGTTACAAATGAAAACGTTTTTCTTTTTATTTTTGCAAAGGATCAAACGAAAACCTCTTTTAAGAAAACCTGAGTTAATGAAAAAACAAACGAAATGAAAATTGCGAACGGATAGAAAAGCTTGCATTTTCATTTCCATCTCCGGCGGAAGTTGTTTCAATCCCCTAGGTATTGCAAAAAAAAAAAAAACTTTCCACTACTTCTTGACTACGTTTCGTCGGATTTAAGGATTTCCCATAGCGTTGAGGGATAAATTTGTGTATCCCGTTTGCTCCAAACGCAATGTGACAATTCCGCAGCAAAACTAGATGATTCCACCTTCTTATCTGTTTGTTTTGAGTTTCTTCATTTTTTTTTTTGCTCCATCACTTGAAACGTATCTGTTTATCTAGGGGGGAAAAATTGGTAACTTTTCTTTGGAGATTCTTCCATGCACACTTATTTTCCAAATAAAGTTTTCTCATTCCCTCCGAGCCCTTGGTTATGAAATTTCTCATATTTATGCGAGAGAATGTGAAACTTTCTTTGCATTGGCATCATGGAAAGTTTTGAATACTTCTGTTTGCCATCATCACCTAGGAAAAACATCTGCGGGAAAACTTGTGAAAACATAAAAATGCATAAAGGAAATGCGATACGCTGACAGTTGTAGAAGGGTAGGCAGCGGCGACGGCGATGGACTTACAGAGCAGGAAGCCACAATTGACACGAAATAATGATTTTTGCATCTGAGCTCACCAAGTTGAAGTTTTCCGAACAAAAGAAGGACAAAAAAAAAAATGTGTGGAAAAGTGTATGCATTCAACGTAAGATAAGGATTTAATTGCAAGGAGTAGTGGAAGTTTATAGAATTACAAGAGTTTTTCTAAATGAATACGGTCTGGAATTAGTAGCGATGAGCAGGTGGTTTTTACTGGGTTTGCGTTTTAAGGTTCACATAATTTGAATAAATAGTTTCGAAAATGAAGAAGTTTCGGCAAGGGGAAGATAGTGGGAAAGAGTAAAGGTATATCGTAAAGGGATTCTTTGAACACACCATGTAAGTAAAGGCAATAGAACGTCAAGTATGACGCCTAAGGAAATAAGTTTTCCTATGAAGACATAAAGGCTTTTTCAATAAGAGCGCTACAAAAGTTTTTTTTTTAAATAAAACAAAAACTGTTTTGGATATCAATGGAATTCATTATTCCTGTGAAAGTACGTTCGATGCCATTATGTATGGAGCTCGATTTCTTTTGCATGGCCACCACGGGCACACTTGTAGAAGTCCAGACGCTGAACCCAATTTTCGACGGTTTTCAAGCTTAAATCGGCGATACTGCTGCAATTTCAGGTTCGATATTCGTACGCAGTTCATCAATCGTCGCTGGCTTGTTGGTATAGACCATAGCCCCACAGGAAATAGTCTAACGGCGTCAAATCGCACGACCGAGGCGGCCAAGCGACTGGACCATTTTGTTAGATAACACGTTCTCAAAACTTGGTTTCCAATAAATTAATTGTGACATTCGCTGTGTGACTTGTGGAGCCGTCCTGTTGGAACCACATGTCCTCCAAGTCGATATCATCCAATTGGAGCCAAAATTATTCGGTTATCATTGAACGGTTGTTATCCCCATTCACACTTACGTGCTGGTCTTGATCATCACGGAAGAAGTACGGCCCAATGACGCTGCCGTAATTTTTTCGGGATGCAATGATGACTCATGGAGTACGTGTGGATTGCTGCTTGACCAATGCCGCATATTTTGTTTATTGACGGAGCCGTTCGGCTAGAAATGAGCCTCATCGCTGAAGATGATTTTTCGATGAAAATCCGAATCATTTTCAAGTTGTTGCTCAGCCCAATTCACGAACATACGCTGCTTCTGGTGGTCAAGCGGCTTCAGTTCTTGCGTCAATTTAATCTTGTAAGGAGGGAGGCCAAGATTTTTTCGCAAAATTCGCCACAACGACGTCACCGAGATGCCCAACGCTTGAGAACGACATGTGAGAGACACATTTAGGCTTTCTGCAACTGAAGCCTCAGCGGCAGAAATATTCTCGACACTATGGGCACTTCTTTGTCTCACTGGCACGGGAACGTTTTGTACTGTGCCTGTAGATTAAAATTTTTCCACTAGACGCTCAATTGTTGATCTGCATGGACGATTATGACGACCATAAATTGGACGTAGCGCTCCTAACGTTGAGGCCACTGACACCGAATTTCGGTAGTAAATTTAAATAATTTGGCTAGGTTTGGTGCGTTTGCTGTCCCTGTCGCTCTACTTTTGTAGCGTCCCTGTTGAAAAACCCTTTACAACTTGTTAAGCAGTTTTAAGTACTCAAGAGAAAACAGTTTCATAAATCACTACAGTCTAAGAGTGCCGAATAAACAAACGGAAAACCATTTTGAAGATAAACCAGCTTTATCAGCAAGTTTTCGCCGAGTAGATAGTTGCAGTTCTGTTCACATTACTTTTCTTCAAAATGCCAAAAGCACGCCGTAGGGCAATGAATATGGCTTCATAGTTATGGCTTCATTTCAATCGATGAATTTATCCATCATATGGAAGTTGCTTGATATGCTCGATTTACTTCTCAACTCGTGCATCCAAAGAGTATCTACAGCAACAAAAGTAGATACTCTCTACGGCTCTTTCACAGAATTCAAATCGCAAGACCTTGGGTATTTTCCCTGTCATGTTACGGAAAGCAGCTTTGATCTAACCCTGTCTCATGAGAATCTTCAGAGGATCCTATGTGCCGCTAGCCTGCAGAATTTAAAGGACTATCTTTGAACCTTAATCGAACACTTCAGACCAAGTAGTCGTACTGGTTGTATTGCAAGGTACCCCTGAATAAGAAATTTTAGGTAGAATAAGCGTCGTCACTTATCCCTTACGAGTTTCTACCGGTGTAAAATTTTCTTAGACTCTACTAATTACAAAATTTTTAGGATTCGAACGAAATTACGACTGTTGAAGAGGCCTAGGCTTGTAGTAAATTCCACCATCACAGCCCTCAAAATAGAAACCAAATATCAGGTGGTGTGATGATTGCAAACAACCCCATTCATTTTGTTGTGTGGTCTTGATAAGATAAAAGTGATAAGTGAAGTGAAAGTGAAAGTACTGAATAAGATGGGTCCTAAAGTTAAACCATGCGGGACTCCTTGTTTTTTCCATTCTGTCAGATTCAAAAACTGCTTATCATATCCATAGCACTGTTTTATATGTGCTTTGTCCTGATGAGTAGTTAAGTAAGGAGAGAACGTTCTGATCCCCTTCACAATGGGGAGACAACTGACTCTGTCTCCAATTGTTATTAAGGAACTTCTGATACACTCTAGTGAGCCAAGTACCTCGGTGTTATCTTAGATATGAAACTTAGCTGGACTTCACATATGAAGTCCATCAGAGAACGCACAAACAAAGCCATGTGGGTCTGTAAGCGGTTCTACGGTAGGACTTGGCCTCTCAAACATAAGATGCTCTACTGGCTGTACATCATGATGGTTAGACCTATTGTTTCTTACACAGCCATAATTTGGTGGCCCAAAGCTTTCGAAGTAAAAACTTCTAAACGGCTGCAAAAATTCCAACGCGTAGCTTGTTTGGGCATCGCATGTCCCACAAGCATCTGCTCTACGGCATTCGTAACCGTGATCAGTGGTCAAGGAACACACATGCCCCCGAGCACAGAAACTTAATATGGTATACTGATGACTCAAAAATGGCAAATGGAGTAGATGACGGTGTTTATGGACCCAACACTTAAATCTCTATACCCATGGGAAAACATCCCAGTGTTTTCCTGCCTAAAGGGGCCAGAATTCTAAAATATTCAGACAGCCAAGCACAGCTAAAGGCACTGTCATCGAATCTAATGGAATCAAAATGTGGCAAAAGCTGCAGCGACGACTTACAATCCCTAGCCAAACGTTACAAAGTTAAGTTAGGATGGGTTCCAGGTCACCATGGAATCGAAGACAATGAAAATGCAGACGAACTAGCCAGGGCTGGTTCCAAGACCGCGTTCACTCGTCCGGAAACTTTCTCTAGTGTAAGCTGGACTACGGCCACAGGTCTGACCAATAAGTGGCAAAACAAGCTGCGTATTGTCCACTGGAGGAATCTACCGGGACTCAGATAATCTTAATTACTAATCTATCCCTTCTCTTACAGAGAAGTCCTTAAACTCAAGAAGGAGAACATTAGAAAGCTCGTGAGCTTCCTCTCAGGCCACTGCCCCTTGAGATCACATCCAACCAAACTAGGGCTCAGTACAACCACCGAATACCAACTCTGTTTGAAAGACAACGAAACTGCTGCACACATTCTTTGTGAATGTCCAACTCTAATTTGGCTAAGAAGGCGTATCTTCCTCAAAGAGATATGCACCTCATTGGACACGAGACAGTCCGATGCTAAAGACATTCTGACTTTCATCAGAAGAATGGAAAGTCTGTTAGCCTTAACAAATTCCTAAAGATAGAAAATGTCTATCCTTTCAGATCGCAGTGGCCGCCACTTGGGCAGGGGCAGATATTTAATAACAAACAAAAGGATAGAACGTTTGGTGATTGAAAAAAGCTGCGTTAAGTGGGCAAACTAAGTTGGATTGTAAAATAAAAAATAATAATTAAAGACAAATGGTTCTCCACATGGAAGTTATGTATTTGAAGAAAATATTATAAACTACTCAAGACTAAATATTAAAGTCCGAAAAATAAGGTTTCATAGTGTTTCGGATGGACGAAGGGATTTAAACAATTTTGATTTACCAAAAGAGGCAGATGTTCAAATTACTCTACCCTTTGAATGCATTTTTTTATTTTCTCATTAGAACTTCTTAGACACTAGGCAAAAGCTTATATAACTTAATTTTATTTAACTAACTTACTGGCCCTTCGCGGGCGCCCTTAGCTAAACCTACTACTAAATTCTAAGTCTTTCGACTGAAACAAACTTATTTTATTAATTTCAAAATATTAACAACTATCAGACTAAGAAAATTTTGAAAAAAACATAGTGGTCGGACGTTTTTAATTCTATATCTAAAGCTTAAAGCTACATTAAAATTACTTAGAATACATACTAAAAAAAATATATACATACGCTTAAAAAACCACGAATATATATATATACAGCTGTGTGCAAAATAATAGCAGCACATCTTTCAATAATCGAAATCCCTAAATATATAAAGTTTTTAAATATAGTACGCAACCGCCATCTACATGTCAACTTACACAACTATTTGAGGAACTGAATGCACTCATTTATTACCTTCATGTGTGCAGAAAAAACAAAATAATGTTAACGGTGCTCCGAAAAGTCACTTTTAAAGTGTGCAAAATAATAGCAGCGCTGCGGGAATTTTGATATTTTGTACTGGGTTTTGATTTTGAAAGTTTTTTTTTTTTGCATAATTGAGGTAACTAGGAAAGTAAACTTCCAAAATGATCATTAAACATTAGATTTATTTCAAATACAGCTAAGATGGGCAGAGGAAAACATTGTGGCCCGGAGCAACGAGCTCTCATATTTAAACTTTTGTCGGAGGGCAGATACAACAATTGCTTGATTGCTCAAGTAAAATGATCGCCAATGCAAAGAAGTGGCGAAATAAACCCGAATCAAGTGGCCGAACGCGTAAGTTGGACACCAGAACTCTGCGAAACATTAAACTGATCACTGATCAAAATCCTTTTATAACATCAATTAAAATTAAACAAGTTCTTCAACTTGATGTTAACAACTCTACCATTAGAAGATGTCTTAAA
Source organism: Orthonevra nobilis (assembly GCA_963555765.1). Lineage (NCBI taxonomy): Eukaryota > Metazoa > Arthropoda > Insecta > Diptera > Syrphidae > Orthonevra > Orthonevra nobilis. The sequence goes on from OY743225.1 coordinate 8,042,238, forward strand.
GATGTTGGTTTGCCAGGGAAAAGCCCAAGAAGAAAGCCACTACAACAACCAAGACATGTTGAAAGCCGACTCAAATTTGCAATGGATCACTTGGATTGGCCAACCAGTAAGTGGCGTAATATTTTATGGTCAGATGAGTCAAAGATAGTGCTATTCGGATGCAGTGGTCGCCGACAATATGTAAGAAGGCCTCCAAATACAGCTTATGACCCAAAGTTCACACTCAAAACGGTTAAGCATGGAGGAGGCAAAATGATGATTTGGGGCTGCTTTTCGTTTTATGGTCCCGGCGACCCAATATATCGCATAAACATTAAAATGGATGAAAACGCTTATGTTCAAATTTTAGATACGGCTATGTTGCCTTATGCTGATGAGGACATGCCACTGAAATGGGTATTCATGCAAGACAATGATCCCAAACACACCAGCAGGTGCGCAAAAAACTGATTTGGTTATGGACTGGCCAGCTCAAAGTCCGCACCTCAACCCAATCGAAAACTTATGGGGAGATGTGAAGGAAGCGGTATTTAATAAAAAGCCCACAAATGAAGACGAACTTTGGCGTGTGGTGAAAAATGCATGGGATGCAATACCCATGGAAAGGTGTCAAACTTTAGTTGATTCTAAGCCACGCCGATGTAGAGCAATTGTAGCCAATAAAGGATACTCTACAAAACACTAACAAATAAAAAGAATTCTATAAAAAAATACATATCGGCTTTTTTTCCACGTTTTTATAATTTTTCGTGTAAAAATACTAACCGCTGCTATTATTTTGCACAGTTAATAATTCAGTTTTTCAATAATATTTTCTTTGCTTTCTTGAATTATATTTGACAAATTGTGTATTCTTTTAAAAATTGATTTTCCTTATTTAGTATGATTATTCAAAAGATTTTATACAAAACGCAAAGAAAGATATTCAAAGATTATTGTATCGGTTGTGGGTGCTGCCATTTTTTTTTGCCCACAGCTGTATCTATTGTAGTATAAATTTATGTCTATTTTAATATAATATAATAATACATATTATATATTTTTATTTTATAATAATATATATTTTCCTTACTTATCCTACTTACGCTAAGAAAATTTAAGTCTATGTAAGCCGGCCAAAGCAATAACAGAAGCTTCCCGATGAGAAGTTAAAAAGAAAAGAGGCCGACTTTGCCCCATAAGGTTACCTGACTTTGAAGGGTGGCGACGACAGAGTTCCCTATCAATTTTCTAAAAGCCACCAAAATTGTTGGTGTTGATTCTGTGCATCTATTACATCGGAGACAATCTTCGGAACTGTGTGCGATGTCTGGATTGTAATCGAGTCGCCTGTCTACACCTGAACTGGTGATGTGGAAGCGACAAGCGGCATCGCCGTACTTTTCTGTATCAAACCTTAAGAATCAAAGTAGAGGAAGGCCCCCGAAGGGACAAAGCCACTAAGGCGGACGCTCTCATGGTACAAATCATTGGGCGAGAAAGCCCAGGATTTTAGGTTGTTGATCGAAGTTATTGCCCTTGCAATGTGTCTTGGAATTGGCTTAGTAAGGAAGTTATCCACTCAGACAAGATTGACCCCATTGTAAAGGACCTCATTGCGATAGAATTTTTTGACTTCTACAGATGTTTAAATTTTAAGTTGTTTATTCGACAAAAATGTCATTCAAATTTTCGGCTTCAAAATAATAAAATCGCCCAAAAACAAAATCCTTAAAGTAATATAGAATATAATAAGTTTTGAAATATTCTTCTTTAAGAAAATATAAGAAATCGATTTTTCAAAACTTAACAATCAACAAAGTACGAAGTGTATTTCAAAGTTAAATGTTAATTATTTACGTTAGAACAATTTCTTATTTCGACTCAATCGCTGACAATTGCAAATAGTAAACTTGTTTTAGTCGCATTAGAAATAAAAGCAATTTTAACTTATTCTAAGAAAGTTCGGATAAATATGCAGCCTCACCTCATCTCAAAAAAAAAAAAACTCAAAATTAATAGAAGTGATTGCGCGGTGGCGTATACGGAACATTATAACCCACGACCAAGTATTTTAAAACTGATGTTTCCTTAGATTATTCGTTCGCTTATCCGTCTCTACTTGTATAATAGTTTATCATCCCCCTTGATTAGCTTGTTAACCACTAACAAACGTGATAGATTTAGTATAAATTAAGAGCTGTAAGTTCTAAGTAGATCATATGATTGACTGATGGGGATTTTAGCGCGCGATTGTTTACGACGCCAAGCTGAATTAATTATTGTTTTACGAAAGCGTCTCAATTAAAATAATTATTCTAGATTGTACCTTTAAATTGGTTGGAATGGGAGTGTTTATATAACCAAATAAAACAAAGATTTTTAAGATAAATGAATGTTAAGCATTTAAGCAAAGTTATCAAATTTAAAGAAATTAAGGACTCTGCCTTACAGCTCCAAATTAAATAAAATATTTGTAAATTATTATTATTACTATAATTTATTAACATGCAGTTAAGATAACATGGTAAAATTTGTAGGAGCATTAACTTTAAAGGAAGAAACCTTTATGGTAGAATTAAAATAATATTTTTAAATTTTTATGTATTTATACATATTTTAATATTTGCTACAGTTTCATTCGTTAGAGCGGTGTCGACGTTGAATTTTGGTGTGAATTGTCTTTTTTAAGAAGATGCTGGTGTTTGACGGCTGTTTGCCATAATCAAACACCGGGCAAAGTTGTTTTCATATCGTTTGATGTGAATAAAGGTACATCATTTTTCAGGTCATAATGGACGGGGGATTGGTGTACAGAAAATGCATATGATCGGGTACCCACAAAAGTTTGTTTTCATTTTGGCTTCTGATTAAAAAATTTTGATTGTTAATATATGGAAGATCACAGTGTGGCGAGACTTTGCCTAAAAATGACATGTACTGTGTGTGGTCTTTCAATTGTATGTCCTCTTTCTTTAATTTTAAGCAATGATCCTTAAAATTAACTTATTATTAATTGTGACGCTTAAAATATGCAACGTTGTGACTTTTTCAATATTTATGTTGCTTTATGCAAATAAAGAAGGATCACTGTGGAAATGCATTGTATAGAGGCTGTGTAGCAAAGAAACGGCTATTGATACTTATGGACACGTTTCTGTTGATCCTTTTTCACGAAGTTAAACATTTCCAATATTTTGAGTTTGTCCTATCAAAATATGGACGAAAGACTGATATATTAGTCCTTTTTCAAAAGAAACAAAGGTATAGTTGGTTGACCACGGGCCGATAATGGAGCATCAGCAGCAGCAAATCATTTGTTCGGTTTAAAAGCAACTTGATTGAAACTTTTGATGTTTTTCGGTTCAATAAACCAAGGCAATCTCTTGGCAACAATCCTTTGGGAGTACATGGGTCAATAGCTTTCAAAATGTGGTTCGTTTGCTTAGGCTTATGGAGTCGGAGTATTGTAGCTTATACAAAGGTAGGTTGTATACAAAGCTCGGGCAAACGACAGGACATTTACCTGAAAACCAAAAGTTCCTATGTCTGTCTAGAATGGGGATAACTCGCAAGGCACTGGACTGATAACAAATGTCAAATATTTTTTCCATGGGCTGAGCAGTAACACTAATGAACCGAGAACCCCACCGCGACTCGATGTATTTCATAAGCCGACATACCATATAACGGGTCCGCCATCTAACGTTGGTAACACTTAGCTCATGTCTGATTTGACAGATAATTAGTTTTATCCTTCCGCTGAACGAATATGGTTGTGTATAGTATACGCTTGAACAACGCTGGGAAATATTGCGACATTACTTTGAAAATCATAGCAATGTTGAAGAATGTGTGCGAAAATTGCGTACGCACCAGTTCCGTATGTTCGTTATCTTGTGAAAAAAGTGAAAGAAACAGGCATCCTCATCGATAAACCAAAGCGTGAAAAGCCAAAAACAGTGCATATACCCGAGAATATTGTTGCTGTGGCAGAAAGTGTGCGTGAAGCGCCATCAACATCAATTCACCGTCGTTCTCAACAATTGAACATTTCGTAGACATCATTGAGACGAATTTTGCATAAAGACCTTGGTATGATGCCATACAAAGTCCAATTGGTTCAGGAGTTGAAGTCAACTGACCATCCAATGCGTTTAAGCTTCGCTAAGGGGGCCTGCGATCGACTTACAGAAGATGCCGGTTTTGCCAAAAAAATCATCTTTTCAGATGAAGCTCATTTTGATCTTGGCGGGTATGTAAACAAGCAAAATTGTCGCATTTGGGGCACAAAAAACCCGCGTGCATACATTGAAAAGCCGATGCACCCAAAACGAGTCACTGTTTGATGCGGATTTTGGTCCAGAGGCAAAATTGGGCCATTTTTCTTCGAAAATGAGCAAGGAGTGGCCGTTACAGTCAATGGCGATACTTATCGGGCCATTTTTGTTCACAAAAATTGAAGAGGAGGATATTGGCAACATTTGATTTCAACAGGACGGCGCTACGTGCCACACAGCCGAAGCTACACTCAATGTTTTGCGGCCTGTTTTTGAAGATCGCATTATCAGCCGCACAGCTGATGTCGTTTGGCCACCTCGGAGCTGCGATTTGACACCGTTGGACTATTATTTGTGGGGTGCCCTCAAAGATAAGTGTTACGCCGACAAGCCAGAGTAAATTGACGCTTTAAAGGACAATATTCGTGAAGCCGTTGGTGAAATACAGCTGCACACAATCGATAATGTGCTTAAAAATTGGACCGACCGTGTAGGCTACTGCATGGCCAGCTGAGGCAGCCATTTGAATGAAATTATCTTCCATTATTAACCGGAAGGATTGTACTTTCAAATATTCAGCAGTATTTTTTCTAGCATTTACAAAAAAAAAGTTATTTGGCGGACCCTTTATTGATGTTGCAATGCGTTGCTTCTTTAATGATCAAGATAACTCGCTTTTTTATGGAACGGACTGGACAAATTATGTTTTCTTTCTTCTCGGGAAGAGACCAGAAGAGTAGGGCAGATGAAAAAAGCTTAAAGTCCATTGTTACCGAGATTTGGGATGGAAGATGAAGCATAAAATTTCACATTTTTGAGGTATTATTAAAGTTGGAAAATTGCAGCATTTCTTGTTCGACAAATCACAGAACTGCAATCATTTATTTTTTGTTTGTTTTTTTTTATTTGTCTTTTTTTTCAATGTCTTTAAAAGTTCGAAAACTAAACTTTATGTTAAGTGTTAAAATCAAAAAAGTTTATAACGTCATTTGCATTGTTTTTCTGCTTGCAAGAGAGAACTTATTATAATAAAATGTATTCATCGAGCTCATTTTTGGTTCCATAATGAAGGACATTGCAGCTTTTCCTAAATCCTTGAAAATTTTCTTAAAAATAAGTAAACAAAAAACAAACAAACCTAGATACAAGAAAATTTCGTATAGCCTTGGAAATGTACAATACAACAAAAAAAAATTAAGTCTTACTCTCCATTTGTTTAGACAATGCAATACCCAATACAATACTCGTACACAAGTCAACTGCAACTGCCTCATTAGAGATACACGATAAAATTTCTTCGAATTCAAAAACAAAAACAATACCAAAGATACATTCAAGAACTCCACTTACCTCCACAAAAAGAACGCCATCACAATGAGGACAATCCCAAAACAACTGAATATAATCCCAACTAGCACAGCCAAATTGTAGTCATTATGCGATTGTCTCAGTAAGGGTTGTATCTTCTCACAATTCGGTTGCAAATGTATCTGCAACGCAAAAAAAAAAAAAAATATGAATTTCTTAAACAATAATAATTAGTTCATTTATTTTATGTTGTTTAAATAATTCTTTGGATGTTCAAGGATATACAAAAAAAAATCATATCTGCATAGGGGTAAACCAAATTTGCACATCCCCCTACTGTGCTCAAAAATAATAAAAAAAAACTAACCTCATGAATTTTAAAAGTTTCGAAATGAAAAGCAAACTCGATGCATTCATTAAATTAATATTTTTTTTAGTGTTATAAATAAATGCAGTAGGATATTGTTTAGAGAGACAAAAAAAAAATGATATATTATTCGCGAAGGTATAACAACGAATTTATGCATCAGGACAAGGATGCGCTTTGCACCCTTTTGTTGTCGTTTTCGACACAAAAAAAAAAAAAACACATACCATCCTCCCTACTTTGAATAGACAGGACAAAGCCGTGATTATTTATGCTCAGCGGCGTGGGTTCAACAAAAAGGACACAACTTTGTATTTTTTAAATCATCCTCGATTACGGCACGAATTATAAAATTCCCTCACGATGAGTCCTGTTTATTTTTTATTTTTAAACACCAGCGGTCATGTGTTGAGTTCGAGTGTGTGCGTGTGAATCTGCGAGGGAGGATTAACCTGTGCATTAAACTATAAAAGGCTAAAAGGGGGACTTAATCAGAATTTGCAGGATAACACTGGAAGGAAAAAAAAAAAAAAAACAACAACTGAAAAGAAATCACGTACTTTATGGGATATTTGTCACCAACAGCACCTGGCGTGAATATAAAGTCATTAAGCAAGTCCTTTTGTGATTTTTTTTTCTCACTCAGAAAACTATAAGAATAATGGTTCTAACCAGAGAAGTTAAGACAAAAGGATACACAAAACAAATATAATCAGAAACAAAGTTTTAAATTTATGCATGTGACCCTTAAGGACATTCTATGAGGATAAATGTTAAGTGTAGTGTAAGTACAGTTCGCCCGATGATAATTTATTGATTTTTTTTTGTCTTTCTTCTCCAAGGATCTCGAGGATATTACTACGAAGCAGTGCATAAAGCATTTTTCAGAATGACTAGAACCTTGAGTTCTTTTGCTGCGGGTAAGCCTTTGATTAATGCAGTAAATGACCCGGAAAGTATAAGTCAGGGTTTAACGTACTTTTTTTTTGCATTACAGTAATGCGACTGGGACGGACATAATAAGTAATTTAAGTACAATAAGGTATCACTAGATGATTAACAAAGCCAATGTTATTAGGCGTATTAAATATTGTGATACGCCTTGCGACCTTCGAGGACAAGTAGAGTCTGACGTTTATTTATTTTTAAGGTTCCTTGCCTCAAAAGGAGAAACGGAATCGTTATAGATTCACTTTTTTGTCCATATGTCTGTCACCACCCCGTTTATCTCAGGAACGCGTAGAGATATCAAGTATCATCAAGAATTTAATTAAGAATACTAATGACTATGGTCCCTTTAAGCTTCTTGATCCACGCAGGCAAAAGACTGTTTTTGACGCACATTTTCATATTCGAAAGGGGAATTAAAACCTATGGGGACTTCCTGTTGACTTAGAATCATGAAATTTGGCAAAGGGAAAAATCCGAAAACCAGAAACAAAACAAAAGCGGAAAAATTTGTTGAGACTCAATTTGCCTGATGGACCAACTATTTACATATCTACGGGACCTTCGTTGCGCGAGTCTGACTCGCACTTGTTTTTTTTAAGCAACAGAAAAAAACCCGCAACAGAAGTTTTGTGAGTGAGGATCTTGGTGACTTCAGTCTCGGAGTCTCGGCTTCATGTTTTCTCATGCCAGTTACACACACCTTAGGGGAGTAGCCAATGTCATACCAAAGACACTGTAGTGAAAAACATCTAGTACTTCTTCAGAGCATTGAACTTAAAACCATAGGTTAAGCTATTTGAAGCACCAGCATCTTTAGTCTTGTACGTATGAGCTAGGTCGACATTAGAATGAAGGAGTGGTTTGATTTCTAGGTTCGGTTTCTAGGTCCGTTCAGATGGTAATGGGCTCCGACGCTCATCATCGACCAAAAATCTTCTTCTGCTGCATTGAGATTCATAATTGTGTGAGCGCAGTTAATAGGTGGTTGATGATCTAAAGGAAAAAGCTGATGGACTTTCTTCGTATTATAATGGAACATCTTCAAATCTTCCATTTAAATACGCTGCAGATACGAAAATGTTATGAGCAATAGCATGGTTTTTTCTTAAATAATATTGACGTTAAACTCGCGATAGCTGTAGCTGCCTTGACGATATTCGCTCCGGAATGAGGCCCCTGAAAGTCTCTTCTTTCACGAGCGTCTTCTCGAGGTGATCTGCTGCACATATTTGTTTTGGACCACTTGCCGTCGGACGTAGGGATCGTTGTCGAATCTCTTGCCCTAAATTTAAATTGGAGTTCTTTTAACCGCTTGTTTTTATAAATCCACTAAAGTGAGTTTTGAAAAGGAAAACTCAGATAGTTGGCCTGATAAATAATTTTACGTTTTTAAGGCAACATCAGAGCCTCCTTATATCAGATTTATGCTATTGTAAAAGCAGCAGAACCACGATCTATATCGAAAAGAGATAAAATCATTTTCACGCAAAGTCAGGTTGCGAAAAGTGCGCCGAGAACTTACATAGGAACATCGAAGACAGTCTAGCGATGTCGCAAAATGGTCCAGGCAGAGAGCGTTCCTTTACCCGATAACCCGATGGGTAACATCAGCATCAAGAATGATCGCAAAATCTAGAGGGGATTTATCCAACTCCGAAGCGACAAAAGTCAAATCCCCATAGTATTGCATGAACACAATCGCATTGATAAAATGAAACATTACCATGTTGTGCAAGATTATGATGTAGATACATAAAGTGGACACATTCTTTTAAAAAATTATGCTGGAGCTTAGTGGCACAGACATTTGCAGCTACAGAGACGATAAAGGTGTTATGCGAAGCTTTTGTAAATGCCAAAACAAGTCCACTGGATATACAACTGTGTAATGAAACCAACCCTTCGTTACGACATTATAGTATGGTGGAATACGGTAGATAAAAATATGTAGTCGACAGGCTCACTAAAGTGCAACGTTTGGCATGCCTGCGAATAACAGACGCACAGAACTCCACACCGGCCACGACAAAGATGACCTAGAGGAGAAAACTCTCGTCTTCAAAAACAATTTCAGGAAAATTTTTTCCAATCAAAACTTCTTGGACGAACCGGAGTTATCACAATTTATACGGACTTTTCTTACATATCGTCTGAATCAGGGGTAGGGATCTACTGTTCGAACCCACCGAGCAGAAGTTTTCGCAATACTAACTGGAGTAGAAAAGCTCAGCGAACTCAACATACGGTAGTTCTGCAGCTATCAAAGCTATCACCAACCCTCTATCAGTATTGACACTGGAAAGGAAGTGCAAACTCAAACAAACTCAATAAACTAGCAACAGTGAATGACGTCAGTCTAACTTGGGTGCTTGGAAACGAAGGGGTAACGAGAAACGAAAAAGCTGACTAACTGGCTAGGAGAGGAGCAGGAAATAGTCACCAAAGCCCTGTAAAGGAAAAAGGCGTCCCGCTGACAGCTATCAAAAGAGCTAGTAACGAATGGGCAACCCGGGAATTTGAAAATCACCGGGGCAATCTTACAACGTGCAGAACAGCAAAATCGATAAAAGGAAAACTAACTAACAAGGAAGCGAAACGACCTCTGAACTTCAGCAAACGGAAACTAAGGCTAATGGTGGAACTGGTAACAGGGCATAAAAACCTTAACCTCCAATTAGATAGACTCAGGCTGCGAAGAGGAAGAGGATAATCTGGAGCACTTCCTCTTCCACTGCCCAGCAAAAGCAACACTGCGATACAAAATACTGGGGTCAGCACCGATATCGGATTTTACGCACCTTAAAGAATTTGGGATCAGTGAGATCATGGTTTTCGCAAAACGAACAAAAAGATTTCCCGACCATACAAATCAAGACACTCCATAGTAATCCTTCTGATATCACGCACCTTTTTTCCACTACAACTCCTTCGCGTTCTTTCCCACGCAGGAAATAGGGCAACACAAAGGGCCCAACCAGAGGCCTAAATGAAGAGCTTACAAAGCTTATCCTAACTTACCAACCAAACAACCAAATGTCTAATGCTCAGAGACCCAAGAATGTTATTCACATTGTAACTTGTGTCTTATTCTAAAAGTTTGAAGGAAATTAGTATGTAGTATATTTGAGAACATGCCTGGACACTAGGAGGCATGACATTGTTCTATTACTTTATAATTTTATAATCTATTACTTAAGACATGCTTGAATTACGAATAAAAGCATTCTTTCGTCTACTTATAACCTTGTAGCTCACATGGTGACGAAACTCAATTTATTAAAGAAAACATTTCTTTAGTATAATTTTTTGTAATATGGCGGAATTTTGAAATTTTCTACGACCGCCAAAGTCATAGAACATGTCAAAAGGCAAAAACAAGGAATAGTGGCAACAATATGAATATTTCGAGGTAGCAGCGGGACTTTCTTCCAAACCTACAAATGTTCGAGTAGCCACACTCATGTCCAATATTGCAACAGTCTACCCACCTCCTTACCGGACACAAACGAATCAACTGTAAGTTAGGTAAATTTCTCTCCTTAACTCAATGTAACGTTCGAGCGGTATAAATTCAATAAAATTGTACACCAGGAAGACGAATCAATCGACGAGCTTGTATCAAAATTAAGACTGCAAGCACAAAATTGTCAATTCAAAGAACTCTCCAACAGTGTACTGAGAGCCCAGCTAATTCTAGGAGTCAGAAGTGACTTTAATTTCAGAAGACGTATCACCAGAAAAAACTTAAAGTATTTGCCAAGCCACTGAGCTCGCCCAAAAGCAAAGCGATGGAATTAACCAAAGCCCAAGCGCTAATATTAATATCGTGCAAAAGGTTCAGCAAGGCAAATCGTTTAAATGGCGAAACTGTGGTAGTAAACATTCTATCCGCAACTGTCCAGCGATTTTACCATTTTAAAAATAAGTGAAAGAAATTCAAAATTAATAAGGAATATAAGTGTGTGGACAGTTGCGAAACCAAATTAACAAGCGAAACAAGCAACTACCAGTTGGTGATAAGTTCGCAGAAAATTGGAAGCGAAGCATACGAAATAAAATTGGTCACAGGAGCTCAATGCAATGTTCTCCCGAAATATATAGTGAACAAATTTCGCATTCATCCACCATCCATCGGAGAATCGATCGTCCCGTGTAAAATAGCAAATACCAGCTGTAAAATTACTTTCAAAGTCGTGGCAAGAAACGTCAAACCAATCCTTGGCGCAAATGCATGTGAAAAACTCAATTAAATTAAACAAGTGAATAGTGTTAACACTGACAGCAATATATACGGAGGACTAGGCTGCCTGAAGGATTTCGTGTACGACATCGACCTCATAGACCAAGCAAAAAACCCTTTAAAATCCGAGAGGACGTTAAAAGGTAACTGGGCAATTAGTTAAATTAGAGGTAATAGAACCAGTTTACGAACCAACACCAGCTGTTTCACTGATGGTCATCGTACGAAGACAGGATAAAATCCAAGTTTGTATTGAGCCAACAGAAGTGAATAGAAACATCATCGGACGTCATCAGCCATTGAACACCGAGGAAATCGTAGCATAACTTCGTGGAGCAAAGTACTTCACACTCTTGGATTGCGCGAGAGAATTCTGACAAATCCGATTCTCTGAGCGCAGCAAGAAAATATTGACGTTTTCAACACCGTGGGGACGGTATTCTTGCAAAAGACTGCCATTCGGAATTTCTTCAGCCCCCGAAGTCTCTCAAAGTATCAATCAAAAACTTTTCTCCAATCTACCAAATGTTAAGGTCTCAATGGATGACATTCTCATCCATTCGAGCGCTTTAGAGGGTCGACGAGGTACAATAAGAAAGGTTCTTAAAATAATTCAGGACAAAGGATTGAAGCTCAACAAAAATTAATGTTTTTTTTGAACAGACTTCGGTTAAATTTCTTGGACATATCATTAGCAACAAAGGAATACATCCCGAGCCCGATCAGATTGTTGCCGTCAATCGATTAAAACCGCCTAAGAATAAAAAAGAACTACAAATGATATTGGGCAAATTCACGTATCTCAATAAATTTATAAGGAATTACTCAGCTGCCACCGCTCCAATAAGATCCTTTTTGCAAAAGTCAAGCTCGTTCTATTGGAATAAAAGTCAACAAAAGGCATTCGATAATCTTAAGGCAATAATCACCTGTCCTCCAGTATCAAAACTAAACTCTTTGAGATTATCATTTTTGACAGTTTTTTCTTTATTTGCAAGCCTTTCCTCACTGACAAACAGCTTGGTTTTGGAAAAAAACAAATCCACTGTGACTAACTTCCTGGAGTTTTCTTCTTTTACTAATAAAGCATTAGAAGAAGGGGGTCAAGTCGACTGCATTTACACCGACTTCAGTAAGGCATTTGATAAGCTTTCCTTAGCTAAGCTAATAGCTTTTAAAATGAAAGCCCTTGGCTTCCCTGCATCCTTTGTGGAATGGATTTGCTCGTATCTTGACGGACGAACCTATCAAGTCTTGTTTAGGGGATCAACCTCTAAATCGATTTACGCTACCTCAGGTGTGCCTCAGGGTAGCCAATTAGGTCCTCTGTTATTCATTATATCGATTAACGATGTTGTAAGTGTGCGCAGGAACCATTGAGTTCTAATTTATGCCGACGACATTAAAATATTTAACGGAATTGACAATCTTTCAGACTGCAGGGCTCTTCAGGATGACCTTAATTCTTTCGTAGAATCGTGATCCAACACGGGACTTAGGTGTTGAACACATATTGACCGTATCGAGTCTGTACAATGCAAATTCGGCATTTATCATGGACTGATCCTCTTCGCCTTCCACCTTATAAGGACCGTCTTCTTCTTATCGGCCTTGATTCTTTGCAAAAACGTCGCGAAGGTTGTGATGTTGTGTTTTTGCATCAACTTTTGGCAGGTAATATTGACTCATCAGCACTTCTTAACCTAGTAAATTTTAGTGTTAAGTCATTTAATTCCCGAACAACTAACATTTTTGAAATTAAATACAACCGTACGAACTACGGCTGCAATGAACCCCTAACGCGGATGTCAACACAATCTAATGCTAACTATCACATGTTCGATATTGTTTCTAGTAAGCTGACACTCAAGCGTAAACTTTTTGGACGTATCCGTTCTTAACATGCATGCTTCATATTTTCAATTTTGCTGTATTTTCGTCATTCGAAAGCTTTCTTTTATAAGCTGTACTGATAGCGTTTATATGACATCACCAAAGACGTCAAACTTCAAGTTGATGCCAGTTCATTTGCAATGGATGCGGTACTCCTACAAGAAGATCATCCAGTAGCATACGCCTCGAAAGCTTTGACTGACACCCAAGCTCGGATGTAAAAAATTGCAACAGTATGTCTGGGGAAAAAAAGGTAATTGTCGAGTTTCACCATAAACCATAAGAGTCAATTTTCAGAAGCCGATACACTCTTCACGACCACGACTTCGAAGAATAAGGTTGGCGCTTTTAACCTTCAATCCTGTAGTAGTTTATATTCCAGGAAATAAAATGCTGTTGGCCACTTAGTCAGACCTGAAACTGAACTGACCGATTATTTGTAATAGTGCAGATTTCTTCACGGAAAGTTCACCCCCGGATCACGATGTTGCCTAAAATTAATTTTGTACTAAACCTTACCTGCGCTGAGTTCAAATATGAAGTTATACAAACAAGCGAGTCGTCCTTTGAGTAAAAAAATTCCGCTTGTATTCGATTCGAAAAAAAAAACAAAGACTCAGCATCATTTAAATGCTGTCAATTCGAATTTTATCGCTGCGCCTAGTGAACACAAATAAATGTCATTGTTTCAATGGAAATTACTTTTTATGAAGCGTGAGCATATAACTCGATTGAGTGCATTTTACACAGCAGCTCGACTGATACAATTTAATGGCCACTGTCAACGAAATCAACTGTGAACTATTGGGTATTTTACAGAAGTAAAAATTCCAGTAAAAAAGCGCGCTGTTACGTTACACATAAACAATTCGAGTCTCGGAATAAAGAGCTTCCCAGTTATCGCCAAACTTTATTGGGTGGATTGAATTGTGGTCGTTCGCAAGGAAATGATAATTGAGTTAAATTTTGTTGGCTATAAAGAAAATGCATTACATTTCTGATGAATGTTCAAAGAGTTGTTATTATAGTGATAGTGAAAATTAGCGGACAATCAATCAGGAATCCCAGGAATCTTTAACCAACGAATGTGGTGTCTAGGGAAGCAATTCGAACTTGGCCATGTACAACCTGGTGCACGGTCTTTATATAAAAACATTATCGTATCCGCTTTTCCATGATTTTCTGGAAAGACTTCTAGGATTTGGTTCATAACAAGTTACCACAACAGTGGTAAAAAAATTTGAATGTTTTCTTCTTCCTTGCAACGCTTTTTAATATGCAGCTGGGTGTCGGAGTTGGTAGAGCGCTTGCTTTCAATTGATTCAATTGGTAGGTCCCAGGTTCAAGTCCTAGAGTTGTCTACTTTTTCGAATCTGATCTAGTCACCATTGGCCATTGGGAAAAATAGTTTATGGCACTATCACTAGATTGGTGCATCAGCGATAGTAGTCTGACTAATGGGTGGCGTTTTTGTAGTTGATATTGTATTGGCTTAATTTCTAGTTCGTGTTGTCAAAATATTGGTTTGTGTAGATTGTGTGTAGATGGCTCTGCTGTGAAGGCATAATACTGACAGCGGGAGTGTTTAGCCAAATCTTTCAAACTTTCAAAGTACATATATCAAACTAATGTTGAATAAAAATCCTGAGAATAAGGCAGAAGGTAATAGATCGATATAAAAAAAAACACTCGTGTATTTTAGACTGAGCCAACAGCTTTATCCGCTTTCTCATTACCTCGTATATTGACATGGCTTGGGACCCACATTAGCTTTATTCTTTTTGGCATCAAAGCTTTTTTATTTCTTATTTCGGAAATAAGGTGGGAGTCGTTAGTTGGATTGCTGATTTCTTTTTAGACCAATCTACTGTCCGAGCATATAATACTACTGTGTCCAAAAAATAAGGTGACATGTGAATTTAAACTGTGCGCGTCGAAGGATTTGGAAATTTTTCTTTCTTTTTAGGTTGGTAGTACTGTCAGTGACATCTATGTGAAATTTCATGTCAAAATATATTCATAGTGTTTGAGATACGCGTCGTTTTGTGAGCTGCTAAAGTGAGTTTTTCGTTTTTTGCGATGTCGAAATTTTTTGAGCAAAGAATTTGCATTAAATTTTGTTTGCGGAATCAATTTTCTGCTGCGGATACGTTGAAGATGGTGCAGAAAGCCTTTGATGATGAGGCTATGTTTACAAAAATGTTTACAAGTGGTATAGTGATTTCCAAGCCGGCCGTGAACGTGTCGAAGACGAAGAGCGTTCTGGGCGACCATCAACCTCAACCGATGAAGCTCACGTCCAACAAATCAAAGATTTGGTGTTGAAAAACCATCGATTAACGATAAGAGACCTTGCTGATGAAGTTGGCTTATCGAAAGGCTCAGTCAATACCATTTTGAAGGATGCTTTGGGCCTCAAGTGCGTCAAATCTCGACTGGTACCGAAAACATTGAATTTTTTGGAAAAAAGGCGTCGCGTTGAAGTGTGTGAAACAATGCTTTCCGACTACCAGGATGTCATGAAACGCATTATAACTGGCGATGAGACTTGGATCTATGCTTACGACCCCGAAACAACCGATCAATCGAGCGAATATTGTGCCAAAGGAGAGCCGAGACCAAAAAAACCGCGCCAAAGTCGCTCAAAAATCAAGGTCATGTTGACTGTTTTCTTCGATTATCGTGGTGTTGTGCTTCATGAATTCCTTCCAACCGGCCAAACAGTCAACAAGGAATATGATACGAATATGATTTGAACGCTATCCGCCTAAAAAGGCCGGAATTGTGGAAAGACAATTCTTGGTTTTTACACCACGATAATGCACCATCACATACCGCACTCGTAATTCGTGATCATTTCGCCAAAAACTCAACCCATATCGTTCCGCAACCACCGTATTCACCTGATCTGGCGCCGTGCGACTTCTGGCTGTTCAACAAGCTCAAAAGACCGCTCCGGGGACACCGTTTTGATACGAAAGAGGAGATTCAAGCCGCAGCGAAGACGGAACTGAAGGCCATCCCGGAAAGTGACTACAACCAGTGTTTCAAAGATTGGAAAATCCGTTGGCATAAGTGCATTGCATCGGGAGGGGATCACTTTGAAGGGAATGAAATTGATTTGGAAGAATAAATAAAGAATTTTCAAAATAAATACAATGTCACCTTATTTTTTGGACACAGTAGTATACTTTCCACTGCGGCGTGCTTTTTTCTTCGTCGCTTTCAGGATAGCAAAAATTGATGTGTAATCAGGAAGATTTCCAATACTTTGGGTATAGCCGTTTTCTGACGTGGCAACAAAGGAAGTATTGTTTTCCGTTTCCATCTCTTTATTCTCAATTCCTATGAGATGGCCGAGAATATTGAACGGTATATGGTTTCGTTAGTTTTTGTTTTTTCATATTTTGCTAGTGTCATTTCAAAAGCATCGGGTCTTATAAACCCGATGGAGGTACGGATAGTACTGCGTTATGTGTCTTTCTTATCGCCAGATTCATCTGCCGGGCCTTCTCAAGGATGTTACTTATTCCGGATGGTAATCTTGTTTTGCAGTTAATTGACCGATGTTTTTTGAAAAGACCAATTTTGCAACAAGTTTTGATGTGATTTCTTCGATTCGTTGTTCAACAATTGGGAGTCCTGCTTCTGCGAGAATATTTTCGATTAGTGTTGGCGGGAATGCGCGTTGATTTTATTTAGAACTAACATTTTGGTTATATCTGAGATGGTGTTTATATGAACATGACTATTCTTCCTTCCTAAATACAGGAATATTTGTTATTAAATACTATTCCTTAGTTTCTTTTTTTAAAACAAAAACAATAAAAAAACAGATTTTGCACAAAAAAAAAACTGGAGGCTCCACAATTGCATAAGATAGGCAGATAAATTAAGGGAGATCTTTAAAGTAGTGTTCAGATCAATAATATTTGTTGAAGTGAAGTTGATCGATTGAATTCCTAGATTGACGGCCAAAGGGGTGAAAGCATGAGGTGAATTTTCGACAAGAGCCAACCAACGTAACCAACGTTTATGTTTATTAAACGATTGGAAAATTGAACAAAAAAAAAATGTATATGAATTTGTCCGGAAATTTATGACCGGCAGTGTGTATATTTATATGTACATTTGTTTGTATAAAATAGGTTTGTTTGCATCTTGTAG